>OY728164.1:2114298896-2115520808 GCA_963277665.1 Viscum album | reverse complement strand
ATTTCGAAAAAAAGTTTCTATAGTGATAAACCCCCTCAATATAGCTACATATAATATTGGGACTAACAAGTGGTACCAAAACTAACCAACATTCATTTATTGTTCTAAGTGTTTTTCTTTGGTGTTATTAGAGATTTTCATTAAGTGATGATTCTATAAAGATATAGTATCTTCTATACTAAATATTAAGAACAATATGTTTTATCTAAATAGTATGGAAGTTATTATATGTAATGAAGGCTCTAAGTTTATAGATATGACATTTTAGATTTAAATATTAAAAACACACATATTTAACAAATGGTATCTTCTGAATTTCAATGGAAGTAGGATCCACATTTACCATAAGGTAAATAATGTCTTTGTTTTTTCTAATAACTATATTAGGAGAGAAATCAATAAAAGAAAATCCATCAATATATGAAGGGTATAAATATATTGGAACTATTGAATATTTTTAATCATTGATCAAAATATTATATTATAAAATTTGAATGAAAGAGTAAGAATTTGGTAAATTAGAGAAGGCATTGTCTATGAATTGACATATGTGTGAAAATTTCATAAGACTCCTTAACGAAAAATAGAGATAATTAATAATTTCACTGGATGGTTTTTTTAATTGAAGATGAATTATTAAGGATTGTCTTTGATATATTAATATTTATAAATGTTTTTGAAGAACTGAATAATGCATCTGAAATTACAATAAAAGTTAAGAAATTATAGTCGGATATTAAAGGTAAATGGTTAAGTTAACTTGAGGACTATAAACATTATGATAGTATAAAACATAGAGAAAATTTTCCTATGTTAAAAGGTTCAATTTTATGATTAATTTAAATCTATTAAAGATCATAAAAAATTTTAATTTAATGTCTTTTGATTTAACATAAAATTAAAAGAAACATAAGATACTAAAATTTAATCATAACATGATGTTGGGTGAAGTTACACTACATTAATATCAAAGGATATACCTACATCATCAATGATTCAATCTAATAGTGGTATAAATTTGGATCATTTAGAACAAAAATCCTACATAGTCATGAAAAATAAGGTAAACCCATGTTCCAATAAAAATGTTTCCACTAATTTTAGTACTCTAAATTGTACAAGTTAAAATGTAATTAAAAAATTTCTTTGGTGGAGAAAATTGGGAAACCCAAAACATTAATAAAGGTGGAAGAAAAGAATAAATTTGTTATTTTCCCCAATAATGATCCCAAAAAGAATATAGTCAATGCTTTAAATTTGGATGATACTTCTATAATATAGATAAAATTTCTATATATTAAATTTTTATTTATTGGATACTATTGGTGTTATTGAATTTTAGGAAACTATTATATAAGACATTAAAATAAAATTTCTTGCAACAAAAGAAAAATGAGGCCTATATTAATTTGGTGTCAAAGTAAAATTAATAATTATTCTAGAATGTGTAAGAAGAGTATGTTGAAGAAAGATAATCTATTGACATCCAATATCTTTGAATGTCATGATAATTTATATTGAATATTTGAAAGAACATTCCATTGTAATTATGAATATTTTTTTAAAAATACCATTTATAGAAAAATTTATTTTAATGGTAGGATACCATAGAATTCCTATAATAATAAACAGAAGATACATGTGATGTCATCATAGGGAATAGAGATATATAAGATATCAATAAAAACGATCATAAGAAGAATGTAACCTAGGTTGTAATACTGAGGAATAGATGTTAATTTTAGATAAGGTTTATATCATTGATATGTTAAAGTAATATATGAATGTTAAATTTAGTTTAGGAAGTATTGTAAAATTATATATATCAATATGATAAATAATTATAGATATTGGATTGATACAATACATCTCTTATGAGGAAGTTCCATCTTAATAGAGTTTTCCAAAGAATGTTAACATAAGATAAGGAGAGAGACTCTCTATTAGGGGTACAAAATATAGCCAATATCCATGAAAATTAATTAAAATATTTCTTTAACATTATTAGTTAGAAAAAAATATGACCAGACTTTGAAAGAAAAAATTAAAAAAAAGATCAAAAGAATACGAAATCTGAACACAATATTAGCATAGAACATGTTCTGAATGTTAATATGATTTCTTTTTTATGATCGATTACAACAATGTAATTTAGATAAAAATTAATAAAGGTAAAATAAGATTGAATTTTCCATTACAATGGACAAAAATAAAAATATCTATAGAAAATTAAATCTGAGTGAAAAACAGAAAGATTAAATGCAACCAAATAAGATGAGTGGTAGGAATTAAATGGGTTATAAACAACAATAAAATTGACCCTTCTATTAATGGAGTATATAAAGTGATAAACTTGTTTAAATCATATTTCTATAAAAAATATTTTAATGTAAAATCCAACATATTATCTCAAATGTTCCAAATATTTTATTTAGTAAGGAATTGATAGTGATTAAATTTATGTAGATCCCTAAAGTAGATAGTGATGTGAATGTGAGATAGTATTCAAAAATTTGTCCATTATGGATCACTATAATCTTATTATAATCATAGTCCACCCATGAAACCCATCATTTTATATCAATTAGTATGAATAAAAATGATATATTTCACTACATTAGGGGGATAATAAATGATTAAAACTAATCATTAGGAATTGGTAAATTAATAAGAAAGAGATAATTTCCATGAAATTTAATAATTAAGAAAATATAAAATTATATTTTCAATAATGGGTACGTAGTGAATGATTTTACATATGATTAAGAAGTTCTAGATAATTCAATTCGTAAGAATAAATATTCTATCATTCATGTGGAATATAAATATCTTCTCATACTATTATATATAATTTTATTAAATGATTTATGAGGAGGGTTATAATTTTATGATGAAAGTGGAGAATTTATTCAAAAAGGGTTGTAAATAGATTTTTATTTAACGTTTTTCACCTACTAAAAAATATTTGAGTAGTTGATTACATTTAAATATCTTTTTTCTAACCCTTGAAAGAAAAATGTCTAAATTAGGTTCCCTAAGTGATTTTTTTATATTTAATATCATAGTTAATAAAACCTATCTATAAATTAATCTTGTCTCATAGATACTTAGAGTTAGTTAATCAATGGATTATTTCATAATGAAATTTAATTTTATACTTTTCTATGGAAATTTGATAATTGATTCAATTTTAACATATAATAAAGGAGGGAGGAATAATTTTGATGATGAAGATCCTTATTTAACTCAATCTTATTGGAATATTTAATTTGAAATTACATTAAATTTATTTTCAATATTATTTATAAGAACTCATTGACATCAATGAGAAATGGGCTTTTAAAAAACACACAAATGGGGATATTAAGGAACCCATTAAGTTTTTATGATGATGTTTTTGAAATTTTTATTAATTATCAATATAAATAATTGGAAAATTCAATGAATATGTAATGAAGAAGATTAATGATGAATTTTCTACCTATATTTGTTTTGGATGATAACACTATGGATTTCAATAAACTAAAAGACATTTAGGGTTCAGTTTAACAAAAGGATGAAATTCACTAAAGAACTCAAGAGTGATTTTTTGGTTGTTGTTGAGGAAATGATGTTTATAAATATTGATGTGGATTAATTTTTTTCATTTATGAATATTAAAAGAAGATGATTGGACATTATAGTATTTTGTAACTATTATTTCATTAAATAACACATACTAATGATGGTTAATTGATTATTTCCACATTAGTTTTGAGGATATATAATAAATGTATTAGGAGTATATTTTATACTCGAAGATTCATAATGTAGTGAGATTGGTGATTTATTGTATTCTATGAGGTTAAATGATAGGCTTCTAGATGAAAATAGGCAGTAGATGTGAATATTAACTACATACAGATGAAGGGAGTGCTACTTTGGATGCCATTTTTAATAGATTATATATGCATATAAGATACACTTCCAAAATTAGAATCTGAGATTCAAAATACACACATAATGATAAATAAAAATATTTAATTAAAGTCATGAATTATATTGTAAGATTAATATGTTAAATATTATAAAATGCATGAAAAATGATGAGGGGTTAGACATATTTAAATAGAGAAATCCATGAGAAAAACTATACCAATACCTATGAATGATTCATTGGGAATGATTATGGTACATCTAAAATTCTCTATGTATCATTAAGATCATATTATAGTTCATCTTCATATGGTTCATTCATAAATAAAAAACTGTCAAATAAAAAAATATTAATAAAAAAATATTATTATATGAAGTGTGTTCTATCTAATATATAATTTCTTTTATTTGGAATCGTCTATGATTAAATTTGGGTTGTATTTATTAATAGGAAAGTGATTTATGCATTGTATATAATGGTATTGAGAATCATAAATTTCACCATATAATCATCTTAGAAATTAATTAATGGATTATAAAAAGGGTTTATATTGGAAAAATTATCATTAATATTAATCCTATATTTTATGTTTCTTTCTCTTTATAAATAATGTTTAGATCAATAATAGGTAGAGTAAGAATAGAAATATAAAAGTCAGTAGTAAAAGATAACTAAACATTTACATGATTAGAAGATAAATACAAAATGATGATATATAATTAAAATAGATATAATATAAATTCATTCTATATGAATTTGAAAATTGGTTGATTGAAAGATAGAAAATAAAACAAGAGTAAAAGTTCCAGATGTTCATGTTGTCAGATGGGTTGATGAATTTGTTTGATTATAAGGATATTTTCGTATAACTTAGAACACAATGATCTGGGTGATGAGGATATAAAGAATCAATTGAATATTTGATGTCACACTATTGTAATAGATATAATATAAAATCATATTATTATAGATGAAAAAGTTATGAATTGTTCATATGAATGCTTCATCAGAGGTTAGGTGGAATCAAATTTTTCCTAAGTCTTGATAATAAAAATATAATTTGGTCCAAATTTAAATTTAGATTATTCATTACAAAGATTGGATTCTGAAATATGTTGTATTAATGTATGGATAACATTATCAACTCATAGGCACATTGGTGTGAGGACTCGTATATTATATATGATCAGTGTGGAGATTGAGTAAGGACCAGAAAATAAAGGTTAATAAATTAATGGAATGTAAGATACCATAATTTATTTTTCACATATCAATCATACAAATTGAATTTAATTTTGATTATACAACGTTTAGAATTCAATGTTGTCAATTTTATGAGGGTTAATTTATGAATCAATAAATTTTTTGGATGATTTTAAATAAGATCACAATGCATTTTGGGTCAGTTATAATGAAGTGAGTTTATAAATTAATTGGAATCAATAATGGTGGACAATTAGGTAATTTTTAATTAGATAAATTTTAAATTTAGATCCCATATTTTCCCAACATTTATCAATAATGATATGGTTATATAAATGGTTAACACTATTCAATAGAGTGGATATAACTTGATGGAGTTTGTAAAATTATTGAGAAGAATATAATAGATCGAGTAGATGAAAAATTATAGTCTAAAATAACTATTGGGATTATAATTTGAGAATAGTATAACATTCAATTATAAGGAAGAAATGATATTTTTCCAGAATATAGTAAAAGAGAAGATGGGTCCTGGATGATCTTCAGTACCTACTTATAGATTTTATGGAAGCTTAATATTTTAAAGGCAAGAGTTAGTAAATTATAATTCATGAATTAGAAGATGCTCGATACCATGGTCACACACAACCATCTCTATTTTCAGATGTTAATTTAATCTATATGTAGTGATTTAGAATTATATTTTAAGAATCCAATGATATATATAAATCCATTATAGTTTATTATAATAAGAATATGTTATTTGAATAATAATCCAACACATATTTGGTGAAGGACCTTTGAGGACAACATGTTATGTCATAAATAAAAATATCATTACATCCACGATGTATAAAGGGATTTTGTGAAATAGAGTATCCACTTTTTTAATATATTTTAATCAAAGTAAGGATGATAATTTCTTTTTGGTAAAGGATACAAACATTCCACATTGTAACATATGCATGAACAGGGAATTATACATTTCATGAAAATAGGAAAATATAGTAAGAATTATGGTTCCCACATTATGGTAGAACCATGTAAAAATCACAATGTATTATTTAATTTATATCATTTTTATTTCATGATTCTATATGTATTGAGGCTTTATATCAAATATTCATAAATTTTAATTGATTTTTGATGTTCTAAAAAATAACTGGGGTAAAATTTCATGTTGAATATATTTCTAACAAAATATTCTACACTAATTCACCACCCTCGATCTCGGTGTAGCTTCATTGTATACTAAGACTGAAAATTTCTTAGTTATTAATTTTATATAGTGAAATTTGGAGTATTTTATTTTAGGTTCACTAATTCTGATTTACCTTAGGCATTGAATTATCATAATACGAATAAATGTTTTACCACATTATGAATTTCATTTATGATAACATTATTAGGACAATGAAATAATATAATTTATCACGTTAATGTACTATAAATATTCCTCAATATAACGATAACATAGATATGTTGTGATAATTTTGTTTATCATTTGTTATATTATTTATATAATTCATATTTGATTTGATGTATATGGTGTATAATTATCATGTTACAGTGATTTATTATGAATTAATACTTCTATTCAGGAACATCACACATATTAATATTCATGAATAGAGTTTATAAAGATTGACTCAGCAATATTAATTCAATAGGATAAATGTTTCATTAGAAATTCCTTTTATGTGGGTGTGTATATTTTTAATTAGAGTTTATATTACAATTATTCTAAATCATGAATCTCTTATATTTATGTATGGATAATTTCCTTGAGGATATATGCTCACAATGTGGTATCGTAAATTTGATGTTTTATAGGTAATATGAAATTAATTCATTAATTGAATAAAGGTTTATTTTACCTTCAATGTTTTTTGTTGAAGATATCTCAGTAATTTTGATTCAAATTTATATTTCTGTTTAAATTCATTACCAGTGTAGATCATCAAAGATTTCATTTTATATAATCAGTGAAAATTAATTTATAATTGTTATTAATGAATAGATCCTAAAATATACATGATTGGGTATTAATCCAAATGAATTATATTGTATTTTCATTATTCATAGGTAGTTTTTATCATTATCATACTAAAAAACGTCCCTTTGAGTTCCTTGAGATTTTTTTTGTAATTAATATTCTAAATTAGGATTGTTTTCAAAATGAGGAAAATATATAGGAGGAGGGGGTCATACAAAAACTGTATATTGAATGCAAATTAAATCTTATTTTTATTTAACATTAAAGATAAATATTTTTCTAAAATTAGAGTATAACAATTATTTAGGTCATGTTGGTATCGTAATTTCAACCACCATTAATTCAGGATTACAAGATATACAAGTCAAACAAAAAATAAATATGAAATAATGAGCTAGTAAATACAATTATATATATAGTTAATTATTTATAGTGAACTAAATAATTATTCACTTATTCTCTAATATAACTAAGAAATTAAAAAAAATAATTATTTAGTTACATGAATATTAAAATAAATTCTAATTCGTAGGTTTTTTATATATAATATTTTCTTATTTTTTGAATAAATAATTTAATAATATTTATATGAATAAATATTTTATACTAAGGGGTTTACAAATTATGGGAAGGAATGATTTGAGGAGTAAAGGGGTTGATGGAAATGATATATTTTATTTAATATCATATAAATACATATTTTTTTATTTTAACACAAAATGATATTAAAATATTTTTATATCTACCATATTCCATGAAAAAATATTGTTACTATTATTATTATTTGAGTTTACTTAAACTAAATAATTAGTATAAGGTCATTTTAAAAATAAATAATTATTTATCCTTATGTGTCGAATCGTATTTATATCATTTTCATGGGTGTGGGATTATTGTGAATAATTTATTCTCTAAAGAGAATTATCTCAAATCCCTATAATGAACATCTGATTAAATTAACAAAGAATAAGACATACTCATCCTTGTGATCTCTAAATAAGAGGGAATAAGAGGTAATTAATTCAATACTAAAATATTTCATATTGTGGTAAATAGTTAATGATTCAGGGAACTTGGTTCTTCCATGCTATCACCTGCAATTCAAATGGATATATTTAGAGATATGTAGATTGTATTATGAGTCAATGAAGATGATACTAGTATGGAATCTCTATCACAATGATCAGACTATGATAGTATCTACTTAATTTACGAAAAAAAATATCGAGAATATATAATTATTTTGTATAATAAATTATAAATTTAAGGTTAAATTATTATCACATTAGTTATTTCAGGTATCTTTCACTCTATTCATTGGATATTATTCATTTTCCCCAACATTAAACATTTTTGGGATTTTCCTCGACTCTATCGGAGGTGCTCTCAGACCTTAACTGAGTAATTAAAAATAGTTTTCTGACATTCAAAAAAATATGGGTGACAATTTTTCATTTACAATAAATAATTATGTACTCCATATTAGAGATTTAATTTAAAATAATTATTTAATTATTGAAAATATGTTTTATACATCTTGTCTTAGATGAAAATATAGTGAGGACATCGAATGAATATAAAAAAATATATTTTAAATTTCTTAGATAAAATCTTTTTAACAACCATTTATTAATTAATATAAATGTATAAATTGTTTTATTTTCTATTTTTTATTGAATCGTAGAATGAGAAATAGTGAACAAACAAAAGAAATGTTTTAAAGGACATTATGGTCATTTTAACATGCATTAGCGGTTAAGTTTTACCACATAATTATTGAGTGTTAGGATTAGAGTTCCTATATCATAAATATAAATATCATGACAATAATACTTGTATAACTCCCTACATTCACCTTTAGGTGGTTACATTGACTGGTTCCCTATGGGTCCCAACAATTTTATAGGTGACTGAGTGCACCGATGGTTACAACCGGAAATACAATGAAAATAGTTTTGAGATAATTCCTCTAATAATTGGAATAAAATATGATTATAAATATCAATAAATTTTATCCATAAACAATAGGATATATTCTTAAAAATAGTCATGCTGAGTAAACTCAAATTTTATTTGGTGATTCTTGGGTTCTGGATACCATCAACGATTTTGACTATGATGGAAGAAACTACAACATAATCCGTTTTTAATAATGTTTTATATTTCCACATGTTGAATCATTTTCCTAAAATATTTAAGATGTGTGTACACCTATAATTTAATTTCATTAATTACCCCATATTAATTCCGTCCAATATTCATTAATATTGTTTTTGACCAATCCCAAATATTGTTTTATGTCTATATAAGTGTGGATCTATCAATGTTGGATTTTATAGTGGAATCCTCCACTCACTCTTTCTCTGGAGACTTGGTTTTGTTAAAATAAATATATCTTGGCAAGAGTAGAATGTATTTGAATACTTTTGGGGATATTAAGGATTGATCTAAAGTTATATTATTTAGAAAATTTTATATTTTTATCATATTTTATTCTAAAGATGAATTTTATTATACCCTGTCAAGATGCATGAGGTCCTTCAAAGGATAACATTTTCTCCTTCATAACAAGATATTATAAAATCACTATTGTCAATATTAATCAATTGATGTACTATAGATGATTATTTTTTGTCTTAATATTATATTTCATAATAATTTTATTCATTAACTACTATGTTAATCTATTGGTTACTTTCATTATGTTTGACATATGTGCACTCACTGGGAAATATTTCCTTTAATATCAATTAAATTTCATTGATGATTTATTTAAACATATTCTAAAATTTATATGGTGTCCTATTAAATATCATTTCACTATTTATTAGTATAAGATCATAGAATTAATGATTATTAATTTCCCCTAATGAAATCATCAAGGGAATTTTACTTCCACTTGAATGTAAAGTCTCTAGTGAATATGATGAATCTGGTTGTATCTTCTATTCCATCTTTATTGAGTATTAGTTCTTATTAATTTTATATTATTCTCCATTTTAATATGATTAATATTATCATTTATATTAATTATTATTTACAGAATAATTTTTTGATTGTTATGTACTTGACTTATATATTTTGGTTTTATGGGTGTGATTAATCCTATATTATATACCCTTTTATCCATTTGGTTATTATGGGGGAAAATAAGGGATTTTCCTCTTAGGTTAATCCTTATAAAATTAATTAGGGGGATTCCTAGGGTTTTTATATGCCATTTTTTAAGGAAACTACTATTACTATTTTTTTCATGTAAGAGTCAATAGACAATGGGGTCCTCTTTATTATATGATGTAATAAAACTAGAGGATACCGTGAAGGGTTATTCTTCTTATTAAATAATGGTACATATGATTCTTATTTAAGGTTTTTATGTTGCATACCATAATTCATTAGTTATTACTGAATGTGAATATTTATGATTTTTCTATCAATTTTTAATATATATTGAAAATGTTTATGATTATAGAAAAACAATTGAGGATTACATGACATATGAAGTGGATCCTCAGAAGGTATATTTTCATTATAAATTATAACTATTAAATAATTTACTCTTATATGTTCAATTTAATGATTTTCAGAAATGTATATTGATAAGGTAAATTTATATGTTTCAAAGAGTTGAACATTAAATGTTAGGAGTCAATTTACTTCCAATTTTATGAAATCAATATTAATTAAGAATGAAATTAATTCAATAAATGTATATTTTGGAAACATCCTAGTAATTTTTTATAAAAAATTACTCGGGATTCATAATATGATAATTACATCGATAAGGTTCCTTATGCTGATTCTTTTGAGTTTTTAACCTATAATACATTATACTTTTTCATATAAAAATTGTGGAATAAAATATTGAGTCTTATAATACCTTAATACTAGATAAAAATTTTGGTTACAAGAAGAACATCAACTTTGATTCAAAAGACTCATTCATTACCCTAATATTGAAGAGGTTACGTGTAAAATTTATAATAAAAAAAGTCTCCAATAATAAGTTATATTGGTCCAAAATCTTCGTTATATTTTTATTGTATAAGATTTTGATCAATTAGGGGGTTCATTTTTGTAAGGAAAATACAAAATGAAAAATATTTTTTTATCAGACCTATTGATTATAGTTTTTATTATAAAGGTGTGTACACATGACATATTACTCAAGATATTGATAATAACTTATTTAATCTGTAGCCTATAGTGATTTTGAATTTGGTATTTTGAACGATTAATTTTTCTCTAAATTCTTTTATTGTTTTCTTGGTCCCTTAAGTTGTTAACTATGATTCGAACCAAAAAATTATATATATACCCATTCAAAAATTAATGTGGTTATAATATGAAATTTAAATATTATTTTTTTCTGAGAGGGTCAAACATTTTCAAGGTTCTTAATTCAATGAAATTGAGTATACCCTTCATAATAATAATATCACACAGGGACATATGTATCACCATAATAATAGTAATTAATATAAAATAATAGTGTATATCCTTGAAATCAAATAAAAAATTATCGACAGAGTCTTGAATTTTATTTTTCCTATAATTTTATAATAGTAAATATCTTTCCACAATAAGGAAATGATATTTTATCAACAAGTTTAATAATATAACATTAATACAGTTAAATCACTATGAAACCATTTGGTGTAAACTAATATTCATCATGTTATGAATTTCCATATTATTTTTTATTAAAGATAATATTTTAATAAATTTTATTTCAATAAGATAAATCTATTTTCATGATCATTTGGGATATAACACATATGTAGATTTGGAATTAAAAATTAAAAATGGGAAAATGTTTTCTACATAATTTTTTTTATTTTTTTTAATATATTATACTTATGACATAAAATTGATGATAAAAATACAATCATTAAAGTAGTAAATGAATTTAAATTAGTTATTCATCTTCTATTGGATATCTTATGGCCTTTTCCCTTACACACTCTATGAAAATACATGAACCACAGTGATAACAACATCATAGACATCATACTAATCATATTTAATAATTTTAAATATGAAATATCATAGCCACTATAACCACCATTATTTTCAATCTCATATGAACAATTCTATGAACTAAAATGTAATTTACCCTATTTAAATTAGTGTATGTGATTTTTTTGATATGATAATGATTTACCTCTTGTGACATTAAGGAAGTTACCATATCATTAATCAAAAGAATACTAATATTTTAGTGTTCTAGATATATTCGTATTAAATTATAAATATCTAACCTAAGCATTCAGGCATTGCTACTGATCTTGTGTTTGTGTGTGGCATAAAGCGTACCCCTCAGAGGGAAATAGGTTTTTGAGTAGTGGTGAGATTCAATAACTGATGTTTGGGATATAATACTATTAGTATCACAATATGAAATAATAATTAAATTATATTATCATCAAATAACATTAGGGTAAGAATAAGGAATTATATCCATGATTTATCCCTTAACAATATAAGTATAAGAAATGACCCATGTCGGAAATACCTAGATACATAAAAACATATACATTAAATATTATCATATAAAAATCTAACTATGTCGAAAAATATGGAATAAATAGCATAATTAATGCATGCACTCATTCCAGGTTATCATGTTTTTATTTGGTTACCATGATGTCTAACTCCACCATCATCATCTAGTGCATGTAATTTTTATTTTTATAAGTTTAATATGTAAAAATATGTATCTTTGTCTCCAAGTGATCAAAAATATAATATAACCAAATCAAATTGAAAATATATAATGTAAATGTGTTCTACTTATCTAGTCCCATGTAACTAAGTAACTATGATTCCAATCAATCAAATATGATCCTCCTAACAAATAATGTGATTAAGTTCTATTAAGGTGTATCTGAAAACCTTGATTCCTAAGGCCCCATCACATACCTACTCAAAAATAAATAAATATGTAAAAATTAACCAATATAAAACATAAATAAGTAAGACATAAAACATATCTAAAATTTTAGAGTTATATAATTTTGGATCCCCAACAATATCTTGAAAATTCTAGAACAGAGAATAATGAGATATTGGGTTTTGTAATTTGAATCCATTATCCCATGGTATCCTTAATATTACCATATTTGATGATTCATGAATGTGGTTATAATCAGTTATTAAAAACAAAATATTCGTATTCCAAATAATGTCCCAAACCTAGTGAATAATTCAAAACTTCAAGAACCGGTAAATGAAAACACATGAACAACTTGAAAATAACCTTCCATGAAAAATATCAATAAACTCCATCATTTTTAATATATCATACAACAAAACTATAAATAATTATGAACTAAATCCCTTAGGCCATGAACAATCTATAATTCCTAACTGAAGAGTAAAACTTGACATTTTCAATCAATAATATCCATCATATTACATAAACCATCTATTAGTTACTCAAGAACTCGCCTCACCTTCATAACATTCAATATATACATGAATGATACCCTAAGCTATTTAGAAATTTTTCTTTTTATTCTCAAATAGTTCTTTTCACTATTCCAATAGGTGGACTAAAGGACACACCAAAATTAATTATCCAAGGTCTAAAAATCCTTGTAATTATCCAAAACAATTTATCCTATGTACCCTTGATTTTGTTAGTCAATCTACCCATATTTAATAACTCATGAATTCCATCAATACATACTTTAAAAAAGCAATACATGACAACCCACTATATACCAAACCCTAAAATAACAAATTTTACTTCTATTATGTGAGGTAATAAACCCACATAAGTTATATTAATAACCCCATAGTCCAATATTAACGGATTCAAATACTATATGATATAACTAGATTTATTCACATATAATTCATAAGGATTGACACTATATATATATGTTCCACAGGGTATAAATACTTTTATGTTCACAACCAGCACATTTATATTCATCCTAATTAAATTTTAATTAATTACATTATCTAATATAACATTGAGGTCTACCAAACATAATCATGTAATCTTTCACTTAGTATCACAACCATTGGGAATCTAAAAAACATCAAACCTTGTATATAATAGCATATTTCAACCTTAGAGGACTTACCCTATTTCACAATTAGGTACTCACCCAATCTCTTCGAAATATTTTAAAAATAGATTAGGAAATAAAATATCATGAAAAAAACAAAAATACATGAAATTATATTAAAAAACATTAATGGGAGCACCTACATAATTATTATGCATGTTAGTAGATTTGATATCACAATTTGAATTGACCATATTCACCTAAAATAATGAGTCTAAGGAAATTTTTCATAATATTATGTTTCCAAAAAAATAGTGATTAGATACGTGAATCATTATGGGGAAACCTTTGGTGTACCATATATATACTAAGATTGACCTCATACTTTAAATAGTTCATTGATTTCATAAGATATGGTGATTCAAGTGACATTAAATTTGAAAGGGAGAGTGGATAATAAATAAGAGATAGGGTATATAACATAGTTTTTATATGGTATATAACTCTTATATTTTGAATTTGGAATTCATATAATATTTTGGTTAAATTAATGAAGATTATGTAAGGTTATTTCATGTTTTGAAAGCATTTTTAGGCATTCATGGTTTGAACATTATTAGGAGAAACCATGGTAATTCTCTAGAAAATGTTTAATTGTAATATGGGAGTTTTTGGGTAACTGTACTATTTAGTGAAACCTTATGACAAACTATGAAACATTTGAGTTTTTAGAGAGAGTCATTTTACAAGGATTTAAAAACCATGTGCCATAACCATGTTGCCCTTGGTTTTGTCCACTACAACTCAAATGGTTGGTTTATGATTTGATATATCATGTGGCCTAATCATGTGATGCCTTTAATAAAATTTGAAAACAATTTTGTTTTCAAACACAACAATAGTTTCGGCTATTTGTGATGGGACATTTGTGATGGAAGAATGACCCATCACAACTAGATATTTTTCTGTTACTGTTTGCAATGGATTATTTATTCCATCATAAATAATGGTTTATTATGAGGGAGTAAATAATCCATCGCAAATGTTTTTGGTAAACATTCACACTGCCCAGTGTGAAAATTAATAATAATGGTCATTCTCTATAGATAATAAAATCCATCTCAAATTCCCCTATGCTCAAGATTATTTGTGATGGAAATTATTGTTTATCACAAATAATGTTGACAAATAACTATTTGCGATGGAACTAATTTCGTCACAAATAGACCATCAAAAAAATCCCTAATTTTTTAACATCCACACGACCATCACTTCATTCTTCCTCCTCTTTATCATCCCTCTCCCGTAGAAAACCCTATGACCAACATACTATCCTTGGCTCCGTGCGGCTCCATTATTCTTATTTTTTTCATAATTTTAACTCAAATCATTATGGTAGAGACTCCTCTTACATTCTCATTAAATTGTTTTGTTTATTTGGGTTGAAGGTTAAATTACACTACTTTGGTCCCTAGGTTTATAAATTTATCATATTTTCTTGCATTATTTGATTTTTATGATAGACACAACTATATTAATTTCGATTTTGATTTTAATATCCTTTTTTAACATATTTTGGGTTCAATGTAAAATATATTGGTATGGATAAACCATTAGTTAATAAATATATCTGATTTTTATTCATTATTTGAAATTTTGGATTGAATCAACTATATTAATCTCTATTGAGATTTTAATTTAGTTTTTATAAGTTATTCTACTTCATTTTAATATTTCTGCTAATTTTTTATTTTATATATTTATAGGTGTTTCGTATTAATATTTGTGAGTATATATATTTGTATGTATGATTGTGTACCATGTTGATTTTGATATATGTTTGTGTGTGTGTATATATATATATATAAAATTAATTTATTTTGATATTTGTATGTTTATATCTATATATAAATGATTTAAAAATTTTATTATCATTTGTGATATATATATATTCATTTATGTATGTATATATTTATATTTTTATAAATGTATAAGTAAATATGATATCAAGATATATTAAAAAAATCCAACAAAATATTTTATATATCTATATTAATTAATAAATATTTAAATATAAATATATATAAATTATACATTCTGATTAATTAAGAAATTTTTTGATTAAAATATATGTAAACAATAAATTCTTTTGTATACATCTATAAACATTTTAAAAAACATGAATTTTTTTAATATATATAAATTTATATTAAAAATTGGGTAATGATTTTAATATATATATATATATATAGAGGTTTGTATATTAAAATATGAATATAAATATATATGTGTTAAAAAAACTTGTAAAGTTTATGATATATATATACAAATGTATATAATCATTCTAAAAATGTGTACGGTTTTTAATATATATATATATATTGGTATATATTTGTCTGATAAATATATATATTTTTAAAAATAATTTAAAATATATTTGATTATGAAATCGTTTAATGTATATATATATATATATATATTTACATTTGAATATATATATATATAAATATTTCAAAATAATCTGGTTTAAATCTTGTTTTCATTGAAGGTGATTAATCCTATATGTCATTTACACTATCGAATTAAGATTATGTTTCTATGGAATAATTAAATTTATGTGTCATGAATATAATATCAATACATTCAAAACAATTGACATTGATGGGATAAATATTTTTCATTTTGGTTTTGAAAATGATTATATTTTTTGTATCAACATGGAGAAAATATTTGAGTAGAAAAAAACAATTTATTCCAGATCAATCATTTCAGACTTTAATACATGACACAACTCGTCCATCTATTCCTAAAATAAAAACTCAGAATGATATTCCAAATCATGAATCTAAACCTTCATAGTTTTGTAATTTTTTGGAATCTGCAAAAGAGGCCATATATCCTAGAATCCATATGAGAAAACTGGAATCTATTACAAAATTTATGGATTTTAAATAATATTTTAGAATTTGTAATAGTTGTTTTGAACAGATTTTATCTTTGGTTAATTTGTTCTTTCCAGACAAAAACACATTACCTGTATGTTTCTATGAAATTAAAATGTTGGTTCATAATTTGGGTCTTTGTTATTAGAAGATCCATGCATGTTTGAATGACTTCATCTTATATTATGTGGAATTTGAATCTTTGGTTAATTTTACAACTTGTGAAGAATAGAGGTATAATAAGGAACACTATAGAAATTATAAAGATCCCATTAAAAGGCTGTGATATTTTCCAATTAAACATTATTTACATCCTTTATTTATGTCTCATAGAACAGCTAGATTTATGACATGTAATCAATAAATTATTTCCTTCATAAAAAGACTAAATCACCCATGTGATGGTGAATCATGTAAATTTTTTTATCAAAACATATTTATGTTGCTTTAGAACCACATAACATATGGCTGGGATTTCCTATTGGTGGTTTTTTTCTATATGGTGCATACGATAGTCAATATATTTGTTGGCATGTTTTCATTATTCTTTAAAATTACCTCCTTTGATGTTGATTAAGAAAGCATATATATATTTCAAACTTTTAATTCTATGATATCCATAAATAATATTGATTTTTATTTGAATCCAATAATTTATGAGTTAATTTCATTATAGAACAACAATGTGACAACATTTTATATAACTAAAGATCATACTTTTACATTGAGGGTTGCATTGATATATATGATCCATGACTTTTTGGTGTATGGAATGTTATTTTGATGGAACACACATGGGATAAAATCATGTCCATAATGCAAGGATAAAAAAATATCTTATTCTTTATAATGGGGTAAAGGTTAGTTATTTTTACTATCATTGAATATTTCATCATGCGGATCACCCTTTTCGAAGAAACGGAATTAATTTTATGAATGGTTGAATTGAAACAGAAACACCTCCAACAGTTCTCTTAGTTAATCAGGTGAAATAAATTGTCTCTTCATTACCTTGTGTTACTTTTGGATAAACCATAAATGAGAAAAAGATAAATGGTTTTAGAAGAGACCATATTTTATTATAGCGGAGATTTTTTTTGGATCATTCCATATTGGTATAATTTTTTTGTTCATCACATGTTATATTTAATACATATTGAGAATGATTTTTTTGATAAAATGTTAATACCATGTTTGAAACACATTGTACGAAAAATGATATTTTAAAGGCATACTGATGAAGGAATGAAAGAAATAAAAAAAGTAAACTCCAGCTAAGCAAGACCTCAAGGTCCATACCATCTCTATGCAACAGCTAATGTCATCCAACTCTTGAAGCTGACTACTTTCCTGTATGTATATATATAAATTCTACAAGTATTTCGAAGGTCCCATGTATGGTGTTAGAATAATATGAATATGATACCACCCAATAGTGCGTACTTAATATAAGTGTTTAATAAGGATGTAGTTATAAGGAAAAATAGTAAATAGTACGATGCAGAAATACACATAAACTCCACTAGTGCTCAGCAGCCACCATGAAGTGTCACCTACTTCGGCCAACACTGGATTTTCTGTCACATATCCCAACACCACCTACCCCTGGTGACACCACATATCTAATGTACAGACATCCTAAAGGCACGCCCAATAGTAGTAACCCGAAGGAACAACGATCATGTCCTCAAATAAGTAACGAGAGGGACAGCGATGTCTGCCCTCAAATAAAGTAACCAGATGGAAAGTGATGCATGCCCTCAAACATCATTACCGGAGGGACATTGATGACTGGCCTCAACTAACGGCGAGCCTCTTCCCCCAACATAATAGCCTAAACACTATCCCCTGATGTCTCCTCACCATCCAAGTGGCTTCCTACGACATGAACCACCAAACAAATTGTACCTAAACTGTAACTAACAGGGGCCTCTACCCACATGAGTTCTCAAAACCACCTCAACAGAGTGTGTCTCTATGTGCACACTTCTCAATGTTCTGGGTGAGAGGTAATCACCAACAAAAGTACCCAAGCCACAAGACCTCTGATACCTCGTGTCCCTACAACCATGTCGCTCAAGTATGATAGCCTTGTAATCCAAGTAACCCAAGCCATTTTCTACCTGAAAGTCTCCTTGCCTAAATAAGATGGCCATGATGCCCAATCCTGCGGTCAGAATCACCCAATGTAACCCTGGCCAAGCCCAACCTTTGATCAACATTAGTCAAGAATATACAGACCACCCCCATCAAATCCTCCAGGGTTCTAGCATATGCAATTCAAAAATTACTTACATAATCAAAAGAACCCATTCTAAATAGTCAAAACATACTAAAGAGTTGAAAATCACCAACCAAGTGCTTCCTATACAATAAATTAGGACTTTAATTCCTTTAACAATTCATAATAAGGTTTAATAAACTAAACTCAAATGTTTAAAACAAAACAATTTAATTATAACCATTTAGGCACTCCCATGCCAAAATGTGTCGAAGAGTAATGTCCAATCATCCAGCCCCACTCAGGAAAAAAAGTAATAGGGAATACCCAAAGGCATCCCATAGGTCAAATAAACAATTAAATAGGAAATACTAGGTAAAACCATGTTTCAATCAAAATACCTAAAAATGCACCAAAGGTCATTCCAGACAAAAGTCTGCAAAAACACAAAAAGTGGTATGCACAACCTACCTGAGACTCATAGACATAAGAACATATGATATAAAGCTCTAATTTTAAGATGATCTTCATAGACCTATGTTTTTTTTCAAATCATAGCAATTTTTCTTGGATGTAAACTGCGACGTGTGAGACAAAGGATCAAGAACGAAATAGGGTGCATGAGTTTAACCTCACTGAGGCGATCCCGCAGCCATCGAAGGATTAAAGAACAGACTCCGGATGAATATTCAAGGGAAAGGGTTTACTTTCGGGTTTTCAGAGAGGAATTATTCCAATGTTGGGGTATAATAAGAGGTTTTACGAAATAAGACGTGATGCTCTTTCATTTAAATGAATAAAAAAATTTATGGCTTGTATAAAAGGACTACCCGTCGTGTAGTATCTTTTTCCATACACCGACATAAGCAGAGGTAGCCACACAACATGGATGCCTCACATGGGTCGAAACATGGGTAGAACTAACTTGTTATGAATAAAGAAGGATTAACGGTGTGTCAGGAAACACTACACGTCATGTAGTATGAAATTCCAACATGGAAATCACATGGATGTACTCAACAAGCAAATGTACAGTACTCCCCTAACCTATACATGGTAGGTACTTTAAATTACATGGCGGGTAGTCTGAAAATTTCCAGAACATCACAGATTTTCCATGTATTATAATAAACAAGTCAAAAACTCAAAATGATTCATAATTTTTACCCATTCTAAAAATCCATGTTCTTACATGTTGGTCGGAGTGGAAACTCAAGAGGGGGGTGAATTGAGTTCCAATTAAAATTTCTATTTTTAAACTTGGTCTTAAAAACCCCCAAATAAAATACTGAATTAAACTTTAGTGAATTTATATCAAAGTAAAGGTTCGGTTGGGTTCTAAAGGGATTGAATATTTCCCAGTTAACCAAAACAGAAAGGTTTCTTAACTTTTGAAACCAACTTACTGATTTACAACTGATATAAACACTTGATAATTTAATTATCAAAGTGACTTTAAAACAGTTATGGTTTTAAGGAGATTAGCAGCGGAATAAAAGAATAACTTTGAAATATATAGCACAACAAATATAACCAAGAGGTTCAGACTCAAGCTGAGACTTAGTCCTCTCAAAACTTTATATAAAAGAGATCCACATCCTGGATCGGGGATTACAACAGTATACAACTGTCCAGGTCCAAGACCTCTACCACTGTTATTCGTAGGAAAACAGAACAACAGCAACCGGCTGTCCAGGTCACATACGACCTCTACAACTATCCCAGTGGGAAATAAAAGGATGTAAGATTGTTGAGTGAGTATTTACAAATCCTCCAGTTAGAATACAGGAGATAGTGTGGGTGTAAAATACAGCATATAACACACACTGCTCAATATGTAAAAAGATAAATCACAGAGCAAATATTTAGAGTTAAGAAATGGCTCTAGTGATTGTTGTGCAGTTCTGGACTCCTTTGATTGATCAAAATTTTCTCTGAGTCCTCTGCTAGTTTTTTGTATGGAAAAAAGAGTATCATCTGTTTCCTTGACTTTCAGGTGTAGAGACAGTCGATGAAGCTCTTTTTTTATGTTCTTGTTCTCATCTCTTCACTGGTATGCAGTAATGAGTTCTTCGTGTAAGTCATGTCGTCTCTTTGCATTCACGCTCTATTGTTCTTCTTGCACACCTTTGTGTTTTTTATGTCTCGTGTATTTGTCTATGTCTCACTGTGGTCTGTATGTATCTGTATTCGTCTATTCATACTCTTTTGTAGTAGCACATCTTTCCTTTAGTTAAACCACGTGCTCTGACAAAAGATGATTTACTTTTTGCAGGTACGAGGTACGGTTCCCTGATATCCAACAGCACACATTAAATAAATGTTAGTGTTTTAAAATATACCTGATATGACCATTGGATAGATTAAATAATGATAAAGAAATTAAAGGAGTGTCGAGTTCTGTCTCTGGAATGGTAGCTCTTGATATCGGTAGACTTGGGTTATAGTGGGTGTCTGTAGGTCTGAGTATCGGTGGACATTTGTAACGGTAGACTTGTCTGTCGGTAGACTTGATATATTAGTAGCGGTGGACTTGTAATAGTAACGGTGGCTCTGCCTTTACCAGTAATGGTACGTCTCTATCGGTAGCTATGGATATGCCTTGTAACGGTAGTGGTAGCTCTCTATTGGTAGACATTGCATAACGGTGGACTTCAGCATATCGGTAGCTCTGTATCGTTAGCTGTCGACTTCGATGTAGCGGTAGGCTTGAGTACCAGTGAGCTTGTAACTGTAACTCTATCGGTAGACTTGATGTAGCGGTGGTCTTTGAGTACCGGTGAACTTGATGTATCGGTGAACTCTGTATCAGTAGCTCTATTTGATATCAGTAGCTCTATTCCATAACGGTGGCTACTGTTCTGTATCGGTAGCTAGTTTGTAACGGTAGCTGAAAACTGTTTGAGCATTCACTTGGCAGAATGAGTTAAGTCATAGTAAACATATATCTGATAATTCAAAAGACTGAATTTAAGCATAATGAAATTAAAAAAATATATTAAAGTATATTTGGAATGTATTAAGCATAATCAAGATATAAAGAAAGAATGGTTAGGATTATCAAAACACAATAAAGCCACTTAATTCCAAAGGGTTCAACAATCTCCCCCTTTTTGATAATCACAACATATGCCAAAATAAAGTAATATCAGAGGAAACAAAACAAAACAACAACAAAAAAATATATCAAAGTATGATATCAACAGTATAGTATCAGAGGAAAAATATGGAAACAGGAATATATCAAGAAATAATGTTGTATCAGAGGAAAGCACAAGCAAGATTCTTTGGTTTGCATATTTCTCCCCCTATCAATTAAACAATAGGATTTTCCTCTAAAGTAGTGATTTTCTCCCCCTTTTTCCCCATAGGTGAACAACATTCTCAGGATTCCAATAATTTTTCCCCTTTGTGATTAACAGAAAGGAGGGTATTAGAGAAAAGAGAAGGACTAAGAAAAAAAATAGACAGAGTAAAATAGACCGTGAAGAGAGGAATGAAGTATATGATTGATAAGTAAAAGATACAGTGGGAAAATCAGAGAAGTACAAAAATACAATGAATCCCATAAAAATGGCTAGAAGCACTCAATCATCCTCTTGAACAGGTTTCTTTCCCTTGGGATCAGCAGAGGGTTCAGAGGTAGAGTCAGCAGGCTTGGGAATTCCTGAAAGAACTACTGGTTGATCAGCAACTGATATAGTACCAGATCTGAAATCGGTGCTCCTCTGAGTGATCATAGGTGCCAGGCTCCTGATGGCTTGAACTGGAGTTAGTTGAGGAGTACTCCTTGAGGCAGAAATAGGAAGTGCAGGAGGTACAATCACTGGTCTGGTATCCACATGCAGGAAGGGCAGCAACAGGTTTCGGAAATCCATTATAATTCTTCCTCCTCTCTCCATTGCAGACACAAAATCATCTCTATTCTCTATAAACTTATCCAAAGTAGGAGTAAGCTCCCTAAGCTTACTAACTTGTTCCCTGAACTCTTGGGGTAACTGGAGGTAACTTCATATTCTCCATCAAAATCTTGAAATGTTTTGTCATTTGGTGCTTGGTATATACCTTTTCAATATAAGCATCCACATTATTTTTTATTGCCTCTTGAGAAGCAGTAGCTGCCCGCTGGTGATCACGAACAAAACTACTAACTTCCCTAGTGGTAGCAGGAATCTGAGTATCTGATGCACCACTGGGACTGGCCTTAGCCAATTCTTCCTGGATAATAGCATGGATCTTGTCAAGGTTAACACTGGAGCTAGTTGAGGGAAGATGTTTCATTGAGAAGGCCATTGTCTCCTTGAAAGATTGAGTCAGACTACTAACTACCTTCTGAATAAGTTCATCCTGACTGTTCAGATGTTCTTTGACTGACTTCTTAAAGGCCTCAAAAACTTACACAAACTATTTGACAACTTAATTGATATACCGAATGTCAGTGTGCACTTGGGTTTGAGAACTATTCAAAGGAGTCAGTGAAGAGATTGATTGTCTAAGTGCAACTATTGCTCCTTTCCAACTCTCAATCTGAGTGTGGAATACCTTAAGTTCATCCACCATTTCTTTCATAGGACTGGACACACTACATCCAATGGATAAATCCAGGGATTGCTCCACGGTTTTCATCTCTTCAACCATACATTTCTTCATATCTGCCACTGATTCTCTTATTGCTTCTTTCAATTTAGCTTTTAAAGACTCAAGGTCCTTCTTGGTTGCCATGTTTTCATCCACAATGGGTAAGGTAACTGATTCCTTTTGGGGTCAGTCTTCCTCATCCTAATCTCCATATGAAATTCCAATAATCATATATCCGGGATCTGATGTCCAACCATCAATGTCATATAACACAGATACTGAGCCAAGATTCTCCCCTTCACTTGGAACATTCTCTTGAGATATCTCTGCCAACTGTTCTTCCTGAGGTAATTCTACACTTTCCTCTACAACCACAGCAGATTCAATAGCCATTTGTTCTGAGTCATTAATGACTCTCTCGTTAACAGGTGATGCTGCTATGTCTTCCTGATCATCCATTGTCCTGACTGTACTGACTATTAGAGGACTCAAACCGAGATCTTTTTCAACATTTTCCTCATCAACTGCTTCATCATCAGCCTCTTTTTCTCTATTAACATTATGATCAGATTTGGTTGTCTCATCCTCCTCAGAGGTTTCCTTGACAACATACTGTCATGCTTCTTCTTCTTCTTCTATAGTCTCTGTATCATTGTCCTTTAAGACAGTTTCTCTTTTTGGTAGTTCTTTTAGAGGGCTAGCTGCTCCATAAGAAATAACTTGATGCACAGGGCTAGGGGTAAGTCTGGGTCTCCTCCTTCCTCTACTGATGTCTCTTTCTCCTCAGCTTCATCATCACTGTAGACCGGTTCTGGCTCATCTGGTCCAAGACAAGGATCTCTCATATCCTTTGGTCTAGACGGATGATCCACAGGAGTGAACTTGTCATAAATTTTTCCATCATCATTCACCCATGATTTCTTCCAAGGATTCTAGCTGACTTTCATGTATTTATAGACAGTTCTTGTAATACAGAAGTAATCCTTGACCACTACCAGCTCATCCTGAGGTCCATCTATCTCCATCACTTTCACCATCACAGAAATTAGCTTTGAGAAAAACAAGGCATTTGATTTTGACTTCGGTCTAGTCATCTCATCCACTTGAACCATAATAAATCTACATAGATTGATTCTCACACTGTGCTTCATCAATTTTAACAAATATATATTTTGGAATCTCAAAGTGGCAATGTCTCCTCTTCTCGGACTAACAACATGCTGAATAAACTTAAACAACAGTTTGTCTTCTCCTACCATCTCTGCAGCAATCACCTTTTTAGGGGTCCCATTCCCTGTGAGTTCCAGCAGAGAATCTTCATATTGAAACACATCACTGGTTGAAGGTACAGATATAGAATAATAAGTTAAATCTCCCTCATGAGGGACTCTTAGGTTCTATGCCCATTCTCTTAAAGTAAAAGATACTTCCGGACCATTCACATATGAAACCATTCTACTTTCTTCTTCAGACTTTTCAAAACGAATGAATTCGTAGAATTGTTTCACCAGTCCTGGAAAATAAGGTTCTATTGTTGTTTGCGAAGCATTCTAGCCAACCTTGTTCTTGTAAAACCTTAAGAACTAACGATTTTCTTTCCATCATCCATTCTGCACACACTTCTTTTTCAAAACCAATCTCTCTCCTTGAGAGATGCGGGTTTATTGGATTCCTTTGAGCTACACTTCCACTTCCACTTCCACTGGAATTCGATACTTTCTGTTGTTTCGCTTGCGGCTCATCACTCCCATATGTGACTTGGGGTCTCTTGACGCAGGCCATTACGGATTGGAGACTATGGTTCTGAAGGTTGAGAGGTTTAGGTTTAGGAGAATTCGAGCAGACAGGTTCACGGTGAGATTGAGTGAGTCTAGTTCGAGTTTTAATATCATTTAGGATTCATAAATCACATAAATCATAAATAAAATAAATAATGGTTCGATGACTCAGCTTTAAAGAATTTTAAAACAGCGTGAGATGTACCGGTAAAGTCTCTTAATGGTGAGGTTTTCTAACGGTGAGGTTTTTCTAACGGTGATGTTTTCTAACGGTGAGGATTTTCTAACGGTGAGGTTTTTCTAACGGTGAGGATTTTCTAACGGTGAGGTTTTTCTAATGGTGAGGATTCTCTAACGGTGAGGTTTTTCTCTTAACTTTTTAAGGATATGTTATCATTACTAATTCATGTCTAATGAAACGTATTCTTTCTGAACTTAAAGGCTTAGTGAAAATATCATCTAATTGAAGTTCAGTGCCTATAAACTCAAGTGTTATATCACTTCTTTGATAATGATCTCTTAAAAAGTGGTGTCTAACATCAATATGTTTAGTTCTAGAGTGATACACAGGGTTATTAGAGATATTAATATCACTAGTGTTGTCACAGTTGATTGAAACATGTTTAAAGTCAAATCCATAATCCAGTAGTGTGTGTTTCATCAACAGAATCTTTGCACAGCAACTACTAGCAGGGTTGTATTCTGCTTCCGTAGTAGACAATGCAACTGAGTTCTGTTTCTTACTACACCATGATACAGGGGATTTTCTAAGTATGTGACATGTTCCAGATGTGCTCTTCCTATCTAACTTACAGCCAGCAAAATCAGCATCCGAATAACTTATTAAATCAAATGATTGATCTTTTGGATAAAACAATCCTAAATTCATAGTACGCTTAAGATATTTAGAAATTGTTTTAACAGCCAGCAAGGGTGATTCTTTAGGATTAGCTTGAAATCTAGCACACATACATACACTGAATATAATATCTGGTCGACTAGCAGTAAGATAAAGTAAACTCCCAATCATACCTCTATAATTAGTTTGATCAACAGGTTTCCCAGATTCATCAACATCCAATTTACAGGTGGTACTCATAGGTATATCACTTTCTTTAATATTATCCAATCCAAAAGGTTTTAACAGATCTTTAGTATATTTACTTTGATTTAAAAAAATACCATCTTTAGTTTCAAAGATTTGAAAACCAAGAAAATACTTAAGCTCTCCCATTAAGCTCATTTCAAACTCATTTTGCATAACTTCTGAAAAATTAGTACATAAAGAATTTTTAGAAGATCCAAAAATAATATCATCAACCTAGATTTGTACTATTAATACATCTTTTGAAATCCTTTTTATTAAAAGAGTGGGATCATCCATTCCTTTTGTAAATCCTTTTGAATGAATAAAGTTTGAAAGTCTTTCATACCAATCTCTTGGAGCTTGTTTTAAACCATATAAAGCTTTAGAAAGTTTTAAAACATGATTTTGAAAATGAGGATTTGAAATACCTTGTGGTTGTTCTACAAAAACATCTTCAACAATAAAACCATTTAGAAAAGCACTTTTCACATCCATTTGATATAACTTGAAATTCTGATGTGATGCATAGGCAAGTAAGATCCTAATAGACTCTAATCTAGCTACAGGTGCAAAGTTTTCTTTATAGTCAATCCCTTCTTCTTGATTGTAACCTTGTGCAACTAGCCAAGCATTGTTTCTAATGATGTTTCCAGATTCATCAACTTTGTTTCTAAACACCCATTTTTTTCCTATTGTGATAGTGTCCTTAGGTCTTTCTACTAATTTCCAGAATTTGTTTCTTTCAAATTGATTTAGTTCCTATTGCATAGCTATTTCCCAAAATTCATCATTGATAACATCATTGATATTTTTAGGTTCTAGCTGTGACAAGAAGGCTTTATATTCAACCTGATTTCTAAGAGAATCTCTAGTCTGTGTTCCTCTATCTAAATTTCCTACAACAGCATCTAAAGGATGGTTCTTTAGAATCCTAGTTGGTCTTGAAAAGGTAGGGCTAGAGATTTCAGGTTCATCTACAAGTTGAGGTTCAACAGAAGCAGGGTCGGGAAAATTTCTAGAACTGTATGTTTTAACTACAGGTCCATTGTCTTTATCATTAAGGTTCAAAATAGATAGATCATCTTCAAGATTTTCAAGAGAGGTCTTAGGTTCATGTGGATCAGTTTCATCAAATTTGATGTGAACAGATTCTTTCACACATTTGGTTCTTTTATTGAAAAATCTATAGGCCTTACTAGAAATAGAGTAACCTAGGAAAATTCCTTCATCACTCTTGGATGAAAACTTGTCAATATTATCTTTAGTATTAAGAATAAAGACTTTGCAGCCAAATACTTTGAAGTAGTTAACCTTAGGTTTCCTATGGTTCCACAACTCATAAGGGGTCCTCTTAAGAACGAGTCTAATCAAGACTCTATAAATAAAATAACAAGATGTATGTACAGATTCATCCCAAAAATAAAAGGGTAGGTCATACTCATTAAGAATGGTCCTAGAAATTTCTTGTAGGGTTCTATTCCTCCTTTCAACTACACCATTTTTTTGAGGTGTCCTATGGGCAGAGAAATTGTGACTATAGCCATTGTGTGGGCAGTAGGATTCAAACTCATGATTTTCAAACTCACGTCCATGATCACTTCTCAAAGTTTTAATATTAAGTCCACTAAGGTTTTCTACAGACTTTGAGTATTTTACAAAGCAAGAACAAGCTTCACATTTGTGATCTAGAAAATATACCCAAGTATATCTAGAAAAGTCATCTACAAGAACATAGACATAAGGATTCCCATTTAAACTAGAAACTCTACAAGGTCCAAATAAATCCATGTGAACCAACTCAAGAGGTTTACTAGTTGAAACTTATTTCTTTGATTTAAAAGAAAAATTATGTTGCTTTCCCTTTTGACATGGATTACAAAATTTGTCTGTGGGAAATTCATGTTTGGGTAGGTCTCTCACTAAGTTTTTCCTAGCAAGTTTTCTAAGTGAATGCACATTGCAGTGTCCTAATCTTCTGTTCCAAATACAAGACTCTTTATGAAAAGCATTTAAACAAGTAATATTTTTCTTAGCTAAAGAATTTAAATCAACAGCATAAACATTTTCATTCCTCAAAGCAGCAAACACTAAAACATTTTTAGAATTTAAAACATTGCAAGAATCATTTTCAAATTTAACATAAAAACCATCATCACATAACTGAGATATACATAACAAATTGTATTTATGTCCATCAACAAATAAATCTTTAGAAATCAATACCGAGTCAGTGTTACCAATCTGGCCTAAGACAATGATTTTTCCTTTTGAGTTATCACCAAACGTGACAAAGCCTCCATCAACTCTGAATAAGCTTTTAAAGCATGAGAAGTCTCATGACATATGTTTTGAACATACACTGTCCAAGTACCAGGTCTTTTTATAGGAGCTCTTTAAGCAGGTTTCCTACAAAAAAGATTTAAACAGGAAATGATTTTGGTACCCAGATTTTCTTGGGTCCAGACAGGTTATCCAATAACACTTTAGGTACCAATATTTGTCTAATGGGTCTCATAAAATTTCTAGAATCAAAATATTTTGAAAGATAAACCTTATTAGAACCATAACTATGAATATAACTTGTTGAAGCATATGAAGTTCGAGAGATAGCTACATTCTGTCCAGATTTAGGAATGAATCTAGGTTGGGTAACTTTCCTTTGTCCAGGTTGGTATCCTATACCAGTAGTGTATCTAGGTGCTATTTGCTTACCTAGCATTTGAGTAAGAGTATCTTTACCATTGGTAAACTTCTCTAAATCCTTCTCGAGTTTCTGATTTGAAAATTTTAGTTCAGTATTCTCTTCAAGCAACTAAGCATTATTTTCTACTTCAATATCAAGAGAAGATTTATATTTAACAGTTAAAGCATATTGTTTCTTTAAACCTTTGTATTTGTCTTTCAGCTCATTACAAGTTTCTTCTAACATATCACAATATTCAAATAGTTCAGATTTAGACATGTTATCACATTCAGAATCATATCCAGAATAATATGAATTAGAAGCAGGAGTTTCGGAAGTTACCTCTGAAGTGTTTGTCATAAAACACATGTCCGCCTTATTTCTGTGTTCAGTTTCAGAAACATCAGATTCAGTAGAACTGTCCTCAGAAGCACTCCAAGTGGCCTTCATGGATTTCTTATACTTGGTATCCTTGTATTCATACTTCTTCTTGTATTTTAGCTTTGGGCAGTCTTCTTTTATGTGTCCCTTCCTTTTGCACTCAGAGCAGACAACTTCATCTGATTTATCAGGCTTCTTCCAATCCTTTTCTCCAATGTCCCTTGTTGTCATACTTACCTTTTTAGTTTGACATTCTGAAAAACATATTCTTCCTATAAAATTTTTTAAGCCTTCTAGAAATGTGAGCCATCTTAGAATCACTATCAGAATCACTCTCACTGTCTTCATAGCTTGATCTTTCATTCATAGCTTGAAGCTTTTCCTTATCCTTATTCTTTGTGGTTATAGTTTTGAAGGCAACAAATTTTCTTTTAGGTTCATCATCTTCTTCTTTGATTACTTTGAGTTCCTATTCATATATCATCAGTTTTCCAATTTGTTCTTTAACTGGTAGTTCTCCAAAGTCACACGATTCTCTAATTGAGACAGATGTTCCTCTCCATCTTTCAGGTAGACATCTCAAAATTCTCATGATTTGTTCCTTTGCTGGAACATCCTTTCCCAGAGAAGTCATTGTGTTGAAAATTTCATTGAACCTGAGATACATATCAGAAATGGGTTCATCAGGCTTCATCTTAAAATTATCATACTTAATAGTATAGGTGTTCAATCTCATTTCCCTAACATTAGTTGTTCCTTTATGAGAAACAGCTAAGGTATCCCAAATTTCATAAGCAGTTTTACAGGAAGATATTCTATTAAATTCCTCATCTCCTAGAGCATAGTATAAAGCATTCATAGCTTTACAATTATTATTGTAGGCAGCCTTATTAGCTTCATTCCAAGTAGTTCTAACAGTAGTATGAATTTTATATTCTGATTCTATAGCATTCCAAATATCAAAACCCATGCTCTCTAAATGAATTTTCATCTTGATTTTCCACTCAGCATAGTTAGTGCCATTGAAAAATGGCGGTCTATTGGTAGCAACACCATCAAGTCTATTGTCCATGATAACTAAATTAAAGCAAATATTTTAAAAAGATAAAAATTTATAAATAACAGAAATTTTAAGAACTTTAAAATACAACTAAAATCACAGTTGAAAAATAGAGTACTCTCAGAAAATATTTTAATAGCCTATGATAGCCAATGTTGTTCGGAGTGGACACTCAAGAGGGGGGTGAATTGAGTTCCAATTAAAATTTATGTTTTAAAACTTTGTCTTAAAAACCCCCAAATACAATATTGAATTAAACTATAGTGAATTTATATCAAAGTAAGGGTTCGGTTGGGTTCTCAAGGGATTGATTATTTCCCAGTTAATCAAAACAGAAAGGTTGATTAACTTTTGAAACCAACTTACTGATTTACAACTGATATAAACACTTGCGAATTTAATTATCAAAGTTACTTTAAAAGAGTTTTGGTTGTAAAGATATTAGCAGCGGAATAAGAGAATAACTTTGAAAGATATAGAACAACAAATATAACCAAGAGGTTCATTCTAAAGATGAGACTTAGTCCTCTCAAAACTTTATATAAAAGTGATCCACACCCTGGATCGGGGATTACAACAGTATACATATGTCCAGGTCCAAGACCTCTACCACTGTTATTCATGGGAAAACAGAACAACAACAACCATCTGTCCAGGTCACACACGACCTCTACCACTATCCCAGTGGGAAATAAAAGGATGTAAGAATGTTGAGTGAGGATTTACAAATCCTCCAGTTAGAATATAGGAGACAATGTGTGTGTAAAATACAGCATATAACACACACTGCTCAATATGTAAAAAGATAAATCACAGAGCAAATATTTAGAGTTTAGAAATGGCTCTAGTGATTGTCGTGCAGTTCTGGACTCCTTTGATTGATCTGAATTCGCTCTGAGTCCTCTTCTGGTTTTTTGTATGGAAAACAGAGTATCGTCTGTTTCCTTGACTTCCAAGTGTAGAGACAGTCGATGAAGCTCTTGTGTTATGTTCTTGTTCTCAGCTCTTCACTGGTATGCATTAATGAGTTCTTCGTGTATGTTCTGTCGTCTCTTTGCATTCACGCTCTATTGTTCTTCCAGCACACCTTTGTGTTTTGTATGTCTCGTGTATTTGTCTATGTCTTGCTCTGGTCTGTATGTATCTGTATTCGTCTATTCATACTCTTTTGTAGTAGCACATCCTTCCTTTAGTTAAACCACATGCTCCGATAAAAGATGATTTACTTTTTGCAGGTACGAGGTACGGTTCCCTGATATCCAACAACACACATTAAATAACTATCAGTGTATTAAAATATACCAGATATGACTGTTGGTTAGATTAAATAATGATAAAGATATTAAAGCAGTGTCAAGTTCTGTCTTTGGAACGGTAGCTCTTGATATCGGTAGACTTGTGTTACAGTGGGTGTCTGTAGGTCTGAGTATTAGTAAACATTTGTAACGGTAGACTTGTCTGTCGGTAGACTTGATATATCAGTAGCGGTGGACTTGTAACAGTAATGGTGGCTCTGCCTTTACCAGTAGTGGTACGTCTCTATCGGTAGCTGTGGCTCTGCCTTGTAATGGTAGTGGTAGCTCTCTATTGTTAGACTTTGCATAACGGTGGACTTCAGCATATCGGTAGCTCTGTATCGTTAGTTTTCAACTTCGATGTAGCGGTAGGCTTGAGTACCGGTGGGCATGTAACTGTAACTCTATCGGTAGACTTGATGTAGCAGTGATCTTTGAGTACTGGTGAACTTGATGTATCGGTGAACTCCGTATCGGTATCTCTATTTGATATCGGTAGCTCTATTCCATAACGGTGGCTACTGTTCTGTATCGGTAGATAGTTTGTAACGGTAGCTGAAAACTGTTTGAGCATTCACTTGGCAGAATGAGTTAAGTCATAGTAAACATATATATGATAATTCAAAAGACTGAATTTAAGCATAATGAAAGTAACAACATATATTAAAGTATATTTGGAATGTATTGAGAATAATCAAGATATAAAGAAAGAATGGTTGGGATTATCAAAACACAATAAAGCCACTTAATTCTAGAGGGTTCAACATTACATATATTAGGTAATACTTTTGGAAATATCCTATATAAATATAAACCCAAATAATATTTTATTCTAAGGAAAACATATAAACTATAAAAACATAAAGAATATAATTCATAAAGATTTGGTTAAATATATATAGATATATAACTACTCAAATACTTTCAACTCAATGTTGTGATACATTACTAACATATTATCAAAACTAACATCCATTATAATAATGAATTGACGCATACTCTAGATTTATTGAACCAACATAATAAAAAATTATCATTATAAATTTCCCTATTTGAAAATATATTCTTAATATAACTCAATCAACAAGTGCCAACAAATGGGACCAAATATTATCAATTCCAATATTTATACTTTGGTTCATAAACTATAAATGGTTTTAACATTATTTTAATCATCAACTCTCTTTGGAATAACCCAATTTAAGTCACATTATGACTATATATTTGATGGGATGGATCTCCAATTGCCTTAATTCAAACACCACCATGTTACAATTTTCTTAGGAAACAATATTTCACATCGACATGAAGAATCATTTATTAATATGATTCAAATGTTCCATGCATATTTTTCCAATATATAACAAATAGTACAAAAAAATTATTAGAATTTGTAGATTCCATAGAGGAAGCACCATAAAATTATTCTATACTCATCTCAGTATACCAGCTCATGGTTTTATAATTTTTATCATAAAATCCTTTTTCGATCATATATTTACATTATTAATTTCTACCCACCAAGATCACTCCAAAATAGATGAGTATGTCAGGACATCCTTCATATTATGAAAATTAAAATTCCCCTAACCCATATTGTATAATTTATTATTACATTAAATTTTAGTATTAATATATTTGGGATCATCTACAATCACATGGTTCACCTAATTAGTCTATTTATTCATAGAATTTTTTTCTAAAGATAAACATATAATTTTCATGTTACACTTATAAAATATGAATATGAACCACAAAATTAAAATATTTTCTTCATGATTTTTTCATTTGGAAACCATTTTACCAACAAATATTTCTATAACATGGGCCAACATGTAATGGGCAGACCTAAAATACATTGTTCTGAAGATAAATCACTAATAACCACTAATGGTCTACCTTGATTATTGAATGTTTATGGTTAATTTTGGGGAATAATATTTTATCTAGACATTGATTCCCTTGTTTTCTCATACCATTATTGAATACAAAATTTTAACAAATAAATACAAGTATTATTCATAAGTACACAATTCCAAAATCTATGGACAAATTAAATATTAGAACCAGTAATTGGGTGAACCCTAGTAATTATATAAATAATAACATAAAAAATATGTCTATTATATTAGATTCTATTTTTAATATATAATAACTATGAAAAATAAAAATGAATAAATAATCATTATATAAATTTAAAATTATGTAATTTACCATCGCACAAAAATAACAAACACCCACTACCGATTATAAACCCACCATTAATATAAAAAAACCATAAGCCTCAATAATTAACATATATTTTAATGTGATAATCATTAAATAAAAACATGGACTACAAATTAATTATAAAAACTACACTATAAACATGTGTATGAAGTAGGTATTATAAATGCACAGGACTTTTAGAATCCAATGAACATTTTTTTCTGTGTGTGGTCTATTTGATTCATGTGAAAATTTATTTTGCTTTTGGTATTGTTTCCCAATATGAAATTTATATGAAAATTGAACCAATGAATAAATAATAAAAAACTAATATTCCACTGGTAAAAACATGCAATAATCACCCCTAAAACACCAAGAGGGGAAACATATTATATCTTACTAAACCATATCATAGATAACAATACTATAAGGGAATAAAAAACAGACTTCCCCACTGTATCTACCTACTTTTAGAGATTCTCAAAAGTGATTTTATCAAAGTAATAAACATCATGTGTAAGTTTTCAATGTAAATAAATCATTGATGCATCATTACTAGTAAATAACAAAGGGAAAAGAATAGAGAATGATGAAAAATGGAAGAATTATCAAGGATTTTTTCATGAAAATAGATAAATGAACCTATAAGGATATACTCAAAGGTTAATCTAAAAATGAAAAGAGTTATAGAGTACTGTATCCAAATAAAACAGAGCCTATATTGAAATGTATAACTATTATAAAATATTTTCGTTGTTATATAAGTTGAAATGATAAAGTGATAATATATATCCTTCTAATAATACCACCCTTTACAAGAATTATTTCCACTAAGAATCCATAACAATATTAATAATGGGATAATACCCCATTCAATGCATTAATTTAGAAATGGATCATCATTATATTAATGGACATGTGTCCCCATAAAATAATATTGGTGTAAATATATTACAATAAAATAAAATTATTTTCCATATTTGCTACATCATGTCATAAAATTAATAATAATACTTTCTAAAATTATAGTTCTGAACACAAATCATGCATCATGGAATTATTTAAGACAAAAATACTTGAATCAGTCATACCGATGATAATGATATAAGTATGATATAATTTAATTACAATAATTATTCATTAATCATACCGACATAAAGTCGAAAATGTATCAATATCTATTTTATATACCTTCATCTTGATCTATAAATTCCCTTGACTAATCTAAATTTATTCTAAAGAGTCGAGAATCCCAAATCCTAAAAGGAAACACACATTGAAAATCAATATCATAATGAATGGTTTCTAAAACATGTTTCAAAATATATAATAGTCATTTTCCAACATTTTTCTCAAAAACATGTTTTCATAATAGTAGTCATTGTATGATCCATTAGATCATTAAATGGTTAATGAAACTTACACTATAACCTTAACTTAGTTAAAATTTATTTTTACCTCAATTTCTAATATTATTAACCATAACTCTAATAAATAATTACTAACATGTAATTATAGACATTTCACATTGGATCCAAATCATGAAATTAATTGAGACCCTATTATTATATTTATACCACTTTATTTTATAATCTAATGTGTATTAATCTTTAAACAAACCATTTTTAATATAAATAACACATGTAAAATATTTGATATTGAATCTCTAACATTAATTAAACCATACCTAAATCCAAATAAAAATCCAAAAATAATCCAAAATACAAAATCTCTCAATTAAATTGAACCATTCCATTAAAATTCATGATTTAACCTCAAAATAAATATATGATCCTTGAACATACACTCTGGGATTGGGTGCTAAATATATAACCATTACATTTCAATGTTGATACAATTATGTATGACCCAATTTCAACCATATGAAACATACAACATCAAAAATGAAATATGGGATCACTCAAAAAACCAGTGAACTATTATGTTTATATAGTTATATAATTAGAAAAAAATAAAATATAATAAAACTCATGTCATTACCTAATAAATATACCCTATGTACCCGACATTTTCTTTTACCATATTAAATCTTAAACTTTATACACACTCATACAAAAATCCTATTAAAATAAATTTTACTCATGTTATAAACTAAAAAATATTTTTAATAGAAATGTATATGTATAATTTAATCCATTATTCCATATAAAAACCATATAATCATAAAAGAGTGTATTCTTATAATATAATAAACATTGATCTCTAATAATAATATTTATACACATGAAATAAGTTATACTTCCAAAAGGATTTCATAAAACATATTTTAATAAATCATAATGGTGAATACCTAATCATCATGGTTTCATAAATAAGATGATATCCCTTCAATGTCCTCTTCTCAAAAAGATAAATGTTTTCCCTAAAAGGTCATAATCATTCCATTAAAAAATATTATTAGTATCCCTTATGAAATGAGATAATTTAATTGAGAACTCTATTTTGATCATTAAAATTCATGTAGGTAAGATGGAAAATAATTTCTATAATACTCGTAAAAATGGACTAAACTAACATTCGACTTAAAATATAATTCTCTATAGAATGTAATCCTTAATCAATGTTTTTTAGGGAAATTAATAATCCATAAAAACTTGTTTTAAAATGTAAATATTTTTTCCTACATTATAATGGAACTTACCATTCATGGTCTCTAATAGATTAACATATCATCATAAAAAATTAATAATAACCAAAACATTATCATAACACATGAAAACTTGTATAAAAATATTCATTACACCTAAAAGAAAAAACAACATTTATGGATATCGATGTAGCCATTCCATTTAAAACCCATTGGAAAATAATCAGAATAAATGAAAGAGAATTTTTCATTTAGGGAATAATGATTTATTATATTATATTACAATTATCAAATTGTTCTTATGGCTGTTTGAATCCTCATTGACTCTATATACATTTCAATTATACATTCAATTTTCCTTTTTTTAAAAATGGTCCATAAAAAATAGGGGAAAATTATTTTTAAAAACCATTAACAAAAAGTAAAAAAGTGAAATAAAATATCAATAATAATTAATTGATTGAAATATTGATACAATAATGAAATATATTTATGAATATGGGGAATGAAAAAAGATATCAGTAAAATAATCCATTGAAATTTTTAAAATTAGGTTTTAATGTAAATTATCCCTTACTTTGAGTCTGAATCATCGTGTATGTTATTTACATTTTAGAATAATTAATATATTTTAAATATTTTCATAATTAAGAAAGTTATTAATGATTATTATTTCTTTTATATTGTTTATTAGAATATTATTTATATTCAATTAAATTCAAATTGAATTTTTTGACGATATTAAACCCATATGGCCAAAATGGATTTAGTTAGTTGACTATAGACAAATTCTTCATTATTACAAAATATATATATTAAAAATAAAAACATAATTATCATTTAAGAAATTAACTATACTTTTAAAACTAACCATGAATTTAGGTTATAAAAAATGAAATGTGTGACCATCATGGATCGAGTAGGTCATATGTGTGCTTGAGTAATGATTCAATTTTTCATAGAACATGAAGGAAAGAAGGTAAGATTAATTTTATCATTAAAATATAATTATATAATAAATATAATATTTATTATTTGGTAAATCATTAAATATATTATCCATGTGAACTAAATTCATAAAAAAACAAATCACATCTCTTTTTGGAGGTGCTAGTCCACATGTATACAGAAATAGAAATCTCATTCTTTTAATTGATTGAATGGTAAGAAATTAGAAGATTTATTATCATTATGAAATTATAATTTCTTCCTAAATATAATATGTATATATTTATATATTTAATATATCACTATAATCTTTCATTAGAGGTTGTTATGTAAAATGAATTATATAATTTGATGATGCTAAAGTCTTCCATGCACATAAATGATGGTTTTGTTACCCATTTGATTGAAGAAAGTGTTGAATATAAGTTATTACATTAACATGGAAATATATTAGTAAATGGAAGATTTGTTTGTTAATATTTAGTATGTATGAATAATATTTGAATGGGGTATATGATGGAACAAAATAGAAATAATTGGTTAAAAGTTATTTATCTTTTTTGATTGTTCCTTTGTTTCACATCTTCAACCCTATATGGTTGGTATTACAGAGAAAATAATAACTGTATAAATTGGGGAGGAGTTTCGTTAAATAATTTGGGTTGTTATTGGATGATCCAATTGGATCTTGAAATTTAGTTAGTGGAGGATATGGTGTTCACATAATTGCGGGAAAGATAATTCTATAAATTTCTGGAACTCTTAAATAAGTTTATATTACTTTTCATGTTCATATGGAATAAAATATCGAATAAATAAATTATAATATTATTAACATATAAATTATAAAATTAAATAAAATGTGTACATTTTTTGTGTTGATTTCATACTTTCCTCTTTCTTAACCCCTTGATAACCCTTTTGACAATTACCATTATATAAATATTTTTAATTGTTTAGTGGTCAAAAAATACAATATAAAATGATCATTAACCCAAAAATGGATCATGGTTTATTTTTATAGTGATATCCTACTCACATATCTAAATGGGAATTTAATTATTCATAAATGGTTCAATAAATTTTCTTAATCATAACATATAATTAATGATATTTTTTTAAACACAAGAAATATTATAAAATAATATGTGTCCAACTCATGAAAAATAGTTCCAAGAATAAATCATTTATATTTTGAGGATACTGTCCTAATATAATAACACAATCAAATTTATATAGGTTTTGATATCATTTGAAATCATATCTATTACTTTAACCACATTGTTAATCAATTTTACCCTTAATAGTAGTAATGTATTTTTCTATATTAATGAGTTATAATTATACTAATATGGTGTTAATTGGATCCAAAATCGAAATGATATGATATTTTAGACCATTTATAATATTAATTTACACATTTCTATATTTTTTTAGTTTTTGAATATTTCCATAACATATAATTAATGTAATTTTATAATTTTATTTTGAAAAAAGCAATATTTTAATTGAAATATTTTATAAACATATAACAAATCTATAATATGTTATATTTATATATATAATTAATTAGTCACATTAACTAAAAAAATATTAATTTAATATTTTTTAAAGTCATTTACAATATTTATCTACTACTTTCACAACCACTAAGTTAGCAATCAATATGCACATATGATAATTATTTCAACAAAAAAATTCAAAATTAATTACCATGATAAAAAATAAGTTATAGGTCAAATAAAAATTTATAACTAATCAAATTATTTTTCAATCACTATTAAAAATATCATAGATATTAAAAATAATTAGGTGACATTTATTACATTATCTATCACTTAAATTTTATAATTGTCAATATCATGGTAAAATGGAAAAATATGGTAATGTTTTTGACATTTTAATGATTTTTCATGTAATAATATAATATAATTACATAAATATAAGTTTTATGATGAATTTTAAGCCTCATCACATTATTTTAAACCCCAATTCATCTATTTTACCATTATTGTGGTTTTAAAAAATTAAATATGAATATTTTTCTTAATAAAAAATAATAAAATTGTCCAATTTACCAAATGTGGACATAATCATTCAAAATAAGGAATCCATTTTTGAATATTCAACTACTATAAGTGGAATAAATATAATTTAACATAATTTTTATTTAAAAAAATGAAAATTAGTTGTTTGAATAGATATGTTTTAAGTATAAAAATGATCTTTTCCTAAATTCATGTATAATGAATATTGAAATTTAATAAATTAGATTTTATCCAAATAAATAACAAATATGTTACATTTGTGAAATTTTAAAATTTTAATGTTCATTTTAAATAACTATATTTAATTAATAGATGTGAAATTTTAATAAAAATTGGTATTTTTACTATTACAATGGAAACAAAATTATATAATACAAATCCCAAAAATCCATATTTAGATAATTTTTATATTCTAAATTTAAAAAATAAATTTACATTATAAGATTAAATTTCTACAATTTCAATAAATTATGTATAATATTTACTCACAAAAATTTACAAAAAAAATTTAAGGAAAATTTATTCTTGAAGCATAGAATAATGTCACTCTTTCCTATGAATTATTTAATATAATAGTATTGATTCGTAGCTATATATATATTTGAAAATTTTGTTAATCATATTCGTAACATCTAATATAAAGGCTAGGTTATAACTATAAAATTAAAAAAATTATATTTTATGGTTTACTTAATCTCGACGTTGTGTGTTGTATAGACTATCAAAAATAGGGTTCTTTTAAAATTTCATGATATTAAATTCTCACCCCGTAAGGAATTTCATCTTTGAAATTTGATATTGAAATCAATAATAAGGGGTCTTACATTTTAATTTTATTTAATTGAAATAAAAAATCACTTAAATGTAAAAAAAATCATCTTGAAAAATTGGAAAGGGAAATGAGAAATTCATCTAGAATAACACATAACTAGGATAAAAAAAATAAGAACACTAGTCAGAAGTGAAAATATAGACTTGGATAAAAACAAAACGTCCAAATAATTATGTTGAGTGATTTGGATAATTGATTATAATATAGTGAATGATAATGATAAAGGTAATGGACAAAAAACCATAAACTAAATAAGTTTAAAAAATTCCATAGAATTATAATAAATAAATGTTATAGAGTAATTTTTTTCTCAAGGACATTTTCTAAGAGATTAAGAACCCACATTCCATATTAACCATGTACATAAGGAAATATATTTATCTGAATATTATAATATTATCCTTTAATTAATTTCCACTAAAATATCATATTTTCCACCAATATATAACTATTATAGGTCAATTTATCATTCATCATGCACTTGAAGAAACATCAAATGGATCCAATCATCCAAAAAAAGGATAGCATGGTATTCCTCATATATTTAGTCATTAACCAAGACTTGGATGGCTAGAAACTGATACAAAAATTACAAAAAAAATAAACCATCATATGAATAAATACCGCATTAATCAACAAGGCCTCAAAAATATTGTAGAGACTCGGTTTTCACCCTGTAAGACATTAGAATATTTCTTCATATATTTCCAGATCTAGGCCTTGAGATGTCGTAACATTATGAGGCGTAGTATAAACAGAATAAACTAGACAAAAATATTAAGTGTTTTTTTGTACTATTCAAGAAATAGAAAAAGGATATCTCTTAAATAGTTGATCAGATTAGAAATATGAGACCACGATTTGGTCCGAAATGTGGTTTTAACCCTATGAATAACATAAAATATGTCAGCAGAGGACGTTCAGACCCCTCTCTCATTAGCGGTATTTTAAATGGGGAATTAATTTTGTAATTCCGTCATTTAATATCCCATTCCAACATAACTCTCAAATGGTAACTCAGATCAGAAATCTATGGTCACATTTGAGTTTAGATCATTCCATTTACCCTAAGAGGGTTATAAGAGTTGTTGGTGACACATTCAGTTGAAAAAATCCCAGAGGGAAAAACCGTTAATAAAATAATTAAATAAAATTTTTTATTTTAAAGGAAAATTCTAAAAACATATGAATGGAATCTCATATTGGAAATATGAGACTGTCGTTGGGTTCGTAACGTAGTGTTTACTATAGGGGTGCCTCATTTTTTAGGGCATGAGAGGGTCATATTTCAGGACTGGTGACAGTATCCTATAAATAGGAAATTATGGAAATGAGCCATATTTAGCTCATTTTCCATCTCAGGTAGAGAATCTCTGGTCAATGGTGAATCACTGTCCAATCTTCATTAGATCACGATGAAACATCAGACGATGATATATCATAGTGCAACAATGTAATGGTGTATCAAAATTCAAGGAAGGATTCCTATTTCTGATTCAAAATCCCCTGGATGAATATTTTGTAGTCATTTTTAACTTCTGTTCATTTTCATTGCTTTGGAATCCTTTAATGACGGATAAACAAACAACAACCATCATGTATTTCAATTTTTAATTTCTCATTCTTGTCCTTATTCATGTTCTTCATCAAAATACATTTCATAATGAAAAAATGACTTCTTATCATTGAGTTAGTCCCATATCTATGAATCCCTCAACCCAATATGTTTTGATCTATGCTTGGGTTTGATCTTCGAGTAACAGAAGAAGTATAACGGTGATCGGACGTGATGGTTACTTTTTCCATGCCGAAATGTCGATGGATCATCAAGCGGAGGCTGATGCTTTGAAGGTCTTATCCTGGGGAGTCCAGATTTGGTATCAGAATGAAATTTGGATCACCAGAGTGACCATAATGGTCTGTAGAAGTTTTCTTGTCGCAGGATTCGGTGAGGGGCTCCCATGGGGGGAATGCGGAAGGCCCGCAGCGGCACCTGGTGGTTTGAGACGGACCGGCCGGTTCGGGGCGGCCTAGGCTATTTCGGACTGGGGTTTTTAATAAAAACCAAATATCTTTGATGATTAAAAACCCCGGTGTGCCCGGAATCATTTTCTGAAGTTTAGCTCGGGTACGTTCAGTGAACGAACGAACGGGTTTTTCTAACTTTTGAAACGGTGCTCGGAATCGAATTCTGAGGGCACCGATGGAATCACAGCACTGGTAATTGCATAGAAACACCTTTTCTGGAGTTGCGTTTTCTCAGGTGTGGTTTTTAAATTTTGGAGTTAAGTAAAGGAATAAAATAAAAATTTGATGCACAATTTTTATTTTATTCAAGTTGTTCAACCTACGCTAAGTGTTTGTAGTGGGACCCACAGTATCCAACCCACTAGGTAGGATATTTGTGAGGTGGGACCCACACAAGCCCCACCGTTTCTTTTCTTCTTAAACCTCCTCCTTTAATAATGTAACGCACCCACACCCCTATTAAGTGGAAGTCAACCCTTGCATTTTTCTGTTTATGAAACGCCTCAATTAATTTGACGGTTTAAACGTTGCAATTAATTCAATTAATTGATTTTTTCGTTTTTGAATTTGAAAACGTGTGGCATGAGAAATAAAATAAGACAAACTCTTATTTGATTAGATTTGTTTGGTTGTGGGAGGCTTGGGAGATTTCGCTAAGGTTCCTGAAGTTCTTCCTCCTCGACGAAGAACGCGAAGAACACCGACCTCTGACGACAGATGACGGTGAGAGACCCCTTCCTCGGAGATAGATGACCCAACACGCGTCGCCTCATTCTTCCTTTCCGCGTCAAAGAAAGGGATACTCTTTTCCTCCGCGACATGACGATTCACCTTCTTCCGTGATGCCTTCTTCCGTGATGAACCCTCGCGCAACGAATTCGACAAGGTAGGGGGATTATTATTTCATTTGTTCCTGATTACTTCATCATTGACTTATCGTCTATTTGGGGCCGCCTGTTATCGGAATAACGGGAGGAGGTCGGACCACACGAACACGGCCGACCCTCCTCTCCCATTTGGTTAATTGATATTGTTTGCGGCACGAACAAGGCAACTCGGTGCCGAAGCACCGCGCTGAAATATTAAAGAAAGGTGGAGAAGTGCAGCGCCGTCGCGTCGCGCCGTTGAAGACGAACCAAAGACGTGGCGCCGTCGCACCACGCCGGTGAACCACAAAAGCACCACGGCCGGAGCGGGGCCTCAACAGAGAGGCACATCACCATCGCGCCATGCCGAATAGACTAAGGTCGCGGCTTAGGCCTCGGTGGAGCGGGGAGACCGGCGGCCGGTTCGAGGCCGCCGGCGTCGAAGCAGGGTGACCGGCCAGCGCCGATCCCATGGCGACAGCAGCTGACCGGCCAGAGCGGGCTAGCTGGTCCGGGAAAAACTAGGGGTTTGTAACCCCCGGTCGGCCAACAGGTGCGGCCCCCCCACATGGGGGCCGCAGGTTCACTACGCAGGGGAAACCCCCCCCCCCCCCTCTTCGCTCGGCCATAACGGACGAGCCGTCTGCCCCCCCGGCCAGCGCTAGCACGCCGGGCCGAGCCACCCGGCCGGACCGCCAGGCCGGGCCGCGCCCAGGCTGTGCCGGGCCGGATCTGGACTCGGGTCGGGTCTACCGGTTCGGGCCGACCCATGGGGGTACAGGGCCGGATGGGACCGGGCCAGAACCCCCTAATACCGGACCTCTCACGGTGTTCTTCCCATAACATGGGCTGACGACCTCCGATCGATGCACTGTCAGCTGCGATGCGATCCTTGGAATGAGGCGGTCGTTTTAGTATATGACACTCAAGGTTTTGGAGTACTTTGGGTTCGGCCGGGTTGGTTTGTACACGAAACCAACCGGGCCCTCGGAGCGGAAACACTTATAACTTGAGCTACGGACATCTGATTGACGTGCCGTCGACATTGATGGATTCCTCTTAGTGAGATAGACCTTTTTGCTTACTCGGCTTGAGGTTTGGACACATTTTTTGTATGTTCGGGTTGGTTTTGACTTAAAAACTAACCGGGCCCCTAGGACGAAAAAGCCAATAACTTTCAGACTGGGCGTCTGATTGACGTGCCGTCTGTGACGTTGAGTTCCTGTTGATGATACGGAACTTTTGGATACATCAACTCTAGACTATGTTTCAGTTGATGTATCAGCCCCTCAGCTCGTGGAGTGGACCCTCCCGAACGAGCTTTCCATGTGGGGGAACCCTAGAGCTGGCTGCGACTGCGACGATGATGACGACTGTACAGAAGTCCTCTGTGGATTCGACGTCGACGAATACAACACTCCGCGATCCAACGTGGATCAGTGCTACCGATCCTGTGTGGGTCAGATGCTGTGTGGGTCAGCACTCAACGGTCCTATGTGGGCCAACGCCTAGAGATCTTGTGTGGGTCTGATCCTGTGTGGGTCATTGCGTGGGTTAGTTACCTATCGATCCTTTGTGGGTCATTGCGGGGGTTAGTACCTATCGATCATGTGTGGGTCCGACGGCTTAGATGAATCAGTAGCTACATCTGATCATCTCTATCGTCTTATGAAAAAGTATACATCTGTGAGCGGAATCTTGACTTTCTTTCCTATGTGGATTGTGTTGTGCTATCCTGTGTGGATGTGATCGAACTTGGTCTCGGATGTTGGAGCCAAACTGGAATTGATGACTTAGGTATATGTATGGGCATATACATAAGTAGTTTCAGATGTTACTTTGTGATTGTATCATTCCTTCATGGATTATCCTTTGTGGATTCTGGGAGACCCTCAGGGGTCTCGGGGTCCCTACTGAGTAGCTTATACTCACCCCTGCACGGGCTCTGCCCGCACTACATTGTGTTGGTTGCAGATGACGGACAGTGCTGATCGTGGTTGAGTCATGAGGAGCAGGTCGGTACCTGGAGGTGGACCACTGGGCGGGATGTACTCGGAGCGGACGGCTGGAGCCGAGGAGCTTGGAGGTTATCTGTACCCACCCATCATGTGGGACTTCCAGTGGATGGATCGAGGCTGTGGCTTTACTTTTCAGTTGTTGTACTCCCTTTTTCAGTTATACTTGCTTTCAGTTTGGGTTTGTATTCTGGCCCACTTACTTTTTCGCACTCACTGTTGTACCGATTTTTTTCTTAGTGTTTACTTCTTCTTTCATGATCTGTGGTGTTTGTTTTCTTTTACAAAGGGAATGCCTTCCCTTTTTCCGGGAATTAGGCCTTGGTGCTAGTCGCCCGCCCCTGGCCTATGGAAGGAGGGCTTGGGGTAGTCACGGCACGGGCCCCAAGGACGGGTCATGATAAATTGGTATCAGAGGAGTTCGGTTCTACCGCAAAACTTTAGACTCTGATCTTTCTCCTATGTGAAGCAATAGTGTTAAGGGTATTGAGTGTGGTTATCAGACCAGGGAGTCCAGTGTTGGTGTGGCGGCCGACGTATCTGTACACCAGGACCCTGACATCTAATTTTCGACTTAATGCACGAAAACATTGATTGCATGTGTGTTTCTAGTTTTCATTGTGATTACTTAGTTTCAGCTCACCAGGTATACTGCATGACCGTGGCACACCTGTATCTTTTCAGGATGGCCCCACGATGGCAGCTAGCTAGGGTTCTGAGCGTTGTGCATGACAACAGCCCACTGAGCGATGAGGCCTCGGTACATGGCCCTTTAACAGCAGAGGCACCAGAAGTACCTCTACCCGCCGAGCCACCGATGCTACAAGCCCCAGCTGCTGACGATGCACATCGCCTTAGTGCACTGCACGAGTTTCAACATCATCGACAGCCCAGGTTCCGCGGGGAGATGGACCCTCAGGCAGCCGAGGATTGGCTAGAGGAAGTTGTATGAGTTTTTAGGTTATTGAGGACACCAACAGACCTCATGGTGATCCTCGCAGCGAGCCTCCTGCATGCGGTAGTAGGCAGATGGTGGAGCTTGATGCTCCACGTGTATGATGAGGCATCTCTCCTCTGGACAGACTTTGATAGCCTCTTTCGCTCGGAGTTCGTCCCAGCCACCCTCCGTGCAGTGCGCATCCAGGAGCATCTACAGTTGCGGCAGGGCAGCTTGACGGTCGCCCAGTACTCGGCAAGATTTATCGATCTCTCGTGCTATTCGACGGACATGGTTAGAGACCCATTTTTTCGGGACCGGACCTTCAAGCATGGATTGAGGCAGGAGATCAGGGAATCGCTGATCTCCCTCAGCATTACGACACAGGCAGGGGTACTAAAGAGAGACCATCTCATCGAGAGATTCCTTTCTGAGCCTACATCAGTAGCGAGACCTACCGCATGGCGGCATGTAGCAGAGTCCTCTGCAACAGGCAGTCAACGGATGACTCATGGGTCCAGGTAGACCATACCTTTAGGCAGATGACCTCAGGACACTGGCTCAGAGGCACGGGGCACTCAGCGCGGAGCCAGTCTTTCAAGAGGCAGATAGTGCTACACATTTGGCGGGTAGGGCCACGTGGCTCGTGACTGCCCGACCCGCCGTGCCGAGGAGCAACAGACGGTTGCGGGACCACCCAGGCAGAGGCAGAGGGTCGACCGTGGCAGTCCATAGGGAGCAGATGGACGAGTCAGAGGATCTGGCCGAGTAGTAGGTGGTGGGCGACGATTTCAGGATCTACCACTACCACCACCAGGAGTTGCACCCCGACCCCAGGGAGCTGGAGGGCAGAGACAGGCACAACTCCAAGCAGCGGAGGCCTACGACCACGATGCACCCGAGATGATTTGAGGTACTGTCTATGTCTATTCCACCCTTGGTGTAGTTCTTATAGACACAAGGGAGAGTAATTATTTCAGAGCCGCTGCCCTTGTTCGGAGCTCGGAAATTCCGACAGAGCCGTTGGCTCGATCCTTACGGCTAGAGACTCCTACGGGAGAAGACACGACGATTACGCACTGGTGTCGGTAGTGTGATCTTACTCTAGGAGGCGAGAGCTTCGGCTAGGATCTTCTTGTAGGGCCATTGAGGCCTTAAGACGTCATCTTGGGCAAGGATTGGTTATCTACAGTCCATGCTCAGATTGACTGTATTAGGTGCAAGGTGCGGTGTGTACGCACCGATGGGAGTCGGTTCACCTTCCCCGGTGATAAGGGAGCCTTTGTAGCACATGACGGACTCTCGCAGAGGAGAGGATAGCCCATCACTAATCAGTTCGCTAGCCTCATCCTAGGAGCAGTTGACATGCGGGGTCCTATTTTTCATGCATTGGTGGATCAGTATGCGGAAGTTTTTCCCGACGACGTTCCAGGACTACCTCCTCGCAGAGAGGTAGAATTTTATATTGACCTATACCCCGGGATAGCCACGATATCCACTCCAGCATATCGGATAGCCCCCGTTGAGCTGCGAGAGCTATAGGTACAGTTGGAGGACTTGCAGGGAAAGGGATTCTTCTGACCCAGTGTTTCACCCTGGGTTTCCCCGATTTTGTTCTCCAAGAAGGAGGATGGGATCTTGGGACTTTGTGTCGACTATCGTCGCCTGAACCAGGTGATAGTGAGGAACAAGTATCCGCTACCGAGGATTGATGACCTATTCGATCAGCTCAAGAGAGCACAGTGGTTCTCGAAGATAGCCCGGAGGTCAGGCTATCATCAGCTCAGAGTTCGGGATGAGGACGTGTAGAAGACGGCCTTCAGATGTTGGTATGGCCACTATGAGTTCTTGGTTATTATATTCGGCGTAACAAATGCTCCAGCATTGTTCATGGGCCTCATGAACAGGATCTTTCATCCATACCTCGATCGATTTGTCGTGGTCTTCCTTGATGACATATTGATATACTCGACGACTGAGGAGGAGCAAGACTACCACTTGTGGGATGTACTAGACACACTCTGAGAGCACCAGATTTATGGTATGCTCTTAAAGTGTCAGTTCTGGATACGTGAGTTCCACTTCTTGGGACACGTCATCTCTGATGCGGGAGTTGTGGTGGATCCTGCGATGATCGAGGCAGTGCTAGCTTGGGAGCCACCCTGGAGCGTGACAGAGGTGCGAAGTTTCTTGGGACTAGCTAGATACTACTGGAGATTTGTGCCAGACTTCTCTAGAGTATCGGAACCACTCTCATCTTTGATGAAGAAGGGGAAACCCTTTGGGTGGTCAGACAGATGTCAGCAGAGCTTCCAGGAGCTGAGACAATGATTGACCAGTGCACCTATATTGAGGCTTTTAGAGGAGGGATTTGGGAATGTGGTTTACTGTGATGCATCAGGGACCGGACTCGGATGTTTCCTGATGCAGGAGTGGGTCGTGATCGCCTATGAATCATGTCAGTTGAGGCGTCATGAGTAGAAATATGCTACCCAGGACCTGGAGTTAGCAGTAGTGGTCTTTTCTCTGAAGATGTGGCGACACTATCTGATGGGTGAGCGCTTTATAGTCTATTCTGACCACCAGAGTCTTAGGTATATCTTCTTGCAGAAGGACCTGAACCTGAGACAGCGGCGATGGCTAGAGTTCCTCTAGGACTATGACATTGAGATAGTCTATACTCCTGGAAAGGTGAACTTAGTAGCCTATTCACTCAGTAGGAGGACGGTCATTCAGCTACTTGGGGAGGTGACAGAGCAGCTAGCCACTTTGTAGATATCCTTCATGGATAGAGATGGAGTATCCTTCCTTCAGTCACTCACAGTCACTCCTCCGCTACTGCAGTGGGTCAGAGAGGCACTGCGTGGGGACGCCGACTATGAGACACGGCGTGCGCAGATATCCTCAGGACAGGCACCTGATGGTTTCTCTGTAGGAGGAGAGCATGACGTCCTTTTCAGAGGACTTACCTTGGTACCAGTTTCTTTAAGAGAGGAGGTGCTGAGAGAGTTTCACACTTCCCCTTTGGCGGTATATCCTAGAGTGGCGAAGATGTACCAGGATCCCAGACGACAGCACTAGTGGTCGGGTATGAAGAAAGCTGTGCCAGAGTTTGTTTCTCGATGCCTCACCTGCCAATAGGTGAAGGCAGAGCACCAGGTACCAATAGTCTTGGTGCAGCCCTGGAAGGTCCCGGAGTGGAAGTGGGACGGGATATCTATGGACTTCGTGACTGGACTTCCACACACTTCCAGAGGTCATGACTCCATTTGGGTGATTGTCGACCGACTCACCAAGTTGGCTCACTTCTTACCCATTAGAGAGCAGGGCTTAGTGGAGAGCTTGGGACGACTCTACGTTCAGGAGGTTGTACGGCTTCATGGCGTGTCATCATCTATCGTCTCCGATCAAGATGCTCGCATTACTTCCTGGTTTTGGAAGGGGTTGCAGGAGGCATTCAGGATGTAGCTACGTCTGAGTACCTCCTTTCACCCTCAGGCAGATGGTCAGATGGAGAGGACCATTCAGACTCTCGAGGACATGATCCGTGCATGTGTCCTCAACTTTGGTCGTAGCTGGGAGGACCACCTACCCTTGATGGAGTTCGCATACAAGAACAGCTACCACTCCACCATCGGGATGGAACCATATGAGGCGTTGTACGACCGACCTTGAAGATCACCTCTGTGCTGGACAGACCCTGGGGAGTCAGCACTTGTGGGACCAGAGATGGTCTAGGCCACGGCAGAGAAGGTCCAGGTCATCCATGAGCAGATGAGGACAGCTCAGAGCCGGAAGAAGTCTTATGGTGACAGGAGTCGGAGGCTACAGCAGTTCGAGGATGGCGACCACGTCTTCTTGCATGTCTCACCTCGACGTGGATTACGGAGTTTTGGCCGAGGCGACAAGTTATATCTGCACTTCAACGGACCATTCCAGGTCCTCAGCAGGATTGGCGAGGTGGCTTATCGCCTAGCTTTATAACCTCAGTTGCACCGGATGCACGATGTCTTCCACGTATCTCAGCTGATGAGATAGGTGCACGACCCGACACATATCATTGACCATGGGGAGCTGGACGTAGATGGTGGGGTGACTTTTGCGGAGGTCTTACTGGAGATTGAGGATCGACAGGAGCGGGTCCTATGTGGACGGTCGATTCCTCTAGTGCGCATCATATGGCAGCACGAAAACCTCCAGGAGAGAACTTGGTAGAGGGAGACTCAGATGCATGCTCAGAACCCACATTTGTTTCCCTATTTTTTTTATGTATCTTTACAGGGATGTAAAGCCTTGTGGTGGGAGTAATGTAAAGACCCGTAAAATTCAAGGGAAATTTTTTCTTAATTTTCTTTGGGATTTTACAAGAAAGCTTTTTCTGACGGAACATGATTCCGAGGCCCGTTGTGCCAAGAAACATTTTCCGAAGATTAGCTGAGGTAGGTTCATTGAACGAACGAGCGGGTTATTCTAACTATTGAACCGGTGCTCGGAATCGAATTCTGAGGGCACCGATGGAATCACAGCACCTGTAATTGCTGAGAAACACCTTTTCCGGAGTTGCGTTTTCTCGGGCGTGGTTTTTAAATTTTGGGGTTAAGTAAAGGAATAAAATAAAAATTGGATGCACAAGTTTTATTTTACTTCAAGTTGTTCAACCTAAGCTAAGTGTTTGTAGTGGGACCCATAGTATCCTACCCACCAGGTAGGATATTTGTGAGGTGGGACCCACATGATCCCCACCGTTTCTTTTCTTCCTAAACCCCATCATTTAATAAGGTAACGCACCTGCACCCATATTAAGTGTAAGTCAACCCTTGATTTTTTCTATTTATGAAATGCCTAAATTAATTTGGTGGTTTAATCGTTGCAATTAATTCACTTAATTTATTTTTTAGTTTTTGAATTTCAAAATGCATGGCTTGAGAAATAAAATAAGACAAACTCTTATTTTATTAGAGTTGTTGGGTTGTGGGAGGCTTGCGAGATTTCGCTCAGGTTCTTGAAATTCTTCCTCCTCGACGAAAAACGCAAAGAACACCGACCTCCGATGACGGAAGACGGTGAGAGACGCATTCCTCGGAGATCAATGACCCAACGCACGTCGCCACGTTCTCCCTTTCCGCGTCAAATAAAGGGAGCCTCTGTTCCTCTGCGACGCGAAGATCTGCCTTCTTCTGTGATGCCTTCTTCCATGACAAACCCTCGCTCAATGAATTCGACGAAGTAAGGGAATTATTATTTCATTTGTTCCTGATTACTTAATTGTTGACTTGTCGTCTTTTTGGAGCCGCCTGTTATTGGAATAATGGGAGGAGGTCGGACCGCATGAACACGGCCGACCCTCCTCTCCCCTTTGGTTGTTTGATATTGTTTGCGGCACGAACAAGGAAATGCAGTGCTGAAGCACCGTGTGGAAATATTACCGAAAGGGGGAGAAGTGCAGCGCAGTCATGCCATTGAAGATGAACCAAAGACGCGGCGCCATGCCAGAGAACCACAAAAGCGTTGCGGCTGGAGCGGGGTCGCGGCAGAGGGGCGTATCGACGTCGCACTGCACCGGACGGACCAAGGCCGTGGATTAGGCCGTGGTAGAGCGGGGAGACCGGCGGCCGGTTCTGGGCCGCCAGAGTTGAAGCAGGGGGACCAGCCAGCTTTGGTCCCGTGGCGGCAGCAGCCAGCCGGCCGGAGCGGGTGGGCCGGTCAGCGGAAAGCTGGGGGTTCGTAACCCCCGGTCGGCCAGCAGGTGCACCCCCCCCCCCCCCCCCCACATGGGGGCCACGAGTTCACTACGCGGGGGCAGCACCCCCCCCCCCCCTCTTCGCTCGGCCGTAATGACTAACCTGCCTGGCCACCTGGCCACCCGGCCAGCGCCAGCCCACCTGCGCGCGGGGTCGAGCTGCCCGACCGGACCGCCAGGTCGGGCCATGCCCAGGCCGGGCCGGGACGTGCTGGCTGGGCCGGGCCTCGCCCAAGTGGGACGGACCCGGACCCGGGTCCGGTCGACCCGGTTCAGGCCGACCCAGGGGGTACCGGGCCGGGTTGGACTGGGCCCGAACCCCCTAATACCGGACCTCTCACGGTCGTTTGCCCATAACATGGGATGCAGACCTCCGATCGACGCACTGTCAGCTGCGATGTGATCCATGGAACGAGACAGTCGTTTCAGTATATTACACTCAAGGTTTCAGAGTACATTGTGTTCGGCCGGGTTGGTTTGTACACGAAACCAACCGGGCCCTCGGAGCGGAAACACTTATAACTTGAGCTCCGAATATCCGATTGACGTGCCGTTGACATTAATGGATTTCTCTTAGTGAGACGGACCTTTTGGCTTACTCGTCTCGAGGTGTGGACGCAGTTGGACTATGGTCGGGTTGGTTTTGAATTAAAAACCAACTGGTCCCCTGTGACTAAAAAGTCAATAACACTCAGACCGGGCGTCCGATTGACGCGCCGTCTATGACGTTGAGTTCCTGTAGATGATACGGAACTTTTGGAGACATAAACTTCGGACTATGTGTCAGTTGATGTATCAGCCCCTCGGCTCGTGGAGTGGACCCTCCCGAACGAGCTTACTGTGTGTAAGAACCCTAGAGCTGGCTGTGACTACGACGACGATGACGAATTTGCATTAATCCTTCGTGGATTCGACGGTGAATACTATATCACTCAGAGATCCTACGTGGATCAGTGCTACCGATCCTATGTGGGTCAGATCCTGTGTGGGACAGCGCTCAGTGGTCCTGTGTGGGCCATCACATGCAGATCCTGTGTGGGTCCGATCCTGTGTTGGTCATTGCGGGGGTTAATTACCTATCGATCCTTTGTGGGTCATTGCGGGGGTTAGTACATATCGATCATGTGTGGGTCCAACGGCTTAGATGAATCAGTGGCTACATCTGATCATCTTTATCTTCTTACGAAGCAGTATACCTGTGTGAGCTGAATCTTGACTTGCTTTCCTATGTGTATTGTGTTGTGCTATCCTGTGTGGATGTGATTGAACATGGGCTAGGATGTTGGGGCCGAACTGGAATTGATGACTTAGGTATATGTATGGGCATAAACCTAAGTAGTATCGGATGTTACTTTGTGATTGTATCTTTCCATTGTGGATTATCCATTGTGGATTATGGGAGACCTTCGGGGGTCTCGGGGTCCCTACTGAGTAGCTTATACTCACCCCTGTACGGGCTATGCCCGCACTACATTGTGTTGGTTGTAGATGACGGACATCGCTGATCGTGGTTGAGGCATGAGGAGCTGGTCAGTACCTAGAGGTGGACCACTAGGCGGGACATACTCGGAGCGGACGGCTGGACCCGAGGAGCTTGGAGGCTATCTGTACTCACCCATGAAGTGGGACTTCCAGTGGATGGCTCGAGGCTGCGGCTTTACTTTTCAGTTGTTGTACTCCCTTTTTCAGTTTTACTTGCTTTTAATTTGGGTTTGTATTCTGGCCCACTTAATTTTCGGCAGTCACTATTGTACCCAGTTTTTACTTAGTGTTTACATCTGCTTTCTTGCTCTGTGGTGTTTGTTTCCTTTACAAAGGCAATGCCTTCACTTTTTCTGGGAATTACGCCTTGGTGCTAGCCGCCAGCCCCTGGCCTATGGAAGGCGGGATTGGGGTAGTCACGGCACAGGCCCCATGGAAGGGTTGTGACAGGTGTGATCTCTTTGATGTGTTTCGGGAACAACGCATGGGCCCCATGGGGAACTATTTGTGTGCAGTGTGGTGGAATGAAGATTATTTCATTGGTAGTTTTCTTTGGGTGAATAAATAGTATATCCTATGTGTTTTTCCAAAAGGATCTCAACTGTGTGATCTGTTTGGTTTTCCCGGGCAGTTCACAAGAGGCATGATGGTAGAATTATGACTACTCCCTTCATCCCAGCAATGAACGTCACCTACTTGTTCGGATTTTGGCAAGAGGTTTCATGTAATCTGTGAGTATACTTGTACGACTTATGGATACTTGATCATAGATTAGTACCTAAGTATGTCATGGTACACATCTAGAAGATGAGGTTGGGCCAGACATCATTTGGGCCCCACAAATGTTGTATACAACTTTATGAATCTTCTACCACTTGTTTATCTTTCTTCTAAACATAGATTTTGGCATGAGACTAGCATATCCTGAGTTTTTTTCTATGTAGAATGCGATGGTTCTTTATGTATTAAGTTTTGAGGAATGATGAGAGATTTTATAAGTGTGATCCAAATCTAAGGTGACTCTTAATGTTCTGAGTGAGATTCATTTCTAAGGAGACACTGAGGTTGTGTGTGTGATGCCTATCGGAGGTGACACATTATGACAACATTGATGGAAGTGATGTTTTCAGAATCACCAGAGTAGGGATGACTTACCCTCTAGCAAGGATGGGTTTTAAGGTTCGTTTTTCTCCCATATGGTTTTACCCTCTAGCGATGCTGGGCAGTTAGGTCCATCATCCTCTCTTTAGGGATTACCCTCTATCATGTAAATGTAGTGAGTGTTTATAGTTACTATTTCAGTACATAAACTCTTATGGGGTTTGGTAGTGAGGCTTATTGGTTACTATTTGAGGACATATCCTCTATCATGGATAGGCAGCGAGGTTCGTCATTAACTCTTTCAGGCTTACCCTCTAGCTTGAATATGAAGTGGGTATTCCAAAAACTCTTCTGAGTATACCCAGTCCTTGGGTTTGGGTTACTCTCCTTATAATACAAGAGAATACGTGTGGGGTATGACACATGCTTTCCATGTATATCTTCTTGTGGTTAGACGCGTATACTCTCCTACTATAGGTAGAAATGGCCTGATAATAAATTCATTTTATCATCGTTTTTATTTCATCGTGTTTGGAAAATCTTACTTTACTTATTTTTTTGGGTTAAGATGTACACTTTTATTATAAATTGTTCTATCTACTACTACCCTCTTTTTTACAACTTTTTTTCCTCCCTTGATCCTTTGGGGAATCCAGCTGAGTATTTTTATACTCACCCCTTCTTGGGATTTTCCTTCACTTGATCTTCCCTTGCAAAATACAGACATTTTGATCATGACATTAGTGGAGCCTAGGGAAATGGAGTACTTGGAATGCATGCGGTGGTCGCATATTGGGATCCTTTAGTTGGCCTCTCTCATATGTTTTAATTTTTCTCCTATTTCTAGGTAGTGGCACTTTTATGGTTGGGCATGTATTTCACCCCGTTCTGTGTGAGTTTACTTTTTTAAACTTGAACTTTTTAGAGTTCGATGATTATTTGTAGTTTATATATATAACCATTTTTTATCTTGTTTTCATTTCCATTTTCACATTTTATTTCAGTTGGTTGTGTGTTTGTACATGTACATAGTCAATGTCATTCGAAATTTTGTTATTCCATCAGCACTCATCACCAGCCCCTGGCCTATGGAGGTGGGCTTGCGGTAGTTGGATCTTGAGCCCTGGTACACATCAGGTCATGTGAAAGTGGTACCATAGGTGGTTCTTTCCTTGGGATGCTATTCTTATGTTATCTAAAATAGAAATGGTTGGGCTTTAGGGAAACAATTTCAATGTGTCTCATGAAAGGCACTCTAACCAGGGAGTCTAGTGATGGTGTGGTGGCTGACATTTCCATTCACCAGGACCCTGATTACCAACTTGTCGACATGGTCTCATGATACTCTTGTTTTAGCGAACATTTTTTCACGGATCATATTATATTAAATCAATTATTGTACTTCATGAGTCAGATCTCCATCATTGTTGATATATATATGCTGATTTGATAGTGGTACACCTTAACCGAATTTAGGATTCTTCCACGATAACAGCCAGTGAGGATACTAACTTCATTCTATGAAAACAATTTTGTGAGAGATGAGGCCTCAATTCAGGATCAATATTATGATTCCCCTTTCCCTTGGAGGGTAGGTAGAATCACCTCCACCAATATAGCAATAGTTACTACTTGCAGTGCAGGCTCATGACGAGCACTGGCTGAGCACACTCTGTGAGTTCTAGCATCAGAGACCACTGATGTTCATGGTGAGCCACACCCTTAAGAAGTTCAGGTTTAGCTAGAGTTGGTGGTTAACCTATTTAGGCTTGTTCGGACACCAATGGATTATATGGAAACATTGATAGATAGTTTTTCACTATGGTACAGCTCAACATTGGTCGATTCGGGATGCTCAAATGCATGATGTGTCGTCACTCTTGTGGGATAACATCTAGTAGCTGTTTCGTGAGGAGTACTACCCATCCAGATTATGCTCCATATAGTTTTAGTAGCTACTGATGCTTTATAGGGGAGGGAAAATGGTGGCACAGTATGTTATCAGGTTTCCATGCCTTACTTAGTACTCTTTGGACATGGTCCACGATGGAAACATTCAGGAATGGATGATTGATCATAATATCTGGAGAGAATATTTGTTTCATCATAGTTCCCTTCTGCATCCCCATCTATCTAAGGGTGATGGAGAAGAATGGGGTGATATAGAACTTTCTTTCAGAGGGGCGACATTTGGCCAGTATTGAAAGTGGGTGAAACTGATTTGGGATGTCTGCCACAACTAGAATACGTATATTGGAAGTCCTTAGATGCATGATGCCTTCCAATGAAAAGTCTCAGGCACATGGTCGGGGATAGCATAGAGAATCAGGGCAACCCAGAGAGGGATAGTGCTATGCTTTTGACATGTGAGGTCACATGGAAGGAGACCAACCAACACGATGTGATGATTTATCAAGGTAGTAGGATGATGTACTGCCACAACAGAGGCAATTCTGTGATCAATGATCTCGTAGGTGAGGACAGGGTGGTCCCTAGGGAGGTGGTGTTGGCATAAGAGTAGGAAGAACTATGGTTGGTGGATGATGTTGTAAGATCCTTCCACCACCTCTAGGAAGCCAACGTCAGGCTCAGGGAGTGGGTGGCCAGGGCAGCGTGTAGCTGCAAGATATGGATGTTTATATTCCAAAAAAACGCATAATATGATAAGAGGTACACTATATTTTTTCTACCTTATTTAGTAGAATTTTCCTGAAACTACTTGAGGTACTCTATTCTTCCAGCTACATAATCCTGGAGTAACCAACAGTGATACACGGAATTGGTGTAACCCTGTGTCAGTGTTTTTTGACATATCTTTGAATGCATGAAAAAGAGGGGTTCTTCTCCCACTGAGATGTGATTCTTTGACGTGAGAAAAATCATGAGGGAGAATCAGTTGCACCCAAATAAGACGGTATCAAGATGTGGTGGATGAATATTTCTGACATGTGTGATCATGGTGGGGTTGTGCGGTGGAGTGTCAGAGAAGTTATTGGCTTTTCTATGAGAGTCTTGCTACTTTATCACCAATTATTTTATGTTCCACTAGTGGGTTGGAGAAGTTCTGGTTTTGTGGATTTATCTCATTCCAAGAGGGGAAAATACGTGCGGGGTAGGCCATATGTGTTCAATTTCTAGCCTCTTGTGGTTGGATGGGTTTACACACCTCCCTTGTTTGTGGGTACCATGCATTCTCAATGTCATTCTGGATACTGTAGCTATCATGTATAGGTCGAGGTGCTAGAAACCTCATAAATAGATCTACGCAACTGACTATGTGGTTCTAGAAGTGGTCATATTCGACCTGAGTATATGGATATTCTATCTTCTGATAGAGATATTTGTGGTATGATCATACCAATAATGTCACAAGTGTGTATTCACCTAGAGAGAATTTACCCTTACATGTCGGTGCTGGTTGAAATTATTATAGTACAACGACTTCGAGATAGTATATACTCCAGGAATAGGTAACGTTGTAGTAGATGTCATAAGTAGGATATCTCAGGCTTGCCTAGTTCATGTAGTTTTTTTAGAAGCTAGCTTCCCTTCAGATGACCCTGGTGGTGTAGTAGGGTAAAACATATCATCAGTCGACGATGTTGACTCTTTCTCTTCATGAGTGTGTTTGTGAATCTCAGTTTCTGTGAATGTACTATGAAATATTGTCTGACCAAATATCCTTTGGTATTTCACCAGGTAGTTATTTTGAAGGAGGGAATAATGAGTCCCCATTCCATGGAAAAACTGTAATTCCAGTCGTAATAAGTAATGTAAAGGTTTGAATTAGGAAGTAAACTATTTCCCTAGTTTATTTAGTTCATCTAGAATCATGAAAGATATGATGAGGTTCCCTACCGCCTTTCCCCTCAATAGCTGAAGTTGGCACACAACGCCATCATCACATCACAGTTGATTAGATACGTGTGTGTTCCTAGATACATCATCGAAATGATAATACCATATAAGGATGTACCATCACATTGTGTCACATGTTCTGTCAGCATGTTAAGGTGCAGGTTTTCCTTGTAGTGAGAGAGCCTCGTGTGATCTCATTATCCCAAGTTTTTTTTCCTAGTTTAGATTTTCAGGGATAAAATGTGTGAACAAGGGAATGATGTAGATACCATTTTTTTTCTTGTAAGGCATTAGAATATTTTACATGTATTTCTAGAGCTTGGCATTGAGGCGACATTCCATTCTGAGGCTCGGTGTGCCTGGAATAAATTATTAAAATTTATTAAGTGTTTTAGTACTATTTACATAACTGAAATGGGATACCTCTTAAATGGTATATCATATCATATCTAGGAGACCATTATTGTGTTTGTAATGTGTTGTTTACCCTATGAGTGACATTAAATATGTCGACGCGTGACGTTCAAACCCTTCACTTAAAAGAACATTAAATGGATGAATTATTTTTTTAATTAATTAATTTAATAGACTAAAACCTAAAAACTATAAAATGGTAACTCAGATTGTAAATCTGAGTGCATGGTTGATTCTGGAGCATGTCGTTTACCTCAGGATGGATATATGTTTTGTTAGTTCAATCATTCTGTAGAAAAATTCCTGGGTGGAAAAACTATAAATAAAATTATTAAATAATATTATTTTATTAAATTCTTCTTTGAATAAATTCTAAATAGGGACTCATATTGAAAATTTGAGATCAATGCTGACATATTAGCGTAGTTTTTACCCTAGGGGTGACCATTGTTGTAAGGGCATGGGAGGTTTGGATTTCCCAACTTCTGGTAGTTTCCTATAAATAGAAAATTAGGGAAATGAGCCTGAGTTAGCTCATTTTCCCTCTCAAGTGGCGAAGCTCTAGACAATGATGATTCAACATCCAAATGTCACCGTATCGCAATAATACTTCAGAAAATGTAGATCGAAGCATAGTAAACCCAATGGTGGAACCAGATTCATCGTAGGATTTCTATTTCAAAATTTATAGACCACAATTGAATATTTTTTCATCATTTTTTACTTATGATCATTTTCACTACTTTCGAATCCTTTAATAATTAAAAAAAACAAAGACCATCTTCTAATTTAATTTTTGATTACCTGTTCTTTGTTTTCTTCATGTTCATCATCAAAAAACATTCCATCTTGCACAAACAAAATCTGATAGTGTTATTAGAACCATATCTATGATTCCACCGATCAGTGGAGTCCAAATTTATGCTTGGGTTTGAGTTTCGAGTGTCGAAGGAAGTGTAACGGAAATGGGAAGTAGAGGTTACTTTTTTAGCTTGGGATGTGAAAGTCTCACCTCAGGGAGTCTAGTTCGGATCATGGATTGAAATTTCGATCAACATATTCAATTTAGTGGTCTAAGTATGTTTTTGGTGGAAACATCTGGTGATGGGCTTCATTCGGTGGTGGAGCACTACCGCAACCACCTGCTCGAGCCGGACCAGCCAGTTCAAGCTAGCCTAGATCAGTTCAGACCTGAGTTTTTAATACAAGCCCTCTATCATTCAGTTTAGGGCTCTGTTTTTTGTGCTGTCTATGTCATGGTGATCCTAGTGTCATGAAAGAAGATTTTTTTGGAATTTAAAGATCATTTTCTCAAGGGCTTTAGATTTAGTGATACAAAATGTTTGTTTAAATTAATAATAATATAATTATTATTATTTGTTGATTCTTGTGTCAGACCTAACTTATGAGGATGATGTCTAATTAACGTTCTGTATGAGGGATTGTGAATCTAGAGTTGAAGCATAATTTTTAAGGCCATTTCCAGGTGTATAAACTGAAATTATGGCGCGGGCCCCTTGAGGCCCAGATCAGATTTTGGCGGTGGAAAGTGATTTTTTTCACCAGGTGTCCATTTTGGAAGAATGAGGAGTTGATCTTTTGTGATTTTCCAAGAAGATCAAAACGGTGTGATCCAACAGACTAAATATGGGGTCGAGATGTGGACCCATGGGATTCCATTCGAGCGTAATGTATAATTTTACAACTTCTACATCGAAATTCCATTTGGGGAAATTGAATAGTCTCCCATGGGTGTTTTATCACAAGGATCACAGTGGTGTGATTAGTTTGGATGTGAAGTTCCTTTTAGTGATAACTAGTGATCGAGCACCGATTAATAATTTTTTGGTGAAAAACACCATTATAACTGATTGTCAGTTTTGGATGAATAAATAGATAATCTCATGTGTTTTTTCAATGATATCATAATGGGGTGATCCGTTTGATGTGTTTCAAGATCAAGGCAAGAGACCCACAAGGAACTATATATGTGTAGCATGGTAGAATATAGCTTCTTCGTTGGGTGTCCGTTTCTGATGAATAAATAGTCGATCCATTATGTTTTTCCATAAGGATCACAATGAAGTAATCTATTTTTTATACATGGTGATTGCAAGAGGAATATTAGTATAATTACGACTTCTCCTTTTGGGTTAGCGATGACTGTCTCATGCTCGTCAGCCTTTTTGTTATAGGTTCTGTGTACTCTTTGAGTACACTTGAACAAATTTTGCATATATGATCATAGTTTAGTACCTGAGTTTGTCTAGGGACATGACTAGACGATGAGGCAGGGCCACAAATTTTGTGGTCCCTATACATATTGTTTACCATTTTATGAATCTTCAACCTCTCGTATCACTTTCTTATGATCTCAGATTCTGGAATGAAAGTAGCATATCATGAGTTTTTTCTCGTATCACATTATGGATACATCTATAGTTGTTTTTGAGGTACGATGCAAGATGATTAGAGTGTGATGCCTTTCAAAGGAGATGCTCAATGTTCTAAGTGTGATGCCTATCTGAGGCAATGCTCAATGTTCTGGCCACGGAATTTATCCAAGGTGATGCTCGATGATGATATTCATTGAAGTGATTTATTTAAAATAACCAGAGTATTACTGGCTTACCATCAAGAAAGGATAGCTAGTAAGGTTTGTCATTCTCTTTTTTGAGCATACCCTCCAGTGAGGCTTGGTAGTGAAGCTTACCGTTCTCTCTCTAGGGATTACCCTCCAATGTAGATGGGTAGTGAGGTTCTCCACATACTCTTTCCATAAAAACCCTCTAGTGGGGATGGGTAGTCAGGTTTATCAGTTACTGATTCAGTACATACCCTCCAGCGGGGCGAGGCAGTGAGGTTCGAAATTTATTCATTCGGGCTTACCCTCCAACTGGTCTGGGTAGTGGGTTTGTCAATGACTCTTTTGAATACACCCTCCAGCGGGGTTTGGTAGTGGGATCATGAATTTGGGACAGAATATATCAATTGTGTGGCACATTGGTGAGATGTGTTTGATGTGACATTAGACTCTAAAAAAAGAGAGGCACTTTCACCACCAATACGCATCCTTGTGACGTGATTGAAACCGTATAGGTGAGATAGACCTACCCATAGTAGATAGTATCAAGGTGCAGTGATTGAGCCCATTTGGCTTGCAGTTCAGTCCAGATGTGTTTGATGCTGGGCATCAATGGTGGTTACTTCTGTATCTATTAGAAACTCTTTTCCTTAGTTGATCTAGTGCGATGGATATCCCCTTACTCTCTAGGTTGGCTTTATTTGATAGATCACGTATATATATATATATATATATATATATATATATATATATATATATATCATGCTTTCAGCACCCACTCCTTGGGTTTTGGTTACTCTCCTTCCATAATAGAAGAAGATGTGTGGGGTATGCGACGTGCATTCTGTGTCTAGATTATCTTGGTTGGATAAGTATACCCTCCTACTATAAGTATTGAAGAATTGACCAAAAGTTCATCTTATCACAGTTTCTAGATCCTTGTTTTTGGACGAGATTACTTCACTTCATTGTTGAGTTGAGCTGTACTCCTTTACAGTACCTTGTCCTATCAACTTATATCCTCTTCAGTTCATCTTTTTCTACTCCCTTGATCCTTCGGAGAATCTTACTGAGTATTTTCATACTCACCCATTCTTGGTATTTTATCACAAATCGATTTTCTCTTAGAGATGATAGATAGGTTGATCGTGGATTTAAAGGATCATAGGGATATAAGGTTTTTAAACCATGTGTTGTGGTTTTAGCATGGGATCCATGAATGGAGCTCTCTCAGCTGTTTTACTTTTCCACCTATTTCCGTGTTGTGGAAATTTTCTTGTTGGAAATGTATTTTTCCATTTCTCTTTCTGTTTAATTTTATGTACATGTAATGTTTGGAAGTCGATTCATATTTGTGGTTTATATACATATCAGTGTTATACCTTGTTTTCCTTTTACTCCGCAAAGTTTTACTGGGTTGACTGTGTGTGTGGGGGGGGGTACATTGGAAATGGCCTCCCTTATTTTCTTATAACTTTGGCAGTGGTCTCCAACCCCTAGCCTAAGGTGGCGGGCTTGGGGTAGTGGTATCTTGAGCCTCAATATAGGTCCTATTGTGACAATTAACAACAAATGTTCAATATAGAGACGTCGCTAAATAACAATCCTAAATATTTTTCAAAATATTCATATCCATGTTTGAAAGAAAAAATTAGAAGTATTTTACAAAATATTTATCATATATTAATTTAACATTAATCCCCAATAAACATTAGTCACTCAAATATTTATATACCCATAATTTATATGCCTTAACCTTATAATCTAAAAATTATTATAGTCATTTACAAAAAAAAACATAAACCACCATAATGCCAAAATAATATCATATATACATTCACAAGAAAATTATCCTTTTACTCCAAAAATAAAAATATGATCTAATAAAAAATTATTTTTATCAACCTTACTCATTTATATAAAATCTTGGTTCCATCTTGTGGTATGGATCTTCTACATTACATAATTTTTTATGTTTAAATATCTAAATATATAATAAAAAGAATTCACTTTGATATCATGAAGGTATCATCAGTTTCTAGAGATGATTCAGAACATGGAAACTAGCAGTTGGGTTGAAAAAGGATGGGGCCTAGTTAGTAAAAACCTTGTGGGGCAGGAAACACAATACTTATAACCATATGAGGATAGAAATTAGATCCCTACAACCCACATAGTTATACAAACCATGTGTTTTGGGTTTTATGGTCATGTGTGTATTTCTAATTTTTTTTAATAGTGCATAAGACACTATTTTCACATAGCTAGTCAAGTCATTTAAGAAAACTTTACAGAGTGCCACATTCCTACAACAAAAGGGTGTAGGGTTGGTGAACGATCTGGAAAACCGCGTAGAAAATAATTTCCACTCATTTTTCATATAAATTAATCATTAAACCAATAATCAATTATTATAAACTAAACCTATTCCCATTTCTTCTCATGCATAGACAATACACCATTTAAGATATATTCCTTGAATTATATTCTATAATTTTCCATCGAATCTTTTTCCAATCACGGAATTAGTAACATTTTTTATCATTGGATTTATACCTATATGATATCCATTCCATATGGGTTATTCCTCGTTTTACTGAGCATAGTTTTTTCTATTTTGGTTCATGATGGTATGCCATAATTTCAGGTTCTTGGTCTGATCATTGGTTTTCTCCTGATCAGAGTTGAATGAGGAGCTGTTATTGGATTAGTTAACCACTATGAACCAATGTTTGTTGCTATCACTAATTTTTCATAAGTCGGTGTGTTATATATATTATTTTTTGGTGGACACCACAATCTTGAAGAAAATCCCTCAAAATGTATTTGAATCCATGAAATAAATTGATAAGAAATGCCCATGTAATTAATGATACCCATTGATAAATTAATATAGGTTATGAAAATTATGTGGGAACCACCACTTGGGTGTTAGGATTCGTGTATTAGACCACCATTGTTGGCCAGTGAATTTGGATGCCTTAGGGTGTTCCTTTATCCCCCTTGCTAGTGGATTTCATTTGTCAATTGAATTGTAATTTAAATTGATGAATTGAGTTGAGAATTGATATGTAATTTTAATTGTTAAATGAATTGTGAAATTAATTGAAATTGAAAAGGGAATGGATTTCATGACCCTAGAAACCTACCATGTATTGGGTATTTAATAATGAGATGAATATTATAATTCCCATTTTAGAAAATTTTAAGACTAAGACTTCAAAGCATTGACATGGATTAAGATAACATATGAGGTGAGATTGGATTGAAATGTTTTTGGTTATGTGAATTAAATAGTTAAATGATAATTATTTTTTGAATGTTTATATTCTATTGGTGACACATGAGTTCTTATTGGAGAACCATGTCTAGACTCATTTGGATACTGCCTTGTTTACTCCCATGTGTCAAATAGAATATTTATACATATTTCCAAGAACAAACTCATGGTGAATTATTATTATATACCCTGGTGATACCTGGAATCTTTATGGACATCCAAGAATGTAATACATGGGTAGATGATCATATATTCCATAGGTGGTTCTTGGGATCCCTTGGTGGACCGCCCAAGATGGACTCAAAATTAAATGATGTTACACCACACCTAGAGTGATAACTTGGTTATTGTGAGGATACCCATGGATGGGTTTATAAATAGTTAGTTATTGTTATACATAGAGCAATATCTAGTTTCAAATTGAGGAATTATATGGGTGGGCTATGGTTTTTAATTTAATAATGAGTGAAATGGATTATATCATCTCTCTTCCATGACAAAGAAAGAGCTTTTATTATTTCTTATTTTACACATTATAGATAGAATTTTTATGTATCCTTTGATGACATCACAATGGTGGATTCCATTATATGAATCATGTTCTAAGACTTCATAATTTAAAGAGTTTTATAAGATAAATAAAATAGATAATAAATGGAAGATAACGTCATGTTAATTCAAATACATAAATTCAAAATGAAATGAATTGGTTATAATGTGGGAATTTTTACCTTATAGGATGTTTACTTTAATATTTCATTTCATATTAAATTACTTATTTCAAAATATAATTATATTATATTCACATACTATATGGAACTAGAACATGGGTTATTGACTACTATTATTATATCTCACAACCGGTTCAGGACACCTTGGCTTCCCGAACATACTATATGATTACAAACATGGATTAAGGAAGGATCCCAACTATTGGTTCTTTACTACTGCTTAGGATTAGTAGAGCATAGGACTGAGATAAGGCTTGGGATGCTAGAAGAATTGTTTTGGTAATTTCTGTAATTTTCATCAATATATTTTATATCTTCCATGTATGCATTTTTTTGGATATTTTTGAAGATAGGTGACATGATCCTCATATATTTCAGATTACAGATTTTATTTTATATGTTCTTTCTTTTTATCTATTGTATGAATGTTATTAGAAGCAGTAGTACTCGTTTTTTATTTTAAATAAATTGTGTTACACTCTGTAGTGATGTCATAGTCTCCCCATGAACACACATAGGCCCTCACTACTAGTCAACATCATCTATGATTTAGATAGATTCTCTTAAATCCATGTGGAAAATTGTGACTAGAGACCATTTTGTCAAATCTGGGTTAAAGTTGATTCTATTTAATTTCTAAAAATAGTCATCTTCATAAATAATTATCAAAATAGTAATCATTTTACATAAAATACCATGGTTATCTTAGTGGTAAATCATATATTCTCAATGTTTAATAACACTTTTATCATGATTAACAACAATTTACTCATCATCAAGGATCATGTCAAAGATAAAATTTATCATGTCCTTATAACTTCATTCTATATAATGTATCATAATTATTCAAAAAAACCTTTCACTAAAACAAATAATAAACACAATGGATGTTTTACAATAAATTTCTCTCAAAATACTCTTAATCAACTATATATTACATCCCTTAATCCCTCAATATTGATGTCTACCAACTAAAATATTGATCAAAATTAAATATATACATTAATGATGGTTTAAATAAATCATAAATTAAACTCATATTAAATCATACACATCTATAAAGATTTCTAAACCCTTCTCTAATGCATACTATAAAAACCTCTACAACCCGCTCTTGGATGCAGTGGTAGAAACCTAATATTTACATTTCTTACATGATACCAATAAATGTTTAAAATTTCAATTATACAAAACCTAAAAATTTAAATATGAAATATGGGATCATTTACATACTCAATAAAAATTTATGATATTTGTTTTAGTGAATTATAAAATACAATTACATAATAATACCCATGTCTTTATGTAAATATAACTCCATCTATACCCAGTTTTTGTTGGTCTATTTGAGGCCTTATCATCAATCCTACTCATCCTTAAATCCATTGAAAAAATATTTAAAAACGTTGTATGACTATGAAATTATCAATATGGGACATGGAAAATAATAAATAACATATTAGTCATTTTCAAACCCATGGAGTGATAGTATACTTTTTTCCATTAACATAATAAAAATAGGGAACTAATAATCACCTATGTAAACATGAAACTATATTTATAATGAAATTTTTCCATAAAAAACATTATTAGAAATAATAAATGAAAATAATTATCATAGGGTTTTTTTTGAAAATATTAGAACCCAAGAATAATAATTCATAAAAAATACATTTTCCCTAAAGGCATAATCATTTCGTTAAAACAAAATATTATATATTTTCTTTTTGAAATAAATTTATTATCATGAAAACTCCTTAGTATCAATTGATAATTCAAGTAGGTAACTATGTACACCATTTTCAGGTCACTCCAAAATTACACAATAAAATGAAGTAACGTAATGGTTGAACTCCAATATAACTCTGAGGAGAACTTTCTTATTACCCAATGCATTAGACTGTTATACAAAGGACACATGTTTCCTTTGTTTATAATGTAAACATGTGTAATTTTTATTATAATTAACACACTTATATTTTTATTATAGTAGAACCTACCATAACCATAATGAATTCATAAGAACCATACGAAAATAATAACACATTTTAGCTTTCACAAAAATAATCTTTAAACCCAGATGAAAAAAATCATTTTCAGATATCAATGTATTCATTATGAATAAAAAAATCAAATATTATAAAAACAATGATAAATCGTGTTTTTATTTGAATAAAAAAATTAAAATATTTAAAGGAAGAAAAATAGAATTTTTTTTTGCTTCGGAAAAAATCATTGATATAAAATATATTAAAATGAAACATTGCTTTATCATTTATACAAAACATTCCATATAAAATGCAAAAAACTATTCCCTCTAAATTCCATTAAAATAATTTGAAATGTGGGAGAAAATTATATTATAATTAAATATTTTCTATATAGATACATCAATAAAATAATTTTTAGAATATGTAAATGATAGAAATATATTTTGAAAATTATCCTGTCAAACATTTGAAACATGTATTTTAAGGTACAATGTCCCTTACCATGATTTTGAATAATTTCATACATTATTTTTCATCATTTCTAAATATAATATTTTATTTATTCACTTTCATAAAAAAAATTATGATTAGTATTATTCCATTATTTTTTGCAATATTTTATGAAATCAATTATGTACACATAAAACGTTTTGCTGTTATTCAGCTCATATCTACAAAATGACATTGGTGAGACAAATGTAGTCATATGATCCATTATTTATCCATCTAATAAACAATAGTAATTAAATAATTATAATTTTATAAAAATATATAATTTTTAATCTCAAAATGATGGATGGTTAAGAGAAATGGACAATGTTACAATTACTGATGATAACTTGTACATATGCATGATTAAAGATTCCCTTTTTCAACGAAAAAGAAAAAATCTGATAAGTATCATTTTATATTTATATAATGATTATCATATAACAAATATAATATTATATATTTAACTATATATTTTCATGGTATCTAAGAGTTGTGGTCATGAAAATTGAATCACATCACTTCATAGAAGTGATAATCCACACTTATATAGGATCAAAATTATCATTTTTTAATTGATGGAATAAAAAGAAAGTATTTGATATATTTCTATTCATGAATGATAAATTATTTATTAATATTATATGTATACATTAAATTCATTATTATAACATTTTGTGAGATATGGTAATGGAGAATTTATTGCATCTGTTTGTGAGGTGGTAGTCCACCATACACATGAGTTATGATTTGGTTTCACATTTTATATAAAAAGGAGAAAAATATATAACATGAAAATATATAATTGTAGTATAGGATTTGTGTTATTATTTCATCATATTTTAGAAATATTTTAATTATGTATATGAATAAATAAATAAACCATCTGGCTAAAAGATACACCACGTTTTCAGACATCCTCAATGGAATACAAATTAGTCCCCATAATAATTGTTTTATACCAAAAATATTACCTCCATAACTTGGTATTAGAAATTAGTATAGTATGTGGGTATTTATTACCTAATTTTAATGATTCCTTAAGTTTGGATACAATAGTAGAGGGTTTCCCTTTTGTATGTAAGGGAAGGGGTAATCATGGAATTTCAAAATGTATTATATTAATATAAATGAAATTACATTTTAAAAAGGATCAAAATGGTATAATTAAAATATAATACGAGGATGTTTAAAAATCCTATTATAAAATAAAATTTATACATGATTAGTAGCATATTTACACAAATATATTTTTATAAATACTTATTAAACCTTTTGATAAATACCATTATATCAATGTTTTTACTCTTTTGTGGTAATGAGAATAACTATAAAAGGAAAATTGACCAATAATTATACCATGGATGATATTATCTATTTTATCTGACATATATATCCAAATAGACTATTTTTATGAAAATTAAATCGTTTGACAAAATGTTGTTTATCAAAATATATTATAAATGTAATTTTTTGAAATACATGAAATATTATATTATAGTTTGTGTATAACTAATTTAATATTTGTAGAGTACCTAACCCAGGTAGAGCATGTCTTATGACTACTATCATAATAATTTCATAATATTTAAGAAATTTTTTCATGAAGGATCTGTATTTTTAGCGTTCTTGGTAAACCTGATAAATAAAAGATTCACAAGTTACATTTCAATACACATACTAGAAAATAATTTTTTAATATTAAATTTTTTAATTTCGAATATAACTTAATATCTATCACAGTAAAATCATAGATTCATGGGGAATGGATAGAAAATAAGTGTGATCTCAAAATATCTATAAGAGGTAAGTATAGTGGAAGCATTCAAAAATCAGTAAGAGTAATAAATATGGAAAGGTAATAAATAAATGAACGTTCTATATGATCAATAAACTAAGAGGTATGTGAATTCAAGTCATTATATCAATTTGAGAATAATATGGATAGTTATCAATAATGAAATGTAAATAACTAAAAACACATTAAATTTAATCAACAACATGACTATTATAATTTGATAATACATAATCAACATAGAAATGTGACATACTAAAAACAACTAGAATTCAATCAATTAACTTATCATTAAGTTAATTCATATATTAGGTCTTAGTGAAAATATCCAGGATAATATTAAATCATAATGAAGGAAATTATTAATTATCAAAAATCTTGTTTCTTAGGAACAAGATACATATACCGTCAAGATATATCTTAATGAAATTTTGAATCATAATATGTATATACCCACTTATCTAAGACGATCTAACTAATACATCCCATTAGACTATTGATTCGTTGAGATTCTGAAATTAACTAGTATCAAATTCATGTATTTCATGTCCAATTCATTCATCATATATCGGTTAATCTATTTAATTCTAGAAAAATATGCCTCGTCATTAAATATCCATATTGATCAAATGATATAGATTTACTGATATTTATATAGTTATTCAAATAACTATCAACCAAAAACCATATGTAAAAATGGTATGTAGTTTATGAAATAATGTTAAAAATTAATAACAACATATATATTTATGGGAGGTTTAATTTCTAAAGGAAAGTGAATAATTCAACGAAATATTGATGCATACGAAAATAATTCAAGGAAGTTAATATCAATACATTCCTCAGTTAAATTAATTATAATACATTCAAAGGAAAAATAATGTTGTTATTAACATATATATTTATATATATATTATTAAGAATACAATATTGTTTTCAAATATGAATTGAAATATCATAATAATAAGTTTAATAACATCTTTGACAATTGTTTCCTTTCATTTTCTAAAATATTTTTAAAATCCTTGTCATTTAAAATCACATTTAAGAACTTTTTTTTACAAATATCCTAATAAACATGTAAAGTAATTTTAAAACAAATTATATCCATGATGGTTTTTATTTACATAAATTCAATGAATAGAAAAAAAACAATATTCCTTTTTCACTGTTAAAAGGATAGAAATGTGCCTTATTCAGAAAATAATAAGAAGATTCCTTTCACATTTTCAGTAAATTCCATACAAGAATTGTTATGGAATGTAAATAATATTACATATAAAACCTTTTTTAAAACAAGAAAAATATGTGAAAATTCCATTGATGAATATATTTGACATGGTAAAATAATATATTTAAAAAAATTGAATTTTTTGATAAAAATAGATTTCTGAACAAAGAGAAAAATGGAGTCATATTTTAATAAAAAAAATTTCAACAAATTTTAAGTACCTATGAGTGGAAAGTGGAAATATTAAATTAAAATATCATTTCTAACTAGTGGATGAAAAATATTAGTTTGTTATTAGTACGTGTTCAAATTATTTCCTTTAAATGAAATTCAAGTGTAAACAATCCCGATTAAAATGATATTATGAAATAAACCATTACAATTATCATAACATTTAAATGAGAATTAATAATTGAATTTATTTTTATTCAAATTTATATAGACATGATTTTTTTTAAAATAAAACATAAGGAAATAAAATTTAATTATTCACATAATATTAGAATGACTTAATCAATGAAGTTGTACTTTAACCCAATGAATCAAAATTATGTTAAGAAATACATTACCACATGGTAACATTTATGTAAAATAACCTTATATGAAATAATTAAAATATAAACATAATATAAAATGAATAATTATGTATTCATGATATTTCATTTAAAATAGATATTATATAAAATATAAATATTAAATTAGATTCATACCATTAAAATATTCCTCAATGAAATTAAATAGATATGAAATCCATTACTTTATATTTCCCTTTTGGTTGAACATGATTCATCCTAATGAATGGTGGTTTAAAAAAATTTATAATCTTACACAAGAAACATATTAATATTTATAATATTATATATAAACGTTTTATAATTTCATTTCAAGAGTTCATTAATGATCATTCATTATTTTTATTGTTATGGTTGTTAGTTTCCTTGGTTTCTCAGTAGCATTTCATCATGAATGATCATATTATTGAGAAAATTTATAGTTATTTAATCTCTAGAATAATAATAATGACATAATTATCATATTTTTACATCAATTTTACTTTTATTACCAATCATGAATGATGGTTATAAAGAATGAAGTATGTTATTATCATGGAGATGATAAGTTATACATATGCATAAGTATCATTTCACTTGTCAATGATCAATATGGAAATGAGATAGGTAATATTTTAAATTTATATAATTACCATAATATAATATATATATCTTATTATATACTTATGTATAGTATATGTGTGGTTTGGTGATGAAAATAGATTCATATCACTTTGTTAAGGTAGTATTCCACACATACGAGAAGTATTTTATCATCTTTATGTGAGTGGAAGGAAATGAAATAAAATTATATATATATTACGATTTGATAATAATAAATATTTAATTAATATAATAATTAAATCTTGCATATCAAAAATAATCATTATAATTTTCTCAACTAATTTCCACATGAAGCGTTAATGAATGATGAATCACATCTCATCAAGATTCATCTTTTAACAATACACACAAGTGACGATGTCGTATATACTAGGGAATGGTAGGTAAAAATATATATATTATATAATTATTAAAAAAGAATAATTTTTTAAAAAAACATATATATATATATATATACTTCATATCCATCATTATAACAAACCCTAAGAGGTGGTAATGGATAAAATGGACAATATAGGTCCGTGAGGCAGTAATCCTCTATACAGAATGACAATTATTTTATATCCCAATTGAAGTAAGTGGGAATTTATTTTGGTCATTAATTTATAATAAAAACATACTATAATATTAAATACAATAATATTATTATATGATAATATTATATTAAAAAATGAATATAGTGGAGAAATAATTAAATAAAGATGGTTGTTGAAGAAGATTAACTCTTTTTTCGGGTATCCTCTTTAGGTTGGCAATAAATCCGTCCTAGGATGATTTAATTCCACTGAAAAATATTTCAAAATTTGGGGATATAATTTGGGATGTTATTTAGTTATTTATCATCAAAACTAATGTTGTTTGAAGGTGTAAAGTGGAATGGTTAGGAGTGTCCTTTTATAAGTTCGGTGTGTGGAACAATTGTAATTTGTTGAAAGAGTGAATTCCACCAATGTTTTGTTCTTGTTACCAGGACCCAATAATGGCCCATTTTTCATAATATAATTTAGAAAGTCAAAATATACAATAAAATGTGTTTTTTTCAAGTTTTATGTTATTGTTACTTCTTATATTCTAAGATTAACCACTAAGTAAACTCATTTTTACCTTAATCACTAAAATTAATTTAATTTTTTTCTCTAATAATAATTCTAAAACAAAGTATAGATTATTAGAAAAAATAAATTATTATTTTTATAAATAGTTAATCCATTTTTCAAAATTCAATTTATATATTTGGTAGAATTAAATATAAAGTTAATCCTGCAAACTAGATGAGAAAGCATGTTTTTTAGGTGAAAATATTCATTAATATACAATGTTCTTACATAAAAATTATATATTATAATGATTCCAATTAACTATATTGTATTAATAGTTTTATAAATCAATTTTTTTTATTTTAAACCAATTCAATATATAATTCAACAATATACAGTATTTAAAAAAAGGGATATTTCAATTAAAATCTTTTGTTTTTATTATTCATAAAAAAACTCCTGTGAAAATCCCAAATATTCACCCAAAAATAATTTTGGTACTAATATTTTGAAAAATGAATAAAAATTTTCATCTAAATTTTATAAATTTTGTAAATCATAATTTTAAATTATGTGAACCCAGCCTGACTAATCGCCTATTAGGAACATGGAATCTCTTCAAAAATATTTATTTTTATATTAACAGATTGTTTTTATTATATATAATAAATGGATATCTCATAGTTGTGTTTAAAATATATATTCTCATAATTAAGTTAATAATATTCTTACATTCTATTCCAATTGTTATGTGATAATTTTCATATGATATAATAATATTAATAGTACATTGTTGTTTGATAAAACTCAGTCTGGCATGTAACACAAGCTATCAAATAAATTTTTTATTGTGTGTAAAAACAATCTAAAATAACTGTTTCATTCAAGAATTAAATACAATATATTTAATTTATTTAAAATAATAAATATAGCATATTGTCTCGTGATGTTGAATCCTTTCATTACAGGGTTTTTCTATCATGAATTTTATCAAATATGATATTCATATATTTAAATATCATGGTGTTAAATTCTACCCACCATTAAGAAATTGTGTCATAAAAATTTAAACGTGGTCATAGATATCATGGGTTTTATAATGGAAAACATGTGTATTTAAAAACTCACATTATAATGGGTTAATAAAAAGAATAACACATATATAAGTTTCTAATGCGGAAAACATTAGTGGTAGTAAAAGATATAGACATAGAGTAAAAGTGTAAATATTTATAGAGAGTGATTTCTGTCATAGATCATAAGAAAATGAATGATCAGTGGATTGTTACGGAGCTCATAGCCAGAAAACTATTATGATTTAAAAGGACATCAGTTCAACAAAAATGAAGGAATTAGGATAAAAGTTTTGTTTCATGATCGTTTTTCAAATTTTATGTAATTCATTAAATACGTAATAATATAATTAGATATACATACATAATATATTTCTATTTTATAAATAAAAATAAACCTTTTGTTTAACATTGATCAATTTCCTATTCATCCATTACACCAATAAATGAATACAAAAAATGATATTTTTATTCCTAAAACACTAAAATTCACATTTAACAAATACCATGACCTATAATAGAGTGGAATGTCATTCAATATGTCTCTAACTATTTTCCAAAAATAATATGTCTATCTAATGTTATCCAATATAATAAATTAATCTCTAAATAGAAATACTAACACTACTATTTCATCATAAATATTGTAGGATCGAAATAATGATGTAGATGCTCAATATACAAGAGGGGGGGTGAATTGTAAAATTTAAAAATTTCTTAGGACAAGAAAAAATCTATGTTTAACAAACCTAAACTAAGGAAATTCACTACACCTCTAATCACCAATTGTAGATTTGGAAACAAAGTTTACGATATGAGATTCTACCTTAAAGCATATAGAATCTAAATGAATCAGAGTACAAGTGTATGGAAATACAAAAATGTTATACTTTCCTTACATACAATATGCAGTGTAAAAGAATTAGTACGTCTACAAGTAACAAACAATAACTCTTTTAACCCAAAGAGAAGGATATCCAACAACCTTGGATAAAGGTACCGTGATTTATACTTCCAAGAAAGTCTGTCTTACCCACACCAAGGTAAGCCCTCGATACGAAGATCAGAGTCTCTATCTTGCAATCCCCACAAACCCTCAACTTCAAGGTAGTTGGAACCTCTGTCTTCCTCAGCAAGGAAGCCCTCGAACTTCAAATAAGTAGGCACCTCTATCTTCCTATCCCCGGAAGCCCTCGAATGTAATCACCAACATTCAAAGTCGCACAAAGCAATCTGAACGAGCGGTTTAGTACACACAAATCATGAAAAGCTTCTCTCTCTAGAAATCACCTTCACAGCGTGTGGTCTCTAGAGTGATCAACTTCATATTTAGCTCTTTAAAATGAGCTCCTATTTATAGGAAAATTTCCAACAGTCAGCTCCCTCCTCAAACAGTCATATTTTCCATGAATATCGGAGGGACCCGTACATGTGTCACTAAACCAACAGTTAATTAGAAACAGATTGGACAACATCTTTTTATAACATAATATGTGTAACTGAAAGCACGACATCGTTTTACAATGAAACAAGTGTAAGCATAAGTAAAACAATAATTCTAAATGTTTGTAAATAAAAGTTCTGAGTCTATGATAAAAAAAATGTTCGGATTCTTTTTTATAGGAATTCGGATCCTGAAATATATAGAAGTTCGAAGTCTGAATTTCTATGTATATTCAGAGTGTTGTTTCACCAGAGTTCATAATCTGAACTTTAAGAGTTAGAAGTCAAACTAGTAAAAGTTTGGAGTCAAACTTCATAAGATTTTGGATTCGAACTTCATAAGTGTTTGGAGTCAAACTCATGAAAGTTCTGAGTCGAACTTGTTAAGAGTTTGGATTCGAACTCATGAAAGTTCGGAGATGAACATCATTAGAGTTCGGAGTCGAACTCATGAATGTTCGGAGTCAAACATCATCAGAGTTCGGAGTCGAACTCATGAATTTTCGGAGTCAAACTTCATAAGAGTTCGGAGTCGAACTAATGAAAGTTCAGAGTCGAACTACATAAGAGTTCAGAGTCTAACTCATGAAAGTTTGTATCAAGAATTCAGAGTTGAACTTCATTACAGTTATCATCCTGAATTCGGAGTGGAACTTTATTACAGTTCACATCCAGAATTCAGAGTGGATATTTATTACAGTTCACATCCAAAATTCGGATCCTAAATATAGAATACTCAACTTTTTGACATTATATGATTCCATGGTTTTGGGTATGAATCTGGTTTTTATACTTAAGAAAAATAAATTATTATGGATAGAAAAATCTAAGTTAGGGTAAATTTCCTTAAAGAAGAAAATTTTCCCTATGGAGGAAAAATATACATTTTCTTAAGTATAAGGTGTTTGTGATTTTCAAAATAATAAGGAATGGAAAATTCATAAGGAAAACCTTATTGAATCAAAAATATCCCCCTTTTTGGAAAGCACAAACATCCTTATGAAAAAGAATATACGGACTTTGAAAAATTTCATTAGACTTTGAAATTAAAACTTATCTCCCTTTGTTCATGGATGAAAGTGAATACAACTAACCGCCCCTTAGGCATTGAAACTCTAAGGATTGTATTCTGAATTTCCGGAGTGGAGTTTTCATTATCATGGAGATGAAAAACTTCATAATGGAAAACTCCCCCTTACTTTAAGGATATTTCACTTAGAATTTTTTCCTTCTTCATTTTAAGTCTTTCTCCCTTTTTAAGTAGTTCTTTTTCCTTCTCCCCTTTGTGATTTTCAAAAAGAATTTATGGGAATGGAAAATATGGTACCTGAATGATTAGTAATAACACCACAATATAAAAGCAACCAAACAAAATTTCATTAGAGTTGTAAAAAAATTAACAGGGAAAGACAAATACAAAAAAAGATTAGAGTGGATTTATTGTCTTCCTTTTCCTTTGGGATCAGCTTCTTTAACAAATTTTTGAGCTTCATAAAGTCTCTTTGGTCTTCCTCGACTTGCCTCTCTAAGGCATTTGTCTATTCTTCTTGGGCTTTCAAAGCTTCTGTCTGAGCCTCGATGGATTCTTTCTTCATATTTAATAATTCATCTTACTTTACGAGTCTTTTCTCAAGCTCAATCAGGATATTTCAACCACTTATAAGATTTTGAGACAGAGAATTTACCTTGTCATTTAGTTCCATAACTTGTTGACTCCGATAACTCTTCTCAATAATCAGCTCATCTTGAAGATTCCTAATCTTTTTATCCTCTCTGTCAAAAGAATCTTTCACCTCATTCCGAATAGCCAAGTCTTCTTCAACTCTCTTAGACCAAAGATTTATTTTGCTACAATAATTTCTATGCACATCATAATTGATAATAAACCTTTTATGGTCAGCCTTTATCTTTATACACTTATCCATGACCATGGATAAGGAATCTAATTTCTGATTCATACATTGTTGCAGCATCTAGCATCTTGAATCTATAGTTGGAAAAATCAGAATGGTGTCCACCAACTTCTTTAGAGATTCAACCACAAAATCATGACTTTGTGATGATGACACCGAATCAGAAACATTTCTTGGAGATTGATCTTCTTCATCCCACAACAACTTACTTTTAGAGGTACCACCAACTACTTTCCTCCTTATAATATCATTTATTGGTGTCTCCAATAGTTGTTTCTTCCCTTTATCATTCTTTGTAATGGGTTCCTCATCAGGAGATACTTCCTCTGTCTCAAGAACTTGAATAATATGTTATTCATAAATTTTCTCCTTTTCTTGACCTTCCTCAAGAAAATTTCTCTCATAGGATTTTTCCTCATCAAACAAAATATTTTCTTATTGTTCTTCCTCAACCTCATATTTTTCAGCTTCTTCTCCCTTTCCCAGAGTGTCTATTTTTGTGGATTCTTCCTTCTCATTATAATCATCAACTTTCTTGATCAAGGCATCCAAATATTCACTTTGTTCTTATTCTTCTTCAATATCTTCCACTACTTCTTCTCCAACATCTATTTCTTCTTCCAAAACCATCGCTTTATCCTTAGATTTTTCACAATAAAAGTTCTTCTTGGTAAAAGTATCTAGTAAAGAAGGATCTGTAAGGAATATTTCCGGAACTGGAATCTGACCGGAAGCTATTTCAGTATCTCTCAAAAGAGATTGCACTAGTTCAGCTTCAGACAACTTCTTTTTCATCTTTTTTTCTTTTTCCTGCTTTTCTAACTCATCTGCAGCTCTATCTTTTAGGGCCTTAGCCTCTGCAGGGTGCAATCCGAACTATGAATCCCGTTCTTTCCTCTTCTCTTTATCTTCCCTTCACTTGGCTGCCACTTCATCTATATCTGTTTTCTGCTTCTTCGTCGTGGGGGGGAGCAGATTGAGTTTCCTTGGACTTGGGATTTTCTTTATCCGCAACAAGTCCTTAATATTTTTCTTCATCCTTGACTTTTTGGATGGTTCCAGAGTCTGTGTATCTTTTTGAGCTACCTCAACTTCTTCCAAAGATAGATGGTATAATTATCCGGATTCACTAGAAAACCCCATCTTTATCCTCTTCAAAGTATCATCACTTTCCAGCATAATCTTATAATTCCAGACTTTTGACATACATGAAACCTTGAAGGATTCTATGCACCGAACTATTAACATAGATAGTAAGGTAGGGTACATAATTAATTGAGCTCTTAAGTTCCATTCTTTGATGTTCTTGATCATTATCAAGACATGCCTCATCAAATTTATCTTTCTTAGATTTACCAAGAAATCTAAGACCTAGATATCACTTTTTATCAAATTATCCTTGTCGCCTCTTCCGGGTATGAGAAAACCGTCTACCCAGAGCTGTAGAATCTTATTTTTCGGAGTGAGATGAGTAATCATATCAGTAGTATCATCCGTAAGTCCAATACAATTTAATGTCTTCACCTTGTTGAAACTTCCTTGCTCATCTGGAAGCTTATGTGAGAAAAACTCAGCTTCCCCTTCATAGGATAAACCAACCAAGCTCGCAGCCTTGGTGTAAGATAACTTGTAAGTCTTCCCCTAATAATTAAATGGAAACTAGTCTCTGCCATCTTCCATCTGGAAGGAAACAGACTCATAGAACTTGATCAGCAAATCAGTGTAAACTGGATCCTGTTTCTATAACTTGTACAAGAATACATCTTCCTAGTCATTCAATCTGATATTTTTGGTTAAAAAGAATCTAACTTGAAGAAATCCGGATGCAATAACCTTTCCATGAAAACTAACCACTTAGAGATTGGGTTTTTAGTTGACGTATCTTGTGATGTAGCTTCAACAGACATTCGGAGTGAAGAGTGCTGAAGGATTCGGAATGGATTTTCAAAGATCGAAACTGTTCTTAAGAAGAGCAGCATGGCTTCAAGACGCGAATGATTTGAAAACCCGATGTGGGACAAGTCTTGGGGTCCCCTTTATATAGGCGATGGATGTGACCTTTGGTTTCCAAAAACTATCTAACGGTTGAAAAAACATTTGATCTGATCTGACGGATGAAAAAATCCCACAAGGAAACCTTGACTCTGATCTTTTGAGGTTTTAAGAGAAACATTCAGATTTAAGGAAAACTAGAATCTGAATTATTTAAAAAAAACAGGAAAATACCAGCAATCAAAATATGATTACAAAAAAGTAAGAAAATTGTACCTTTCAAATTGGATAGAATTATTGTTCGTAATTGGTAATATTCTTCTTGATGAAAAGAATTTAAAAACGAAAAAATCTCATTACGAGAAAAAAAAACTCATTACGAAAGTTCATTACGAAAATCTCATTATGAATGTTCCAGTACGAAAATATCATTACGAAAGTTCCAGTACAAAAATCTCATTACAAAAGTTCTAGTACGAAAATATCATTACGAAATTTTCAGTACGAAAATCTCATTACGAAAGTTCAAATACCAAAATCTCATTACGAATGTTCCAGTAAGAAAATATCATTACGAAAGTTCTAGTACGAAAATATTATTATGGAAGTTCCTGTACGAAAATCTCATTACGAAAGTTCCAGTTTCTGGAAATTTCCATTCCGAGAATTTCCATTCTGGAAATTTCCATTCTGGAAATTTCTATTCTGGGAATTTCCAAAAACATGTTATGAAATATTTTAGTTACAAAAGAAGAAAATCTGTCAACAAAATATTTGGTTAAACAAGAACACAAATGTACTCCCTCTATGAAAAGGACTTTATTACTATAAGGAGAGTTGTTAAATAAGAAGTTAATGAAGAATTATTACCTTAAGGTTATAATTCCTAACTTTTGTTTAATGTATTTAAATCTACTGGAGTGTAAAAATTTTGTGAAAATATCAGCAAAATGATATTGGGTTTCGATAAACTGAAGAATGATATCTCTCTTTATGTGTGTGATCCCTAAGAAAGTGATGCCAAATATCTATGTTTTTTCATGAGAATGATGTGAAAGGTTCTTACTGAGGGCAATGGAACTTGTGTTATCACACAAAATTTGAGTCTTAGTAAAACTAAAGCCATAATATGTGAGTGTGTGTTGCATCCACATCACTTGATCACAACAACTTCCAACTGCTACATATTCAGCTTCAGCAGTGGAAAGTGCTATAGAATGTTGCTTCTTGCAAGACCATTAAAATAATGAATCTTCTAAGAAATGACAAGTTCTGGATGTACTCATTCTATCCATTCTACATCCACTAAAGTCAGCAACCGAAAATATTTTTAAAAACAAATCATTTCCATATGTATAAACTAATCCTAGATCCATGGTTCCCTTTAAGTAGCGAAAAATTATTTTTATCGCCTTTAAGTGAGATTCCTTAGGATTGGATTTATATCTCACACATAAGCATACTGAAAACATCGTGTCCATTCGAATAGTTATCAAGTATAGTAGGCTTCCTATCATACCTCTAAAAGATTTTTGATCTACTGGTTTCCCAGCTTCATCAAGATCTAAAGAGTTTGAGGTACGGATGTGAGTACTTATACTCTTAGTGTTGTCATATCCATACTTTTTAGGAAGATCTTTAATATACTTATGTACAGATATATAGGTTCCTTCTGGTTTTTGAGAAATTTGAAAACCAAGGGAAAATGTTAACTCACCCATCATACTCATTTCAAACTCATATTTCATTAGACTTACAAAAGAATTAGTTAAAGATTGCTGATTTGAACCAAATATGATGTCATCGTCATAAATTTGAACAATCAAAACATTTTTCTTATCTTTCATTATAAAAAGTGTTGGATCTGCATTTCCCGTAACATAGTTATTTTGAAGCAAAAATCATGTAATTCTATCATACCAAGCTCATGGGGCTTGTTTAAGGCCATACAAAGCATTGGCAAGTCTAAAAACATGATCAGGATGTTTTGTGTCTTCAAATATAGGAGGATGTTTAACAAAAACTTCCACATGAACATAACCATTAAGGAAAACACATTTCACATCCATTTTAAAAAGTTAAAAATTGAATAATGCTACAAATGAAAGTGAGATAAAAATAGATTCAAGCCTACCTACTAGAGCATAGGTTTCTTCAGAGTCTATTCCCTCTTGTTGATTATAGCCTTTAGCAACTAGTCTATCATTATTTTTTACAATGACTCCATTTTCATCAAATTTGTTTCTGAAGACCCATTTTACTCCAATAACAGAAGTTTCCTTAGGCCTTTCAACCAAGGTCCAGACTTTATTCCTTTCAAATTCATTTAGTTTATCTTGCATGGATTTAATCCAATCATTATCACCTAAGGCTTCATCAGTGATTTTTTTAATTGGGAAAGATATTCTAGATTTTATATTTCATTTCTCAGGGAACTCCTATTCCTTACAGGTTGATTTACATCACCAATGATACTATCACTAGGATGATTCTTTAGAAACACCTGATTTTGGTTTTGTAAAATTTGTTCAACAACATATGGTAGAAAGTCTTCTGGGGTAAATGTTTCAGAAGTATCTTCTTGAACATTTTTCGTATCAGAGGGAGATTCTATCAAAGTTTGATAATCATTTTTTGAAAACACATCTGAGGATATAGGTTGGGATGTTTTAAAAACAAAAGGATCAGTTTCATCAAATTTTATATGCACTGTTTCCTCAACAGTACAAGAGTTTTTATTGAAAACTCTATAAGCCTTAGAAGTTGTGGAGTTTTCTATGAAAATTCCTTCATCATATTTTGGTGGAAATTTGTGTAGATTTTCTTTAGTATTCAACATGAATAACTTGCATCCAAAAACCATGAAGTAGGAATGTCTAGGTTTTCTACCATTCCATAACTCATAAGGAGTTTTATTATGACAATGTCTAATCAAAACTCTATTTATAGTATAACAAGAAGTACTTACAGATTCATCCTAGAAATGTATAGCTATATAATATTTACTCAACATGGTTCTAGTTATCTCTTGAATAATTCTATTTATTCTTTCAACTAAACCGTTTTGTTGAGGAGTTCTAGGTGCTGAAAAATTGTGAGTAATACCTTTTCTACTACAGAAAGTTTCAAAATCAGAATTTGGAAAATATCCTCTATGATCACTATGAATAGTTTTCAGTGGAAGATTTTTCTCATTTTTAACTTTGTATCTAACACTTTTTAAATAATAATAACATTCAGACTTCTTTACTAGAAAATAGACCCATGTAAATCTAGTGTAATCATCAACTAAAACAAACACAAAGTATTTGCCGCCAATGCTTCCAGTTTGTGTTGGACCAAAAATATCCATCTGCACTAACTATAATGCATCAGTTGATGATACTTCACCGATTGATTTAAAACTAGATTTATGTTTCTTACCATATTGACAAGGATCACAAACTCTAGAAGAATAAAATCTATGCTCCGATGGATCCTTGACTAGTTTCTTCTTAGAAAGTTTACATGAGTTCATAAGGTTACAGTGGCCTAATATTCTATTCCATAACCATGAATGATCTTCCATTTCACTTAGAGAAGGTAAATATTGGCTCCTAAGGTCTTCTATGTTTATAGTGTAAACATTCTCTTGCCTTTTGGCTGAGAGAATAAATTCATCCTTGGAATTGTGTACTAAGCACTTATCATTCCTAAAATTCACAAGGTAACCTTCATCACATAATTGACTTATGCTAATGAGGTTGTGCTTAAGACCCTTAACAAATAAAAAATTTGAAATCCATGTTTTACCAAGAAGAACAATATTACATATACCCACAATTTCTCCCAGATAATTATCTCCGAAAGTTGCATTTCCTCCTTTTGTCTTGATAATCTTTTCAAAATAGATTTCATTACTAGTCATGTGCCTGGAACATCCACTATCCATGTACCATGTATTGTTGTTGGAACTTCCTTTATCTTCCTAAAACCAAAAAAATAATTATTAGACTTTCAGAATCCCAACTTGTTTGGATCCGAGATTTCCCGATAACCAAATTTTGGGCACCCACATCTTCTTAGAAAAGTAAGCTTTATGAAAACCTGGAGATTGGGTTTTGTTTAAAGAGAAATTCTTTTCCCAGTAACCACCACATTGACACTTGGTACAAAATGGGGCACTTTGTGGAACAAATTAGTTTTACTAAAAGTTGGTTTTGCATGGGTATAACCAAATTCGGATTTGTTTCTTAAAGGTCGTATTTGTGAATAAATTTTATCAAAATTTTCATTACCATGGGTAATGTTTGATAAACACTTATTTAGGGAAAAAAATTTGAACGTGAGTTTTATAACCAAGTTTTTATCTTCAAAATCATTAGATTTAGAACTAGAGGTAGGCTCGAAAAGACTTTTCTTAGAAATTACTTTTTCTAACTCTTTAGAATGTTTTTTCTTCTCAGAACTTACTTCCTCAAGATTTTTTGATATACTTATAAAATTCGCATATTTCCTATTAAGATCTTTAGAAAGATCTGATATTTCTTTTGTAAGTATAGTATTCCTAGAGTTTTCCTTATAATGTTTTTTATTGAGTTTTGAATTCTCAATCTCAAGAAGTTCAGCAAACCTAGAAACTTATTTCATAGGTAGGTGAAGTATTTTCTTCATCAGAAGAGGATTCTTCAACTAATGAGTTATAATATTTTATATCATTAGAGTTTAAAGAAAAATTGGTCAATGATTCAGTATTGTGTAGCTTAGCCGTGAAGCAATGATCGTTAATAGGTAATATGGCTATAATCCCAAAATTCTTCTATCCGGAAGACTCATAATCAGAAGATTCATATGAAGAGTCACCACCACTGGCACTCCAGGTGTCACTAGATTTCAGAACTTACTTTGCTTTGGCTTTATAATAATTCTTTATATTCCTTTCATAATGCCTTTATTTTCATTCTTTCTTTTTGATCAAAGGGAAATCTGGTCTAATATTTCCAGCTCTCTTTCATTCTTAACAAATAACTTCTCCATATTTCCTATATTTCTTTTCCTTTTTCATATACTTGGATTGGAAATTTCTATGTCCATCTATCTTGTTCATTCTTCGAGAAAGATTTGCTAAGTTGATCTCTGTGACTTCACTCTCACTATATTTGGATTGGTTAATAACTTTGTTAGACTTGGATCTAGTTACTCTCTAAGGAGTCTTATCTTTAAAATGATTTGATGATGTTGTAAAGGAAACAGTACCATTTACATTCTTCTTTTTGATGTTGTCAGCATCTCTATTCATTCTTGTTTCATGTTGGAGAAGAGTTCCAAATAGTTCATCTAACCAAATTTGAGTAACCTTCTTGTTCTCATCAATAACTGTTCTTTTTGATTCCCACCCATTAGGCATAATATCAATTATCTTATCCATAAGAGCTTCATCATCTAACCCTTTCTCTCACATAGACTAAAGACTATTAAATATAGTCATAAATCTCTGTTGAACATTACAAATTGGTTCTCCATACGGATTGTTGAATCCATGATATTCAGCTCTAAGCATAGCTCTCCTAGTTTCAATCACTTTAGAAGTTCCAAAGTGTCTAACCTCTAACTTCTTCAAGATACAATTAGCTACTTCAAAAGAATAAATTTGGCTATATATATTTCTAGTCATTGAACATAGTAAATTATTGCGTACCTTATAATTGAGTAGATATTATTTTTTTTCCTAGTTAGTGAAAGTTCTATCTTCCTTATAATGAATTTTATAATCACCAGTAAGCATAACAAAGTTATCAACCCCTGTGTTGATAATGAAAGTCTTCATTCGATCTCTCTAGTATTCATAATCATTCCCATCAAAATTGGTGGTCTTGTTGGGTTTAGATTATCAATATATCCAACGTTGATTCCTGCCATTTCAAAGAAAATATTTGGCAACCAAACTTGTTAGTAGGAAATTTCGTAACCAAAAAGTTCAGAATGAAAAAATTTGGAATGAACAATTCGGAATGACAAAGTCTTTCTAAGCAAGGATGAAGACTAATGGAAAAGTGAGCATGAAAAACTTATATGTGAGTATACGTATTTTAGAGACCTGCTCTGATACTAATTGTAGGATTGAAATAATGATTTAGATTCTCAATATACAAGATGGGGTGAATTGTACACTTTAAAAATTTCCCTAGACAAGGAAAAATCTATGTTTAACAAAGATAAACTAAGAAAATTTACAACACCTCTAATAACCAATTATATAATTGAAACCAAAGTTTACAATATGAGATTATACCTTAAAGCATATAGAATCTAAATGAATCAGAGTACAAGTTTAAGGAAATACAAGAATGTTATAATTTCCTTACAATACAATATGCATCAGAAAAACAAGTAGTACAACTACAAGTAACTAACAATAACTCTTTTAACCCAAAGAGAAGGGTATACAACAACCTTGGATAAATGTACCTTGATTTATACTTTCAAGCAAGTCTATCTTACCCACACCAGGGTAAGCCCTTGATATGAAGATCAGAGTCTTTATCTTTCTATCCCCGCAAGCCCTCAACTTCAAGGTAGTTAGAACCTCTATCTTCCTCAGTAAGGAAGCCCTAGAACTTCAGGGAAGTCATCACCTGTGTCTTCCTATCCCCGGAAGCCCTCGAATGTAATCACCAACATTCTGAGTCGCACGAAGAAATCAGAACGATCAGTTCAGTACGCACAAAGCATGAAAAGCTTCTTTCTCAAGAAGTCACATTAACAGCGTGTGGTCCCTAGAGTGACCAAGTTCTTTTTGAGCTCTTTCAAATAAGCTCTTATTTATAGGAAAATTTCCAACGGTCAGATCCCTCCTCCAATAGTCATATTTTCCTTGAATATCAGCGGGACATGTACACGTTTCACTAAACCAACGGTTAATTAGAAACAGAATGGATGACATTGTTTTATAACAAAACATGTGGAAATGAAATCATGACATCGTTTTAAAATGAAAAAAGTGTAAGCATAAGTAAAACAAGAATTCATAATATAAGTAAATAAAAGTTCGGAGTCTAAGTTAAAAGAAATTTTCAGATTCTGTTTTATAGGAATTTGGAACCTGAAATATATATAAGTTGGAAGTCTGAATTTCTAAAGAAATTTGGAGTCTTGTTCCACTAGAGTTCATAATTTGAACTTGCAGAGTTTGAAGTCGAACTAGTAAAAGTTCAGAGTCGAACTTCATAAGAGTTCGGAGTCGAACTTGATAAGAGTTTAGAGTTGAACTCATGAAAGTTCAGATTCGAACATCATAAAAGTATGGAGTCGAACTCATGAATGTTTTGAGTCAAACATCATAAGAGTTCGTAGTCGAACTCATGAAAGTTCAGAGTCAAACTTCATAAGAGTTCGGAGTTGAACTCATGAAAGTTAGGAGTCGAACTTCATGAGAGTTCGGAGTCGAACTCATGAATGTTCAGAGTCGAACATCATCAGAGTTCAGAGTCGAACTCATGAAACTTCGTATCCAGAATTCGGAGTGGAACTTCATTATTGTTGTCATCCATAATTCGGAGTGGAACTTTATTACAGTTCACATCTAGAATTCGGAGTGGATCTTTATTACAGTTCACATCCAGAATTCAGATCCTAAAAACAGAATACTCCACTTTTTGACATTATATGATTCTGGGGTTTTGGGTATGAATCTGGTTTTTATACATAAGAAAAAAATATTGATATGTATAGAAAAATCTAGGTTAGGGTAAATTTCTTTAAAGAAGAAAATTTTTCTAATGGAGGGAAAATATATATTTCCATAAGTATAAGGTGTTTGTGATTTTCAAAACAAGAAGGAATAGAAAATTCATAAGGAAAACCATATTGACTCAACAAATATTTATTTGTGAAACACATTAACTAAAAATAGTGACACATAAACCAGGACATAACTTAGTGCAGTGGTAGGCCCAAATCTCTTATCATCCTTCGGTCATGGTTTCATGCCCCCTCACATTGTAGGATGTGATAAGTTTTCACCGTGCTTTCATGTTATCCTTTTAAAATGTTTATTAATAAAATTCCTATAATGTTCCCAAAAATGTGATTGAAATCCTTGAAACAATTTTAACCATCAAAAACATTATTACAAATGATTTAAAAAAATTATATATTTATTTTATGAGCTCTGAAAATCATAATTGCCTATTTTTAAAATGGCATTAAGGATTATATTGATACAAAAGGATATCAATACCATTATACTTATGTCTATAAATTTTAAATGCATTATTCACCAATTAAATTTTCCAGTAAATCACATACTTCCCATAAATATATCCAAAATTTCCATAGCCTATATAGAGTCATAAAATGTTGTTTTTAAGACTTTTAACATATTATCAATATTAAACATATTGATCCATGATGTTATTTATAAATGTTATGTTAATTAATACACATATGATTATAACAAAATACATTTTTGTTCTATGATTCATATACCACAAATTTTGTTGGTATAATTCTTTTACACAAATAACTGAACCTTTTTGTTTTAAAAAATAATATTCATTTTTATACATTTTAACCACGGACATTGATTTTAATTATCTATTCCAACTCTTTATGATTGAATGTTAATAAAATATGAATTTTCCTAAGTTTATCCTATGAGAGATTCAAACCAAGTGTGTAGTAATGCCCATTTTTTTTGTTCCAGGTAATGCTCAATCCAATACTATATCACCATTTTTGTAATGATTCCCACTAGGTACATCTATTCAAAAACCACTTCCACTTATAGTATCAAAACAAGGATTAATTTCATTTAAAAACAATATAATATTATCTTACCAAATATTTAGGTTTTTCTTCAATACATATGAACAAATTTTATCATAGTTTTATGGTTCCTAATATATTTCTTCTTATATATTATTCACAAGTATTATACTAAAAATTATTTGATACAAACAATAGTGACATCAAACCCAGTAGCCCAGATCCAGTGGTTGTTGCCACTACATTGGCATATGATACAAAGAATATTATCCTGAAGGACCAATCCATTTAGTAATATTTGGGAACTAGATACATATATTATTAAAAAAGAATAATTGAATACATAAATTACAACATAATTTTTTTTATAATGACTTTATTCCCAATTAATTATCTCTCTATATCGATCATTGTAAACATCACATAATCCTGGAGAAATAGAAGAAAATATGGGTGGCCCTAAATTATCTGTAAGGATTATGTATATAACAACCATTTATGAATTGTTATGAACAATCAATATAAAAAGATAATTATTGAACACCCATTCCATATAATCAATAATCCTTGAAGGATTTCTATTTCAAATATAATATCAAAGTAAAAACGACATAAATGGTAATTAATATGGAATGGTAAATGGATAAAAACATTTAATTTGATAAATAACAAGACTATGATAATTGGATATAGAATAATACATATGGAAATTTATTTATATAAACAGAATACATTAAATAAAAAACTATTAATTAAATTCATCCATAGATAATGTCACGGTGAAAATCAACAGGATAATAATAACTTGTAATGAAGGAAAATCATAACTATGAATCACCTCATTGGACTACTGATGCATCAAGGTGATTAAATTAATTGTTAATTAAACCATGTATTGAATTTCCAATGAAATCCTCATATATCAAATAATCAATTTAAATCATGAAAAATGTTCCTTATTTATAAATACCTCTATTGATTAAATGATACACTTTTAGATATATCTCCCAAGTAAATGAAGTAATTGTCATGAAAACACTGTATTTAGAAATTCTATACGGTTTAGGAAATATAAACACCTATCATAAACTATATTGAAATTTAGTGGAGATTTAATTTCTACTTGAACGTGAATAATTGAAATATGGGATAGTGGCTATAAAAAATAATCAAGGAGTTTACTGTCAATTCTTTCAATGGTAAAAATAATCATTAACCACCCATTAGAAGAATAAGGGCATTATTAATATATAACCATTGAATTAAGATTAATATTTTTTTCTTTTATAAATAAAAATTCCATTAAAATATCTATAAATAAATTTTTGAACAATATTTCCATTTTTTAGATGGAAAATACAATGGAATACCATTTCTTTTAAAATTACTTTTAAAAAGTTATTTGTAAAAAATATCATCACAATCATGGAATGGAAGATTAAAATAAAATTTGGTCATGATGGTGGTTTATTACATAAATTTCATCAATTAAAAAATAAATTCCTTTTACATTGTAAAAAGTTTAGTAATGTTTCTTGATTAGTAAATAACAGGAATATTGCTTTCATATTTTCAATAAAAGAAAAATGGTAACATTTTTATGAAAATGACATAAGATTCCATTGAAATAATTTCTTAAAGACTACAAATTAGTTAATATTCCTTTGATAAAAAATTTGGCAAAGGTTAAATATTGTTTTGAAATTTTTTTCCTAAAACCTGGTTTTGGAAGAATGTTGGTTTCCAACTGATGGGAGGAATGGAGTCGAATTTTCTTAAATATCATTTCAAAAACATTTTATGTATGAAATAGTGGAAAATTATAATATAAAATGAAATTATCATGCATGAATTTACTAGAATAAAATTAAGGGGGTTTATATGGAAACTATTAAATTTTTCCATAAATTGAAATTCATGGGTAAACAATATCGATTAGAATTATATTGTTAAATAAATCATTATAATGATCATAAAATTGATGTTATAATTAATCAATAAATATATTATTTTTTTATACTATAATACCACATTGAAACATTTCAATACATCAAAATTTAAAAAAGAATAATGGTACATAAAATCATAGAATGGCATAGTCAATGAAGTAAATGTTTAACCCATTGAATGGAAACTGAGTTATAAAATCATTTAACACCTAGTAATCTTTATGGAAAATACACATAGAAGGAAAAAATAAACATGAAACATGAAATACAACTAATAATTAATTATTTATGATATTACATGTAAATGGGATACTATATATACCATATAAAAGAAATCAGGTTCATAATATTACAATATTCATAGATGAAATGATATTGAGATGAAATCCCATAACATATGCTTCATTTTGGTTGGGCATGCTTAATCCACCTATATGGTGGTTTAAAACATGTAATTAACTTAAATAATAACCATATTAATATTTATAATATCATATAATTTTTTATAATATCTTATATCCTTTTCATTAATTTTCATTCATTACATTTATTGTTATGGGTGTTAACTACCTTGTTTTCACTTTCGTGTCTCGCCATTAAAGATCAAATTATTTAAAATAATTTGTAGTTATGTCATATAAATAATAATAATAATAATATTTAAATAATTATCATATGTTCACATCAATTTTTCATTAATAACCAATCATCAATGATGGGTATGAAAAATGATGTAAATTATGACCATAGAGACGATATACCGTTTGTGTGCTTGTGTAATGTTTTCATTTTTAAATGATAAATATGGAAAAGATGAAATTAATATTTTATCTTTACATAATGAGTATAATATTATATATTAGATATAATTTTCTTGATTATATCATCCATTTGGTGTGGGGGTGGAAAGGGAGTCATGCCGCTTCGTGTTGGCGGTAGCCCACATATACATGAACCATGTTTTCATCATTACATGAGTGAAAAGGATAGAAATAAAATGATATTTATAATCTTTTGATAAAGATAAATATTTCATTAGTATCATAAATATTTATTTTATATCATATATAATCATTAAAACTATCTTTATCACCTTCTATGTGAAGCATAATGGAAGGAAAGATCAAATCACTTCGTTATGTGGTAGTACACCATACACATAATAGATGTGATCATATATACCATATATTGGAAGGTAAAATGATATATAAGATATAGTGTCTATATAGGTATACCAATGAATATAATATAGATACTATATATCCATCACAATACTCAACCTGTAGAGGTGGAAGTGGAAAAATTAATGACATCAATTTTCAAGGCTGTAGTCCGCTATTCACATGAATGATTGTGTAAAATCCCAACCCAGGATCCATATTACCGGTACCCTAACCTGGTGGGTCACATATATTCAATAATGCATCCCCTTACACTAGAGGCTAATAAATAGATGATAGGATCCAAGGTGGTACATTGGGGATATTATACACTCATATCAGACTGCCATAAAGGATAAAATTAAATAAATAATATCCAATAGAGGAATCAAGAAATAATTTATGACACAATGGAATGAAAATAAATAATTAACTAAAAAAGTGTAAAAACTAAATATCTATAATAAAAATCAAAATCCAAAATTGTAATTTATATAAAATATAATTTCATGGGATGATGATATACAAAAAGGGGAAATAAGGGATAACCATATTAATCATTCTATAAAAATAAAAAAGGACAACATGCTTCTCTACTAGAATCACGATAATATGATCGGTCCTCTTCACCCATGAACTGAGATATATGTAAAAATGGATTAGGCCTCCATTGAAGGTATATTTCTCTTATCCACACATACAGACATATGGTCTACTTGGGTACCAAAGGTGGAAGGTATATGGTTTGAGATAAGAATAGAAGGACACCACCAACAATATCCAGAAATAATCTAGTTAGTGTAAATAAGATATAAGTGTGAAGGTAAATGAAAAATAAAAAAATCTGAATAATAAATAATATCCATTTCATGTTCCAATATGAGACCTATCTAGCTATACAATATTTTTCATTTGGCCAAATTTTTCTAATTCATTTACTATATTTTCATTTAATAATGGTTATATATACTAATATTATGAATAAATATTTTATCTTAATTATTTTCGCACACATTTAGGGAGAGAGTGATAAACCACACTGAAAAACCCAAAAAACCATTATACACTAATTAATATATCTATTCCATTAAATTAATATTTTTTAAAGTTTGAATACTTTTCCTTATATAATTTACATTGATGGCCACATAATTTTTTATCTAGGTTATCATTGACTCGGTATTTGATCCAATAAGCCATCATTTCTCATGTTTTAATGTAATCCTCTCTAGATATCTTCCATTCATTGAAACATATTTTCATAATAAGGTCACACTTATTGATTAATTAACACTATTATATATTTTTGTCCATGAGTATTATTCATTCAGACAACCCTCCTGCAACCTCATTAGATGACATAATAACAAATACCACCTCAAACATTTATTCTATAGAATGGTTGATAAGATACAATTATGGACTCTTTGATGTATCTTTCCATCCTATTTCACATGATCAACTAGCCCTAGAAAAGCCTCATTGTTGGGAAGATCCACCACTAGATAGTTTCAATGGATTCGGTTAAAGTCATCTTTCACAGCATTTACATTTTTAACCTTTGACACTATACCATCACATTCCCACTCCAAATGAGTGGAGAAACAATCCAACTCATTCATCCTAAACATTGAGAGTGACCTTGTCTCCATAGGCCTATTAAAGTAAAAATAATCCTTTCTCTGTTTTGATTTCTTACTCTTGGCTAAGATGAATCTCCACAAGTAACTAAATCCTCTCTTCCCCTTAGTTCTCCTTAGGTTGTGAAAACGAGCATCTATCAAAGCCTTATCACTTTTTTTTGAACCAATAACACCATATCTTTACTCTATAGATGGTTATTTCCCATCCGCAAAGCAATTTTCTTGCACAGTTTCACATTGATACAGAACTATCTCTTCATTTCCCTAGACTTCAAACTTGTTAGTCAATTTTAAGGAAGACATGCTACCTCGTGTATTATACACATTTATAGAAACCATCCAACCATATTTTCCTTTCACTATTTTCTATTTATCATTAAATCTCGTTAAAACTCCTTTACTTGTCATTTAATTCTCCACTTCATGGTTATTTCCACTAACAGATCAAAAAACCCATGAATAGAAGCCATAGTTCTTAATACGGGGGATAGCTTCCACAACACCGATAACACTAACCTTCTCGGCTACCACTAACTCTAGACCTAGGTTATAACTTAGTTATACATATCATTTATATAGATCTATAGGATCATGATATGGTAAAATCCATGATTCTATTATTGAATTTCAGACAACTTTCCCAGCATTCATGTTTGTGGGGGTGAGTTATCATGCCCATCACCCGATATGGAAGAACATGAAACATCATTCACATCACCCAATTAGATGTTTAATGGTGTGAGTTATCAAGCTCAGACCCAGATGTTAAGAATTTTGAAATTTCATTATCAAGAAATCCCTTATACATTATTCAACAACCAATATCAATGTTCTATAATTAATAATTTCAAGGAATTATATATAAATAATTTCAAGTTATCATGCCCAATCAATCAAAGAAATGAAAATTTATAAAATTTGAATCCATAAACATATACAATCTTGAATGGCCTTTCCACAAACATTTAAACCATTATACTATTCCATTTAATTTAACTAAGAAAAGAAGATTCATTTTAGAGTCAAGACAAACCACATAGGATGTGCTCAGATTCAATTACCATTATATTAAAGATTCAATTTAAGTCATCACACCCAAAGGGTAGGTGGTCCATGATGATAAATAAATTTAATCACATATCATGGGTCTACAAGTGTATAAAAACATATATTCATTTCAATTGATGAAAAAAATTAATTGAAAAACATAGAAATATTGGGTATACTAAATAATGGAGAATCTAATAAAAAGATCATGGAATTTATAGAAAATATCTAGACCTCATTCCTTTTCTATATGGTTGACCGCTCATCCAAAGATGGAAATTTATTCGAAGAAGTTTGGATAAAAATTCCAAAATATAAGAATTCCATAAGAAGAGGTTACATGATCATGCACCAAAATATCATCATTGATAGAAATAGTAATGATGAAACAAGCATAGATATTGAAGAGCACATCATTATGGGTCCAATGTGACTGAAAATGTTGAAATCATAGTCCTTATGGAAGATGAATTATCGAACATATGAAATTTACGAGGAGATCACATATCTTAAAAAAGGTTTTTAGTTCATTCTATATGAAATAATAGATGGGAGATGGTTTAAAATTATTTAATGGAAAAAAATGAAACATCACATAAAAACATGGCTTTATATTTTAGCCGCACGGTTGTCCAAATCGTGCATCAATAATCCACCTAGTTCTGCCTATGGAGGGTCCCCACATGGGATAAGTACATGGTTTTGATAAAAAAATTATATATATTAGTCCACTAACCTCTGAAAGCTCACAGTAGTGTGCACCTTGGCTCAGACATTGGATGATTTTGGATATTTTTAGGCCCCTAAATGGTTATAAAAACATCCTAGTATATGGAAGATACTAATATTATTAAATCACAAAACTATAATAAAAATTAAACTAGGTGGAGAATGATGTAAAATAAAGGTCCTAATTGAATAACAATATCTCTTTTTTGGTGTATCCTCCTTACGTTTTCACAAAATCCATAATAGGTTGAATTTTATCACAATATGAGGATTTTGGCATATGAAATGGAAGTTTTGAACGGTTTTGGGTAATAATTGGGTTAACTAATGTAGTTAAAATGTGTAAAGAGAAGAGGATATGTCTATCCTTTTATAAGAGGGATGAGGGGCACAGTGGCATTTTTTTTTAAAGACTGAATTCCACCCTTGTTATTCTGTGTATCCTGATCCTAATAATTTTATATTCTTTATTATAAAATATATAATTACAAAATAATTCACAACAATGGGTTTGGACATGTTTTGGGTCATTATTACACCATATATTCCAAGATTAACCATTATGGATACCCATTTTTACCTTAATCAATGTAATTAATTTTAATTTATTTAACTAAAAATTAAGGTAAAAATTAATTTTAAATTATTATAAAATATTAATTATTCTATTTCAAAATATGGAATCTATTTTTTAAAATTCAATTAACATATGTGGCATTAATTAATATAAAATTATGCATGTAGACACGATGAGAAAGTATTTTTAAATGTGAAATGTGTAAGATATTTACAATGTTTGTATATAAATAAAAAATATGAAAATAATTATAATGATATAAATTGGATTAATATATATATTATGAAACAATTTTAACTTTATAACCAATTACAAAGATAATTTTAAATTTTAAATTTTTTAGAAAAAATGGCAGTTGTCAATTAAAATTTACCAATTTCAATATTCATAAAAAATGAATCATCAAAAAAATATCCAAAAAATTAACCCAAGGATAAATTTGGAAATTTGATTTAAATTTTTTGTTCATTTTAAATTTTTAAATCTGGTAAAAATTTATTTTATATTATGTGTAGTAAACACAACTAAGTGTATTTAAGGAAAATTAACTTTATATTAAAATATTTATTTTTATTTTGAATGATTTTTTATAATATTTATAATCAATTGAATAACTAAAATTGTGTGGAAACTATATGTTTTCATAATTTTTTAAATCCTATTATTACACACCTTTCTGATGGATAGGAAATAATTGTTAAATTAAATAGTAATATTAATTGTATATTGTTATTTGATATAACTATGTCTTGCGTAATACAAAAGCTAAAAAACAAACATGTTTTTGTGTGTAATGTAAGATAAAATTGGTGTTCTATGAATTGAATTATATAAAATGTATTTAGTTTTTTTAAAAGAATAAATATATCATGTTGTCTCACTTTTTAATATTCCTATCTATGTTTTCTATTACCTGTCAAACACGCTATCGAATTTGATGGTCATATTTTATAATATTTAGGAGTTACCAAATTGATCAAAAATGACATTTAATCGAATATAAGGATTATATTGTCCTAATATACACGCCTAGACTAATTTAGGTTGTTTTTTATATCATTTCACATATAATATTTTTTTAATCCTTTATTTAACAATTTTAATCTTAATCATGGTAACGTCTTTTCAGATATTATAATTTTATTATTGTAATTAAAAGGTGAAATTGTTTTCATAAATGGAAATGGGATGAAATATTTGATCATTTATAATCATATATTTGATGATAATTTAATTTATTGTTACTAAATAATTTATTAAAACATATTTGATATGAAATAATATTAATGAAAATTTACAAAAAATTCACATAATTTTACATTAAAAACAACATTATAGTAATGTACTCTAAATAGAAACCATTAACACATATATAATATGTTATATTTATATTAAAAATTCATCTGAAACTTTTAATCACTAAAAAATACAACTTTTATTTTTTCTAAATCATTTGTATGCTATTTCTACTACATTCTCAATAATTGTGTTATCCTTATATAAGAAATTAAGGAATTTATTTAATCATTAAAATTAAATATTTATTTAAAAGATAAAAAAATTATATTTAAAATAATAATATATAATATCAAAATAATATTTTTTATCACTCTAAAAAAATAATATAAGCATTAAAAAAGTACATAAAATTGTATACATTATCATTAACCTAAATATTGTAAAGGTAAAATTCAATGTTAAATGGAAGCATGGTCATATTTATAATTTTTAGATGAATATTGATGATGTACGCTCATAAAATTACATAAATGCAACTATTTCAACAAATTTCTAGCATTATCACATTATTTTTAATCCTAATTAACACTTCATACATTCAAAGAAGTAATAAAATAATTTATTGTAACTATCCATGTTGAAAAAATAAAAAAGTGACATATTTCAAAAAATTAACCTATTGACTACCAATATGGAATCAATTTCTCAAAATTCATTTAATATACGTGTATTAAATAAATTATAATATAAATGTATAAAACGAAATAAAAATATGTTTTCATATAAATAAATTTTTATGTAGAAAAAGTAAGTATAACTAAATGAGAATTAATAATTATTCTAATAAAATTAAATATAAAATATAATAAAACAATAATTTTGTTACATGAATATAAATTTCACAGAATAATTTTACATTTAAATTAGTTTCTTTTTTTGAAGGAAATGACAGTTTCATAAAACCAATTATTTTTATTATTGACATAAAAATGAATTTATTTAAAAAAACCAAAATCATCATAGTTAAATAATTATTTGTTGATGAATTCAAAAATGATATCCACCTTATAAAAAAAATATAAGTGTTACAGAATTTTGATATATACTTCTTTAATAAAAATAAACAAAAATATTTTTGTAAGAAAACAGTTTTTTAAAATTATTATATAATTTTGAAAAAATTGACAACAAAATTCATAAGAATTAATAATTACATGTTTATTGATTAAAAACATGATATAAATATATATATATATATATCACTATTTCGTTACTTATATACATACTCGAAAACGTAAGAGATAGTTTACAACTATAACATTAAGATATTAATATTTCATGGTTCATCTAAGCTTGGTGTTATGTATTTTATACACCATTGAACATAATGTTCATTAAAATTCATGATAAACTAAAAAAATTATTCAATCAATTTCTCATAGTTATTCACTTTATAATAATTAATAAACAAAACATATATCATCCAATATAATATACAACATACAACTTATGTTGAAAATCCCAATCCATTATAATTCTTAATAAACCACATTCTGAAATATATTGAGAAATTTAATAAGTTCTATAACTATGAGTTTAAAAATTTTCGATGTTATACCTATCCTTTACCTGACATAATATCATTGAAAAAGTTTCATCACAAACCATTTACTTACCAAAATAGCACCCATGTATCACCTTGGTGTTCCTAAACCCAATCATGCAATCTTCATCCAATATATTATTTAAAATATATTCTCATATTTTATAGCCATATTTTCCTTAAAACATATCAAAATTTTCATACAAAAAAATGTATGTATAATGAAAACCAAAAATAGTAACTAAATTTTACATAAAAAAATATTTAATTTTTATTAACATTTATGAAGACATTAGTTCCTTGATAAAATAACTTACCACAAAATTAATCATTTCAATCATCATTATAAGAAAATAATTTATTCATTATTTAAATACCTAATTGTTATTCCAATAATTATTAGATGTATATATTTTTTAAATATTTTAAACATAAAACTCTATAACTATAAAAGAAACCCAATAGTGACTCAACCAGCCACTCAATTCATTCGAAGAATAATCATAACAAAAAAATATAATTTTTCTCTTACTCTTTAAACAATATTCTTGTTTAGAATCCACAATATATCCTTTACCACATCACTCCCAATAATAAAAACTAAGATAAATACATTAAGTATACTCCTCTCATGTCATTAAAGCCCATTGTTCTCCCCACAGTAAAGAATCACCCTCCTAATTAGATGGTTATGTTATCATCACACTTCCCCAATACAGATAAGAACATTATTAATTAATCATTTACAGAAGCTTTTTTTATTATAACTACCCAATTATGTTAATATTAGAATCACACCATCACTAATATCCAAAATCATGTTTTAAAATTCAAATAAAAACCTGGATTATGAAAAATAAAAAAAATAAAAATTCTTTAGATCATCTTTAATTTAGAAGGAATCAACCATGTCATTAATTTTTTCGAAAACCTTTTAGTGAATATCCACCACACCACATGGGAAAAATTGAATGAGTCTATCCTAATGTATTATAGTTTATAACATAATGTAATCCAAAAAAAATTACATTTCATATTAATTTTGATATATACTATTTAAATAAAATCATACATTTAGATGATAATATAATATAAAAGGGTCCTGCATGATTTTAATTAAATATTAATTTATTAGTCTTCTTCGGTAAAATAACCACATTATAGAATTTTCACAACATTCCTAGAATTCTCCACATTTGAAAATCATTTCATCATCCCCTTAATTGTATTTATCGACAAAAAACAATGTTTAACAATTGAATTAATTTTAAATAATAATTTTTTTGAAATTGATTTACAATGGGCAAGAAAATAAATTTCATACTCAAATTTCCTAAAAATCATAAATTTCCATGACAAAAATAAATTATGAATCTGACCACATTGATTTATAGATTAAAAGAATAATTTTTCATATTATGAATTAATATGTATTATAATATATTATAAAAAAGAAATATAACAACTTTTATAATAAAAATCTATTGAAAATAAACAAAATATATTTTTCAAATAAATGATTTATCTCATGGAACCTTAAACTAAAAGAACAATTATCTTTTTACTATGTATTAATATAGTCATAAACATGATATTTTTCAGATAGGTATGATTTTTATTTAATTATAAAAATTTTGCAATATTGTTATAATAATCAATTCATAGTGTAATTATAAAAGTATCATATTTATATAAACCATGTTTCATATTATTTTATCAAAATAATAGTATCTCAAAAATATCAATAATGAGTTAGTGAAAAAATGTTAATCCATCATATATTAAAATATTTAATTCAAGTGAAAAAATCGTTTCATGGTTCATAACTAGTATCTATTGTAACACAACAATATTTTATATGTATTTAATTTGAAATAAACATGAAGAATTAGATATCTTTCTTAACATGTATCCATATTTCCCAATAAACTATGATAAATTAATCCTTTAAAACATAGTCACTATATTGGAAGGTAATAATATTAATAACCTAATTATGAAAAAAATTATAAAAATTATAAATAATTAAAATTTATTAATTTATTTATAATAAATATGTTCTCATTTTCTATTAATTATATTTTAGTTATTAAAAATCTGTTTTCTGTGATAACCCATTTCTTTATTAGACATTAAATCATGATTTTTTTACAAAATATTATACTTAACACAACTCATTGGATGGAGATGATTATTATATTTGGGAATTAGTTACATAACGTAATAACTGGAAATAAAAAATATATCATCTCTATTGAAAATATCTATTGCATGCTTGTACATAAAACTATATAGAAGAATAATGAGACACACACAAGAAATGGGTCTTCTATAATGGCTAGTAAAGGAATAAACATGGAATATCATGAAGAATTTATTTCATGTTATAAATAGTCATATCAATATGAAATTATAGGGGTGATAATAATAATCACGAATAATGAGGAACTATATATCATTATAACATAAAGGGAACATGGGAAATGTAGAAATTACATAAAACACTACATCATATGAATATATTAAGTATAATTTATAAATGAATAATGATGGATAATGTTTCATAAAGGAATCAGTTTTAGACCTTTTCCCAAACTGACATCTCATGAGACTAAACATTACCCCATTTATTGGAGTGCTATATAATTTTGGGGTAACCCGTCACATTCATTACATTATGATGCTTAAATGTTCCACCTTGATCATAAAACATGATATCATTTATCATAAAATTTTATTCCATGATCATTTATTGTCGAATACATACATGTAAGAATACAATAAACAAGTGTATGTAAATAAATGTTAACACCCTTTATCGAAAATGGGTACGGTTATTTAAAACAAAACAGTTCGGCATAGAAAAACGGGGTGGAATTTTTACTACATAAAGACATCATTTAATAATTCATAAAGTGGATTGGTAACAAAGATATGGGTCTCTTTTCATTTTCAAATAAAATTTATTTTCATAGAGACATGTAAAAATATATCCAAATATTAGTAAATGCAAATGTAAGGCATAAGAAAATAAATAAACGTAAATAAAGTGTAGAAAGTTATGATCTCATACATAGGAATTTTCACTAAAATTAATTGGAGGATCATCTTAAGAGAAAGGGGGACCTTGGAAGGACACTAGAGAGGGTAGAATAGTTTAAGGATGTGTTACAAGTATTTTTACTGATAATAAATGGGTTATTGAGTGGGTTTATAAAGGAAATGAGTGAGTAATTATTTATCATATCTCAAACATTTGTTTTTCAATCAATTTAAAAAAAAATAACCAAAAACAAAATCATTAAAATTAATTTTTCCTATGGTTTCTGTAAAATAGGGGTTTTTATTATTATTTATATTCGAATGTTTTGAATTTATTAATATAATACCCTTGTTAGTGTGAAATTGATTCATACACATAAAGAATAGATTTTAGAACCTTAATGTATATAAGTGGTTTTTGAGGATTCAAAAAGGATTTATAAAATAAAGATAATTTAACATAAAATCACAATATTTTAAATTTAAATTATATATTTGGTATTTTATACCCTTTATATTATTTAATATATCATTATTGTGTCATTATAATGTTTTAATACACAATGTGTATATATAATGTATTTATTTTTTACCAAAAAAATTTATTGTCTCTAAAAATTATGAACAATTAAAAATTTAGTAATTTAGAAATTATGATTCCAAAAATAATATTAATTTTATTAAAATAATTTAATAAATAAGAATATAATTTCTATTAATGTAATACTTGACATTTTATTAGAAATGTTATCTTTTTTTGATAATAACAGTTTTTAAACCCCTATAAAAATTTCATTTGACTTTATAAAAATTATATGATCAATTTCAATTAATAAAAAATTTCCATGAATAATATTTTATATATTATTATTTATTTAAACAATCCATTAATTCATTAAAAATATCCATTTTAGAATTGAATTCCAATTAAAAATACTATTTTTGTCGTATCAAATTCATTAATAATGTGTTAATAAGAAGGAAGAAAGAGAATCATTCTATTTGAATTATAATATAAATATTCATATTATTATGGTTTGGATATATATCCATTTAATTTACAAAAAAACTCCCCTAAGGGTATGGTGTGTGATGCGGAGACTTTTATGGGGTTGTTCAACGTACATGGTTAGGGTAGTGATGTCTATGATCTTGAACTTCTCTTGTAGGATGTTTCTATCATGCTTTAGTTTTTAAATCACATCATGGTCTTGGTCATGGGAAATTATGAGAGATATTATCTCCCTTCTACGCTTTGATAAATGGGACTCATGGGGTGTTGTTCTACTAGTTGAGGCCTCAATTTCTTTTTTTGTGTCAAATGGATTTATAAAAATCCTATATTTATAAAATACATGTGAATATTGTTAAATGGATATATTATCAATGGTAATGATTCATATGGATCATTTAAATCTTATAGGATATAATAAAACCAAATAAGTTCAGGAATTTTTGAAATCCATAATATATATTAAAACATTTTATTAAAATGAATGAAAAATTTTATTTATATAATTTTGTTTTTTACAGTCATCCCCCTTAAAAAATGTTTCCCTATAACATTTTTCCCCACAAAAAAATAGATGTGGGTACGTTGGTTTTATAACATCCCATGGTTCCCATGTCTCTTCTTCAAACATTTGGTTTCTCTACAACACTTTAACAAGGGGTATTGTCATATTTTGTAGAAATGTGTATCTATGATATAATATAGTCAATGGATGATCCTCATATGAGATATCACCCTCCAATAGTACCGCCCTTAGATTGTGTACATGCGAGGGTTATGGTATGTAATTCTTTAATAAGGATTCATGGAGGACATCATGTACGTGAGATAGGATAGGATGGAGTGTGCATCAATAAGCCACCGTTCAAATGTGATCATAGATCTCAAAGGGGATTATATATATTGGACTATGCTTTCCCTTATTCCCTAATATCATTACATTCATCCATGGATATATGTGGAGGAATACCCTTTTTTAAACATCGAACAATGGGTCTCATTGATTCTTTTCTACATAGCTCTTTTTTCAACTCTGAACATCCTTGATGTGTTGCTGAATGGTCATGAACTTTACCACCATCTCCTCAACCATTTCACGACCTAGCATTTTTTTTCATAACATCATCCAAAAAATGTTGGTGTTTTGAATCGCTTACCAGAAACGGATTCTTAGAGATCCATTTCAACACTTGATTCAAAAATTCTATTTTATGAGAAACCCACTAAAGGAATACATTGATCCCATACTCCACTAAAGATAATTGATCAATATCCCTATATTTCTTCAAATTTAAAGATTCTCCCCTTAGATTATCCATTTGCGTGTGGGTGATATATGGTGGTTCAGTTCAACTCATTATTTAGATCAGGTTGGATACTCTTCCAGAATATGGGGGTAAATCATGGATCTCATTCAGATACAATCTATATTAGTGTTTCCTGAAGGATAACTAATTCTATTAGGTATATCCTTGCATTATTATCGAGTGATATATCCTCTTGAATTTAAATGAAGTTAGAAGTATTCGTAACATTTTCCACCACAACCAATATAGTATTATTTCATCTGTTCTTCTTAAAAAGGAAAGTGAAAATGTCTATGGTGATGTTTTCTAATTTCCAAGTATGTTTGGGTAATGGATTCATTATCCCCAAGATTATTTCCTTTCCACCTTCACCTGTGGACATGAAATACTTCATTGTCCATACTCAATGACCTCCTTCTTCATATTATCCCACTAATAGATATCCAAGATATGTTGATATATATTTTTCATTCATGTGTGGGTGTAAAATCTCAAACCATGTTCATTATCCAACACCTATATCATTAACTCATGATTTGATGGTACACATAGTCATGACCAAAATCTCACAACTACTTCTTCGTATACGTTGAACTATGAGGATTTACCTTTTTCATAGCTTCCAATGTTTTCTGAATTCCCACGTCATCTCTTTAGGAATCCTATTTCCTCTCTATATGTGATGTATCAACAATCATTTATGAAAGGATTGATGATGTTCCTTCCTTTATGATTCGCATGTCCTTCCTTTTCAAATCTAATAAGATTAGGTCCCTCTTAATTATAATCACTGATTGAAATTATAGATAAATTCTACATATAGCTTATTCAACTTTATTTTTATTCCATGGATGGTAGTGAATTGAGAAATACTATTACATTATTATCTAGAAACATATTTTTTGTGTATATTTATCTATTTTTATATGAATATATACATGAGGGTTTTATGATTCGAATATATTTCAAACTTCTCCCCCAAGAGATAATTCCAAAATATTTTCAATGAAAAGATCACTATATTCACATGAAGATAATGTGCTTGATACTTTTTTTCATGAAAATTATGCTGACCTGAAGCCTAGGCTATCACTTTATATTTTTGAATTAACACACATCTCAATAAATTATTCAAAGAATCACTGAATACAAAAGAAATTTATCCACATGTGGGTTGTGTGAGTAAAATTTCAGTGATAAGACTATTTTTTAACTCATTGAATCTCTCTTCGCATTCACCACTAAAAATCAAAACATGAATCCCTTATGAGTTATCTTGGATAAAGTGCTTTAAAATAATGATAAATTTCTCAAAAAATTGATGATAATACCCATCTAATCCAAATATACTACATATATCTATAAAAACATTTCGCCTCAACCATCATATAATTTCTCATGTTCTTGAATGTTCAATTAATATATTATTTCATGTGATGATATTCCACAAGAATGAGACTTTTATTAACCATAATTCACATTTTTATTATTTTCATTAAGTCTCTACTTTCATAAATTCTTAAAAATAGTGAGTATATACTCCTCACGATCCATTTTTCTTTTGAAGAGTATTATAATATCATCTATAAATATTGTAATAAATTTTTTGAGGTAATCCTAAAGAATGTTTTCATCATTTCCCTAAAGAGTAATTCAACATTATTGAGTCTATATGTCATTACAATGAACCCATAGTGCATCTACCTTGAATGAAAAAGAGTATTGTTGATATCATCCTTCTCCACCTAATAATGGTAATATTTGGGCCACAGATTCAGCATAGAGAAAAAGTTTTCTCCACATAGCTGATCAAAAAAGTCCAAATTAGATGGTAGAGGATAGATTTCCATTATCATGATCTTCTAGAGATCAAGAAAATCAACATAAATCCTTCTTGACATATAATTCTTCTTATCAAATAGAACTGGTTAACCCTAATGTGAAGAGCATATAAGTATGAAACGTTTTTCTAGATTCTATTATAGTTATTTAATTACATCCTCATGATCCACAACACCCATTCTATATAGTGTCTTTGATAATGGTAACACCTTGGGTATATGTAACAACCCGAGATTTTATAAGATATATTTTTTTAAATATCTTTCATATCTTCTACTGTACGCTACACCAAGATTATCGTGCACTATATGCGACATCGTATTAGCTTGCAGTATATGCAACACTAATCTTGGATCGTGTTACACACAATTTCAAGTTTGTTTGATAGTAGTTATTCTACGCAACATTGATTATATATATATATATATTAAATGTATTAATGAAAAATTGTTTTATTTTGTTATATGCAACAACAAATGAGTTGTGCACTAAACGCAACCCTGACTTGGCTTGCATTACATGCAATTGCGACCTTCCTTGATAGCGTGTGTTGTACGCAATACCAGGTCTTACTAAACAACAATATATTGTTATAATATTATTATGAACTAGATGTTAAAATATTATTAAATATATTTTAAATTTTATAACATTATTATTCATCTTACACATTTTCTATAACATGGTATAATAACAAAATAAATTTTTCGGGTAAAATAAGTATTTTTAAAAAAATTCAGTTTTGCCGCCTTTTGATGGCGTACCCACTTTAAATAAAGTTTATGACATGTTAATAAGTTCAATTTGACAAAATAAAATTCTTCTTTGGAATCAAAAATAAAAATTTACTTTGGATAAATTTTTCATATTATTCTGGTAACTTTAATATTTTGATGAATAGTAAAAACACGCTATATTTTAATTAAAAACAACTTTTTTCATCGCAATAATTTATATGATTAAATTATAATATTGAATGGTTTTAAAGTATAAATAGAATATATTTTTACCATTTAATATAATGTATGTCATTAACATGAATTTTACATTGAATTCATAGATAAAAACATTTCAATCTTTTGCAATGTTATAACTTTTAAAACACGTTTTCTTAACAATGGGATTACTTTTAAATTAATTTCTGCAACTTTTGTGTATTGAATTTATAAAAATGGATTAGATATTTGAAATTAGTGGGTCCAAATTTTGTTAATAAGGTACTTTTTATTTTTAGGCATTATGAATAGTAACTATAGTAAATTTTATTCACCATAGTAAAAGGTAAATCGAGAAATTAAGGGTAAATATAATATTATAAAATTACCCAAACACTTGTCTTAATATAATTGGATGCTTATATTTTTTCCTAAGGCTTATTTGGGTCGAAATATAATCCATTGGAACCCACTTGGAGGTGATTAAGACCTTTAGTTTATTTTATTTAAAGGAAAGTGAAATATGTCTCACTCAACTTTAATAATTAAAGTATTTTTAATATAAATTTATACAGAATATAAATTAGGTTAAAAATACTCATTTGAAAGATAGAATTATTTTATTTATCATGGTAATTTATTTGTAATTTTTAAGTGTTATTTAATTACCTTATTATCTAATACATTAATGATGCCGAAATTATTTATTTAGTGAAAAATCAATAATATAGTTTTTATTGAAATTGTAATACATATCAAAAGGCCCAAAAATATGCACAAAACTTATTATTAGTGTATATATAAACCATAATCATACACTAGCCGAATTTTTGACCATTTGGATCCTTATTAAGGCGATTATGACAATTATAATATTTTATTTTAAATGATTCCAAAGTTTTCACTTTCATAATTTATTAAAGATAAAAATTTACATGTTATTAATTTAAGATTATAAATTCGAGTAAAATCATTATTATAAAAGATCTGATATTTATCTTCATCAAAGGATTTTATTTTTAATTTTTATGCAACAAATAAGTATATTTAATAATTATACAAAAATGTTGTACTAATTAGTTTATTAAGAGATATACCAAATAAATGGTTTTAAAAATATTAAAATAAATTTTATATGAAATGGTTAATGTGCTCCACGAATTTTCTAGACAAATATGACATGTTAGAAATCTATTAAATATTTTATTTCAGATATATTCTCTGTGTAGATTTTATTTAAATTCAAATAAATGAATAGTGTCAAAATTGAAACTATTGTTATTTTATAAAAATAACATATTATTAAATTTTTCGAAAATCACAAAAATATTTAAAAATTATAAATTGATATTTATATAGTCAAATATGGTATAAGGTATCGAAATATGGAAAATTAACAACACATAAGTGATTATATATTACCATTTAAAATTTATAATTTTATTACCACAAATAAACTTAAATATATTAAATAAGGATAAATCAAGATGATAAGGATTAAAATAAGATCAAAACATGTCTAAATTTGATTGGTTGATGATATTACAACCCTATATCCTCTAATAAAAGAATTGGGTCATTTTTGGGGGGTTTATATTTGTGGTTTGAATTTATATTAAACTAATATTGTTGAGGATTCCAAAGGTGACCCTCTCCTCCCTTATAAAAGGGCACCTCCTCCCTCTCCTCCGTACACCACTTTGAGCCTTCAAGAACGTCCAAACCCTGCCCATTTCAATTTCACACTTCCTTAGAAACCTACTAGAGGTACTGGTCTTCTCAAAAGATGAACTCTAGTGCCCTAAGAGAAAGTTTAAAGAAGGCACTTCGAGAAAGAGGTAATACCTTCTACCGTTTTCTTCAAGTTCCATTCTTCTTCTACTCCATATTCTTTAGTTGTTTCATTATTAAGTAATAACATCAGTATCCATCATATACTTATATGTTATTATAAATATGAAACACCCCTATTTCACCTTCTATCCATCCTATGGAAAACAAAATCACTGCGTGTGCGTACGTATGGAATACCGTCTCCACGCCATGGTGTAATCTATTCTTCCACCAACACCTTACATGGATGGATATAATGGTGTAAAGAATAACTATATATTGTTATTATAAAATCATACTGATTCTGATATATTATACCATCCACTCCAATTCTATTCTATAATTATGGGAACGACATCATCGCTCGTGCGTACGTACGGATTACCGTCTCCACGACGCGATGAGATTTATTCTCCATTTTAACCATACATGAATTATCAGAATGTTTATATAATGAATAATAATTAAATATATGAAATAATAATGCTAATAGATTTATATATATATATATATGTCATCTATTTAGTTTCATTCAATTCAATAAGGAAACGAAAACAACGTTCATGCGTACGTACGACCTACCATCTCCATGAACGGTGTATTTCATTCCTTTTATAGATATATAATATATATGTATATGATGAATATATATTATATATAAATAATGTTTTACATTCTGGAATTATATAAATCAGGATATAAGTAATAATATCAGGAATGACAAGTCGAAACAAATACAATAAATGAACTTATTTTACCCAAAACGCTGCTTTAACATGGAATTTACAAAAGAACGGGTAATACAAAGTCATAAGTGAACCATATATGATATCATAACAATGAATATGATTATGTAATAAGTAAATGAAATTATTTAAATCATTATACATGAGGTTTGGATCCATACGAAGCATATCGGACCTAAGGTAAGGGATAACTTTTCCAATCTCGTTTTTATCCGAAATTGTTTATTCATAAGAAATTTAATGGGGTTATATTTATCATCCATGTCCTTGTTTTGTAAAAATTTTTTCATTTATTTTTAATGTCCTTTTTACCCATTTTTGACTTTTACTACATGGTATGTATGAAATCTTTCTTTTACGAGGTTCTTTTTGACTTTTCCGGCAAAAGTACGATAAGAATGTTTTTTTAACTTATACGGCACGAATGAATTTTTACGGTTTTATAAAGCCTTATTTTCATGAACCATAATCCAAAATATTTCATGACTATTTTCAACCAAATACCTTTCTTTTAAAATTGAATCACATTTTGTGAAAAGAGAATAATTTTTAAGAAGAAAGGATATTTTCCTCAAGAATTCATTTCAAGTGTTTTATCAAAACCATTTTTCATCTAAGATGACATTATTTCATAAGTGTATGTTTCAAGTATCATGTCTCTTGGATTTACATGGTTTCACTTTTCTTATTATGAAATTATATCCATTTATTTTATATGGATTATGTGATAATGGGATGATGTTTATGAAACCCATTTTATTTATTGGGTTGTTATGAATGATGTATCTTTATTTTGTGGCACTAGTAAGAATGGTTTCATTATGAGATGGGTGGGACCAATATCTCCCTCAAATTCATTGGGTAAATATTAACATCTCATGAGATAGACATGGCTGGAATGGTATTTTAATCCGGTTCAGTGTTACAGGACTGAAACGAGGAGTGAACTCGATTCCGAAAGGGACTTTGTCCACTAAGATGGTCTTGGCAGTAATGCCTAGGAAACTATGGAAATCATAACATGTGCTGAATGGTTTCCACAATTACATGTTTTATTTCCATTATATTTTATCATGGTTTATTTTCCATTATGATATATGCCTTACGTACTTCCACAATTTATGTCTTTGCTCAATATTTTGATGTTTAAATTTCATGTTCATGTTTTTGCGTTCAAATGTTTATGGATTGTTTTATGTTCTCTATGTTTTACCTTACTGAGCATTTGAGCTCACCCTTTTTATGATTTATTTTCCCCAGGAAATAAAGAAAGGTTTTAGGTAAGGAAACAAAAATGGGAAGATCATTATGGGAGTTGTTGAAGATCTTTCAACATGATTAGAAGTTTGTATTCAATGTTTCCAAAGACACTAAACTATTACGATCCTTGTCTGTCTATTTTTGTTCTGTATTATGTATTTCGCAAAATTAATGTAATTTCCACGTACGTCAACCTTCGGGTCTCTACAGTAAAGGATTGATTGATAAATAATCATTTCTTCTATGAGGAAGACTAGTCATTTCTTTGAGAAACACATCATCATATTCCCTCACAACGACCTTGTCTTTATAGATGATTCTATCCATAGACTCAATAATTTGAGAGAGATATGATTTCTCTTAGGGAAATATTATCAATTATGAGACATTGATCCAATGAAGATCTATCATGCTCATTGCAGTTGTACGGAATTAGGGTACAATTTATTATATAAAGGGTAATTTTTTCCACTATAAATTTATGTGTTCTCCATATAAAGAAAGATAGTATATGAAATTTATTCCATTAACTCCTACCAAAGGGAGTCTCAAAATGTTTTCTCTAAGGTGTAGACAATAACTTTTGACAGTGGAGGAGTTATATACTAAAGATTAAATAATTTCCCTATTTTCCATTTTAACTAATGCCTCCACTTCCCTACCCTGTGGTAGGGTTTGAATAGTTCTTCTAAACATTTTTTATATGAAGGAAGGTGTAGTACCGGAATAAAAATGTTCAATTAATATTATATAGTTAATAACTAGTGTATCTATCACCACTTCATTATAGGGATCCACCACATCATTTCTGATTGATAGAGCCTTCCATTTATTATTTATAGGTTTTTTTGCATTTGAAATCCTTGTCTTACGACACTGTTTTGAAATTTTCCCTAATTCCTTTCACCGTAGCAAGGAAAAGTGTGTTGAGGATTTGTTGGAGAATTCCTCTCCTCTAATGCATTAGTGGGTTTCTCTTATCGGTAATCGTTAGCTATGTGTCCTTTTATTCTATAACTAAATTATTTACACTTCCCCCTTAGGAAATTTTCATGGTTGTTCTTTTTTCATCTTTGACATGTGGGGTATTGAAATTTCATAGAACGTTTAAATTTTTCCATCAGAACACTGAAATTGAACTCCACTTTCACTTATTATTCTTGTGATACATTTGAGATTCTACGATATCTATTTTGAATTTGGGGTATCATCAGAAAATTTTCTCATAGATACCATGTCTCAAATAATGATGTTTTTTCATAGAAAAGGTTTTATCCTTTGAATGAATCAATATACCATGAATTCATGGGTGATAAAACAATACTAAGGCATATTCTATATTTCTTATGATGTTATCCTCATACACACTGATAGATTCATCATCAATTTTGTTTTGGAATTAAAAATACCTTTCTATTTTAATATAGTGATTCAAAGGAATATATTTATCGAAATAATTCCAATAATACATTCCCACCCATAATTTAAATCTCTTCTTAATGAAGCATTTTTTTATCAAAATCCACCACTAATCAGCTTCTACCTACATATAACAAACATCCAACAAAACCTTCTCTTACTCATTTTATAAAATTATTGAGAAGATCATTTCAATGGTGTTGTTCCATTTTTCCCTGAATAAGAGTTCGGATGATCTGTTGATGGTCATAGGCCTTTGTCACATATATCTCTCAATTACAGACTTCTATTCCTTTGGGGGATTTGGGTGCTCCTCATGGTCAATGATTATATTCAATACCTGAATCAGTTACGATATTATCATTAATTTTTTTGATTAACACTCCCATTGGGATTGGATTCTCATTGGGATAGTCATCAAATTTCCTTCCACATTGATTTTTTACCCAGTTCCTCCTACTTATAGCCTTTGACTAGAATAATGGGAAAGTTAGGTATGGTTATTTTTAATCTATTCAACAAATAAATAAGACTCTAATGACATTAAATAGATAACATATAGATTACATTTATTTCCATAACATTCATATTTCTAGGATACTATCTATGTTATCAATAATCTATTTCCTAACATGTATTCTTATGTTAATATTTTTTGTTCCTTTAATAATGGTTCATGATGACAATGTGAATTTACCAAAGTGTACCCCTGAGAGTTTGATACTAGGTTTTCATAAATTCCCATTATTGATCACTAGTTCTCTGTCTAGTCTATTAAGTTGTGGTGTTTTTGGGTTTATACCTATATAAATATGCTCCAGATCTACATCCACTTGTAGTATCCAGACATTGATTTATTTTTCAGATAAATAACTTACACTATACTAACCAAAAAAATTTGGTTTTTCCTTATATATAGTCTTATCGATAAGTATTTTGATAGATTTTTATAATCCTAATCCAAAAAATAACTACACTTTTCATTTGAATACAACTATGGAAACCATTCACTTTATGAAACATTAATTTATTATTTATTAAAACATATTAGAGACAATACAAAACTAAATAATGAGAAGTATAGTGTATTTTGGAATTATGTACATTCCATAAAACTAAAAACAATAAATATACTAACTATACTGAAATATTTTTTAACATGATCAAAATTTAAACTGGTTGAGATAACCTGGGGACATAAATATAGAAAGGGTGAGCTATAAAGCCTTGTAAGGGAATAAATATAAAATAACATGAAGATATTAAAACATGTTATACTATAGAAATATCAATGGGACAAAAAAGTTGTGAGAATCAAAAGAATGATCAATGAGTCATGATATTGGATGATTACATAAATTAAACATGGGAAGTGTAGAAAAAAATAAAAATAATGCATCATAGACATTTTTCAACGCTATCAACCAAAAAATAATGATATAAAAAGTCCCATAAAAGAATTATGTTTACCAATATTCCAAAATGATATATCATGATGCAAAACATTACCCAATTCATTGGAGTGAAATATAATTTTGTGTTCACCCATCACATTAATTTCATTCACATGATTAAATGTTACCCGTAGATCATAAATCATGGAATATTTTTTCATCACATTTAATTACATTATCATATATTTTGGAATAAATATATTTTATTCACAAATTAATATTTATATATTCATAAATATGACCCCCTTGATAAAGAATGGGTATGAGAATTTAAAACACAATTGGTTATCATGGAATTGTGGTGGAATTTCTGCAGCATAACGGTGTAACATAAGAATTCCTAAAATGGGTTGATCAGTGTGAAAAGGGCCTCTTGTCTTTTGGATTGAAAAAGTAAATTAAAATCGAGATGTAAGACTATATCCTTAAATTTTTAACAGAAAATGGATTGAATAAGATAATAAGGAACTAGAATAATGATGAGAAGGAAAGGATCCCTTAACATGTGAGTGTGAATTCAAATGCATGAGATGATCTTATTATGAGATTTGGGGAACCATGGAAGGACTCTATAAAAGATAGAAAATATTATGGTAATTCTAAATGTAATTTTAGTGAAGAAATATGGGATCATTGGAGATTTTATATAGGAAATTAGTGGGAAATTCATTATAATTTCTCAAATTGAGGTTTTAGAATCTACATAAAAAAAATAACCAAAACAACAAACATTCCACTTTTTTCAAAAATTTTCTACCAAATAGGTATTTTTTTCATTATTTTATATGTTTATTTTTTGAAATTGTTAATATAATACACTTTCCAATGTGTAAGTGAATCAAACTCTTAATGAAATGATTTCCAAACAATAAAATATTTTAATTATTTTGGATGATTAAAAAAGGATTCATAATATTAAAAAAATAACATAAAATAATATTTTATTAATGGGAAAACATATATTTTGTATTGGATACCTTTTTTATTAAATCACTTTTAGGTCATTTTGATGTCATAATATGAAACATATATTTATACGAGGTTTAATTTATACCCAGATATTATATAATCTTGGAAATTAAGAAAAATTCACTGTTGGAAAATTTGTTCATTTTGATTCTAAAAAATATTTGTTTTCTCAAAATAATTTTATAAATATGTGTATTTTTTAATTTAAAATTACATTCGACATTTATTGTGAAATGATGGGGTTTTTTATAATAACAGTTTTTGAACCCTTATAAAAATTCAATTTGACATCATAAAAATTATATGAACATTTATATTTAAAAAAATTATTGAATAGTAATATTTTATTAAAATATATTTTATTTCACAAATCCATTAAATCAACAAAATATATGTCTTAATTTGAGTTGAAAAACATTTACAAACAGAAATTTTTTTATTGTATCAAAATAATTCATAAGGTATTGATCAGAAGAATATATGAATTTTATTCTATTAAAAAAATTATAAACATTCATATTATTATATTATTAATACATATTCACTTAATAAACAATAAAACTCTCTATGTGTAAGGTTTATTACAGTGAGACATTCATGGGTTGGTTTAGCATACATGGATAGTGTCGTGATGTATATGATCTTGAAATTATCTTTTAACTAGTTTCACTCATGATCAAGTTGATATATATTAGTATGGGATTGGTCAAGGGAAATTTCTAGGGATTCTACCTCCCTTAGATAATCTGATAAATTGGATTCATAAGGTATGATCCTACAGGTTGAGGTCATCACTTCTTTTTTCATTGCTAATTGGATTTTTTATAACCCAAAATTTATCCAATGATGTGATCATTGTTCAATGGATGTAATATAAATGTTAATGATTCTTAATAATTTTTTAAATATAATAGGATATAAAAAAACCAAATAATTCTATCTGTTTTCTATATCGATAATATATAATTATACATTTCAATAAAATACAAGGGGAATTTTATTTATAAAAGTTTGGGTCATGTCATTTTAATCAAAATTTAGTTTTATTTCATTTGTTCATGTATAATATAAATATTCTATATCACCCTTAAAAATTATAATTGAAGAATTGGTGATTATTTTTTAAATAATTATATCAATACTATCTTCTAGAAAATATTTTTAGAAAAAAAAAGATTTATTTTTAGTGAATAATAAAAATGATGATTATTATAATAACAGTAATATATTTTCACCGAAAAATACCATTATTTAATAAATCTGACATTAAATTAACATATGCCTCCATTAATGATTATTTATATAATTAAATACATGTGAATCATTATTAAACTTTATTTTTTTATAACATCATTTTTAGGCATTAAAATAATTGTTTCTAAAAACATTTTTATTGCTCATAATGTATTTTTATCTTATTAAATTAAAATAATATTTATTGGTTAATGGTTTTAAAAATATTTAATGAATAAATATTCATCAAAAATATTTATCATCCTATTAATTATTTTATAACTAATTTGATGGATGTAAATAATCTTTTATACATGAAAATTAATTTTTGTAAAAATTGGTTTCGGTGTGTTCGGTTGGATTCTTAAAAATTAATGTCCATAACATATATAAATTTAATATACTAAAGATAATTAAAAACAATTATTCATAATTATTAATATAAGTTATTATTCATTAAAATAATTTTTTTTCATAGTGAATTGTTAAAATAGTAATTTTTTCCCATGATAAAAGTCTAAAAGGGTTTGACTAGGGTTTAAAGTAAGATAAGGGGAGGAATTCCACATAAATAGGTAAAATTATTATTTTATGAATTCTTTTGAACATTATCCACTGTTATCTATAAATATATTCCTATTTTCATAAAAAAATGGCCATATATGATTGAAATATTTTATGAAATTCTTTTTGTGTCCGTCTACTCAATTATAAATGTGAACCTATTATTCACTCTTATACAAAAGTTATGTGCCATATATATCATCCAATACCTAATAAAATACTATCCCATATTTTTTTCATTTATATTATATATTATTTATCATCTACTAAGAATAATCCTTAGGGGATTAATGTCTAAGTGAAAGAATGTATCTTGAATAAGATGTAAGAATCATAACTGAACTATATCTTGTTTATTCCTTTTTATACAAAAAATTTATACTATTTTATTAAAATATCCTGATTAATATTGTATCATAAATATAAAAATATTTTATTGTGATAATAACAAAAAAATTCCACACATATTGCCTATGAAATGGGAGATAAAAGTATCACTCATGTGCACATGTGGACTTCGACCTGCACATAGATATACGGTTCATTCTCCCACAACACCATTCATGAAATTTTAGTAATATATATTAAATATATATATATATGATATGTATTATATAATAATGATCATGTATTGGAGAATTATTATTATCCCTTATATTGTTCCAGTCATTGAATAGTGGAAAACATCGCTCATGTGTACGTATTGAATACCATCTCCTCAAAGTGATGTAATTCATCTTTGATTACTTATTTACATGATTAGCTATAAAATTATATGTATTGAACAAATTACATAATTATACCATGATTAATATTCCATTAACTATGTTTCCAATATCATTGTGTAATGACTATAACATCTGATCCAAAATTTGTATGAAAAACAAAGAGCAAACACCTGAAGTGATTATGATAATGAATGATTGATAATAATTATGTGATAATATGTAATAATTAAATCATGTATGGAATTATAGGAAGTCATTTTGAATTTTAAAATAATTATAATAATGTTTCATTTATTATACAATAGTATAAACCACTTAAAAACGATGAAGGACTTGGGGTAATGGTTTCACAATACATTCAAATTATTAATTGAGATTGATTAAGAATAAATTTATGATAATCGAATTATATGAAATTTCAATAAAAAAAACATATATATTTTATTCTAATTTTTTATTTCAATGGATTTATAGGTTTGAATTCTTTTTCCTCTCATTAAGTACTCAATAGACCGAAATAAGTTTTTTAAGGAAAACTGAATTTGTTTCTCAATCCATTCAGGAAACATTTCATCTATGTAAATATTTTATTCAAAATGTTGTCTATAATGATTTTACTATTCTATATTTACTTTTTATTGTATTTTAACCAAGATTGAGTTTATATAATAAAATAAAAACAATTAATATTTCCATTTTCTAAATGTGGTTCTTGTAACTTTTTACTAAAAAAGTTAATGAAATATTTTTCAACTTTCAATGCATTAATGTATTTTTTATCCATCAAGATTAATATTTTATTTGAATATTACATAATGTATATTCATTATTATTTTAAGATAAAACGTTTTGTTTAATATTTTTTGTTGTTTTAGATTTCAAATATCTGATTTCAGAATTAAAAGGTTATTTACATTAAGAAATGTTTGTCTGGAATTTTAATAACTAAAATTTATGTTTATTATGATATTATGGAGATATTATTAATTGTTACCATATTTATTCTTTCATTGGATGATTTATGTTTATGTTATAAAATATTAATTGCATTTCATTCTTTTATATGAGGTAATCTTTGATAAAATGTTAATTTTTTCATGGTCATATGGAATACATAAGAACATATTGTGGTTAAATGATTACTGGAACTATTATGTCCCTAAAACTCATTGGGTAATGATGATGGAGTTGATAATTTTTTTCGGTATCCCATATGTAATAAACTCCAAAGAGATGATGGTTTAAACTAGATACCTGTTACTCAAATAAGAATATTGGAAATGACCAAGTATGAAATCCCATTATGGATTATTTTCCAAAATTATTGTCATTGGACTTAAACAAAACAAAATAACCAATTTTCTATGTTTATATGTTTTCCAAAAACATATGCGTTAGAATTAGGATAAATTCTAATGGATTATGATTGATTATTGGTAACTCCCCAAATCCATGAATTATGTTTGATTTTGTGGAAAATCCTAATTCCATGATTTATGATTTACCATATTTGATTGATTGGGTAGGATATTCTGTCATTTATTATCATTTTCACATAAATTTATAAATATCTTATGTTCACATAGTATTATTTATTAATACATATTATGGTTACCCTTACTATGATCTTGACCTCATAATTTATTATGTTTTATTTCTCTAGGTAATGACTTATGGTATTATGTATTTAATATTAATATAGGTTTATAGTTTTGAAGAAACTAATAGGATATTTTCTGTATATTTTATTTAGAAATTTTTTATTTATCCCTGATTCAAATGACACTAAAACATTACAATTCTGGTGTGGATCTCATTGATATGTAATAAATATTAATATACAACAAAAGGCTCATGATCTAAGAAATCTCAATCAAAAAATTTATGAAAATAAAATAAGAAACAAATTTGAGTGTTGCATGATGTTTTAAAAATATTAAAGTGAATCTCACCCCACTTATTTTCATATACCAGTTGTGTTTAAAAATATGAGATCCAAAAAAATAAAATCAAGGTCATATAAAAAGTTTCTTTCATTAATAAGGAATTTTAATTTTGATTGGTTTCCCTTTATGTATATGATATAACTTTTTAGAGACTACAGGTGGCCTTAAGGAATTCAATCCATTGAGAAAATTTTAGTTAGAACCCTTAGGATAATCAAAGGAATAGAATAACATCATATATTTTGGTAAAAAAATGGAATGTGTTTTTCCAGTGAAATATATTACTATCTTGATACTAGAGTGTGGATAAAAATTTAGAATAGATGAATCTATGGTTAAAAACACTAAATGGGGTGGATTTGTTGTTAGCCCGATCTTCACTGGTGAAAGATGAGTGAGACTAAGGTTACATAAGATTATGGACACTCATAGTGTACAGGACTAGGATAATAAACAATTATGTTATAAAACATAACTAATTATTTGTATATAAAATGATGGTGGATAACCTATTTTAAGCCTAATGATTCAATGAATGAAATTAAGGAAAAATTATTTATATATCATTTTTATGATTTAACATGGCTCATCACTTTCATTAATGATGTTTGATGGGATCAATAATATCTTTGGTTTTAGAAAGGGGATGAATATTTAATGATAATGTTAATTTGGGAACAGGTATGCTGAAATATTTATGTACCCTATTATTCATCGAGGTATGAGGTATTTTATATCATGAAAATTATCAATTAATGTTAATTCATTTCCCCAATGAATATATGGTGAAATAATAGTACAAAATCTAAAAAAAGTTATGATTTAATCTCATGTCTTTAATTCATATCCCATTTTAGTTTGTGGTAATATACTTACTAAAAATATTGTTTTCCTCCCTCTAGTAGATTTTTAATTCATTTTGGGAATATATTGTCTTTATTTATATAATTAAAATTTTAATTACTAAGAAAGAAATTCATGATTGATATTCCAAACCAAATTCTCATCATTTATCTATTTTAGGGTAGAAATTATTTTATTATGGAAATTACATACATTTTATTTTTATTTATTCTAAATAGTAGCATTTTTTTTCTTAAATAGTTTTGAAAAACTCAAAATTTAATATAAGATAATTGTACAAGAGTTTTATTGATTTATATTCCTAATATTTTCATAGACTTCATTTGAATTTTTAAGATTTGTTTTAGTTTATATTTGATCTAGATACTATTTGGTGTGGGTAAAAATTGAAGATATAATGAGGAATAATTTATATTAGTGGTATATAGACTATGAATATATATTGATGTCATTTTTTATTACTAATCCACTTAATATTTTCATATATATGAGTAAAATCTTATTTAGAGATTAATGTTTCAGTTTGTGGTAGTATTAATAAATGAGACTCTTACATATTCGAATATAAAGTAAGATCATGAATAATAAATGAGAATTTATAGAAATATCCTAAGGAATAATAATATCTATTCAAAAACTATAATTTGAGATTTTTGGATACAAATTTTTTTTGGTTTATATAATCTACATTGAGGGTATATTGGTGAATCCATCAATGTTAAAAGTTATTGAGCATTGGCCCAAACCAATAATTATGAATAAGGACAATTGTTTTCTTTAATTTGGTGGATATTATTGGAATATTGTAAAGTATTCATCGTTGATATATAATTATCTCTCTATGATAACTCTAAAGAGATATATATATTCCATTTTATTGATTAATGTGAATGAAATTTTATTGAAATAAAGAGATGGTTGGCCAGTGCTCCTATACCGAAAAAGGTTTTTAGTGAATAAGGGTTTGTGATTATAATGATAAATTGAATAATGTGTATGGATGTATTGTTATGGAGAATTACATAGAGATATCTTATTCCCCACACCAATTAATGGTTCCTGAGAAAAATTACGTGAAACATTATTTGTAGTTAAAAGATGTAATATATGAATTAATGATACATAGGAATTATATTTATGGATAATGGTGTAACATATATACTGATGATATGGTTTAAAGCGCATATTCAAGCTAAAAGAGTTTTCTATGTTCTAGAAATGATAGTTCGAGTTGATTAATGATATGATTTCTCAATAATTAGTATAGTAGGAATGTGAACAAGGTGGTCAATGCTCTATGATGAAATTTCCATGATATATTGTCTATTATGAGGATCACAAAACAAATTTTATTTATTTATTTTTATAATATGTACCTTAAATTACTTATCGATGTGTATAAATCATTTCTTAACAAAATTCGTGTTCAACTACCAGTACTTTTGGAGATTAAATATGATTAAAATGAGGAAGTATAGCTGTAAAGAAGGTGGGAAATTATTCTTATTTCAATAATGATTATGATGGAATGACAAGGTTCATGATATAATTATATATCCCATCAATACCAGAATTAAAAAAAGGGAAATATAGTGATGCAAAAATATCATCATTAAATATTCATCTTGGATGTTCAATTTTATATAGATATATTAAAAATTGTTCTTCGATGAAAAACATGGAGATATTTGTTATAAATTATGAATCTAGGTGGTTGGTATGTTACAAATTTAATGCTAAGAAATATATGTATAGGGGGGGTTAAAAATAATATCCATACTAGAAAGGAAATTGAAAAACATCTCCATTTCCATTTTATTCAAACACAAAAAAATGTATTGGGGCCATAATACTATATAGATGGTTGTAGTTCATTTTATGATGTAATAAAACATCATGGATAAGAGAATATTTCTCCATTGATCGTCGTTCCTGGATATACATAACGTGGCATGGTTTCAAGGATTAGAATACTTTATTGTATCTAATAGGCATATATTGTTTACCATAAAGTTCTAGGAAATTATTCACTAGTATTTGGATACGAAGATGTATTTGGTTAGTCTTTTATGAACATTCAATCCCAAGAGGATATGTCAATATCATTTTATTTTTATTTAATATTTGGTATTGACCAAATCCTTCCTCTAATCATGTTCTCTTATAATAATATATTTTACTCGAGTATTCAGAAGGATCCTCATGAATCGCTATATTTATATAAATTCTAAAAACATTTTTTTGATAATGTTAGTGAAAAAATTATTGGGATCTAAGGTTTCTATGAAAATGAAAAAATCAGTGCTATAAATTTGATTATACATCAAGGTCGCTAATATTTTATGTAAGAGTTCTGCTAAAAATCATCGATGATATCTAAAATTAGGCATTAAAAAATATGTATTCCAATAAATTTACCAATTTAAGTAGGTCATGATATTCATATAATATAGAATTATAATACCCAATTAAAATTTTTCTTTTGATATTATTTCTCAAATTGAGATATTTTCTTATTTATTGGAACTCCCACTGAACCTCCCTCATGTTCATGATATTTTCAACATATATCTCAAGAGGAAGTACATTCCTGATCAGTCTCATACTCTAACATATGTTTTTTTATAAGTAGTGAATGAAATTTCCTATGAACAACAAAAAATTTAAAACTTGCATCGTAGTGATAAATCTCAATTGATTAGTGATACACAACAATCTAAAGATCTATAACAGAATTAAAATTTTGAAGAAGCTATAACAGAACCCAAAGGTGAGATTAAGGAGGGTGATCAACATTTTTTATCATACTAACATAATTGGAAGTATGGAATTCATTTTACTATGTGTATAATGTCACAATCTAATATTTTATATGTATTTACTTGTAAATAAACATGAAAGATTTGATATCATTCTTTACAATCAACCCCAATTTTAAACGAACCCTGATAAAGTAATCATTTATAACCTTGATATTAAATTGGTATATTCCAATAGTAATTAAATAATCTGAAGAATATTTATAATGGTTTTAAATAATTTAAATTATTTTATGATTTAAAAATAAAAAGTTATCAATTTTCACTAAATTCATTTTTTTCCTCAATAAAAAATATTTTTAGAAAGTGTTTCTCAATATTTTCATTCATGTAGAATATAATTAATTTATATATATTTTTTGATATTAATTATAATAAATGAATATTTTACTAGATCATTGTATTAAAAATATATTAGGGATAATGTTTCAATTTTTTCTAAACATATTATTTCTCCATGAATCGTGAAAAATACGTATTTTTTGTGAAAAATATCATTTCATTACACATAAATGTGACAATATATTTTTAGATTGTTATTAGTATAGAAAATTCTTATTTAATTATAAATAATATAATTAATTACGTATTAATCATAATTACACTTAATTTTAGTATAAGATAATTTTTTATCACAAGAAAATATTTTTACAAAAAAAAATTCGGTGCGGAATACATTTTTATCATATTAAATTAAATTTTTATATGTTAATTATATTTTTTTAATTATATATTTATATTTTAAATTCAACCAAATAATTTAAAATTAATTTTTTATTTTTTTAAAAGAATGTAACAGATGTAAATTATGATTAATGAATAAAAGTTCATTACTTTAAAATGGATTTTTATTGCATTTTTCAGACTTATTTTAAATTAAATTCATCCATTTAAATAAATTGAATCTATAAAAATGTATTAAATAAGATTAATATTAATATATAATATAATGTAATAGGTTCAACATAATTTTATGTCATTTTTAATAGTAAAAATTGTAAAATTGTGTTACCATCTTATGGTTATAACTTTTTTACAACAGGGTTAAATAAAGAGAAGATGGTTTGAATTCCACATAAAATATAACATTATTATTGGTTTAAGATGTTAAAACATATAATATCTTTTATTAGATAAATATTTATATTTAGGGCATCATTGACATGAATGTGAAATTATATTATTGAAATCATTTAATAAATTTCATCTTTGTCCCTTCCCTCACTTAAAAAAAGGGAACCTATTGTCCTCCGTTATTTTCACAATTTCATCCACAAATATAATATAATATACACTCTAAAACCATTAAATATTTTTTCCCTTTATAATAGCACTCTCTTAAGATCAATTATTCAAATAATTATTATTATAACAAAGGAAATATTTTAAAGAAGAGGTATAAATCCAAACATGGATCATTAAATTTTATTTCATCTAATAATTCTTATAAATCCATTGTATACATCATAAAATGAAAATTTTAATATATTAAATATATGGATATGTTATAATTATTATTTAACATCCATTTCTTACCTTTACCTTATAAAATGTGATATAAAAGTATCACTAATGCGTACATGTGTATTACCACCTCCATATAGTGATATGATTTATTTTAGATCACCATCATTTGTGGATTGTTATTAATATTAATGAAATATATTTATATATATATATATTCTATTTATGATATAATAATAATCCTTATATTGTGTATTATTTTTTACCTTTGTTTCATTTCATCCATAATAAAGTGGAAATCATCACTTTTTCATACATATGAAATACACTCTTCATTAATGGATGTATTTCATTTTTCTTCATTGAAAAATATGATTTTTATAAAAATGTGTTTAATGATAAAATTTTAAACTTATTATATGACTAATATACTATAGATTATGGAACATTGATCATAATGTATTTACAAAAACCACCAAGCCAAAACATATATAAAAATATAACAAAACACCTAAAATGTTGATGATAATGAATAATTTTTATTGAAATGGTGATGACATGTTACATGTAAAACATTATCATATTACAATACTTAATATGGTTATGGTATGAAATTATAATGATTTTAAATTTGTTATATAGAATTTTATTATAGTTTAGAAGTTATATTGACATGAGGTAATGGTTCTATGTTACAATATCATTTTTAATTGGAATATATATGATTAAATATATGATGATTATATTTTGTGATAAATCTCTCCAAAATATTATATGTTTTCATGTCATCATTTTATTTACATGGATTAAATTCCTTCCAATCATTTTCCTATTTCTATGTACTAATGATAAAAAAATAATAAATTCATGAAAAAATGTATCCATTCCTCTCATTGGCAAGGAATATTTTTATAATTTCACATATTTTCATTAAAATATTTTAGATTTTTTTCTATTCTCCAAATATTCATTTAATTAATTTTCACCCATGTTAAAAAATCAATTAAAATGTTAAAAATTATTCTTCATGTAATTTTTTGAATGAGTTACTTTTCACTTATTACGAAAAAAGAGAATGGAATATTTTTTAAGGTAAGCCATATGAATGGAATTATGAAACATATTGAATATTCTCTTCATCGAAGCTTTGTTGAAATGAATCCAAAATTATTTCCAAAGTAAATGTTTTTCATAATAATTTGTAATATTTTATATTTTAAATAAGTTATTTCAGAATGAAAAGGTTATTTTAATAAATAAATGTTCCAAAAATAATTTATAGTTATTATTGTATATAAAAACATCATTTTATATTTAATAGTATTTTATGAGAGATATGATTAAATGTTATCATATATATCAATTCACTTGATGATAAATTATTATGGTGATGAAATATTGATTGAACATGTTTTATTTCCTTTGGGAGAAACAATGATAAAATGATAAATGTTTTCATGATCTTATGGCCTACTTGTGAATTGATTATGATTATATGATGGGTGGGTGTGTAATATCCCTCAAATTAATTATGGAATAATGATAGAGTTGTTAAAATTATAGAGATTTATGTCATTAATAAAATTATATGAGATGATGGATTTATCCAGATGGATGTAAATATTAATAAAACACTGGAAATGACTAAATTGGTATTTCCATTTTGGTAAATTGTCTACATTGATAGTCTTGGGAGTGAACCTCGACTAAGGAAGTGATTTTATATGATTATTTTTATTCAAAATGATATTTATTTTTCTTATGATATATAATCAAATATCAAGATTGAATATTTGTAATTCCATACAGCTATGAATTATGTATATTATTATGTGAAAGAATGATTCCATGATTTATGATTAATTAACATTGAATGATTTTTCAGGTATTATTATAACTTATGATCATGTTATCATACACATATACATACATTATTCTTACTTATGATCATTGATTGGTATATTTTATGACTACCATCACAAAACAGATGATCTCACCCATTTTTTATATTTTATTTCCCTACTTAATAAAGAATGGTTTTATGTATGATATTTATAGGAATAGAGATAGATGTAAAGATACTAATGGAAGAGGATGTAGATACTATATGTAACATATGTTTAGGTATCTAATATCATAAATAAAATAATATTTTAATGTTTTTGAATTAAATATATATGTGTAATAATTTCAAATCTTAAAAGTGGTAATATATATATTTATGTAAGTCTTGGGGTTGAAAAATCTATATAATTTTCCTTGGGTCTTGTACCATCCCATATTTTTTATTCTTATAATTAATACACAGTCATATAATTTTTTTGACACAAAAAATATATACAACCATGAATAATTTGGTTTAATTTTGGAGATATGGATATACATGAAGATAATGTATTCTCATAGTTTTGTAATCGAATCATTAGCAGTGAATAGAATTATTAAAATAAATATCACCATTGTATTTAAAAGAACCCCCCAAATAATTGTTGTTTAATGGCTTGAATCATGTTTAAATATAGTCTAGGGAGAAAATTTCCATCATTTTAAATGCTCTCTATATATATATATATTTAATTATTACTGAAACCTTACAATGACCCATCCATATGTAATTCAAAAAAAACCAATAAACCAAGAAATTGAAGACCCAAATACATGTTTCTCTTGATGATAATATAAAAATACATATAAAATATAACATTAATATAAAATATAAGAAACATATATAAATTAAAAATATAAAAAAATACTGATCACTTAACCATAACATAGATTGAAAATAAAAAAAATCAACCCCTATCTCTAAGAAAAGAATAATGAACACCTTCCTTTGATACAATATAATCATTAACCGCACTAATAAAAAATAAATTGATATCCAAACCAAAACAATTTATATTAAGATGTAATTTGATATATGTTTTACTTATGCATAGTAAATACCATTTAGTGTGCAAGAGTAATAGATGAGTATTATGACTCGATTGTATTTTCATAATTCTGTTCCTTTTTTTGAGTGATTATTATAAAATAAATACATATTAATATTTATTTAACATGTGATATAGTACTTAGACCAAAATGAACATTTGGAGTGAAATTGATAATGATAAAATGAATAATTAATAAAATACAATATAGTATTTATATCTAATAATTGATGTTATAGAACAAATCCATAAATAAAACAGTACATAAAATTATAAAGTAAATTTATTTAGTATATAAACAAAAAAAATACCATACCATGTGTGCAAGTATGCGGTTCATACTAAGTCTCAATATCATTTCTCATTAAATTCATATTTTTTAGGATAATGTGACATAATGGATTCATCTAAACATAATTATTATGGGTTATGTAGTTTTTCATTTCTAATTGCATAGGTGGAGTTTAACTATGTTTAATAATCATCAATAATTGATATGAAAATTATTAAATCATAAATTTTTCTCTTCTTCACCACCAAGAGGTAAAACCATCACATACTTCATGATACATCATGATCCGACAACCCCGTAAGAGAAACATACACAACCAATCCTATTAGACCATGATGACATTAATATATTCTGAAATGTGATCATTTTAAAGGGGTTATTGTCACAAGTGTACATTATAGGTGAATAGAAAATTTTAGCTTTCTCAATAGACATACTCTAATTGAATGATCATAATTCATAGACTCTAGGGAACCATCGTAATGACTCATTCCTATAGGGAAATAATCATGTAAATTTCTTAATGATCATCCTAACTCATCTGATCATGGGTGGAAGTTATTTTTACTATGTGACCATACATATTAACTATATTCAGATGAAATTATTTCATTATTGATTTTTCAGGAAATTATACTCATATATAGTTCAAACAGAAAAATGATAAAGTAGATTAACCCCCAATAGAATAATATGTGATACAAAAAACTACATGATTATGTTTTATCCTTGTAATACATATAATGATAGAATTATTACATTATAGTATTATTAAGGAAGAATCTTCATATATTGTACAGAAATGAAAAAGTGTGAGTGAGTGTATCCTTATAGGCTAAACATATAACTAAAAGCACTATGTTGTATCATATCCAACTATGGTTGATATTATAAGGGAAAATAATAATGTTATATAACCCTTATGGTGATATGAGATGTTACATTTAAATCATTTATGATTGGCCTTCTAATTGTACCACCATATTACACTATTTGTCATGTTGTTAATTTATTTCAATTAATTAATAAAATAATATATTGTATAATGCATAAATAATGAAATATAATATCATCATTCTTATATAAATGCATTCATATCAAATTTAATTGATATTTACAATAATAAAATATCATGATTCTCTATATTAATAGTAAAAAACTCTAAACAAAATAATAATCACTAAATTTTATGAATCGTCATTTTTAGATCACTTCATAAAATATATTATTATTTAATTATAATATCATGGAATCAATAATATTGATAAATATGGAATAATTATTATATATTTCTTTTTTATGATATTACATTACCATGGAAACCAAAAAAATTTATTGATCAAATTCTTATAATTAAATTAAATAATACAGTTTAGTAATATTACTAGGATTTCCTACTTCTATTAAACATCAAAAATAAATTCTTGTAGTCTATAAAAAAATTCTCCAAAGATTCATGTATTCTATATCTACAAATTTAATATATATATATATAGAAAACCACAATGTAATTCATGATTTAAAAACCATGATTCTAACTGGGTAAAATCCATTATATAACTAAATCAATAAATTTATTGTTTGATAAATGTATAACTAATTGGGGGTATAAACTAAATAAAAAAGTATAAACCATCATCGTCCTTACTACGTGATGTTACCATGAATTAGTTAGATTCATTTTTTCTGTTAATTTTTTTTAATTATTTATCATTATCCTATAAAAAATTCCTGAAAGTAATGTACACACATTTTGGATTCAGTTACACTATGAATGTAAATATAAACTCTATTATTGAACATCTAGAACCATATATTATAATACATTGTTAACCTCACCGTAAAAGATTTATCTAACCCAAATGAACCGATAGATAGACCAAAAATATAAACTCTATTGACATATAACAATAAAATTACTATATCCTACAATGAATACAATTTAAAATATATATATACCAATAATAGCAAAATTATCATATTTCCCAAGATAAGTCACATGATAACCTTAACAAATAATTCACTCTATCACATTCTCACAACCATGCCCATTCTCATAACACTTGGCCATAATATATAATGTGTCATCCCAAATTTCCAAATTAGTCTTAGTTTATCATCCCAATTCATCACAACACCAAAAAAATCAGAAATTTTTTTATGTTATTTAAAAATCATTCACTAGCTTAGAAAAAAATGACACCTTGCCTTCGTCACATTCACTCTAATTACATAAATATATTCCCTAAACTCAACCTCATTGGGGAAATTCTGAAGTAATATCTCTGTCATAGAAAACCCACTCATGGAATCTAATTATTTATGAATAATGAGATCATTTTTTCAAATTTAATAACTACTTTCCCTGCAATTTCATTTTATATTTTCCTCCAAAATACAAAAAATGTAATAAAAAAATAAAAAAATCTAAATTTCAATGAAATAAACTCATAAACATATCATTTAACTAAATGATTATATCATAAACTAATTTATTATTATATCTAAATTATTAGATCATTCCATGATAAATCATTTAGATCATTTCATTATTAATCATTTAGATCATTATTATATGGTTTTTAAATTATTTAAATTGTCTATAACATAAACATATTTTCAACAACATAATATAAAATATGATGAAAATTAATACAAAATTAAAACTTTTAATACTATGATAAAAGTTAATTTTTATTTTAAATTACCATTAAATCCTGAAAATAAATAATTTATTACATCTAGTTTATTAATTTGATAAATTAAATCCAAATTTTCTTATCTTGAGCCCTTAATTTAATATCTCAAGGGAATCAATTATAACAAAAGCACTACCTTAATTTATATTAATAATCCTTCCTAAAAATGTACTGAACCACCATAGTCATTAAATAGTATACCAATATAATAAGACATTACCAATAATTAATCAAATAATGTCAATATTATATTTATAGTCCATGTGATCATCTATGTGAAAATAATATTGTTTATTGTAGATTTCTCATGATTCAATGAAGCCCTCATGTGAAATTCTTACGTTTTATCCATGAATTTAACTCGATATGTTGATATAGAGGAATACGGATCTAAGTTATTACCATTGACATATGAGAATAATGACTAATAAGAAATGACACTCACTATAAATGAAGAATACTGGAGTGAATAATTTGGGTGTTATATGTGTATAATAAAGGGGAGAAAGGATAAGGGAGGGAGATGAAATTCTAAAATAGGTGTATTTTTATTGATTTCATGATTTATAATCCATGATGAAAACTTGGAATTTTTCCTCTAATAAATCAAAAAAATCGTATTTTTTGAAGCTTGATTCGATAAAAGGATAAATCCCAAACCCTTATTGCAAAAAATTTTATTTCTATTAAAAGTATTAAATAATCACACACATCATGGAATAGGGATTTAATAATCATTTTTCATCCATATTAACATCAAATATCATTTTATAAAAGTTTTTTTATCCAAACAAATTATAAAATTTCATTCTCATTTTAATAACCACATTATATATATAAATAAATCATTATTATTTATGTAATTTCCAAAATACTGGTTTTATATTAAATTAACCATCCTATGGGTACAATGATTTTTGGGGGGTTATGAAATTCTATTTTGGCTGTGGAAACTCTAAATAAGGGGTTATCAAGAAGTTTGATCTATAGAATTATTTATAATCTTTGTTCATAAATGAACAGTAAAATAAAAATTTATAGTTATTTTATTTTTAGTCATTACTTCCTTATAGTTTTTAGTCTCATATATTAGTTTGGTAAATTTTTATTTTTATTAAATTTCAAAATACAGCGCACAATAGCCATTAGAGAAGTTTTTTTCCAGAATAAACAATTTCAAAGTCCTTCTTGCAATTATTTTTTACTATTATGAATTTTTTTTTGAAAACAAGAGTTTATAAATAGAGAATATAAATATTAATTAGTGATTGGATGTTTTTTTTCTGAAATTATGATTTAAAAAAGCATACACACTAATTGGGAGTTCTGTAATGTTTCTATTTCAAAAAGAAATTCTAAAATTCTCTTTTATAACATTTATTTGTATTATATAACATCTAAACCATAAAAATTGGTTTGTTACAATCCCTAAAAATAAATTAGTACTAAAACTGCTTAATATATTGATATTTTTATTATTATACAACATATTATCCCTGAAGTCCAAATCCGAACATAATTTTAGAAAAAACTATAAAAAATTAATATCCCCAATTAATTTATTAGTTATGGTTTTATACACTTGCAATTAAATATATAAATATAACTTTATAATGTTATCATTACATATTAACTCATATTTTATCATTAATGTATAAATTTAGCCAAAAATGAATCATTTTAAATTAAATAAACAATAAAAAATTCAATCTCACAACCCTTCACTATAGATCTAGTTCGTTATCAATTTAATAAAAGATACTTTATATCATCAAAACCTTCCAATACTAATTTTATTAATACCATTAAATCAAATTAAATTCCAATTCAAACTAAATTATTGACAATTAAGTTCCATTTTGTTAATATTTAACTAAAATTAGGTAACACATTTTTTGTTCAATTACATAGTAATAATATTATATATAATTTTTTTAGAGTTTTAGCCTAATAATAAAAAATAAAAACTTATTTCAAAATGGTTCAGTTTATTTAAATCCGATTTTTTTATTGTAAATAAATGGTCAATACTCCCACTTATCATTTTCACACAATTTCAATAAAAAAATTAATTTTCATTCCTATTTCAGATAATTAGGTAAACTCATCCAACGCTCTATATTTATTATGGAACATCAGTCAATAATATATACATAATTATTAATTCTAGTATACAAATACCAAAAAATGGATATAATATATTAACATTATAAAACCCGTAAATTTAATCATTTAAAACAATAGAATGGTATATCAATCAAATGGTTTTAAAAATATTATTTATATATCATTATAGTATTTAATAAAACAAATTATTAAAGAAAAAAAGAAATATTATAAATTATGTTTTAGATAAAAACGCACATTTGGGTCAGTTATTATTTTACTTTTCAAACAATAACATATCTTATTATTAACCCATGGTCTTCTTTCAAATTAGAAAAAAAATATATTAAAAATAATCTGACATGAATGATTTCAAATCAATTGAAAATTAACAATTAAATTATAATTCTCATAAAAAAGACCCATAGTCTCCCAATATAAATATTAAATGTTTAATGTATTTGATTTTAATGAATTTAGTGTTTCAACAATGTTTTATAATGTATTTGTATTATGTAAATGCGTTTTTAAATTCGCATTTCTTAAAACCGCCGTATAAAAAAAGATCATTGTTAGAAAATAACCCCTAAATCATATATAATATGGTAATATGTTTCATATATAAATACATGTGATATAGAAGAGTCATAATGTTACATACCACCCCTCTTCATTGGCAGGATATGTGGTGGGTGTTGTACTAGGACTTAGCTGACATCCCCAAGACCCCAAAGGGAAGTAGTAAATTCTAATGGAATCAAGAACATTCAGGGGATGATTTTCCTCTTTAAATATATTATATCCACACTATATAAAGAATAACAAACTGAAAAACTATTTAATTCTTGATTTCCAAAAAAATAAAAAAATAACAATATATTTAAATCATACCAGACTAAAGAGAAATAAAACCATGTCAAATAGAACCAAAAAAACTCAAAACTACCAAATGACATAAGCTAGAAACACCCAACCAGATCTATGGTCCAAATATATATTTCATTCCTACCATATCAGGACACATCACAAAATAACCAATATAACTATTAATTATATGTTTCTCTATATTAAATATGGTAACACAACATTGTTCCCAAGAAGAGGGTGAGTATAAACTCAATAATATTTCCCAAATGACATCCCAAAACACACTAGTAGGAAAACAAAATCAGCACCATTTACATGATATTAATTAAAATCACTTTATACAATTTATATATGATCCAAAAAAAAATTCATTGAAAATGATTGGAAGCATAAAACCATTCTAATTTATTTGGAATTCCCATATCAATGTCTCCATAAATAGACACCATGAATTCTTAGCTGATAGTTCTATACTATTGAGAGGTCTATCATTTATCAACCAAGTCATCACTACATGACCAATACGAGGTTCCCCATGGAATATGCCCCATCTTTAGTGTTACATCTATGAATTCACTCACACCAACAATGTATAAGAAATGAAAATGCCAAAACATTCCACATAAATTCAGTCCATTATTAATATCATTTTATAAAACATTTTTAATCAATCATAACATAATATTAAATTTCATATCATCATTTTAAAATTATAAATTTTTGGGAGTTTACCTGAAATCCATCCATTTTATAAAAAATTCTCAATCTATGAAAAAATGATATCTATAAAGTGTAACACAAGGATTCCACAAAAATTTCAGGAAAATAATTTAATATAAAATAATTCATAAATTAATCATATTATTGAAATAATATTGAAGACAACTACCTCCAAACGGTTGGAGAAAAATGATGAATAACACTACAATGTTTCTTGATTATATCAAAATCCATGTTCCCTTCACTATATCCAGAAATATTTCTTCATAAATAACTCATAAAATATCCATAATGACTACTTATATGAATTTGGGAGAGAAAAAACCCATGGATCAATGAATAACGATGAAAAATGAGTACTTACCAATGAATTTGGACATCAGATGCACATTGATTTTCGTAATAATCACATCTGAATTGAAGGGGATCATCACTCAATCCTTGGGAAAGAAATTAGTTTCTTTTATTCTCTATTGGGTGATAAAAGGATGTTTCATGACTTTATTGGTAAAATATCCAAATTTTTAGGGGTTCTAATAGTGTTACATATGGTTAGGATACATTGTTCTGAAACCCATGATCCAATAATGTTGTGATCCACTCTAAATACAGTATGGTTTCCTTGCACGGTAAGATAAATCATCCACAAACCATGTTGCTACCATTTTTCACGTTGAAGGGTTTTTCAATGGAAATCACATGGTTTTTCAATATATTCACCTAGCCAGTTCACACATTCTTCTCGACCATGATTTCTTGAAAGTGGTGAATTTATTATACATATCATTAAAACACTATTCACCTCTATCGATTTATCCATAACATGAAGGAAACACATGAAACCTCCCAAACCCTAATTTGATCATTATAATAACATAACATAATCAAAACATTAGTCATCTGGCTAAAACTATCGGTGCTACATTCTCTCCATCATTGGTCATTCTATCCACAAATTTTTATAACCAATAGATCCCATGAGTGTTATGTTCATTACTCCATCATTTCCTTTTCACACTCTCATGTCTCTTCTTAAATATGTCCAAGTGTCCATAAAACTTGTAATATTATGTTTATTTTTCTATGGGATATCAAATATTCCATATCCACGATTTGTTTCAACAGATTGATTAATATATAATCCGACTATAGTTCAATATGATCCCATAAAATCACATGATCCATATTTTTTAGTTACTTATTATACTGAGATACATATATCTCATTATGTACTGAATTAAAAACATTTGTCATGGAAAGCTGATATTCAACCTCACTAAATCATTCATGTATCTAAAAAAGATATATTTACCTTATATAATAATTCCATTTCACTCAAAAATAAAAATTCCTATCTATTGGAGACATTCTCAAGAAAATATTATCGCTCACTTAAAATGAAAACGGTCACTGATAAGGATCTCCATAGTATTACAACCATCTATGAGCTAGCTCCACCCTCTTTCTATTCAAATGATTCTTCTATATTCCATATTGTAGAAGGATGGTCAAATTAGTGAATTCTCATCTATTCCCACATATAATTGTGAATAATTACAAGGACACCCATAAAATTCTTAAAAATCATCCACATAAATCATTTAGTAATAAATTATATCTTATGTAACCTATATGAAATGTATATTCTACTTCTAAAAACAACAAAAATACTTCAAATAAGACCTAAGAATGTCCTAAAATTCTTGGATGTTCCATTAACATTGTCCATGAATTCTAGGATTATAATTTGTGCTCATGGTCAAATTTGTTCCAAGGTATTTGGAAATTATTTCCAAAAATGATACTTAAACCTAGGTTCTATGTCCAATATAATCGAATTTTTTAATTTTTTTTTTTACAATTTCTCAAATGTAGTGTTTGGAAAATCCTTCAACTATATTATTTTAATGAATTGGGGTGAAGTGTGTTGACTTTGTGATATCATCCACAATAAACCAAATTTAATCTTGTTTCCTAACCATATTTGTTAAACATATTACAAAATCCATGGAAATATTCACCCATTTTCACTCAAGAATGAGTAAATACTCTAACACAACCACTAATGATTTATTCACTACCATGAACTAATAATAGGTGAGGCATCTAGATACATACTATGCTATATATATTTTCATTCCAAACCACCAAATTAATAAATTCAATGATTTTTACATTTTATAAATCCCTATGTGAGCAACCTATCTTGAATAGTGGTAGGAAATAAGAAGTTGTTGATAATAATAAAAAGGTACAACCATAAAATCCCTAAAATGTAACATTGAATTTTGATCGAGATTCCATCACTCAAAATACTACCCACAATTAATTTCTAACTTCAAAGTAACACAATTTGGAAGTTATTTCTAAGAAACACTTATATGTTCATCCAAATAAGGAACATGTAAAACAAGAATGAAAACTACAATACAACCTTGGTCCAAGAAATATAGTTACATAAATGTTATGACTAACATTAGTTACCATTATATCAGGACCTCCTAATGATCTAAGAATATTAATTCATTCTTAATGAATCCTTCATATGAGTCCCATTACCATTGCTTACATAAAGTTGAGTTCCAACATATTTAGATAGTTAATTATTTTTTTCCTTAAATTCATACCCCTTTGGGAGCCAATATGTTTCAAAATATTATGATCTATAATGAATGTGAATTTCTCCCAATAGTGTAAATGGTGGCATGTATTCAATGATTGTAACAATGAATATAATACCAAATGATGCATTCATAATTTATTTGCATACAACTGATATCCTTAGTCTGCATCATTTTTCCCCCGTGAGTGGTGTGGCCATTATTTTTATTATTTTTATATGATCTTATAATAAAAATTTACTTTTCAGTATAACCTAGATCAGGGGGAATCAAAATAGGCTACATCGACCAATCCAGCTTCTATAAATTTGTGAATAGTTATAGATTTTATTCTCTCTTTATTTTCTTGAATATATTTATAGTATTTTTCATTCCATTGTAAGGGAATTCCTTTCTTCATAAAAGTTGAATTCAGTTAGGCCAAACATTATTATATGACTAAGTATGGTACACTTATTGGGAAATTTTATGTGATATATCTCATTATTTTATATTTTATGTTACATACCATGAATAGAAAATATCTCCATTTAGTGATCAGGATTATTCAATTAATTCATTATGTAATAGTTTATAAGAGGATTAACATCTAGTAACACTGATTATTTATAAATTAAATGATAAATAATGATCATGGAATATGTTGAAAATATATATTTAAAAAAATTTACTATTATATGGTTTATTAATTATAAATTTAATAATTCCATAACCATGATTATTATTTTGAGAAGCATTCAATTAATGAATAATATCTTTGAATAATTTAAAATATGTATTAGGTGATAATCTGGATGAAATATTTCATCATCAAATATATTTTACCCTTATTTACCTGAAATTAAATGTTCTAAAATGTCATGAATGATGAAGTTGTTCACATTTAAAAAACAATTCACACAACATGTGAATTAATTTTTAAGTAACCATTATTTTATAAATACATTTAGGGCCTTTATTATGTAAATTAATGTTCAATTCTTAGGATAATAATAATTTTTGGTATCTTTTATTCAACATGTATATGCTTTTAAACACTCATATAATGAACATGAAATTTTTGTTTTTGAATATTTACATTATTTTTTCGTATTAAAAGTCATCAAAACCGAAAAAATGATATTATAGAAAAAATTTAATGTTTTGAAAAAATTATGTTTTAATAAAATTGTAAAAACTTAATGAAAACTCAATATCCAAGATGGAAATCTAGGGATATCACCATTTTTGTTATATTATAACATATTATAAATGTTTAATCATGATAGAGGATAAGTCGATATTATAGAGACATATTATGTATAGGTCATGTATTTCAAAAAAACATCATAATAATAGAATTAGCTCATTATAATTCAATTGTAGATATATTGAAAACTTAATGCTTTTAGAAATCACATGGAGCAGTATTACAGTATGATTTCCACTAAAAGAAATATATCTATAAACACTCAATGATTCTAAAAATTTTATAGTAATTATTTATATAGAAAAATTCATTAAATATTATCATTCATTACAATATGAAATTATCATCTCAGATATAGGGTATATCATAGGTTTACGTATAGATTTTTTCTGAATATTTCCCATTCAATCCTTCATTGGTGTGAAATAAAATATATGTGGTGATTTAAAACAATAATATTTTGACTATAAATAAGATGCCTAAAAGTGTTTATCATGAATTAGAATTCAATATATATAATGATGTTAGAAAATATAAATATTTATCAAAATAAATTATAAAGGGTATATGAGTAATGATATATGAAAAGTTAATATTTATTAGTTAATTATATATTTTAAAAAAATATTTCAGATAAAATAATAAATTTATACATATGATTTTTTCATATAAATAATGATAATTTTAAATGTTCACATATAAATTATATTTTGAATGGAAATGTCTTTATACATCATATTTTAAATTTTTAATAGTCAAAACATGTGAATTGATAATAATTTGTTTATTAAAAATATAATATATTCATAAAATCTCATAATTAAATTTATAGATTATTCATTTTTTATTTAAAATCCAAAATTAAAAAATCTTATTATATGATTTATTCAAATGTGAATATATTTTATGGTAAAAACCGAAATATTTATATCATTATTATATATTTTAATTCCATGATTAAATGGAATTTTATATTAGGGGTAACATAATATTTAATAAAATTTCACTCTGGATAGTGTATTTTTATTAAATTTTTAGTATTATGTATTTTTTTTAATATTTCTTAGAGTAAAATATATAATTAAATATATAATATCTCTTTAAAAATGTTCTAAGGATCGTGATGAATTGGGTATAAAATTCAATTTTTTTTATAGAATATGATATAGTGGCCCAAGAATTTTGTACATAAATACTACATCATAATAGATAAATATTTAATTTAAAAAATAATTTTCTATTTTATAATCATATTGGTTTTGTGTAATTGAAAAAATGAATACATAAAAAACATGTTCAATGGTAATCTACATCATCTCATACTAATATCTTCATTACTCTCACCCTTATTTGACATATCATACTTAAAACTATTCTTCATATCTTGATGATACGAAACATGTTTAAGGGTGATCTCAGATCAACTGTAAGGATAAATAAGGAAGATATCCAAGATCACATAAATATCAGATTAGTATAAGGCTTTGAGAACATGATATTAACATATGAAAACCATAGCCGAAATTTCACGGATCATAATCCTGAGTCATGGAATAAGTAATTGTGTTACATTTGAAATGAATCATAAATGATTAAATTAACATGATCCAAGAGTAAATAATATTCTCATAAAACCAATTTGTGGGTTATACACTTATGAAAAAATATCATTTCCATGTATCACTACCAAGACTATCCTAGTATACAAGGTTAACTCCCCATTACATCATATCCTTAGCCAAGGTTCACTCCCAAGACAATAATTGTGGATAGAGTCCCTTACAGAATTGGTTTTTATATCACATTCAAGTCCTTATTACATCATGAGACATCCATTCCTACCCAGTTAACTAGAGGGATATATAATTTCATGTCCACAAATTAGATAATAAAATTCATACATATGAATGCCATAAGATCATATAAATTTCATCATATAATAAAAAATGGAAATAAAAGAGGTTTTATAATGGTTGTTTCATAACATAACTAACTTGTGGAAAGAAACAGGTTTCATAGAAATATCCTTAAATCATCATATTCATAATCCACATTAAGAATGAATCATGATGGTATCATTGGATCATGTACTCAGTAATGTGTATATTATGTCAATGGATGTTATCATTGTTTAATAATGTTTTTGAAAGATCATTGGATCATTTCTTGAAGAAAAAATCACTTTAAATTTTAAAATTATTTATTTAAAATCATTAATGTTCCCAAATATTAAGGAAAATATTATATTTTAAAAAACATGGATTCATGTGAAGGGATGTTAAAATAATTGATAATTATTTAAAGTGGGATATATCATTCCTTATATTTATTTTACAATTATTATTCCTTTCACATTTTTTGTAATAATAACAAAGTACCTCATTCAGAAACTTTCTAGAATAAACCATTTAATCCATTTTATAAAAAGTTAAAACATGTAAAAAATGACCTTGTTATACCATAGAATAAAATTGAAAACATTATTGAAAACATTTTTATAAAACAAGTACATGTATGAACTTTTTTTCAAGTGAAGTGGAAAATAATGTTGGCTTTACATAAAACCATTCATTCAATATCTTGAGTTATTAGAAAGAGTAAAATGAAATTAAAACATTTAATCTCTATAATATTTCTATAGCATACGAAAATTATTTAAATAGTTGATATTTAGATCATGAAATTTCATCATTGGAATCATAATCATAAACAATAATAGAAATCTATGACATTAATATTAGGACCACATTATGGATAACCACATTGAAATGATGGTGAATAATTGTGGGACAAATTTTTTAAATTTCAAACATTTATACCATCATATACCTTTATCACTCAGTTAGTGATTTATTATTATTTTCTTATTCTCATGTTGTTAGAAATCATGAAAAAACAAATAAAATATTTTACCATGAACACAAACATTTAATGTGTTTCACCACCTATGTGGATGAATATTTCCTCAATGTATGGTTTTTATTATCACTCATGCACATATCTCCTCTTTTGTTATCTGGAAAAGTACGAGAAATGGGATGTCCCTGAATACTTTTTTCTAAAACAGAATTGGTAAAATGCAATATATTCAATAAATTAAAATATTAAAGATGTTTCTTGAACCCTCTTAATGTGAAAAAAAAATATAGAACATGTGTCTTCATCAATATACACCAATGAATTTGATCTGATTTCCCTAAATGAAAAAAACAACGCTTCAAATTAATAGCATTCATAAACTTGATTCAAGAATTCCTCAATCAAGGGCTACCTTAGTATAATCATATTTCTACAATATATGATAATATTAATGTCTCCTAAAATCCAATTTTTTTTCATCTTCCATAGTAAATATAAAATTTCCCCAATATAAAACACAAGTTCCTAAATTTATCTTAGTTAGATAAATCAAAAAATAAATAGTGGATTATATATATGATATTCTTCGTGGAATGTGTATTATTCTAATTACAAAATGTAGAACCACACAATTATAAACAATACCCATAAATTTATATTCACTACATGTGCATATATTTACCTTTAATTGAACACACCATAAATATACACTTTGAATGTAGTCTTCAGTTTATATTTTAGGTGTTAGATCAAAAAATCACGTTGAGTCATGCTTATGAAAACAGGGTCAATAAATCATTTGTTATTTTAAATTCCTCATTGAATCTCATCATTTCAGTAACATTATCATCATAAATTTCGAATTTAAAAATAATATTTTTACATGGATATTAACTTTATTTTCATAACATTTAGATACCAGGAAAAATGATGATTTGTAGATGAATCCTTCACTATTTTAAAAAGTGAAACCTTTTTCTTCATTATCATTCAATACCACTGGATGCTAAAAATCATGGTGATATAATAGTTTCATCCCTTGTGTGGTTGGAATCACATTCATGGGAACATAATTATCTTATTAAAGAAAATAAATTTTCTTATAGTGTAATGAATGAAACTATGGATTTAATGGGAATCCAAAAACTGACTTCTAGATCACTATGTCATGGAAAACACATTAATGGTATAATAAATCATCTATTTTTTCATGAGAGACTATTATGTTTTATGAATTTATACATGTTATAGAATTATCTAATTTTCTTAAACTACAAAAAGCATAATATCAACTTATGTAACAATGTCAAGACCAATATCATGGATTCCAATAGATTTAAATACATTCCCTCTGTTAATTTTGAACTATTAAGAGTGAAGAGTGATGTTTTGAGATGTTTATTAAGGATTCCATAAGATTATGTTTAGTTTATTTCCCTATGGTGTTGTAGGAAGTCGCATCAAGGAGATCATATGAATAGAGGTGAAAATGATGATGTGGAAGCAGGTGGATCAGTGGATCAATGATAATCGAATAGATTTTTTCAAGTATTTATATTTTTAAAATAATAGTTTAGTGTCATGTATTCCCCATCCCACATCGGACTCCAGCTTGTTTGAGTGGTAATTAATATTTGATCATATGTAAATCACCACATGATATGGTATTGTCATCAACAACTGAATCATTGAAAAATTCTCCCCCCATGTTCTGTAAAACACTAATTCACATTCATTTAGAACCCTTTTCACACAATTTTCACACAACATGTTGGTGTTATGTGACAATGGGATCCTCATCCAACATCTATGCACCCTATAGAATGTGTTCCCTTCATCCATTCTATAATTGGCTAGCCAGGTCGATCCTCTCCCGTGTATTATTCCAATTGGGTTCAACATGTTTGGTTGAGAGGGTCCTTTTATAGATATAGTTTTTCCTATTATTTTTTATTGAAAATCTAATATGAAACACAGAATAATTATATGAAAAAAATTTCATATGTATATAACATCCATGATTAATCATTAATTAATATAATTATTTTCTACAGCCATTAAAAGTATTCATGAAAATAAATATATATCTTTTTTTAGTGGAATTCAATATTTCCCATGAAAAATGAATAATTTCATGAATTTCATATAATTCCTCATGTAATATTAAAATATCTCATGGTATGCATTTAAATTCCTCAAACATTATCCAACTAGAAACATCATTAGAGGGGGAATTTACATTCTTCCCTATGAATACATTCTGAATTATCCTTATATCATATTTTAATGAATTGTCCATTAGGATTGGTCAAATAATCCCGGTACATACAAGGATAATTTTTGAAGTACTACATACAATTACATAATATATATCAATACAAAATTCTCAAAGAATCACCTCTTCATACAAAATATTATATGACCATTTTTCTTATTAAGGTTGGATATTCCTCTAAGCATTAATTAAATTCTATATTTCATTTTATAAAAATGAAAAAGAACTTATGAAATAATTCATTCACAGTAAAATAACATATCCAAGTTTCATCAATAAAAATATGAGCTTCACAATGTATGTATCAAATTTATTTTCATAGTTTCTTTGAACTTCATTTTAATCCTCATCAAATATCACATTGAAAAAATAGACTTTTAAAAATATTTATTCTTCATTAAGACATATTAATATCATACTAACTCATTGATTATAAATATAACTCCAATTGAAAGTGTGACCCTCAGTATCAACCATTGGATCTATCATCAATAATTTTAGAAAAATAAATTAAATATGTTCTTATAAATTGTAACATATTATTTTCCATTCTCCTCCTTTATTCATAATATTTTTAAATTTAATCTCACCCAAATATTGTTAAAATTATATAGTACCTTAGAGAGTATGGCATAACTAATTTATTAAAACAATGTTCCAATAATTATTCAAATGTAATAATACATTGTATATCTCAATGTAAAAAAACAGTAGGGTTTTAATTTAGAAATTTTTTTATCCATTATCAATTATAAATGTGATACCAACTGAGAAAACACAACATATATCTTTCCTCAGGGACTATGCAACTATTTCTAGATTGACTGATAAAATATAATAAGAATTTTTCTAATACAACATGTTAACAAAATATTCTCAACAAACAATGATCCTGGAAAACTTACACTCATAATAAAACTTAGATTAAAAACATTCAAATCTAATTGGAATTTTTTTTTTCATGTAATCAACACATGAACATATTCATGATGATTTTTTTCATTTCATTGATTAATTTATGTTCTCACATTAAATTTTATTTTTTTAAAAAAACATTTAATATAAGTATGAGAGAAAAAACACACATAACATATCAATGAATTTCTTAATTAGTGCCTTCTATATATGTTATATTTAAATGAAATATATGGGTTTGAACATTTCTTTGGACTCTCTCAAAAAGGGATACTCTCTGAATTATATTCACCAAGATGGGTGGAATAATTCTTTCTCTAACTAAAATTTAATTGATGAGAATATAAATTTTTTAATCTCATCCATGATAGTGACATGATTTTTTTTAATCAGTAATAAAGACAAGAATATCTTCAGTAATATTGATATATAATATTTTACAAGATATAATATTCAAAATGTAAATGGATAGATAAAAAGATGGTTATTTACGTTAATTGTGGAATGAATATTCCAGCTTCCAGATATAGCAATGAGATTTATTTAACTTAGTTCCCCATGAGTATATGCTTCACGATCAATTCTATATAGATTATGAACAATAACAAAGAATATGGGAATAATTTGGATGTACTTACATTGTTAGTTTGAAAATAACGGCTATAATTTTTATTCCACAATGAATCTTTTTTCATTCCTCCCCCATATGAGGTTGGACTTCACATTCTAGAATTTATTAATTTCTTAAAAGTTTTGATCATCGTGGACTCACTACTTTCCTTTCTAACAACAATGTGGGATTTTTTATTTTCACACATTCCATAAAAATATCGTCAATTGGGGATTTAAGATTATTATTTAATATTTATTATTGAGTTTCTGTTATTAATAAAAATTTATATGAGATATTACCATCCCTTTTTCAGAATTCACATAGTAATTATAATATTTTATATATATCAATTATTCACACACCCTCATGTAATTTAATTTCATTATTTGGAATCCTCAACTTTCCTTCAAAATATACCTTTATCTTTTATTTATTAAATTTTATATCTATTACCAAATCACATGAAAAAATTTACCAGTTTTCATTTTGAATATAAATATAATTATATGAAGATCCACATGGCTTCTTAGGTGATCACTTTACCATATCATGATATTTATATTATTCTTATTATGGTTTGTAAATTTTATGTTTAATGTTGATTTTATTTATTGATATATCTATGGAATTATTAATGTAATCCATGTTGTTACCTCATCATCCACAGAAGAATCATGTTATTATCCTTAATGTATGACTATTTTTTTAAAATGGGTTTTTTTCTATGAATAGGACTTATTTTTATTTTCACCCATGTTTGATTTACGTGATTTCATTATAATCCTCTTGTGAATTCTCCATGTAAAGATTTAATCTTAATCCATTCCCAATGTAGGATTATCTGGGATAGATAGCTTTTGTGGCCTTTCAATATGATTTTTTCCTCAATTAATGAAAGGTTTATACTAGAATGCCTCTTTACTATGGCCACAACAATTTCTATTATCACAAAGGTTATTTAAACATTAAAATCAATTTATAATAAGAATATTCATCTATTACTTATGAGGTATTTAAATATTTAATCATTTTCCCTTGATGTTTATGTTATTTTATTTTCGGATATTTTCATATAATACCAAAAATCAAATGTCATGTTCCCAAAATTGTAGTAGTATGAATAGTACACCCAAAATAATGAATTGTTTCATTGTGAAAAATACTATCTATAATTTCATGTGTGCTACATTTTTTCCTTATCATTCAATGGATGGTTCTATTTAGGCTAATAACTCCTTATACACTTACTATCAACAACGATGGGTATGATGGTGGGATTCTGACCATTTTTTTCAAACCACATTTTTCAAAATTTTGTATTATCACCACAGTGCAAAAAAACTGATTCATTAAAAACATAATTTATATGGTTGGATGGTGAATTTTTCTTAGAGAATCCTAAAAAATTATAATTATATAATATCATTCCATTATATCCACTGGATAAAAAATATTATTATAAGAATCCAGCATAATAGTTTTTTTCAATCTATCTCTTAAAAAATATCTTCATTCACCCTATTATAAATACATGATATGAAAAAATTAACAACAAGGTATATTGACTCATTGTTCAAGACATATCAATTTTATGATTAATTTTTCAACCACTACTAATTAAAATGTATCATAACATTCTTTCTAGATATTCATATTATCCTCTTCATGTAATATGTTCTTCTCATGTATCACAATATCAAGATCAATGATCCTTTTTTCTATAATTTCAAGTTGAGAATTCTGGACATCCATTATATTCTATTGTTTTCTTTATAATGTATTGAAATTTTTTCTATGACTCTCAATGGATGTATCTTTCACGGGTATTTCTTCAACCCCTTCCCTAATCTAGGGAATTTTTCATCATGGTCCTTGATCGTAATTTTTTTAGATTATATTCATTGTTTATTTCAACACAAGTCATCACTATTTATTAAAATTCACTCCCTCTTCTCATAGAATCATCTTCAACATGGGTGATCTATTATTTCAATTTAATCCTATAAACTATATAATAATCATTTTCTATGGAACTATCATCCAAATTGTTTTTAGTTCTTATGATGGACAGTATTGTAAAAAATATATGATAAATCATGGCCAATATATGTGGTAGAACTATAATAAATATTTCATAATATGTTAAAATACAAGATCTTCATTATCCATAAAATATTTATCATTCTCAAAATTAATTACATGGGAAACTGATTCCTCATTTCAATTTTATTGGATAGAATTATACTTCATCTTTCATAATTCATTCTACACTATATTCTTTAATTCATTGACTAATATATAATTTTTTATATGATATTTAAAAACCCTCCATGTTTTCATTACATGATAAATTTATAAGAGAATTAAAATCATCAATATGATTCGAATTAGAGAAATCAAATTGTGTTGTGACCAATCTCTATGATACTAATCATTAAAATCAATTTTGGGATAACCACACAAAGAGTGGGGTAAATCATTGTGGCCTTAATTTTACAAATTCAAACATTTATACCTTATTATACAAATATCATTTATTTATAATTTTATTACATTTTTTTATTTACTTATCGTTAAAAATCCTGCAAAAAAATAATGCAAAATGTAAACAAGGATTTAATGAGGTCAACCTCTAGTTTGGATAACAATGTCCTCATAAAATGTTGTTTATTATACCACAAGAACACATATTCTATTTTATTATCAGAAAATAATTATAAATGGGATTTCATTGAACTCATTCACCTAGAAAAAACCAGTTATAATGAAATATGTTCAATACAGCACAAATGTAGGATTTTATCTTTCTCCCTCAAAATTTTTCAGGAAAAATATAACATGTGTCTTCTTCAATGGACACAAAATAATTTTATAGAAAATATATAATTATATCAATCAAAATTAATCATCAAATTCACTAGAATTAAAATGATTTATCTATAATGAAGGAACTAATTCCTATAGAAAGATCTTTAGAATTATGCAACATATAAATATATTGTAGTTTGGATTACATATAACTTTCATATATTACTCAAGTATAGAATATTTCACTTGTATGTTACACTAGACACTCAATCTCTCTATATTTTATATAACATTAAATATGTTGTGGATATTGTATGAGATCTTCATCATGAAATAAGAATTATTTTCTGTTAATATATTATTGAACCGCATAGTTATTCTCATTACTCAGCAATTTACTTATATTTCATGTGAATATATATATCTACAATTGAATTCACTTTAAATATAAATTTTTAATGTAGTATACAAAACCAATTGAACTATAAGATCCCATATTCATGCCAATGTTGTATTTTAGATAATAGCTTCCTTGAATATTTTTGTATTCTAAACTCATTGTAGAATATTATCAAGAAAAAAACATCATAATTTTAAATATACAATAAATAATGATATTTTTATGTATATATTGACATAATTTTTTATTCCAATTTCAATATAATAATAAATGCTATTTCATGCTTGAAGATTTTTCAATTTTGAAACTTCACTTGGTTTCCATCCTTATCTATCGATTCCAATGGATTCCCCAAATAACGGTGACAAAAAATATTCTTCATTTGCATTCATGATTTCTTATACATGTCGTAATATATATCATATGAAAAAATAATAATTTTTCCCCTGTGTAATACATTTCACTATTGTGTAAGTTGAATCCACATAAAAATCATTTTCAGATCAATGCGTTAAAGAAAATACATTTGTGGAACATGTCTTCTCAATTTTTTATTAATGTTCAAGAACTACGGTGTATTCTTTCTTCAAAGGTGCATCATGAAATTATTTTCTAGAACATTATAAAGAATTATATAATATTTTTGAATAAAATAAAGAATTACGGTGTATCTCTTTATAGTCTAAAATACATTCCTTTAATTTATTTCATACCAATGATGATGTAGATCAAATATGTCACATGGTCAATGTGGTTTTTATTTTATTATGGCCAGTTGATAACCCTTCGATGTATCATGAAATGATGCTAAAATGATCATAAGAAATGAGGTGGATGTTGATGACATAGTTTTTGGTGGACCATTGGATTAGTTATAATCATATATACATGTTATGATTTTATATTTTTAAAATGTAAGAATAGTTCAACATGTTTCCATTCCCACATTTAACTCCAACATGTTCTATTTCTCTTTAATAAGTAATCTCATGTCATGCACCGGTCGATCTGGCAGCTTGGTTAGCACAAGAAATAAGGCACACACCACGCCTCAAGGGATACTCAACTCACTCGAACCATCCATGGTCACTATGTGTGCACACATATAACATGATATGTAGCCACTATGCACCAATGATAACTTCCTCTAATCCATGATTCCCTTTTAGTAACTATTCCATCCATATATACTATTAATGGCTTGTCGAATTTACCATCTCCAATACGGTTGACCCCTTGGGTCCCATATGTGTGGTTGAAGGGGTCCCATTATTGTCAATGGTTGGAATGTTATTTGATATCGAATATCTAATATGATACATAGAGTATTAAAATGTTTATAATCCCATAATAATACAACCTCCTCAGTCATTCATTCATCAGTATAATTACATTACATGGACTTCAAAAGTTATCATGTGAAAATATATATTCATCTGTTTTTTATGGGACTCGATATCTTCTTATGAAAATGTATATTTTCATGATCTTCATAGAATTCATTATGTAATAATGTAACATTTCATTGTCTTCAAATTAACATTATCAAACATAATTTAATCATAACCACCATTGGATGGGTTAGATGTATTATTTAGTATGAAGACAATGTGAATTCCAATTATATCACTATAAAATTAATTTCTAATTAATAGTTTTTCAATAATCATCACACATGGATGGTTAATTTCCCAATAATGATATATAATTCTATATCATGTAACCATGAAAATTCTCTAATCATCACATCTTCATCCAAAATTTGATTTGGACTTCGATGATCCTATGGGTGGATCTTCTTCTAAGCTTCAAATAATTTAAAATTTTCTTTTTGAAACATAAATATGTATCTTACTAATATCCATTGGTAATACAAAAAAACAACAATGATTATATAATCAATGTTTGAGCTTCACAACGTAGGTCTCAACATAATTCTTATAGTTTCTTGGGAACTTTAGTTCAATCATAAACAAACATTTTTTACAACATCAATCGATATCTATATTTCTATTATTATTCAATTATATTCACATAATAATAACTCATAAAAAAACTAAAAAACAAATTAGGATCTTCAAAAAACTCATTTCATTCAATACAAATAAAAAATTCCACTTCAATATGTTCATCCAATTTTCCAAAAATGATTTTCATTTCTAACCCATTCATAATTTCTAATTTTTTAATCTCACCCTTATAGATAAAAAATAATATGTAATTGAGTGAGGATTCTATCATTTCCTTATTAAGAAATTTCCCATCAATAATTTCATTATATGTCCACTTAGTCTAACCTAGGGTAGAAAATATGAGAATCCAATTTTGAAATCAATGTTATCCCATCAAATATAAAAATATTATAGAAACTATGATACCACATCTTGTATATATCCTCATTTATTATTCAATTTATCTTAGTTGATGGAAATTGGTATATAACAGTTGTTTCAATTTTAGTGGATATTTTATGATACCCCCTTTTGATAATGAACTTATAAAGATACATTCAAACATAAATTCATGTACTCATCTAAATACAAAGATTATGAACTTTCAAATATTATTGGTAGGTTCTTTTCATGAAACTATCCCAAAAACTTCTTCAAGAATAAATATTTATATTTATTAAATATTTTATGTTCTCTCATTAAGATCATGGTTATTTAAACAAAATTAAAATGGGGATTATAGGGTCAATAAAAATAACTAATTTATAAATTTATAAACAATTACCTTCCCGATTATTCAGATTTTGATGAAATAAAAGTCTTTAGAAAATCATTTGGATTTTCCCACTCAAGGGAAATCTCCAGCAGCACTTAATGAAGACAGATCTTGAAATTTTTTCCTCAACTAAAATCCAATTTATTTGAACACCAATTACAGTGATCTAATCTAGTATGTTGACATCATGTTTAATGACTAGTTATATTACAATGATAATATTCTTCATGGTTGATTTATAATCTATTACAATAAAAAACCATCATGATAAAAATATAAAGACCAAACCATGATTCTTAATTCCATTAATCATTGAATTAATTTTAAAGAATCTTGGTATTTTAATGTAATTTTTTCAACTCAATTCTCCCCCTGAGTATTTGAATCACCTACAATTTCTTATAGATAATAAAAATAGATAATAAATTTTGGAATGAAGTGAATACAATTCCCTTATTATATAGGGAAACAAGGATGATCAATCTTTCTAACTTACAAATCATTTTTTTATCCACCTACTTCTATTGGTGAAATCTTCATACAAATGTTTCTGAATTTTTTTTACTTTTATATAGCATCTAATCGCTACATTTCTCTATTGAAATATTTTGTGTAATGTTAATTTTCACTCTTTCTATAAATTAACATTCATCACATGTTATTTGTAATTTTTTTCTATAGTATTTCATATTCATATGGATTTATAATCAAACATCTATCAGTGATAAGTAAAACAAATTTTTTACATTCAACATAGTCAATATGAGATTTTATGGTTATCAACTAATGAAATCCACTCATGAAATATTATTTCAGAATGTGGAATCTTCTTATTTCCATCAACATTTACTTACATCCTTAATTTAGTAAATTTTTATTTCCATTCCAAATCAATTAAAAATATTACCATTAAATCATTTGGAATATTCAAAACATGATTTGTAGATCCACATGAATTCTCATGCATCCTCCTTGTATCTATAGTCTATTTATTTTGTTCATAGACTGGTCTTCCCTAATTTATCTTATACATTATTCTATATATGATGATTTCCAGGGAAATATTATAGTGATCCAAGTTGTCAAATAATATTCCAAAAAAGAATAATTTTATAATCCTTGTTTCAATGAAATTTATTCCATTGGTTTTTTATATGCATCAGTATTCTTTTGTTTTTCATGAAAGGTCCTTTTACATTTCTTATTTTCGGAACTCTACTAAATATACTTCATAAATATTATATCCTCCATCAATCTAAATGTAGGATTATCTAGAATCTCCGTATTCTATGTTTTTATTCTGATTTTAAAATATTTATGCTTTAATTATTTATAGATGAATATTTATTTACTATAACCACATCCATTTCAAGTATAAAATAGAATATTCAAACATTAAAATAAATTTTTAACTAGAATATTCTTCATTTAATTATTTGTTCTTGGATTCTTTAATTATTTTCCCTACCATAATTTTGACATCCATTTATTTTTATACATTTTCATATTATACCAATAGTCCAAAACCATGTTACAAAACGTTTATCATTACCGAAAATAGCCCAAAATAATAATATTTTTATTTGTGATAAAATATTTATGGATTTTGTTTTCTTCTTAATTTGATTCCTATCATTCACTAGATGGGTGTATTTCATGGAATGACTCCACATATACTTAAATTAATATCCCTGGGTGTTAATGGGGGGTTTTAAAATATATATATATATATATATCACATTTTTATAGATTTTGTTTCTGAGTTTTCACCTTATATAGAAACAGATTAGAAAAATCATTATATACAGGCATGGATCAAACCTTTATATTGGATAATATATTAATCAGATCATTATAAAATTTTAATCCATTCCAGTCAGTAATTGTATATTGTTTAGGATAATATTACTTCTTATATGTTTGTTTGGTTGATGCTCTTGATACAACTCTTCCTTCTGAATTTTGTGAATAATCAACAAGAACATTTTAAAAAAAATCCAATTTGAATTCCTGTTCATGAAATTTTCTACTTAGGATGAATTTATCAACCAATACTAATTAAAATCAATCTTTATATTCTAGTTTGATCATAAAATAATTATCTCTAATAACTATTTTTTTCTCTTGTATCAAATTATCAACCTACATGGTCATTTTTTATTTGATTTCATGTTGAGCACTATTGACATTTCTAATGTTATTCTATTTTTCTTAAAATTTATTAGGATTTATATCAAGCCTCTCAGTGGTTGTATAATTCATTGAAATTACATTATAAAAACCTCTCCTAACTCTGGAGAATGATTATTCGTGATCATTGAACTTATCACTTTGGATATTACATTCCTTGATGTGATGAACACATGTCCTCATACTTTGTGATAGTATACTCTTTCATTTAATAGAATCTTATTTTAAACTGGTTCTCTCTAATTTCAAATTACTCCAGTGCATATAATATTAATTTCCTATATAATTATCTTCACCACATGTTTTTTTTAATTGGATAATGTTGTAAACAAATATTCAAAACCACACAACTAAAATCGATGTTAGAACTGATGTCTATATATTTGGATTTAGATTGAACTACCTAATATTCAAATTTCTTGAATAAATTATCTTTCTCATAAATAATGCATTCGGAAACTGATTAATCGTACTCTTCTAACAATATGGATGTATTAATTAACTTCTTCAATTCATTGGGTTTTCAATTCATTAATTTTTTGGGCTAAGATATAATTTTGGTCATATATTGAAAAAACTCCTCGAATTTTCATTCCATTCATAATTATGAATTGAATATAGATATTCAATTAAATTCCAATCATAGAATTTTACATTTGGAGTGAAATTGAACTTTCATACCAATTATTATTATCACATTTGAGATGACCACACTAATAGTGTTGAATCTGTGTGGGATTCCTATTTTACTTTCAAATTTTGATCCCAACATATACCAAAGTACATTATTTAATGATTTATAATATTCTATTATTTTTATCTAGAAATTAAATATTCAAAAATAATGATTAATGTACAATGAACACTCTGATTTAATGAGTTTTTAATCCCGTTTTTAGGACTATATCCTCTGTGTATGGTGGTTATTATCCTATATAATCATATTTTGTCCTTTTTATATCAACAAAAGCCTACAAAAGGTTATTTACATGATGGTTTATTCTGGGAACAAACTAGTTATAATGAATGATATTCACCATGGAAAAAATATTGGATTTTGGATGGATTCTATTCAATTGATCATAAAATATAAAACATATTTCTTATTAAATATACACCAATGAATTTAATTTTCAATATCTAATTGTAGTAAATAAATGAATAACATAAATTTATAGATATCAAAACGCTTTTCCAGTTATGAATAAATCATAGGATACCTTAGGATCACTAGAGTTCTATAATATGTGAAAATATTATAGGATACATAACTCATAATTTTATTCTTCTTCCTCATTACATATAATAATTCCTCTTTATGGAACACCTAATCCTTAATCTTTTTCTCTAGCACATGTCAGAAATCAACATATATGTAGAGGATGCTATATCAAATCTATTCCAACTACAATAATTATTTATTTTTATAATGTTCCAAACTAAACACTTATTCATATTTCTCATCAACATATACACACTTCATATGTATATATTTCTCTATATATTAATTCACCATATTTATTCATTTTGAAAATATTAAGTAAATATCAATTGATGTGTGAGACATATAATTCATGTTTATTCATTATTCAAATAATTACATCACCAAATCTATTGGTATTCTAAACATCACAAGGAATATCATCAATCATGTTACTAAATATTATTATATATCCAATAAAATAATGTATTTTTTACAGGGATATTAAGATAAATCTTCATTCTCATTTAAATACTCTTAAAATTGAAAATTCATGGACAAAAGATTTTTCTATTTTGAAACTCCATGTATTTTCATTATTTATTTTTCTATAAAAATATACGATGTGAATCTAGGAGTCATCACAACAACTTCCTCAACATTATTTGGATGAAATGCATTATAGATTATTTATCTTGCACATGAAAATTTGTTCTCCACTATCTAGTTCCTATAATTGTAGCATATTCAGAACCCACATAATAATGCCATTTAGATAATAGTGTCATGGAAAACACGTATATGGAAAAATTAATTCCCTTTTTTAAATTCAAGACTACTAAAATGTAGAAATTCTTCCTTGGTGAATCATAATCTTATTTTATAGAACCATGAAAAGAAAAATAGCATCTTGTGGTGAAATGTCAATAATAATGGGGTAGTTCCATGTAGTCTAAAATCCAATCCCTCTATCAATTTTCTACCTTACATGATTTTGATAAATTCTATGACTTTTCAATTGTGACTTTTAGATTATAATATGTTATTTATGACCCTATCACATAGCATAAAGTGGATTTATTGAGACCATGTGAATAGAGGACCAAAAAATGATGTGATTCTCAATGGATATATGGATTAGTGATAATCATATGGATGTGTTATGTCCATATATTTTTAAAACATGGTAAATTTGTCATGAATTTCTTATCCCAATTCAGACAATTTATTTATTGATGACTCTATAATAAATAATTCCATTTATTTGACCACTCAATCCCTAAGTGGGTTTATAACCTAAGACATTGTACACACCTCCCCTCAAGAGATGCACCACAGACATTTGAGTCCCACAATCACCCTTTGTGCTTAATTGTTTTTCACAATCAGGGATCTAGATTCCTAGGTAACCCTCATATAGCCTATGATTTTTTGGATCTATGATCACCCTCTATGCCACCATTTGGCAAGATGAGTAATCCCTCTATATGTTGTTATATTCATGTTTGTTCCCAATAACCAAATTTTATATAAATTATGAAAACATGTACTAATTTTTTGAATTTTAAAAAACATATTATCAATTATTGATTTTTCTTATGCATAACATTGTATGTGAAAATTTCCTAAGTGTACACATAACAATAAAATGCCATAGCAGTTCCCCACTATGATGTGAACCTAGAAGTGTCCAAAAACAATTATTAAATATATGTTCTATATCTTAATGTTATAATTTTAGGGTTACAAATGATATATAATATAATTTTTGGAGACTGATTGAACATAGAGTAACCATATCATGGTCTACACCCTTGGTAATATATATTGTAGACTATTATAAGAATAAAATACATGAGTAGGAAATAAAAATATATATGTGTCATTGGACGTTCCTATTCATGAACATGATCATTGATCCTTATAATTTTATATTAATATTAATGAGTATTATAAGATGCATACATTGATGTGTTGATAAAAACCATGATTCCATATTTTTAAAGAGAGGTAGGATACATCTAGTGTGTCATAAGTATCATTTCATTAATGAATAATGAAAAAGAGTATTTTTGACTTCTATTATTTTACAGAAGATGATTTCTCAGGATCCTTAATTAAATGTTATATCTTACGTATATCTATGAACATTGTGTTTTATAAGAATGATTTATTTCTATAAATTTAAATAATGATACATTAACGTAGATCGATGGCAGTGGCATGAAATATACTTGAATTTAGATATCATGATTAAGGGATTGTATTACATAGTATTAATCTGTATGAGTTAATATATTATTTCATCATCAACATATTTCTGTATAGTTTTGTTAAAATATTTTTAGAGGATGTCATTGGTCTTTGGACTACATCACCTAATTCAATTCAGAAAGATAATTAGAGGGTTACACAAAAAGCGTATCCTGAATCTTAGTAAAATAATATTATTATTTAGAAACATGAATAAATATTATTATAGACCATGGATTAATATTTATTCATGTTTTATTGATCACATATATTATTTCATAATTATTTGAGATAATATTCGGTGAGAAGATTATTTACTAATATAATTTTTTATTTAGTGAATAAAATTTTAATTTTTTTATAGGTGAAATATTTACTGATGTTAATTTATTAATTAAATAGTAATTAATCAAGGATTGATAAAAATAATGAAGGAATAGAAGACTTATTTTCATGTTCTTGTGAGAAATTATATATTTTCAATATGATTTGAATAAATAATATTAAATTAATTCATGATTTTAGAATATGTAATGAAATATTATTATTATTAGTATATTAGACATTGGTTTCTTTAGGATATAATTACAGTTCATTTAAATAATTCATTTCTAACCCTATCATTATTAATAACAAATATATTATTTTCTTAAGAGACCAAAATCATTTTGTTATTGTGCACAGTGATATCTTGGGATTATCCTCTCAATTCCATGAATAGTTCCCTCTCTAAGAGTTATCATATGAATGGAGAGTGATCCTCGTCCAACACCCAAAAAAGTATAGAGAGAACAAATAGAATCCATAATTAAAGTATTTAATAGGGAAACCAATTGAAAATAGTGAACGCACTATGGTATGTTGTGATAGCACCATGAAATTCCAACAACCATGATCAAATGTGCATGGAACGCATGTGGATACCCATTGGTGGGAATCTATTCATGATTCTTACAATGAAGTTACATTACGACATAGAGAAATTGTCCAATACAATAATGAATAATGAATTTCCCACATAGTAATTTTTTATTGATAAAATTAATTATAAATAATATTCCATGATCATTCTCCTTGGTTCTAGAATCTATCCATTATCTATATTCATTGATTCAATTTCATTGATCACAAAATTTATCATTATGTAAATCTTCAAATAGTCATCAATAAAAAAATGATGACTTTTTCATGCCCCATATGATGCTTCTACTATTCCCTAAACATATATGTAGTCTTAGTGGTGTTGCATAATTACTTATAATTAATTATAAATTGTAGATTAATTTATTCATTTTTCATTAGTCATAAATTCCAGTTTGATTTTTTATAATGCCAAATTTATATATCATGTTTTTTTATCTACATATGTCACAAATATAATTAACTAAATTAATTTTATGAATTAAATAAGTTTGATGATATCATGCAGAGGTTCTGATGTGTCTTTATAGACTACAGAAGAGTACACGCTATGTAAATTGAAGGCACACTCCATGTACTAGTGTTTAATACACAATAATTTATCCAGAACTAATTCAAGATATGAACATTTATTACATGAAGTATATTAAATTAAAACCTCTATGATGAATAATCGAGACTGATAAACTGTTACCTAGAGTACATATTTTGAAAAATCAGTACATAACGTGTTTTCCTTTAGTCACAGAAGGGTTGTGAAATCTCTTTAATACCCTACATGATAGGTGACTACAAAACATGGAGTTGAAAATTTGTGTATCCCATGTATACGTCGTATACTCAAATATCTTCCCTGATTTAGTTACAGGAGAAGTCCTTAGGTCTGTTCCACTAATAGATGGTGAGGATAATACATGTTATGTAAACTACAATGTACACATCATGTACTTGTTCAATGTCATGTAGAATTAAAAATTAATTTAATATAATTTTGAATCATTATCGACATGCATTTAATTTTTTTCATTTGGATGATAGTATATTACTTGTGATGGTGTTTATATATATTATGGTCTAATTACATTATATGTACTATTTTGATATGGATATAATGTTTCATTTGTATTATAAAGTTTTTACACTATATGCATTAAAGAATAACATGAAATGTAAATACCATGTGTTTTATGTGTTCATTATGTTTGTAGTACACACCATGATATTATGTGAATGTAATGTATTCCACATGTATCATGAGTATACAATATAAGTGTTTAATAAACGTTGTGTAGTATGGATAGGTACTCATCATGGGTCCTTCAAGGTAAATTTTAATATACATAGTTAATTTTATTTATATTTAATTAATTTGTTAAAAATAATTATGTATGATAATCTCACGAAAAGTTAGATGATACTTAAGATAATATAATTTATTAATTAAAGAATATGATTAATTGGTTTAATAATGGTTTATCCTAAAAAAGAATGTCTAGAATTCAACTGGAATTTTATTAAATGAAAAATTTCATGCATGCATGTGGATGATAATGATCTTAGATGAGAACATTATATTTCATTTGTTTCTATTAATTTATTTTTAATGTATATATTTGTAATGTGTTATATCCCTCCTTTATTTATATAAGGGCATGAATCCCATGGTTTCATTCACAAAAACCATGTAATAAATAAGTTAGTTACATCTCCTACCTGTGAGTAAAATAATATGTAATGCATGTATACACTAAGATAGTCAAGGTTTGTAATGACCTGCCAATTCATATTGGATTGAGAGTACAACGAGTCATTACTAGGCCTTAAGATACATCCCAAAGATGCCAACAACTGTCAATAAATGTCTAAGGGTTTCAAATACAATTTGGGGACTATTTACCCTTTATGAAATAAACCCATACACCAACCAACCATAACCAAACATTCACTATATGATGCATGTGAATAAAACAACCAACTCATGTATTAACAAAGGGACAACCCAGTTGTTCAACAATACAACCCACAATACAAAATCAGGGTACTATGCGAAAGACTACACAAAAGACCTAACACAAGACAAAACACACTCCACATCTCCACACCGAGCTCCATTCTCCAAGCACAAACACATCTCTCAAGCATCACCATGCACCACTAGAAATGAGATGCCTTACCTTTAAATATGTCTCGGAATATAACATATACAAATCACCAATGTTCCAAAGCAGAGGTGAGTATAAAACTCAGTAGGTTTTCCTCAAAGACTTCCCTAATCACGCCACTAGGATTGAAGAGTTTTCCACATTTATTTAAAACAGTTTATATAAAACATTTCCTCAAAAGTTGTTTATAACAAAATATAAACAAGTTTACAATACCATTCACAACCAATGGCTTTCCTAGAGAAATTGAAACCAATTTTCTAGAAAGTTATTATTCCATAAAAATAACCAAACAGGATTTAGAACCATTTCACAAACATCCATTTTTGGCATAACCAACCATTTCACAAAATTATGAAATCAACCATGCATGCTTCGTTCTGACAGTTTGATACTCAAGAGCGGTCTCTTGTTGATCTACCAAGTCATAAAAATATAATTGTTTCCCATTTTCCATTACACCTTTGGCACCGAGCACAAGGTCAAATTTCAACCAAGCCTCGTACATATAGTTACCATGTGCCATTAAAAATTTGGCACCGAGCACAAGGTCATATTTTAACCAAGCCTCTTATATGAAACATGAACACACACCACACATTCCCAACAATCATGCCAATACCATCCTTTCAGTAAAACAGATTTTATTGAAAACCATTTCCTTCGAAACCAAGTGTGTTCAACCAATTCAAACTATTTCAATAAAACTGTACAAAACAAAGAATAAACCAATTTCATCAAATCCATTTCAATTCCAAACCTTTTTAATAAAATACATATTTTATTAAAAACCCATATTTCATCAAAAAATTTACAATTCGAGCAATTCTATAATTTAAAATCATCATTTTTAATTTGAGAAGCCAAATCACATTGCACAACAAATCACCAAGATTTCACAATATAGTGAAAACCATAAATAATCACTAAAGAATATTTATTCCATGATTTTTACAATACATTCCATCCAAATAACCAATATGAAACTAATAAAAAAAATTCCCACAAGAGGAGTCGAGGGTAATACCACCTACCTCAAAGGTTTTTATGAAAAACCCTACCAAACGAAGAACGCAAAAGAAAACCAGGTTGATTCTCAAATAATCCACCATAGATCTCTTCTCCTAAGAAACATAAGACCAAATCATATCATATTTGGCATCGAAAGAATTTGATCTAGCCATAATAGGCTTATATCTAAGAAATCAGTAGAAGAGGAGAATTAGATCTCAGTAGATCTATGAAACCGAACAAGAACGAAGAAGAACAATCACATACCTCAAGAAACCAGCATCGATTCGCCGATAAAAGCCTTCAGATTGCCTCCAGGACGATGCGAGAGCCCTCTTTTACCGTTGGAGAACCAAATTCCTGAGTTAGGGATGTTTAAAAGAAAAAAAAGCAACATAGAAGTAAAAACGTGCGAGATACACCTTTATAGGATCTCGTTTAAGTGTCCACACGGTTAGCCCACACGGTTAGGCAAACCATGTGCTAACTGTGCATTAGACACTACCTCGGTAGACCCTTCTTGTATGGTCTGGTCGCATGGTTAGGCAAATAAAGCATTGACAATACGGAAGCTACTACCTCTAAGACCTACTATGCATGATTTAGGCAAATTGTGCGCCACCCGTGCGACTTCCCTTTTTTCCTCGAAACATCATTCCAATTTCTCCAGACTCTCCCATTCGTCACCCTTAACATTATAACCATTAAAAGCATCAAGAAAGGGTTACATACCAGAAATTGGGGGTAATAAATTCTCCCCACCATTGTTCTTTCCGTCCCAGGAATGTAGAAAACCTTCACCCAACTGAAAGAGTTTCGGCCACTGCTCTTTCATTTCTTTCCCACGTTCCAAAGTCTCTTCCTAAATCTGACCATGCTACCAGAAAAACCGCACTAGACCGATTCTTTTTCCATGAAATACCATCTCTTTCCTATCCACAATCCATACCAGGATGTAATTCAACGAAGCATCTGACTCTAGGTGAACGTGATCCCATCTGATCACATGGTCAAGATCAGGCTGATGCTTTTTCAACTGAGATATATGGAACACATTATTCACCGAAATAAACCGTGGTGGTAATGAAAAATAATATTCCACCTCTCCAACCCATTCTATTATCTAAAAGGGCCAATTTATCTAGGAGATAAATTTCCCTACTTCCCGAATCGACGATGTCCAAGCCTTTGGGAGATTCTATAGAATACATGATCACCCACAACGAATGACAACGGTCTTCGATGGTGATTTGTATAAAATTTATGACGACTATGAGCCATCTCCATCCTCTTTCTAATAAACTAAATCTTCTCTGTTGTTTCTTGGACAATGCTTGGCCCAACTAGTGAAGATTCACCTCTTTCCACCCAGCATAGTATAGAACGATAAGGACGCCCATACAATGTTTCAAACGGAGACATGCGTATCAAAGGTTGATAGTTGTTATTCTTTGTGAACTCCGCTAAGGGTATATGATCCTCCCATGAGCACCAAAATCTATAACAAAATCCCACAACATGTCTTCCACAATTTTTATCGTCCGCTCGGATTGCCCATCCGTCTGAGAATGATACACCGTTCTCATAGTCAACTGAGTTCCAAGGTCTAGATGTAATGATTTCCAGAAATGAGATGTGAACCTCAAATCTCTATCTGAGACTATAGACACTAGTACACCATGCCTCTTTACCACTTCCCAGAAATAGATTTTGGAATGATATTCCACCATATGATTTTCACAAATAGGGATGAAATCGGCTAACGTAGTGAAACGATCCACTATCACCCAAATGGAATTGTGTTTCCGGACCATTCTTGGAAGACCTATAACAAAAAACATGGTTATATAATTCTATTTCCACACTAGGATAGTTAAAGACTGTAACTTACCATCTGGTCTCTAATTCTCTGCTTTAACCTGCTGACAAGATAAGCACTGCGATACAAACTCATCCAACTTTCTGTTCATGCCACTCCACCAAAACTGCGCCTTAAATGCCATATACATCTTCTATGTACTCAGATGTACATCCCTTCTCGAATGGTGCTAAGTATTAAAGATTTGTTCAGGAAAAACCGTAGGTACAACCATCTTATCTCTAAAATAAAAAACTGGACCCCCATCAAGTTTCCATCCATCAATGGTCTCCCCACCATTTAGTTTTGAACATAAAATAATACATTCTTCATTAGATGTTTGTGCTTCTTTGATCACCTTTATTAAATTAGGAACATGTGTTGCTGAAAAAAAACAGTAACATCACCTCGGTCTTCACATTCCATATGCATGTTGGCTAAGACCGATTTAAACTTCTTTTCATCTGAAACTTCTTTCTCTAACTGAGAATATAAATTTCTACTCAATGCATCCGCCACCGAATTTCCCTTCCCGTGTGTGTACATCCTATCAATGTAAAACATTTGGAGGTACTCCATCCACCTCCTTTGCCTCAGATTCAAATCTCGCTATGATAAAATGTGTTTCAAGCTTTTGTGATCCGTAAACACAGAAAATTTCCACCAAAAAAGACAATGTCTCCATGTCTTCAAAGCATGGACAAATGCAGCTAACTCAAAATCACATGTTGGGTAATTCCTCTCATGAACCCTCAACTGTCATGATCCATATGCAGCCACATTATTCCCTTGCATGATAACACACCCCAACCCTAACAATTTGGCATACAACTGATGATTACTCAAGATACCCCTTGTACTATTGCCAAATGCTGCTAATGCTCCACCCTTATCATTGAATACACCATAATATCATCTACAAACACTACCAAAAATGAAGCTAGATATCTCTAAAATATTTGATTCATTAATTTGATGAACACTGTGGGCACATTAGTTAGACCCAAGGGCATAACCACATACTCATGATGGCCATATGTACTTCATAAAGCAATTTTTGGAATATCGTCCTTCCTCACCCACAATTGATGAAATCCCAACCTCAGTTCGATCTTGGAGAACCAATGGGATCCCCTCAACTAGTCTAAAAAATCATGAATTCTTGGATGTGGATATATGTTCTTTATCATAACTTGGTTAAGTATACGATAATCAACATAGAGCAATAATGTTCCATCCACCTTCTTCACGAGAACGCTGGCGCTACCCATTGGGATGTGCTAGGCCAGATAAACACTTTGTTTCCTAACTCTTACAACTGGATTTTCAATTCCTTCAATTCAGTAAGTGCCATCCGATAAGACAGAAGTGATCTAGGATTGGTCCCTGGAAGGGGATCAATCCTAAACTCCACTACTCTTATGATAGGTATCCTAGAGAATTTATCGGGAAAAACATCTATGAACAGATCCACCATTGCTGAAAGAACATTATTCTCAACACACTTTACCAATTCGAATGACAACACCACCAACTAATATGGTAACATGCCCACTACTGGTTCCAACAAACCCGTTGTACCCTACCTTTCATGCATCTCTCCTCTAAAGAGATTTATAACGTCATCGTGTGTCGTAAAATCCACTATTCGTTCACTAAAGCCGATGTGGGACTTAAACGCCACCTACCAATCCATTCCCAGGATTACATCATACCCAACTATTTCAATGACTAATAAATTCTACATTAGCTCAACCTTGGCCACAACGATACAACATACTCTACACAAGAAGGCTCGATGCTCTCTTAGACCTAGAGAAGTTTGAACTTTCAAAACCAAAGAAATCATTTCTACCCTTAAACCCTGCTACTCAACCACACATGCAGTAGTAAAAAGTGTGAAGTACCTATAACAACCAATAGTTGCATAATGGTTGAATTTAAAATCAAATTGCTTCGCACTATGGATGGTCTCGACTAATCATCCACCAGAACATGATCGACTCCAAACAACGCCTTGGTTGCCACACTCTGCTATTTATTTCTATGCCGTTGGATTATGTCTCATACTCCCGCCCTTGGAATTAGTGTCCCTCCTCCAATTGAACCCAGCATTAGAGTTCCCACTATTCCTCATGGGTAACATGATGCTTCTTCCGCTCAATGCTCCCAACAGATTCTGCTCGTCCACCGATGCTCGATTCACCATCTATGTTTAATCACTGATTCAAAAAACGGCAATTTTGAATGGATCTCTTTACTTAACCCCACTTTAAATATATTTTCCTTCAACAATGTGCTACCTGCCACCTCGGGTGAAAACTTCACAGAGCTCATAAACTTAGTTGCATACTCCATCACTGACATATGCTCTCGCTTTAGACTGAAGAAATCAGCTGTGCACTGAATTCTGAACTTATGTGGGTAGAATTAGTTATTAAAAAATTCTAAAAATCCCTCCCCACATCATACCCTGGTCTGTTCCCTCTTAGACTACCAACTCCCACCACTGAATAGAATGATCCTCTAGCCTACACGTTGCTAGCATTACATTCAGCTCAACCGGTGTCCCCAAGAATTCGTAAATTTTGTTCATTCTGTACAACGACATCTCTGCCCTTTCCGGGTCTTAATCACCCCTAAAGATGGGTGGATCCTGTTTTTCAAACTGAGACACATAATCAACATTTTTTTGGCTCTTCCCCTCTATTCACACTCCCTACATCTTGGAAAGCATGCACTATTCTCTGGACTAACTGCTGGTTCACCTGGGGCTCGGTGCAACCACTCTTTTATCATCCACTTCTGGTTGGTCTTTATAACACCTACTTGTTATCTATAACTAGAACAACCAAACATGAGTGTAACGTCTCGGCCCCAGTTACCCATATTCGGTGTATTATTACATAACATTGGAATGATCACAAAAGACCATGTTTCGAAAGACCGATTAGTTTAGTAGCCTTGGAATCACTGGATACATTCATAAAGGTTACATTACATAATAAAGTGTAAACTACAACAATATCTTGTCTCCACACACATATCCCCTTATACTATCCCTACAGGTCATTCATAAATTACTTCTTCACATCCTGGGAAAAATAAAACATAGAAAGGGATGAACTCAGATTCTCAACAAGGATAACAATATAGCAGAAACCTTCATAAATAAACATAAACATTTAAGGCAATGTATAACTAAAACAAAAGCCTTTAAAACATGAACTTCTACATAATATGGCAATGAAAAATGAAATAATGTCATTTACTTATTCACATGGATATTTTACTAGTCAAATAATCACATGCAATATCAATAACCACTTTCATAATGATAGAATGCATAATGCCAGACTATCATAAACACATAGTCAAGCCCTTGTTCCAAGACTACAAATAAGATTTCTTCAAGGCCTTGTGCCAAAAAAATATCTTGTCTCATGAGACCTACCTATGAATTGAGTAGGTATAGCGGCCTCCACCCATAACTTATTAAGTCCAATGAATTCCTCATATGAACAGGTTTAAGCATAACATATACATTCATATTAAAACTAGCATACAAAATGTCAATACATTCTCCCCAAACCATGAATGGAATAAAAATAACACATCTATAGTAAAACATATCACAGAACCTTCAATAAAATATGGATGTTTTGTATCATAATAAATCAACTTCAAATAAGCTTAAAATCCATCAAAAGATGTTGACATAGATGAAATAAAAACTATTTGAGAGCAATATATATATTTTTGAAATCATTTAAAATTCACATTATTATAAAATAAAATATTTACTTGGAAAATATCCTTATAATATTTTAAGGGAATCTTCAAAGATTTTATAATGGTATAAAATAGCCGCACATGTCGTATAAGTAAAAAAAGAAATTCTTACCTTAATTCTGTCGAAAAGGTTAAAAAGGACCTTGTTTGGAAAATGACGGAAAAATTACTTTATAAACATATTATAAAAAGTAAAAAAAAGGTATTAATTATATTAAACCATAGTCTATAAAATAGTAAGAATGATTTGAAATAAATTTTTAAGAAACATGGATGAGGATGATAAAGAGGTCCCAGTAGATAATCACGTATAAACAACCTTGGATAATGAAGAGATTGTGAAATAAACACTTACCTTGTACATTTACATGGCCGATGGTAGTTCAAACTCATTTATAATGTTGAAATAATTTTTATTAAATTATACAATAATCATATACATTAATATGATATCATATATGATCTTTTAACATTTCTTTGTTAATAATATCTTTGTATTATCTTTGTTTTGGGTGTTAACTGATTCGTTTTCCTTTATATGCTTTGTTAAGTAAACAGTGTTTGTTATGGATAGGTTGCATGTTATTCATATCCAGAATGATATCAAGTCCTTAAAAATTATTTGTAACCGTCAAAGAAGAATTATACTTGAATGGATATGATGGGGAATGAATCTCATCACGTTCGTGGAGACGGTAGTCCGTACGTACGCATGAGCGACAATATCATTGTTTTGATAATAAAATAATTTATAATTGGATTGTATATCATAATTACAGAATAATTATCATGTTATATTTATTATTTAAATCAATTACACATCATTATCATACTTATCCAAATAATAATGTTTTGAATAAAAATTACACCACAACGTGGAGACAGTAGGCCCTACGTACGCACGTATGGTGACATTTTATTCAAAGGATGGATAGAATACTGAATATGGTTGTACAATATTTTTAATAACATCACATTATATATAATATACCGGAGTTATTATTTTATAATGGAAATAACAAAGAAATAATATGATGAAGAAGAAAAGAACTTGAAAGAGGGTGGTGAAAACATTACCTCTTCTTCAGGTTCTTCTTTTTTGATTTGATCAAAATGGATCATTTGGTTGGATTTATGATCAAACTAAGGAATTTATGATTAATTGAGGATCATTTAGATAATATTTAGGTAGGTTTGGGCAGAGTCAAAAGGCTTTGATGGTGTTACTTTGAGGGAAGGGCGGGTGCCCTTTTATAGAAGGGGTGAGGGGCAGCATTGGAAAAGCTGGAAATATTATTTTATAATAAATTCATATTCAGTTTATAATGGATTAAAAGTGGATTATTTAAATTTTGATGTGGGTATTGGTCTAGAACCACTCAACCAATAGGTTTTGGACAGGATTGGGTCACTTTATTAACCTTATCTTTTAGTTTTAACTCTATGTTAATTAGTTTGACATTTACCATATCTCTTTGTATTTTTATATTATATGGTTAATAAACATACTATAAACTTAAAAGATACCCTCAAGTGGTCCATTAATGATACAAATAACATGATATAAGTCTTTTGGTTGATCCTTATATTTTGATGAACATAATATCAATTAATAATATAATATTTGTTTTAAAGTCTCTTTTATGTCAATTTTGACACTATTGGGTATTTTGTTTTTGATAAATTCATAATAGCATTATTAATTCGAAAAAAATTCATATACCGAGTTATAATATGTCATATTAACCTAGAAAAATAGCGTAATTCATAAAAAGTTTCAAATTACATTTATTTGGGTATTTATAATATCTATTATCTTAATATTTCATTAATACAGTAATAACTACATCATCATTGTGTCATAAATAAATTAACATATATAATTTATAAAAAGTATAAATAAAATACCATTATGTTTTAAATCGTTTTATCTTTCTAATGAATATTTTTAATCGAATTTATCTTATTTATAACCCTGTATTAAAAATGTTTTAGTTATTAAACTTTGATTTTAACTCTTTTAACTCTTCATTGAATTAAATAATAATCAATGTCCTAATATAATCTAAGTGGACCTAAATGATAATATTTTCTCCATAAGATTGTTTCTGGTCGAGATACACTTTTCCAATAGAATTAGGACATGTTTTAGGGTAATAATAATATCATTTTTACCCTTAATTACCCTATTTAATTTTAACCGTGGTAAATAAAAGAAAAAAGTTACTATTCAGAAAAAATTATTTTTATCTTATTGAACCACATTTCACTCCATGATATTAACCGTGTTTCTAGGATTTTCGATATTCCACTCAAAGAAGATGTAAAATTATGTTTTCTATGAATTTGCAAATTCTCCTAGGAGGTGAGTAAAAGACGGTGAAAAGTTCAATAAAATTTGTATATATCTAATATTATTCTAATCTGACTCCAATGAATTACATTGAACTTATATATGTATTATGTATCTATTTTGACCATAATTATGTTTAAATAAAATATTTAATTATTTAAATAAAATATCATTTTTAAACTATAACTCAGTGTTTTTTAACTATTCATCAAAAATTGTAGGTTTTCATAAAAATACCAAAAATTCACCCTAGGCTAATTTAGAAATTCCAAATCCAAAAATGAATTTCATTTTGAAAGATAAAATTTATAAAATTTAAAAAAAGTGGGTATTACTATTTATAACGGCTAGTTTGATTGGTTGTGGTGTGTGTTAGAACTCGAAGTTGCGTACAACACACACTACTGTATTATTCAAATATAAACATACCATGGAAGCTTGGGGGGTTACATTCTCCCCTCCTTCAAATAATTTCATCCTCGGAATTTCTAGAATACTACCGCATGTAATGACTCTGGTGGTTCTTCATCATAAGTTCCTCTGGTTCCCACGTTGTCTCTTCCATCTTATGGGTTTTCCATAAAACTTTTACCAGACGAGTCTTATGGTTTCTCAGAACTTGTTCTCTCATATCATGAATCCTGAAAGGCACTTCGCAATAATACTGATTGGGTTCCAGTTATAATTTCTCGTAAGTGAGTACATGCTTTGGGTTAGGCATGTATTTTCTAAATAGTGATACGTAGAACACATGATGAACTTTGTAGAGACTTGGCGGCAATGCCAAACGGTAAGCTACATCCCCAATTCCTTCTATAATTTTGAAGGGTCTGATGTACCTGGGACACAATTTACCTTTCTTACCGAAACGTATAACTCCCTTCCAGGGATATACCTTCTAGAAAACATGATCTCCTACTAGAAATTCCAAATCCTTCATTTAGTTGTCAGCAAAACTCTTCTGCCTACTTTGAGCTGCCTTGATGTGGTTTTGGATTAACTTCACCTTCTACATCATTTCATCCACATGTTCTGGTCCTACAAGTTTTCTTTCACCAACATCATCTCAATAGGTTGGTGTGTGACATCTCTTTCCGTATAACGCTTCATATGGTGTCATCTGAATACTCGAATGGAAGCAATTATTATATGAAAATTATACTAGAGGTAAATATTGATCCCACATACCCTGAAAGTCAAGTGATCATGATCTAAACATGTCTTATAAGGTTTGAATAATCCATTTTGATTGCCCATATATTTGAGGGCGGTAGGCAGTGCTCAAATGAAGTTCAGTATCCAGGGCTTTCTGAAGAATTTTCCAGAATCTTGATGTGAAACATGGATCACAGTCAGAAACAATCGATATGGGTACTCCATGAAGTCTCACAAATTCATTAATATATAGCCTTTATAGACGTTCAAGTGGTAGATCTTACCTTATAGCTGGAAAATGCGTTGATTTCGTAAAATGATCAACAATGACCCATATTGCATCATTCCTTCAAGGAGTCTTTTGTAGTCCCATGAGAATGTCCATCATGAAATTATCCCATTTCCACTTAGTTATGGGAACACGTTGCATTACTCCTCCAGGCTGTTGGCTTTCAGATTTCACTTGTTGACAAACCATACATCTTGACACAAAATTCGCAATCTCCCACTTCATGTTTTCCCACCAAAAATGTTCCTACAAATCTCTATACATTTTGGTGATCCCAGGGTGAATAGATAAATTTGAACTATAAGCATCGTCCAATAATTCCCTTTTTAGATCAGGAATATTGGGAACATAAAGACTCTTCCCAAATTTCAAAATTCAATCTTCATACACAAAGCCATTCAATATCCAATCATTCACAGTTTTAATCTTATTTTGAAATTCTTTATCACCAATCTGAGAACTCTTTATCCTTTCTAGTAAAGATGGTTTGGAAACCATTTGAAAATGTATCTATGTTTCACCTTTCATGGTTATTCACATATCCAAAATTACTAGATCAATAAAAATAAGATCCCTCTCAACTCTCATCTTGTTCAAACCTCCATGATTCTTTCTTCTCAAATCATATACCACCTTATTTTCCTTCCTATTGTGGTACTGTATCGTGAAATCATAATCCTTGAGTATTTCAAGCCATAACATTTTCATCATGTTGAGTTCTTTCTATGTGAGAATATAATTCAAAAACTTGTGATCCGTATAAATCTCACATTTTTCACCGTAGAGATAGTGTCTCCATATCTTCAAAGCAAATATTACAGCAGTTAACTCAAGATCATGAGTAGGATTGTTCTGTTCATGAATTTTTAGCTGTCAGGATTCATAGGAAATAACTTTATCATTCTTCATAAGGACACAACCAAGTCCTTTCTTTGATGCATCACTATAAATAACAAACCCATCATTCCCTGATGGTAGAGTCAATTTAAGAGAATTGACTAATCTTCTCTTCATTTCTTAAAAACATTATTTACACTCTTTTTCCAAACAAATTTAACCCCTTTATGTGTGAGATTTGTTAATGTGTTATCCAATCGGGCGAAATTCTAGACGAAACGTCGATAATAACCTGCAAGACCAATAAAACTGCGTAACTAGGTTATACTCGTTGGTGCAGGCCATTCTTGGATTTCCTTGGTCTTAGAAGGATCAACAGAGATTCCATCCTTAGAGAAAAAATTTCCAAGAAAAGATATCTCCTGAAACCAGAATTCAAACTTGCTAAACTTCCCATATAATTCATGTCTTCTAAGAGTCTTCAGGATAATGCGCAAGTGATTTTCATGATCGTCGTAGCTTTTGGAATATACCAATATATCATCAATAAATACCACCACAAAATCATAGAGATATTCCATGAAAACTCTATTCATTAGATCCATGAATACATAGGAAAAATTAGTCAATCCAAAAGGCATTACTGTGAACTCGTAATGCTCGTACCTGGTTCGAAATGTTGTCTTCAGAATGTCTTCCTTCTTCACACACAACTGATGGTATCCATATCGAAGGTTAGCCTTTGAAAACTATTGAGATTCATGATGTTGGTCAAATAAATCATCAATGCGAGGTAGGGGATACTTTTTCATTATCGTTATAGCATTTATTTCCATATAGTCGATAAATAACCTCATAGATCCATATTTCATCATAACAAAAAGGACAGGTGCTCCCCATCGGGAAACACTAGGGTGAATAAATCCCTTATTACTCAACTCCTATAGTTGTTACTTTAGTTCAACTAATTCCACAATGGACATTCTATAAGGGGTTTTTGATATGGGCCTTAAACCCGGAATTAAATCAATGGAAAACTCAATTTCTTGTTCCGGAGGATATCCAGGTAAATTTTCAGGAAACACGTCTATATATTCTTTCACAATAGGCACATCCTTAATTTGAACATTCCTTTCCTTACCTGCTGCTATTTCATTCTCTTCCTCCCTAATAATTTAATTTAGTTGAGCTACTGGGGGTGGATCTAGGTAAGAATCAGGTGGTGATGAGTCTTCTCTAAAGATAAGGTGTTCTTTATCATCATCATCAAAAATTGTTACCTCCATGTTCTTACAATAAATCATCACATCATGGTCCAAAATCCAATCTATACTGAGGATTATATCAAATTAAATCATGGGTATGAAGATGATATTAGCAGATAAAGAACATTGGTGTGCTCTATTGAGGACTAATCCACAGAACTTTGTAGCAATGATACATCCCTTAGGGGTTTTAACAGACAACTCCCTTGTTAAATCAAATTGGAAATATCAAATTTTCATAGCAAATAGGGAAGCTATAAAACAATGTGATGATCCAAAATCAAGTAAATAGTTGGATAAACTTTATGAAACCATTAAATTACCTACCACCACTTCTTTCAGAGCTTCAACCTCAGTAGTAGTGATAGCATAGGATTGGTCTTGATCCCTTTTCCTTTTCTGAGGTAAGTTCCCCTAACACTTAGTACATTCTTCTACATAATGTACCTTATCCCTACAGTTGTATCATTAAACATTGTTAGCTTCTTTCATCCCCTTGAAATCATGAGCTTGGTGGCCTTTTTCACCACACTTGTAACAGACTCACATTCCCTTCAAGAAAGTACCAGGGTGTTTCATCCCACATTTACTGCAGGATGGATATTCAACTATTCTTTTCTTACCCTTATTTCCATTCCTAGATTGATCAGTAGATCTAGTATTCTCTTTCTTTTCTTTAAAGTCGTAAGACTTAAAGAATTGTTTTTCTGTCTTGATAGCGAATGAAACAATATCTTCTTACAACGAGATGGTTTGTGAAACTAATGCTCGATGGAGAAACAGTTTTAACCCAACAAGGAAATGGTCAATCTTACTTCTTGGGTTATGTTTATAATCTACAGCATACCTTGCTAACCGTGTAAAGTTAGCCTCCTACTTTGCGACATTTGCATCCTCCTTTTTCCTTAGACTCAGAAATTGACTTTCCATATCTGCTCAATGATCACGAGGAATGTATTTTTCTAAGAAGATATCTTTGAACTACCCCCATTCCATATTTGATACATCATCATCTTCTCTCGTGTTTTGAATCAATGACCACCATTGATCAGCATCTCCAGTGAGGCGGTAAACTGCCATGATAACTTTTTCCCTTTCACTACACCCCCAAGGAATGAAATATTTTCTCTAAGGAATTTATCCATTGCTTAGATACTAAGGGATTTTTACTCCCATTTAATGTCAGTGGTTATTGCCTCATGAAGTGATCTAACATTGATCCTCCATGTTGTGGATCTGGGTGCTCCATACGAGTATGGTTATTATTCATAACCTGAGTGGGTTGTCCTAGTATGGTGATAAGCTGATCTGCACCAGTTGTATCACCATCTCCACTATAATAATCTTGAGAAGGATTGAAATCCATACATGGAGTTCATGAATTGATACAGTTTCCATTTCTTCTGCTACGTTTCATTTCTAAACAATATCATACACTAGATTAGTTTATGAATCGCAATACATAGATCCAAACTTGTAAAACACTTCAAATGAATTGAACAGTTTATGGATATAATCCAGAATCATAAAAAAAATCTCATAAACCCTTCATAATGGTTTGTAAAGAAAATGAGAATTATCCTAAGAATATCCTCTGGGAGTGTCGTAACCAAGAGTGCATCCAGGACCGTTGTCATGCACCAGTTCTCGTTCGAGTCTAACTCAATGTGGTGTTTTTGGGTTTTACCCGTAGGTACATCTGTGCCAGAGCTGCCTCTACTTGCTCGTATCTAGACAGGGATGTACTGCTTAGAAAACTCACAAAATCTCTATATTAGCAAAATTCTAGGAATTTCTTCTCTATTAATCCTCAAAGTCCACCTTAGGTCTACGTTCTCTAATCAGAGTTTATCTAAATCCATTTTCCAAGGTTTGTACTAAACTTCCTCTAATACCAATGGTAATTCCCCGACCACAGTTACCCAGAGTCGAGGCATTATTACATAACATTGACATGATCACGATAGATCATGTCTCGAAAGACTGATTAGTTTAGTAGCCTTGGAATCACTAGATATGTTAATAAAAGTTACATTGCATTATAAAGTGAAAACTACAATAAGATCATGTCTCCACACTAATATCCCTTTATAATATCCCTATTGGTAATTCATCAAATACTTCATCACATCCTAGGGAAAATAAAACATAGAAAGGGTTGAGTTTAGATTGTCAGTAAGGATAACAATATAGTGGAAATTTTCATAAATAAACATAAACATTTAAAGAAAATGTATAACTAAAACAAAAGCCTTTTAAACCTGAAATTCAGCATAATACGGAAAGGATAAAATCAAATAATTCCATTTAATTATTCATACGGATATTATAATAGTCTAATAATCACCTGAAATATCAATAACCACTTTCATAATGATGGAATGCATAATACCAGACTATCATAACCACATAATCAAGGCCTTATGCCAAGACTACAAATAAGATTTTTTCAAGGACTTGTGCCAAGACACTAGTTTGTCTCATGAGACCTACTGATGCATCGAGTAGCTATAGCGAGCTCTACCCATCACATATTAATTCCAATTAATTCCTCATAGGAACAGGTTTAGACATAACATATACATTCGTATTAAAACTAGCATACGAAATGTAAATAATTTCTCCATAAACCATGAATGGTATAAAAATAACACATCCATAGTCAAACATATCACAAAACCTTCATTACAATATCGAATTTTTGTATAATAATAAATCCAATTCAAATAAGCTTAAAATCCATCAATGGATGTTGACATAGATGAAATCAAAACTATTTGAGAGCAATATATCTTTTTTAAAAATAATTTAAAAGTCACATAATTATAAAATAAAACATTTACTTTGAAAATATTCTTATAATCTGGAAAGGGAAGCTTCAAGGGTTTTATAACGTCATAAAATAGCCGCACCCGCTGTATAAGTTAAAAATATATATTCTTACATTAATTATTTCGAAAAGGTTAAAAAGGACCTTGTTTGGAAAACGATGAAAAGATTCTTTTATAAACATATTATAAAAAGTAAACAAGGGTATAAATGACTTTAAACCATATTCTCTAAAATATTAAGAATGATTTGAAATACATTTTTAAGAAACATGGATGTGGATGATAAAGAGGTCCAAGTAGATAATCACATATAAACAACCTTGGATAATGAAGAGATTGTGAAATAAACCCTTACCTTGTACTTTTCCATGGTAGAGGGTAGGTTAACCTCCTGTATAACTCTGAAATAATTTTTATAAAATTATAAAATAATCATATAATTTAATATGATATGATATATGATCTTTTAACATTGCTTTGTTAATAATATCTTATTATTATCGTCGTTTCAAGTGTTAACTGATTTGTTTTCCTTTATATGCTTTGTTACATAAACTGTGTTTATTATGGATAGGTTTCATCTTATTCATATCCATAATTATATCAAGTCCTTAGAAATTATTTGTAATCGTCAAATAAGAATTATACTTGAATGGATACGATGGGGAATGAATCTCATCGCGTTTTTGGAGACGGTAGTCCATACATACGCACGAGCGACAATATCATTGTTTTGATAATAAAATAATATATAATTGGATGGTATATCATATGTATATAATCATTAGCATGTTATATTTATTATTTACATCAATCACACATCATTTTCATACCCATCCTAATAATAATGTTTTTAATAACAATTAAACCATGACGTGGAGACGGTAGGCCGCACGTACGCAGGTATGGTGACATGTCATTTAATGGATGGAGAGAATATTGAATATGGTTATACCATATTTAAAATAACATCACCATATATAGAAGATACCAGAGTTATTATTTTATACTGTAAATAACAATGAAATAAGATGTTGAAGAAGAAAGGAACTTGAAAGAGAGTGGTGAAAACATTACCTCTGCCTCTGGTTCGTCCTTTTGATTTGAACAATATGGATCCTTAGGTTGGATTTATGATAAATTTAAGGCCTCTATGTTTAATTGATGGAAGTTGATAGAATATTTTGGTAGGTTATGGCCGATCCAAAAGGCTTTGATGGTGTGAATTAGAGGGAAGGGGGAGTGCCCTTTTATAAGAGGGGTGAGGGGAACCTTTGGAAAAGCTATAAATATTATTTTATAATAAATTTATATTCGGTTCCTAATGGCTCCAAAGTAGATTATTTAATGGTTATGGTGGGTATAGGTCAAAAACCACTCAACTAATAGGTTTTATATAGGTTTTGGTCACGTTATTTACCTTATCTATTAGTTTTAATTCTTATTTAATTAGTTTGAAATTTACCATATCTCTTTGTATTTTTATATTATATGGCTAATAAACATACTATAAACTTCCAAGAGAAACCAAAGTGGTCCATTAATGATACACCTATAAATATATAAGTCATTTAGCTGAACCATAGATTTTTAGGAATAGAATACCAATTAATAATATAATATTTGTTTTAAAAACTCTTTTATGTCAATTTTTACACTATTGGGTATTTTGTTTTTGATAAATTCATAACAGCATTATTACTTAGAAAAAAATTCATATAACCAGTCCAAATATGTCATATTAACCTAGAAAATTATTTTAATTCATAAAAAGTTTCAAATAATATTTATTTGGTTATTTATAATATCAATTATCTTAATCATTCTTTAATACGGTAATTAATGTATCATCATAGTGTCATAAATAAATTAACTTATTTAATGTATATTTTTTTTAATAAAATACCATTATGTAGGAATGATTTTTATATTTTTAATAAATATTTATAATCGAATTTATCTTATGTATAAACCTATATTACAAATGTTTTAGTTATTAAACTTTGATTTTAACTCTTTTAACTCTTCATTGAATTAAATAATAATAAATGTCCTAATCTAATCCAAGTGGACCTAAATGATAATATTTTATTCCTAATGTTGTTTTTGGTTGAGATACACTTTTCCAATATAAATTCCCCTAACCTAGTTTGGTGGTGATGATCTTGAGTCCCCAATGATGTATCCAAGGTTTTATTAGGTGATGATGATCCAGGTGATAGTGATTGAGACATAAATCCCCCGATTCTAGTGGGTTGGGGTTCAACAACAGCTATCTAGGTTATTCCCTGAATTCTATTGAGAATCTATAATCTCAGTGGCGGAGGAGGTGGTAGATATTGTCCTATAAAATGTCGATGAGTCCTCTCCTAGATGACTTCTATGGTAGTTGCTACTATTCTCCTCTCCATGTGGCATAGCTATGCTTGCATAGGATATGGGTCTGATGGTATTCCATGTTGAGAACCATTCTTTATAGGATGTTTTTTGGGTGATCGTAACTTCAGTCTCGGTGTTTTGAATGTCCTCCTATTATCCTGAGGGTCCAAGTTTAAATTCACATTGGAAATCCTCTCTTCCTATTTTTCGTGTCTACAAACCTTTGATGTGGGGGATTTCTATTGCAGAAAGAAACTACACCAAGCATTTCCCAATCCTATGATACTGCTGGAGGATATACCATTTTTGGATTCTTTATTAGAGGTGTTATTTTATTCAAGGGAACCATAAAAGTGTAATTCTCTATAATGTCTCCATCTTTAAATAGGAATTCATGAAATGAATTCAGATATCAATAGCCAAATATTTGTAATGAAATAGAGGAAAGTGTGTCGTTGGTTTGTGCATTTATTTTATGGTTTTGGATCCCAATATATGGATAAAGTATCTACTTATAGAAGAAAATAGAGTATATCAATTGTTTTAGGGTGACACTTATATCCTATATATGGGAGATATCAAGCCTTCAATCGCTGATGAGTAGACCACATATTTTTTCATAGGAAGGAATGTACTCCTTTGCTAGCTCAGTTGAGATCTCATAGATGTAAATACAAAGGGCCTAGAGCTTGATGGGGATGATTTTTCTAGATAGCCCTCTACCTATTTCAGTTTTGGATTCCTTTTCATTATACTTATACACCTCTATCTGGTTATCCCATATAACATTATTGTGATGGTCATTAGAAGTCAGGTGGGGGTGCTACCAGATGTTCATGTGGAACCATATGCGGTTGATCTTAATGATTTGGTCACCTCTCTAAATTGAAGGTGTAATATTTTCAAACACCACTCTATATGCATTTTTGTGGACAATGGGAAAATTTACCTACCCATGGGGGATTTCACCATAAAGAGGATAACTATAGTGGATGTTAGAATTAAAATCCCTATAATCCATCTCCATAGTACCATGAGGAGGAAGATCATGGAAATGAATGTATTTTTCATCTTCTTTGGTAGAAGAGTTGAGGAACACTTGGGGTGTTAAGAATGCTTCTCAAAAAACCTCATGGACTCTAGCATTGAGAAAATTAATAGTATCATCTATGTTCTGCATCATGATCAGATATGTCAACATGACATTTTAAATTGTTCAAGGGAATGAGCATACTATGTGGTAGTTTCTGGAAAATGTATATTAATAACTAGTGATGAAATAGCGTGTTCCTACTGTTGAAAAGCTACCAAAATATGCTGATATTTTATCTAATTATTGATAAAAATGAGAGCATGTCCTAATCCATATTCCATTCTCACTTGGTGAGCCTTTGTTAGGATGTGAATATGTGTCTGATACATGCTTTCAAAATATACCACCGGTCATTCATGGAATGAATATGATCCAACCGTGATGTGAGTTATACTGTAATTTGGTGGTCCCCGATTCGATAAAAAATATGAGGCTGGTCAAAATATACATTCCCCATCACAATATGTTCATATACCTCTATAATGGGGGAAGAAATATGACCATTCCCTATGTTTCCTTGATATTATGTTGACTCAATCATTCATTAGAGAAAGTAGGAATATGTTTCTAGCTTCTAGGATCCATTTAAATATGCTAGTCATATTCACTGATAAGAATGTGATCATGTCCCAAGGCATGTTCCATTATCACATGGTTACCCCAACCACAACAGAAATATGTTTCCAATCATGGGCCTTTGGTGTATGTCATTTTAATTTTTCAATATGAATATGAGCATATCATGAGGCATGTTCCCTCTCATGTAGTGATCAACTACCATATTGGGGATATGAGCCTGGTCCCAGTCCTTTAGAATTTTCTTCTAGACTTCTTTAACAAAAATGTGTCCCTATCCTGAGGTATGTACCCCTCTCAAATGGTGAGCCTTAGTTTGATTGGGTATATTAACCTAGTCCATTTCCACAAGATTCATTAGAATAGGCTAATAATCCTCCCGGGTAGGAGCAAAAATATGTGCTTTCTCTAGTAAAACCACTTGTTTGTGATGATCTCAGTGCTGATATGCTAAGGATTTAGGAATATGAGTATGTTCATGTTCCTTAATCTATAATTTTTTTGTAATATGTCAGCAGATTTCATCTACTATTGCTAAAATATATTTTCATTTTAGCTAAGTTTGTATAGAAATATGATCCTGCACATTTTCTATCTCCATAATAAGATGAAAAATATCATTAATTGAAGTGGGGATATGTTACCACTTCATTCCACCTAATACCACCATAATATGCCAATGGGATTCATGGATAGGGTCAGTAGTATGAGATGACCTGATGACTACTACACGAATATGCATGTGGGCTTCTTCCGAACGAGCAGGAATATGAGCCTTCATTCTCATTCCTTCATGATTATGTTAGAAGTCATCATCGATAAGAGTGGGAATATGAGAGCTCTCTTGGATATCTAACAATTTCCTTATATGATGATTATTCATTTTCGCCCATGCATGGACATGATATGTGGATATGTGTCGGATGGTACCCTCAACAAGTGATTTAAGGGTACATGAGGATGGTGCTGGTGAGGGTGTTTGACATGTTCCCTCCTTGGTAGCACCTGAACCAAATGGGAGCCGTATTTGGCCTCCTGGTAAACCATCACTAAATATGGAATATGTTAGTTGTTTCTCCCTATGAATAATCTCCCGAAGCTATTATTCATGGTGACGAGAGGCATGATATTAGAAGCATCCTTTACCGAGCAATGAAGATTCACCTGTCATCATGCTCAAAGAACTACATGAAAATATTCCATGTTCGTGATTGTACCCTACATGTGGTACTCTTGAAACATATTTTTTCACACCTATCATTATATTTTTCAAGATGGTGTGATTTTCTTGAGACCCACATGGGTTTTAGTCATAGATGATTTCTCATAGAGAATGTTGGGTGATTAAAAAACTGTCTAGAATCGATATTTTTTTAGTATCGGATGTGATCCAGACAACAAGGGACAATGATAAAAATCAGTGAAATATCATAGGAATAATTCAGTCATTCAGATATGTCTATTCAACTCAATTTCCTTAATATTCCATGATTTATCCATTCTTGTTGTTTGGAAATGTTAAAATGAGGATGAACTTATTACATGAGAATCCTCATTACAAGGACCATTTATAAGATCATACTTGTCGTACTAAATTGTTTGTATTAGGTATTCAAAACATAGAGACAAGTCACATTATAACATGGTTGTTTTGTTTTTATAGATATTGACATTGTCTTTAACATTTTGTTCACATATATGGGAAAACAAAATGTACTGACAGATAATAATAAATCATTTTTCATTCCAAAAGTTCACATCAGGTTCACCATTTTTTCCATCTATTTTTCAAGGAATTGAATGGTTTTTTTCATTGGGATACCATTGAAACATTTACCTGAAACACCCAATGGTTCCCCCATCTGTATTTGTGTACATACCTACTTTTCATATGAAATTGGCCACACATGTATTAGGACCAATAACTCTTGGGGACTCACAGTAGTTGAGAGAATGGTGGGTTGGGCTCATAAAACTCAATTTTGGGGAATTCTTTCCTACTCTAAGACTCTCTCATTGATTTACGTTATGCTCTTCTATCACTTTAGAATCCTGATACGACACTAGTTTCCCTAGAAAACTATTCATTGGTTATTTCCCTCATTAAAACAATAATGGGACCTTCATTGATGAACAGAGGGGAGTGTGGTCTCATTGGTGAATCCATATTTATGTGTCTGAGGATCTTCTTCCATCCTCTTAATGTCGATGAACTACATTGTGTGATGAAATTGTATGACCAATTGTTTCAGAATGTGCTTCCACGTGAGGAGGCGATTTGTATCCTGCAGAAGGGATTGATCCATTATGAGGATTCCTTTAGAGTAATAAAAACCCACATAGTTCATTAATCCCATGATGTTTAGTGTCATGAAGATAGGAAATATTCATGGGTATTGGGATACAAAATTTTAAATCTCATGTGTTAAAGAGACATCTTATTTATCTTGGTTTTGTTAGGAATCAAAATCATCATAGTTCAATTAATCCCTAGGGAATGACCACAAGGTATATATACTTATATGAGGGTTATTCATACCATACCACTCATCGAGGATTACATAATGGTATTTCCCTGGTGAGAGTAGATTCACAATGACGGATGGGATGTTCATATCACCCCCATATGATAATGTGAGGTATGATAAATGTGAGAGACTAGGGGGAAAATTATTAGTCTCACAAAATAGTTATATAGGACTTGTGTTCTGAGATATTACATTGGATGGTTGGTACAGATCATAGGCCTTGGAAATTCATCCTACGTATCTTGATTATGGTGGGAATCAGATATCTCATAGTTTATTTATCCCTTAACTTGCTAATGGGAAAAGGTATAATATCACACTCAAATAAATTATGAATTTCCATGAGTATTCATGAATGTTAGGTTTTCATTCCAAGATGAATTCCCAATTTATTGGGGATGTACCATATGGTGATGGTGGTTGGGTCTTATGCATTTAGGTTTTCCTTATGGCAATGGGATTCTGATTACAGATGCCATGTTCACTAAACCAGTCTAAGATAATGTGAGCTATTATCATTGTGAAAAAAGGGTTACTGAGTTATTAATTTCAATGATTTTAATAAGGGCTTCGATTCAGGGATCATCAAAGGTAATCAATATGGTCCTTTAACCTTGAAGAGGTTGACTAAGTATCTTAAATATGGTAGGAATTAGAGTTATCATTGTTCTATTTATATTTGGGCTCACTCACTGAGGTTTTCCATTTATTTGGGATTACAAATCAAGGATGAAAATGCTCATCAAATCCTAGGATACCCTTGTGTCCTGACATTCTTCTCTACTGGTTGTCACATGACATAGTTGACTTGTCTGGGGGGATGTTGCATGACCCAATTGGATTGTCCTAGAAACCATCACATGACATTTCTAGACACATATTGGGGGTTTTCAAGATTCAGAGTGACAAAGTTCGAAGGATGTCATGTGTATTATCTAACAACCCTGGATGTCATCACGAGACCCGGCTGCCATGTTTTAAATGAATCAATAATGTCTGGGGACATTCCCAAGGGGTTTAACAGGTCTCAATTAGCTTTCCAAGAGGGTGTTGTGTGATCTTGGTTTAAATGCCCTTATTCAATTAAAAAACATGAATTATATGAATGAACACTTTTATATTAGTCTGGAGATGTATCTGAAGGATATCTCAGGGATCAGGTGATAGACCCAGAAGGATTTTCAACACCATGGTGTTGTGCCCAGGGGGTCTTGTGACTTTATTTGACATGTCTGATGTATTTTTCATGTACTAGATAGCATGCTAGAGTATTTTCTCATGATCTAGGAGATGTATCCTTGTGTTATTGTGTGTCCTTGAATGACTCATGCGAATCACATGAGGGCCAATAAGCATTTATTTTGTTTATGTATTCTACCATATATCTTGGATTTATCCCTTCCATTGGGAATTCCTTATGTTTGTTCTGTATCTGGTAATTTTTATTCTCATGTGATGTAGAAGACATGGGGTATGTTCATCTCACTCAATGATAGTATCCCTTACCATGATCTATGAACAAACCCATTATGTACCATATGTATGGCTCTCGATATCTCTATCCAGTCACCAGTATATTACCTGATGGAAAGTTAGTCAGTTTTATGATCAGTTTCTCTGAGAAGTCCACTTCGATGTTTGGATATTTTTCTCTCAATAGTTTCCATTATGTAGTGATTGATGTATTTCTTATACCGGTGTGGAGAATTTATAGGCCTTACAACTCGTTATTCTCACTGATATGTGCAGCGTATCTATCATGGATCCATGCTGGATTTGGTTATGTGTGCTGGCTCCACATGGTTTCACGAGTCTCTATTGTGGGTTGTTCTGAGTACGTCACCTAATTTTTAGAGGTCACATGTCTCTTCTATTAATGATTCATTTATCATGGTATTTCCAATTAATGAAAAAAAAATTGATCAATGGGTCATTCCCAACTAATATTAATCTTTTCCTATTGACATGACCAAGGGATTTTGAAATATACAAGGTTCTTGTTGAAATGACTTCACGAGATTCTTAATGGATTGACTAGGAATTTCCATGAGATAGGTATTATTTGGCTTGGGGTCTCACGTGACCATGTTGCAGACTTTTGTGGTGTGTTAGAAGAATTTTTTTCCCGCTATTACCTTATGCCTCTTTGCTATTTTATTTTTTATGTATTATGTGACAGTGGTTGGGAGTCATGTGAGATATCATAAATAATTTCATGTAAAATTACTCTATTTTTTGTTGATGCATCACATGACAAATATTTTCTATATGGGGGTATATGATCATGTCTTGGGAAAATCCATATCTTTATCCTTACAGTGATGAATGGAAATCACAAAGTTTCCTTGATATAACCAAGGGCCTTTGTGTGGCATAGATTTCAAGCCAAATGGCATCTGTAAGATGAGTAGAATGTGGAATTTAGGACTTTCTATGTGTTTCAATTTTAATAGGGGCATGTCGCATGTCCTTTAGAGATCCTGAGAACCTCTCACCTCCTCCCCAATATCCCCATTGTTATTTTATAAATTATCAATAATTATTTGAATTTTATGATTACTATCAAGGATAGTTATTGAATTTACAAATGATTCCTCGCATGACCAGTATGGTTCATATGTGCGTGCATGATCATGTTTGTAATAAAACAGACCTATTTGTTATTATGGTGAAAAGGGTGAAATTTGGAGATTCTTAAACATACCCCAGGTCTTCTCTATGGTGAGGATGATAGGCCAAAGGGATTTTTCAATGTGATTTGGACAAGTCTCCATGGACTCTCTATTCCTTGTGGGTCGTCGGGGGAATTTTTTATGTCTTCTAGTTGCCATGAGTACCTCTCACCTCATCCCTTTTATCTTCATTAGGTTACACTACCAAAGTTCATGATTTTTGAGATCTTTCATTGATATCGTCGAGGAACTTTTTCCTTAAAAATGATGATATGGTGCATGAAATTTATGACAACTGGGGGTATATCTATATTGATATCATTCCTCATTATTCTAAAGGTAATTTTGGATGGTTTCTAATGAAAATTCTAATAGAATAATAAGAATCCTTAGGGTGATCAATCAATTTTCATCCTGCATCCCTTGGATGTCTGGAGATCCTTTCTAATAGTAGGAATTATAATTGATGTGGACTCCATGGGATTCACACAAGGTTATGCACTGCACGTGGAGCCTCCACCTGACATTTAAATGTTCACGTGATCATGAGTCTTACAGAGGCCCAAGCAATTTGCAAGTCTCATATCCTTTTCTTTTGCAGGGAAGGTAATACCCATATTTAGGTATTTCTTCTTTTGTTATTTTTTTGTATATTATTCAGTGGGAATCAACAAAATTGTCAAAAGGTTTTACGTAACATCTACTATTTGAATATCAGTTTTTGTAAAAATTAAATGGGGTTTTCAGCATATATGGAATTAATGGATTACATGTCATATAATGGAATTACAAACTATGTAATAATTTTCATTTTGTATTTTAGGGTTTTGTGTAGATAATTTCTCATTTAATTCATCTTATCCCTTCTCCATCTCGACCCATATCTCATCCACATAGATTTTAGCGACCTCAAACCCTTCCAGGTCATTTTGTCCAGTGATTGATCATTGTTGTAGTTGTGGTCTATCCTTCTAGTTGAGTAATTGTTTTTTTTTTCAATCAATGACTTTAATCCCAGAAAAACCATTATGTTATCATCCTCTAGATGACAAAACATATGTTGGTTATGGAGATTCATGTGGGTTTATTATTTTTTGGTTTGATTCATCCACTTAGATGACCCATTTCATAAATGGAATAAATTTTATGATTTATTGATTATATGTCCTCCTTTTCCATCATTATGTTATTTATTGTCAGTGTATCTCATTCAAGTTTTTGTGACTAGAGTTTTGAGTATTGTGGTTTTGTATCTACCCTATTATGTTGAGATACATTTCTTTTTTTTGAAAATTATTTTTTAAATTAAATAGAATTATTTATTGATAAACTTTTTTTTGTAACTGAGGAAATGTACATTTGAAAAAAAATATTATTTTCCATTATTTTTATTAAAGAAATATTTATTTTAAATGCATTAAGAAATTATTTAATGAAATAATATTAATTGAATCATATTGGTGAATTAATTTGGAAAAAATAGAAAAGGTTATGCCTTGGATACATAGGTTTATTTTTATGAATTTTCCATGTTCATCGATATTGATGAGGGTTCACTCATTGGGTGTCCTCATACTCCCCAGTAATGTTGTTCTAGAAAATTCGTAGGAATTATTCGGTGGTTAAATGTTTTTGGTTGTTCCTTCGATTCCTAGAGTTGATGAATATGTCTTGGGTCTAGTAGCGTACATTATTATATATGTTGGGGGTACCAGTATCATCATGAATTTCTATGATCCATGGAATAATGTGGCCTATGTTTTTGGGAGTGTAATATTTTTTTTGTATTACAATGGATTTAATATGATATGTGCTACATGATTTGGATTGATTGAATATACCTACTTTGACATATGAATATGAAATGATTTTAAATAGTTAAAAGACATTTTATTGGGAAATGTTAAAAATAAAAAATAAATGTTAATCGATGATATTTATATCAAAATAATAAACTATTATTCCTTCATTAATATATTTACTGTTTATCAATATTAAAATTATTTTACATATACTTCTTTTGGAAGACCTAGGAGGCATCCTATGGGGCCTATTGGCTCACACCATATGAACCCATTTTGTAGTGAGTAGAACATTTTATGTTTTTTGGTATGTGGAATCTCAAGATGTTCTAGTTAGGATGTGATTTTTCCTATTAGCTAGTTTTGGGAAGTTGGTGGTTAAATGGTGGGAGGTTTACCACTATGAAACATGGAGACTATTATGGTAAATGTTTTAGTTTCGTTTCCCTTTACATTAAACTTCTGTATTGGTGATCATTTTCCTACCATTCCAGATGTGTCACTTATTTTTTTCTATATCTATTATTAAACACACACACACACACATTTATATATATATATATATATATATATATATTCGTGGATTTTCAATTGTTTATTTCTATATATGTGTATATGTAATTTTTTTATTCATATTGGGAGAAACTGTTCAATATGATAGTTGTTGATGTTCAGTTGGTTGACAGTATACCATAAAGATTGGGAACTCCATTTATGGATGTCAAATTCTTATTGGGTTATAGTTTGAGAGTGAATCCAAGTTGGGTTCAACATAATTTGGTCTCAAAGGATGTGTTCCCTTAGGATTTATTTAATTGGGAAATTCGGTGGCCATGTGATAGAACATTTGGTACTTGATAAGTATGTGTCGGTGAGATCCATACTAGATCATTCAATCACTATTCCCAAGTTACCATGTGATATTGGGATGTATGTATCATATTTGGAGTTCTTTATGTTATTCTCATTTTAACTTCTTATTTTTTGGTTTGAAATAGGAGTATTCAGTTGTTTCATCATTTATTCTTTTTAGATTTGTTTTTGTATTCCCTAAGATATGATACATGAGTTCCACAAGAGAGTGTTACAGATGCTCCATAAGAGAATCTTCATATAGATTATAATCTTAATATGGTTATCATGAAGTTTAATCATGCTATCATCTAGGATGTTTTACTATTCCATAATGTAGTCATTAAGGTTTATCATGGGGTTTTTATATGGGATAGGGATTGATCACAAGAATTCATGATTGAAAATATGTCATCCTTTAAGGTATAGATGAGCCTCAAGATGTGGACTAATGTATATAAAAGATTATGAAGATGTAAGACATGTTAGATACACCTAAGAGTATCATGGTTATGTTTTCAACAATAATTCTCAATGGTCCCAGCAATTGATGGTGGGTTTTTTCCTAGATACGAATAGGAATGTGGGATTGGGAAAAAAGGGTTTCAAGACTAACTTATTCTAATAGTTTTTTAAAGATTAAATTATGATGGAGAAGCCTCTGTAGTTCCTCTTTTTATAATAGGTAGAGAATTCAATGTTGGTTTACAAAAATCATTTTTCTAAGCCAGTTTCCATTTCCCCAGATGTATTAATGAATCACCATCTGAAATATCATTAATACCCATAGTGTTTTTGATGTCTATCATATTTCATGTGTTTATGATAATTATTTTGACCTATGGGAGATATTAGATTTTGATATGATGGGAGGGATTAATATGGTTAGAATTGTTTTAAATTATTCCTATTATCTTCCACATTGTGGTAGCTTCATTGGTACACCGGGGAAAATAGGAAGTGATAATATTATCAAATGAGTGGTTGGGTGGTTCTTAGAGGAATCCCTCTAAAACCTTTAATATTTTTTCTAGTGTTAACCTGAATTTTTATCATTGTGGAATGTTCAGACACACTAGTTACTCTTTTCATGAACCTATAAATTTTTTCATAGTTATGGATCATATAGTCATTTTTCACGCTTCAATCAAGTAATTCTTACTTTTAGATATGGGAAAGGATCATTATCTATATGGGATACTGAAGCGTGGTCAGATTCATCAATGCATATATGAATCTAGAAACAATACTCAAGAGGGAATCACAATTATGTAGTAGAACATTCACCAGTGGAGGTAGATGTGAGTCTAATTACAATGATTTGTACCATCTTTTATTGAATTCACAATAGCATTTGATTTATTTGATACAGGTTCATTTCACCCTCATTTATATCATTAATATGTTTATTCATAAATGTACTAAAAATAACTTGTCCTTTATTTCGGAGTTATAGTCTCCTCTTATAAGGAGGAAGGTGTTGGGGTTTTGGTGTCATTATGCTCTATCAATAGCTAATATGTGGTTAGACATGTATTTCATCATTATTAATCTATATTTGAATTATTTAATCATTGGGAAGTATTGGATTATTTCCCATCATGCATATGAGGATTTATATCATCATCATGTCTTGTTTATTGTGGTCGATCAGAGTTTTTATTTCGTTCAGTGAGATTGGGATCTAAGGTCTGGTTGTGCATGACCATCCATCCCTACGATCAAGTTCTTATTGTCTTCTATAGTAGTTGATGACAATGTCATTTCCTCTATAATTGATCATCCCATTGTTGTTTTGGATTTTACTGATTTTTTCAAATATGATTTCACTAGGATTCCTCCAAATTGAGGGGTTATATTTTACGATTAAACTAGTTATAGTTTAACTGCCGATTAGGATTCCTTCTTAGAAAATTAATCCAGTAGATCTAAAATATCTCAGGAATCATTTGGTTTTCCTAGTATTGATTTTTTTCTCCATAGTGTATCACCCAGGGAATCCAAAGTGCTCATTGCTAATAAGGTATATGGTTTACTATAATATTGTGTGGACTATCAAAATTGGAATTGGAGAATTGTTAAGAAAAACTACCCTTTTACTCATGTGTATAGTTTTTTTGATCAGTTAAAGAGAGGACAAGAGGACTTTTATAATCAATCTTTTTTTTGGTATCATCATATTAGATTTTTGCTGAATGGTATTCCAAAGATGGAATTCAAGAGTTGGTGTGGCCATTATGAATATTTTTTTATTCTATTAAGTCAAACTATGGATCCTTTAGATTTTTATTCATTTTATGAAATTAATATTCAATCATTATCATGATATTTTTATTGTTTTGTTCGTGGATGATATTTTGGATTAATTTATATTTGAGCACTTGGAGGAGAACCATCTAGATTTAGTTTTGGAAATCTAGATAAGTCATCATTTGTATGGAAATCATTTGATATTCAATATCTAGATTCTAGAAGTGATGTTATTAGGGAACAATAGTTATGATCATTTATTATTAGTTGATATTGGGAATAAAAAGGTTGTTTTGTCATGGGAAGAACCAAAAAATGTATTTCATATTCGGTGATTCCTTGGTCTAATGGGATATTATCAATGGTTCGTCAATGATTTATAAAATTTGGTATCATGTTCGAATTCAATTTCAATCAAATGGTTTAGATTCATATGGGATGAAAATTTGTAGTTCTCATTTCATGAGATGAAATGAAATCTAATATTATAACCTATTTCTTATCTTTATTGATCCTATTAAGGGTTATGTACTTTTCTATGATGCTTTTGGTTATGGTTTGGGTGGTTTAATTTTGAAGGATGATCATGTGGTTCATTAAGTATCTCATCATCTTTGACCACATGAGTAGAATTACCCCAGTTATTATTTTTAACTTTATTTTGTAATGGATATTCCTAATTTTTGGTGGTACCATGTATTTGGTAATAGTTTCATAGTCATTTCTGACAATAAGATTTTTTGATATATATTTTCTCATAATTAATAGAATCTCGGATAGAGGTGGTAGGTGTAATACTTTCAGATGATTGAAATAAATATCATATATTATGTATGTAAGGGAAATGTATTTGTAGATTCATATAGTAGGAATCTACCAAAATAGGGTTTCCGTGAATCGAAGGAGTAGTGAAACCTTATGGGGAATTTTTCTCAGTTTCATCTAGATTCTTAGGAGGATGTTTCAGTCATGGTTCTATCCAGTCATAAGAAATCATCATCTCTCCATTTGTATATTCTCTAGATTCAATAGTAGGATGATGAGTTCAATGGAATTAAATATAAAATATGTGGTTGGAGACTATTCCCTGTTGGGATCTCTCTTCGGGTGGTAAACTCCGTTTTTTGGAATCTTTCATCATATCGGTATCTTTGAGGACCCCCGTTTTTTATTTTTATCATTGTTTTTATGGGTCATTCATTAGGGAAGAATAAATATATATTATGACATGAGATTGTGATTCTAGTTTTTTAGTACAAAGCTTGAAATTGATTATTCTGTGTCCCATTATTAAATTTTCTAAAAGAAAAAGTCATATCACCTAAAACCATATGGTTTTCATTATCCTCTTTTAATTCCTGTTTGTAAATGGGATTATTTATCTATCGAAATTATTTCTGGATTACCACCGACTCCCTAATGGGAGAATTATGTCTTAGTGGTGGTTGATCAATTGAAAAAATAATCTCATTTCATTACGATTATGGACATCACTAATGTTAATGTTCTATGTATGATTTAATTGAAGGATATTTTGAGGCTATATGGGATTCCATCTACCATTGTATTTGAAAGGGATCCAAGGATTACATCATGGTTCATGAGAAGTATGTAAGAGGTGATGGTGACTTGTATTAGGTTGATTATTTCTTACCAACCATAGATAGAATGTAAGAGGGACTAAGATATACAAATACAAGAGGATGTGTTCTGTTCTTATGTCTTATATTTCGGTGGATCTTAGTATATAAAACTAGGACCGGTTAATTTTGCTTATAGAAACAGATACCAGCCGTCTATGCAAATGGATATTTTATAGGCTTTTTATTATCACCCCTATAGGTCACCTAATTTTTTGTTAAAGGTGGGTGAAGATGCATTATTAGTACTGATTATTGGTCGGGAGCTTTTTGTGAGGATTCCAGATATACATCTGTGTCTTTTTACATGTTATATTTAATAAAAACCTTATGTAGATTAGTGGAATCATCTATTGGATTTTTCTATATGTGATTGAGTTTCCTTGAATGATTCTCCTCAATTGGGACACTCTCAAGATGGGAAATAATGGATATTGACTTTGAAATGTATTGCCCTCTTTGTGATCACTATGTGTCTTGGGAATGATTTTTATTGTAACACACAATGTTTTTATGGATCTTTTTTTTTCAAATATTGTATATTTTGGTTTATTTAATACAATTCACTAAGACAAACATATCATTCACATGGTATATACATGGAAAATGAAACATGGAACACGAACATGGCATACATTACATGGAATATTTACCTAGGGTATGTTACACGCAACCACAATTTTTATACGAAACATCATTTTATAGTTATAGATTTTTGGATGAGATAATTAGAAACGTGAAATTAAACATATTAATATGAATAGTAATAGAAAAATTTCAAATATTTATTACAATTATTTATATTAATAAAACATATTAATAATGAAATATATGATTTTAAGTAAAGTCCTAATATTTTTAAAAATATCATTCTCTCGATTGAGTTTCTTTAAATGTACTTTTGTGGAAAATAATAAAATTAATTTTCGATAAATTTGTATATTTAATATGATAAAATAATCTTCATTTTCGAATTTATAATTTTTAAATTAGATTAGGGTGATTTTTTATGATAAAATTCATTTTGTATGAATAGTGAAAAATACTAAATTTACCTAAAAACATCCTTTTTTTTAAATAATTATTACGGTTAAATTATATTTTAAATTTGTTTTGTGGTCACATTAGATAAATAATACATTTATTATTACAATTTAGGTCAATATAATAAATTTAACTTTTAAATTGAACATAAAAACATAATAAACTTTGAACATCTTTATACATTAATGGCAAGTAATTTCATCTCGTCTGCAGAATAACAATTAATCATAATTTTTCATATTCGTTGAACTAAATTTAAAAAAGTAAATATAAAAAACGTGATTCAGTATAATATTTAGATTCTAATTAGACTATGATTATGTTTTACCAAAATGAATAGTAAAAGTGATTAAAATTAATCATAGTGATTAAGTTCAAATTAAGTTTAATTAGGAACTAAACATTAATATAAGAAGACCAAATGACCCATAAATTTGTCCAATACCCCTCAGATATCCATATTAGGCCATTAATATTAAAATCCTTTTCTTTGGTTTGGTATAACTTTTTTTATGTATTAACATGTGTAATCCTAACTCGTTTTCTAAAATTCCAAGTGAGTCATTTTCCTTCCCTACAAAAGACCACTAACATTCCCACTTATTCACACCTCTCAAACCTATTATGATTGGAAAATATATACCCAATAATTATACACGAAATAATACTGTAATTCTATAAGCATTACCTTTGGAATAAGGAAATCTAATGAAACCTTTGGCCAAAACAAAAAGGAGTTACTTGATTAAGACGTTACTTCTTCTCTCATGTCATTTATTTTATTTTCTACTGCCACCCACTTCACATTATTTTTTTTCAAATATTGTATAAAAAACTAGTATGAACAATAATCTATGATTTATTTTTGAAATATTTTTTATCTAAACATTAACACACAACCATCTAATGGATAACTAACATACTTTTTACGTGTACGATGAACTATCACCTCACAAAACAATGATTGTTCAATTTTCCTTAACACTTCACATGGTGGGAATTATGTTGGAAAATTGTTTATAATTATTATATATTATATTTATTATTTATTAAATCTTATTTATTCCTTTTACAGTACATATTATCTTACATTCCATTTTCTGTTAATATGATAATTTGGTTTGAGAAAGTGTGGACTACCACCCCCTAAAAGAGATATGATTCATCCATACACTTCATAGATTTTATTAATGACGTTTTAGTGAATATATATGTCATATATGATATCATAAATATATTGTAAAAATTATATATATATATATATACATAAATTTTATTTAATTTATTTCTCTCAACATGAAAATTCAACGAAAATATCGTTCAGGCGTATGCAGAGACTACTGTCTCCATGAGCTGTGTATTCTAATTCATAATTAGAGATTATTGAAATTATTATAATGAAAATAATATATATATATATATATATATGATATTTATATCATGTTTTACACCCTTTAAATCATGATATAATGTATTAATACCAACGATATAATAAATTAAGACACATGAGTAGAATAAAAAGAATACTTCTTGAAGTGAAACCTTAACAATGGATAGTATAAAAGAAGGTAATATAAGTTCTTAATGATATAATATATATAATAATATGGTTCTGTAAAGGATTTATAATTAATTTTTATTTATCTTACATATTTTTATAATGAGTCTGATGTGATTTAAGACACAACATATGGGGATATCATCACACTTTTATTTTCATGAGATAAATTCTTTATTCAGCACCCATTCCATTAGTGTGGTGTATTTACTTCCATAAAATGTATTTTGAGTCTATTATACATAAATTTATGTGTATTGACATATCAATTTTATTATATTTCTTTCATTGGGTTTATGTTTCAAAAGTTAGCAAACCGGTGAATAAATTTTGTTAATAGTTTCCTTCATTAAGAATCATGTATGGTTTGCACCTAAATTCTTTTTCAGGTGTATATACTTCCACTTTACATGTTATATCATGAATATACTTTTTTCATGATATTTATTTCTTCATGTAATTTCATTCTCTTACATGGATACTATGATTCCAAGATACCATGTTATAAGAGTACTTTGAGACAATCACATCATTTTTTGATATTTTTTATGTTTATGCATCCATTAATGAAATATGTCGGTACCTGTCTTATAAAAACACATGAGTTATCTTATCCACATATTATTAATGATATCCTCATGTATTAGTACCATAATTCCACTCTTTCATTCTTAAGATAATGTCTTTACGAAAAATCTGGTCACCCCTCTCTCCATTCAGAAATCAACTATATTCAAAAACCATGTTTAAATTAAATGTTACCCAAAATGTTCTCAAAATATATTTGAGACCCATTTAAATGGAAAAATTATTTTAATAATGTATTTTATTGTTCAATTATTCTTGAATTTTTTTTTAATTATATTTTCAATGAAAATGTTTTTCAAAAAGGATTTATTTTTTCATAACCATTTTCAATACAGAAAGGATATTTTTCTCATGAAATGTTTTTAAAAGATATTAAAAAATTATTTCCATTATAAGATAACATGTGTTGGTGTTACTCGTGAATTTTGGGGAAATTATTCATTTTTTCCCATTCATAATATTGCATTGAGTGGATTATTTTTTGATTGAATGATATTGATGAAATCCATTTCTCTCCAATGAGTTATATGTGTATGAAATATTTTACTATTTCATGGGTTATTATTTTTCTGAAATGATTATGAAACCTATATTTTTTCATAGGTTATCACATGATTACTTGTTTTTAATAATTATTTTATATTAAGGGTTATGATATTTTTATTTATGATCTTGTGGAAGATGTAAATATGATTTCATTATATGATGGGTGGGACCTATATCTACTTACAATGTAGTGGGTGAAAATTTATAACTCATCAGATAGACTAATATAGTCTTGGGAATGAACCTTTACTACTAGGACGGACATGTGAGTGTACCATGACTACCAAGATGGTATGAGGTGTGAAATCAATATACAAATATGGCCATGGGATTGAACCATGACTACCAAGATGGCATAGGGAGTTAAAATATACTACCATTATGGTCTTTATAGAGATTCCTTACCTCCTATAAAAATCATTCTATATTCTTATTTGTCTACCAAAATTACATGTATCATTCAAATGTTGATCTTTAATGGCTTATATTATTTATTTCCCTATGATTCATTTTATATGAATAGTAAATCTTTATGACATGATTAATGTATATGATCTTTGATTTTTAGAGTATGATTTATATTGTCATTATCTTATTCTCATACCATTGTTCTCATGATTAGGTTTACTATCCCCCTTATTTACCCTTTCTCAGCATTTGAGCTCTCCACTTTTTATGTTTCCTCCCCCATGATTGGAAGATATGTATTATGATTGATGTGATTAAGAAGGTTTATTTTATATAATAACCAAGTGGGAGATAATATACATCACTTATGTAACAGAGTTTATGTTTCCATGTTTCCAAATGCACTAGACTATTATGGTATTTGGGCGTCTTTTTGTATAATGTTTTAATAATTCCCAAAAATTTATCTAATTATAATGTATAAAATGTGAGGGTAATTATAGTTGGTATTAGAGAAATGGATTAGTTTATCTTAGGAATCATGTATTAGAATAAAATAGTGAGATCACTAAGGACATGTATAGGGATAATTATTAGGATTAAGAAAATAATATTAAATTGTCCTAGAATTTTGGTAAATGATAGAGTGAGTGGTTTCCTAGAAATATATCCATATATGTATACTATAGGTGGATGTGGCTCTATAAAAGATGTACCTGGTGGTAACTTCTCTAAAAAGATGTTCCAGGACAGACTCAATGAAATATAGTACATGAAAATGGTTCTTTTTATACACCAAGTTTGACAATCATGGTTGATATTCATTGGAAATTCACAAACTCTTAATGAAACATCATTAATTATTTAAAAATAATTTTTTAATGAATAACATTCTCTAAAACTAAGGTATCATGGATTAAGGATGGGTTCATAATGTAGTCATCCAACAAGTTACTATTTAGTATTATTTGGTTCCTCATTTTAATAAATGTTTTTGACTCTATGATTTTGGTTTCAATAAATGACTCGAACCAAAAGTAACTGTGTCAATGGTGACTGGTGATGAAGGTATTGTGTTCCTAAGAAACCTAATGCAATGGGAGATAGAATTTAGAACCTCGTTGTTATGATCACATAACATTATAGATCTAGGAGTCATAGAATACTTCTAAATGGATAAAAGAAGAGAACAACATTATATTATTTATTTTATTAGGTAATGTACACCTTCTTTTAGATGGTCTTATGATCAACTTCTTGATGAAAAATGGATCAGTAATAATGAAAAGATATTCAATTTTTTATAGTGCTCAGATCAAGATAAAGTCATTCTGGTTGTCTATCGGTTTGAAGGAGAAGCAGAAAATTGGTGGACTCTAATGAAGAATAAGTGGTAGTAAGATGAGATTCAATCCATGGATTGGGACGAGTTTAAGAAATTATTTTTCAATAAGTAATTTCCTTTGATTATTAATTAGAATATAGAGAAAGAGATCCTTGATTTGAAGTAACAGGAAAAATAATATGTTGGTACCTACATGGTTAATTTCAAGATATTTTGAAGTTACACTTTAGGAATTAACCTCCAAATAAAAATCAATGTTGATAGGTTCTTCGAGGACATAAATCCATGTATGATAAGTTTATTTAACATTAGAGACTTTAATAGATATGAAGATATTGTGTTTTATTCAATCGAGGTTGAAATGGAGGTTGGAGTAAGGTATCAATCACATGGTTCTAAAATGAAGAGGAAGATGGAGATTAAATGAATATCTTAAAACAACGAAGAGATGTAGATGATCTTACCATTATACCCTATGTTTGGGATGAAACATGGAAGAAATTATCTTAAGGGGTAAAATAATTTTTCTATGGAATGGAAGTCCATCAGAAATTTCGCTATAGATGTGGTAGGAAGAAGTCACGTAATGTTGTGAATGGGGGAAAATAGGTGAATAATTTACCTCCCATGATTTTGTTCGACATATGTATAAGGAATCGGAATATACTAGCCATTACCCATAACTTTGGGATTGTGAATATGATCGATGTTAGAAACTACTTAAGTCATGGGACTAGAGAAAATCCCCTAAAATCACTATTTTTTATGAGGGTGGGATATATTTGTAATGAAAGGTACTCTTACAATACAATATATAAAAGATAATGTCAAATTTTATTCTTGATCTACCCACTCTTTTATAACAAATTAATTTGGTAAGGGTGTTATGATTCCACTAAAATAATTAGATGTGAACTTATAAATAAAAACCCCTAATGGTATAATGATTTATTCTCAAATAAATGATTCATCTCCTATTGAATATTGTGAGAATTGTTTCTTAAAAAACATCTTATTCATCCTTTGGCAGAATTTGATGTCATCATTGGCATGAATATGATTTCTTTGAATAAATCCCACCCTAATTTTCATTGAACGGATTTGATATTTGAAATCTTCCTATGATCATCCATCCATGTGATGAAAAGTATAATCAGTCTGTGGAGATTACATCCAGTGTATGTGACTTAATTACAATTGAAAATGGGTTTTTTATATCAAATGGTTGAGGTGAAAATCAGCATCGATGATGTGCCTTTTTTTCGTGGTTTTGCTGAAACATTTCATGAAGAGTTTCCTAGTGTTCCACCAAAATGTGAAGTTAAGTTCTCAATATAACCCATAATTTGTTCCACACCAATTTACAATACTCCGTATATAATGGCCCTAATTGAGTTGCAAAAATTGTAGATGAGACTCCAAGAAGACCTTGATATGGGATTCATTCTTCCCATTGTGTCATATTGCTGTGTACCGGTTATTTAATGGGAAAAACTACTATAGATATATGTGACTCCACATTTATTTTTGACATTCGAACAAGATCAAAATCATGAACAAGTATCCACTTCCTCGTAAAGATTACATGTTTGATCAACTATGTTGAGCTCAGTACCTTTCCAAGATTGACCTTCTGTATAGAGATCATTAATTATAATTTTTGAATGTAGATATACCCATTATGGAATTATATACAAGGTATGGAAACTATGAAAATATAAAAATGCATTTGGTCTTACTAATTCACATGATATATTCATGAATTGAATTAATAGATTCTGTATTTATTACCTCAATAAATTTTTTGTAGACTTTATAAATGATATTCATATCTATTCAATGAGAAAGGAAGAGCATGAATAACTATTGGGAATTATACTGATGACCCTATGGAAGGAGAAGATATATGAAAAATTTATAATGTGTGAATTTTGGATGCAAAAAGATTCATTTTTTGTTCACATAATCTCATTATATAGTATAGAAGTAGACTCATTAGGGGAAGAGGGTATTAAATATAGTCTTAGACCAACCATGGTGACTGAGATCTGAATATTTCATGGGTTAGCTTGATATTATCAATGGTTTTTTGTTTATTTCTCAAAACTATCAATTTTTATGACCATGTTAACTATGAAGGGTATCATGTTCTTTCTGCGAGATGAATGTGAGATAAATTTCATGGAACTGGAGAGAAGTTTAGTAAATAAACTAGTGATTACATTAACCTTTACTAGAGAAGGTATTGTAATATTAGATATTTATCCAAGAATGGATTGGGATGTGTTCTTATTCATAATAACATGGTTATAACTTATGCATATCTAACATTGTAGATTCATGATAAAAATTACTGAACACATGAGTTAGAGTTTACAGTGGTAATTGTTTAATAAAATATATGGAATTAATATCTTTATAGAAAAATGTGTCATATATAAACTGATCATAAAATTTTGAAATATATATTAACACAAAAAGAGTTGACCCTGCTCTAGAGAATCTGGTTATAGTTGATAATAGATTATTATTGGTAAATATATTACCACCCAAGGAATGCGGAAAATGGTGGCTAATGCTTTCTGTCAGAAGGATCATTCCAACTTATCTATGTTAAGAATCACAAAAGATACAATATTTCTGGATTTTCAAAGGATGGATCTATGATTCAAAAAGGAAGTGGAAAAATCTTATCTTTCCCAAATGAATGTTCAACACCCTATCCAATTGAATATCAACGAGGCACATAAGTAAGATGTATAAATGAAAAAGAAGGTCAGAAATGTTCCTAATTATTACCTTGATATTGATTTAATGATGAGGTTTTGGAACTGTGTATGTGTTCCATCCATACCAAATTAGAATAAGGTGTTATTAGATGATGCCTAGGGTTCTTCATTCTAAATTCATACTTGAAGTACTAAGATTTATAATTACTTAAAAGAATACTTCTTTTGGTTTGGCATGAAGAGAGATATAGTAGTGTTTATATCTCCATCTGTGGTATGCCAACATGTTAAGGCAAAAATAAAGAAGTCAAAGGGGATTTAATATCTAATTCCCATTCCAAATGAAAATGATAAAACAACACTATGTATTATTTCATTTAAATACCCCAAACCTCTAATGGTTTTAATGTTATATTGGTATTATTTGATCACCTTACTAGGTAATCATAATTCATTGTAATTGGTGAATACTTCTTCCTGGATCAACATTCCATGATATACATTAATAAAGTGTTAAGGTTTCTTGGAGTACCTCATTATATTGTATTAGAGAGGGATATAAGTTTTAATTAAATGTAATGGAGAATTATTAAAAACATGTTAAATAATTGACTTTTAACACTTCTTAATATTCAATGAAATGTGTTCTATATGAAAGAACAATTCAAACCATAGAGGATATGTCAATATCTTCTTCTATGAATTTAAATGATTATTGGGACCAACCCATTATTCTAGTTGAGTTCTCATAAATGAATAGATTTTAGTCAATAATACATATAGAACCTAATGGATCCCTTTATGGGAATAAATATAGATTCCTAACATGTTTGGATGAAATTGGATAAAGAATGCTATTGGGAACTAAGATTGCTAAAGAAATGGTTAGGAAGGATAGAACCATTCATCCAAATATCAAGGAACCTCAAATTTGGCATAACTATTACACTAATTACCTTTAGTGTGATATGTAATTTGAATTTGTTTAAATTTTTTTTTCTAATCTCACCCATGAATAAAGTTATGAGAAATGGGATGACAGTGAAACTAATCCATTGAAATAGTGGTCCCTCTAAGATTCCTAATCATATTAGGATGGTAGACTATCACTTGGGACTTCCTAAGAATATTTCTAAAGACCATGATGTGTTGCATGTATCTCTTATAAGTAAGTACATACCTAGAACTTCACATGTAATTAACTAATATGTCATTTTTTGGAGTAGGATCTTTCTCATAAAGAGCAACGTGTGGAAATCCAAGATCATACGAAGAATGTTCTATGAAAAAAGACCCATAAACTGAACAATGTTTTGTAGAAAAAAAACTTGTTAAAAGAATGAATATGGGAGCATGAGGATATGATGAAGTATAAGTATCCCCATTTTTTCATAAGTGATGAATTTCAAGGTTTAAATTCGTTTTAAGGTGTGTATAATGCAACATCCTTTGTTTGTAAGGACCATTTATGAAAAATGTTAATTTTCATTTAGTTATTGAAATTCACCAAGTCAAAAATTCCTTTCACATGGAACGGAATTCACATATATTACATGGGATACAAAAATGGTGTATGTTTCCCAGAACATTGACTTAGCATACGTTACATGCAACACTGATATATCTACGAAAAATTATTTTATAGTTCAAATTATTTAAACTACATAATTATAACCAAGAAATTAAACACAGTAATATCAAAAGTAATAAATAATTTTCAATTATTGTTAATAACTGATTTATATAAAGAAAAAATATTTATAATTAAAGATATGATTTTTTGTAAAGCCCTTATAGGTTTTATAGTAAAATTGTCTTAATTGAACAACTTTTAATTTCTTTCTATGAATATTAATAAATTTAACTATAGACACATTTATAAATTTAATTTGATAAAATAAAAATTATTTTTGATTTTGGAATCTTTAAATTAGATCAGGGTTAATTTTTTGTATTTTTTTGAGAAACATCATTTTTTTATAAATATTGAAAAATAATAATTTCAGATTAAAAAATGATTTTTTAAAAATATTTAGTAAGTATATATTATATTTTATATTTTTTATGTTTATGTAAGATAAAATATATATAAATTGATTAAATTTAGGTCATTAAAATAATTTTTACTTTGAAATTGAATATAAAATGGTAATAATCTTTTGGACATCTTTTTACTATAAAGAACCATAATTTCATTCTGCCTATGGGATTAGCATTAATCGTAATTTTTCTGATTATGTAAAATTAATTTAGAAAAATTAACAGTAACCATTTTAACAATTATAATATTTATCATCTCATTGAAACATGTTGATTTTTAATGGAAATGATTTGTAAAATAAATGAAAATTTAACACAGTGATTATGGTCAAATAAAGCTTAATTTGGGACTGAAACTTAATATTAGGGACCCAAATGACCGAATACCTTATCCAAACCCCATTTTTGTCCATTATTCTACAATAAATATTCCATTAATGATTTAGGTTTATTTGGTTTAAATTTTTTAATTTACAAACGTGTGTACACCTGACTTGTTTTAAAAAATTCAATGTGAGTCCTTTTCCTTTCATATAATAGGCCAAAAACTCTCCCACTTCCTCTCAACTATCAAACCTATTATGATAAAAAATTATCTACCCAATATACTTCCAAAAAAGCATCCCTTCCTCCTCAAATCTTTACCTTGGGATTAATGAAAATCAATGTAAAGACCCATATTTTTCCATGTAATTTTTTTAATTATACAGAAATATTATGAGTTCGCTAAAATTAACGGCATGTGATTATGAGGCCCTATGTGTCCAGAATAAATTTGTAAATTTTTTTTTCAGGTATGTTTAGTAAACGCGTGAGAGGTGTTTTGTAACATTTGAACTGGAGATCAGAATTGAAATCTGAGGACACAGTTGTACTCACAGTGCCGATATTCTATTAAGGTGACCTTCACCTCGACCGCAGTGGGTCGAGGGTGGAAGTTAGTTTTTCAGTTTTTGTTGGAGAATTAAAATAAAAATAATAAAAATAAAACAATAACTGTAATTTTTATTAAAAACCTACCATTTGAATACTTGGGGGTGGGGTCCACCCGAACTCACCTTTAATGTGAGTTAACCCTTGGAATTCCCCCAATTTAATGTGAAAACATTAATTGAATTAAAAAACTTAACATAATTAATATTGTATCCTCACCACTTGCTTTGGAATTGTTGTTGAAGGGAGAGCTTGGGGAGATCCATTGGATGATCATCCTCCAACGAAGAACCACCCCCAATGAATAACGAGGAACCGACGCCTGAGCCCGGATCTGAAGTGAGTTGCAGGAGCGACGAACTACTGCATCCACTACATGGAATTCATCCCCTTCATCATGAAACATCGAAATAACGTCAATGTAGGGGAATATTTATATTTTATTCATTTACTTAGGTTTATTTAATTTTCTTGAACCGCCTACTACCCATATAACGTAGAGGGTGCGGGCTGAACAAACATGACCTGATCCCTCTAAAATCCTTCTTTATTGGCATGTTATTTGTGGGTGGAAGCCTAAAAACTGAATAATGCAATGATGGTGTCATCACAACCGCACCACCGAAGTATTCCACAGAACGATGGCCACGAGAGAGGAAGGGGGCGGCCGTCACTCGGTTGGCCTCATGGAACCAGGGCGGTGCGCGTTTGTGCCACCGATAGTGACGGAGGTCGCAACCCATCAGCTGCAGTGGTGGGAGGAAGGTGGTCGGCATGCAGGCCGACCATGTGAAGGTGGGGCGGCGTGCTTCTGTGCCACCGGTAGAGGAGGAGGCGACAACCCGAAGGACGTGGTGGCACACCAAGGCGGCTGAAAAATGGCTGGTCGTGGGAGGTCAGTGGCGCTGACATGTCGCTAGGAGGAGGACCGGTTGGGAATCCGGCTGATCATACCACACCAAGAGGGACCCCTCCATTATGTCTCGTGAGCCAGCAGAGTGACCAAACGGCCCTTGGGCCGTTCAGAATACCAGGGGTCGCCTCCCCTAGGGTACCAGCTAGGGCGGACGCCACCACGGCAAATCGCACCCGGCTGAGTAGGTCGCACCCAACAGGCCGGGTCACCCCTTCACAGGCTGGGCTAGACCATGGCCTAGCGGGATGGGCCTGTCACGGCTCAGGCCAACTGGGTTGAGTCGGGTCAACCCAAACCGGGTCAGACCGGACCTGGGCCAATCTAGAACAAGATACGCCTTTTTGGCCATATCTTGAGAACCAGGTGTCCGTTTGATAAACCATCTTGGTTATCAGAATCATTGTATTGATAAGGTAATTTTGGTATACTCCATTGGAGATTTGGATAATTTTGGGGTATAACCGGGTTTGATCGAACATTAGTCTAATCGGGCCCTCAGAATGGAAACACTAATAACTTACAGACCGGGAGTCTGATTGACGTTCCGTCTATCACATTGGGTCTCTTATGTCGTTGTAGGCCCTAGGGATACTTATTCATGGGAATTAATGGCAATTAAATTATATACCGATTTCTTGAGGAGAGGAACCTCCAATAATCAAGCATGCTTAGTGCAGGCACCCTGTGGCTGGTTGTACATGAGGTGACTTTAGAATCTATGTGGGTCATCTTCGGATCGTGTGTGATTCAGCATCTCCAGATCCTATGTGGGTCATGTTCATGTCCAATATGGGTCATCTATAGATCATGTTTGGGTCATCTTCAGATCCTGTGTGGGTCATCTTCAATCTTGTGTGGGTCAACAACAGAGCTTCTAGACGAATTAAGATGATCTAACAAAACAGCTAATCATCTATACTTATGTACTTATGTTATACCTGGTGTGATATAAGTCTTTACCATTGTGGTAATATTTTGTGTGGAATTACATGTAACACCCGAGACTTTTTTGTTATATAAATCATCAAAAGAATATTTTTTTTACACAACACTTGCTTGGATTTCTTTATACGAAATCGCAACCTTCCTCGATAGCTTGCGTCGTACGCAATACTGAGTTTCACTAAACAACGATATGCTATTAAAATGTTATTAAAACTAGCCATTATGAATAGTAATAACCACTTTTTGAAATTTTATAAATTTTATTTTTCAAAATGGACTTCATTTTTGGCTTCGGAATATCGAAATTAGCCTAGGGTGAAATTTTGGTATTTTTCTGAAAACTTTCAATTTTTGATGAATAATGAAACCACTATGTGGTAGTTAAAAAACAGAATTTTTCATAAAACTTAATTTTACCGCTTCTGTGACTGGAATTTCAAAAATCCGAGAGACACAGTTGATGTCAGTAAGTAAAATGTGGTTCAATGAGATGAAAATAATTTTTTGGTGAATAGTAACTTTTTACTTTTTTTTACCACGGTTAAAAGTAAATAGGGTAATTAAGGGTCAAGATGATATTATTATTACCCTAAAACATGTCCTAATTCTATTGGATAAGTGTAATTCGACCAAAAACAAACTTAGGAATAAAATATGACCATTTAGTCCCACTTGGATTAGATTAGGACATTTATTATTAATTTATTTAAAGAAGGGTTAAAATAGTTGAAATCAAAGTTTAATAAGTAAATAATTTTTAAAATGGGGTTATACATAAGAGAAAATCGAATAAAAATATTAATTAGAAATCTAAAAAGATTTCCTACATAACGGTATTTTATTTTTAATTTTTAGACATTAAATAATTTAATTTATTTATGACATAATGATGATACAGTAATTATCTTATTAATGAAATATTGACATAATTGGTGTTATAAACACAAAAATAAATGTAATTTGAGACTTTTTATGAATCCCACTAATTTTCTAGGTTAATATTACATGTTATTATTGATTTAATTAACTTGGTTCGAACTAATAATTCTGTTATGATTTTCAAAAAAATCAATTACTAAATAGTGTCAAAATTGACATAAAATAGTTTTTAAAACACATATTATATTGGTAATTGTTATTTTATTCCTAAAAAACTAAGGTTCTGCCAAATTACTTAGATAAGGTTATATATATTAATATTAAACAACTTGGGGTTCATTTGGTTTCTTATAGTAAGTTTATTAACCTTATAGTGTAAGAACACAAGAAGACACGGTAAAAGTAAAATTATTTAACTTAATGTTAAATCTAAATGATAAGGTTAAAATAGGAACCTAAACTTGTCTAAATTCTATTGGATGAGAGGATTTCGACCCATCCCCACCTTATCTTAGAAATATATCAATTTGGATCTATTTAAAACCAAACTTGACTTTATAATAAAATAATAGTTTTAGTTATTCCAAAGGTGCCCCTCTCCTCCTTTATAAAAGGACACCTCCTCCCCCTCTTCCTCGAACCACTTTGAGCCTTCAAGCTCGGCCAACCCCTGAAACTTTATCCTCTCCACTTCCCTAGAGACATCCTAGAGGTCCTGGTCTTCTTCAAAGACCAATTTTAGTGCCCTAAAAGAATGTCTCAAAGAAGCACTTCAAAGAAGAGGTAATGTCTGTTACCGATTCTTTCATCTTTATTTCTTCTTCCACTTCTTCTTCTTTAGTTGTTTCAGTATGAAGTAATAACATCAGTATCACTCATATACTTATATGCTATTATAATTATGAAATAACCCTATTTCACCATCTATCCATCTTACGGAAAAAGAAATCACCGCGCGTGCGTACGTACGGAATACCATCTCCACACCGTGGTGTAATCTATTTTCCACCACCACCTTACTTGGATGGGTATAATGGTCTAAATAATGACTATATATGACTATTATAAAGTGATATTGATTCTGAAATAATATACATACACTCCAATACAATTCCACGATCATAGGAACTATATCATCACTCGTGCGTACGTACGGAATACCGTCTCCACGATGTGATGCGACTCGTTCTACATGATCTTCATTTCATAATGATTATATAAATGACTTGAATGAATGAATATGATATATATTACACTAATACAATTCTGTAAATGAGGTATCTATAACCTAAAGAAAAGAATAAGAATTTATTCGACAAAACACACATAAAGAACACAAAGTTATAAACACTCGAATAACAAGTAGCAATGAAATATTACTACTAAGAAGCTAAGAATATGACCATATATGATATCACAAAAATAAGTATGATTGTGGAATAAGTCAATAACATTATTTAAATCATTATACAGGAGGTTCGGACACTTACAAGGCAAATCGGACCTAAGGTAAGGGAAATTTCACAATCTCATTTTTATCCGAGATTGTTTATACTTTAGCATTTACAGGGGTGTATTTTATCATCCACATCCATGTTTCCTCAATATGTAATTGTATTTCCATCCACCTACAATTTTTTTTAAATCCAAATTTACCCTTTAGTGAGTTTTTATTAAAGGATATGAAAGGAATCTTTTGTCGTTTTTCGTATGAGGTACTTTTTGACTTTTCTGACAAAAGTACGAGAAGAATGTTTTTTTTAACTTAAACGGCATGAATGTATTTTTAAAACATTATTTCCAAGAAGCTTCCTTTACAAGTTTTCAAGTTTATTTTTAATCAACTTCTTTTAGTTTATAATTTTATGAAATGTTAAGAAAGTAAAAGTGTTTTTGAAGTAGAAAGGATATTTTCCTCAAGAATGGAGTTTAAGTGTTTTATCAAAATTATTTTCCATCTAAGATAATATAGGGTTCTGTTTCTATCCCTATTATTACATTGATTTGATTATGTTGTGATGGAATTATTTTTATGAATTCCTTTATCTTATATGAATTGTTTTATGATGTCATGTTGTTTAAGAATCCCATTTTTATTACATGGGTTATGCAATGATGTATGATTTATGATTTTGTGGAACACATAAGAATGGTATCATTATGAGATTGGTGGGACCTATAAATCCCTCCAATGAATTGGTTAAATATTTTATATCTCATGAGATAGACATGGCTGGAATAGTAGGTTATATCGGTTCAGTGAAACAGGACTGAAATGAGGGTGACTCGGTTCAGAAACGGACTTTGTCCACTAAGATAGTCTTGGCAATGAGTCTTGACTAACAAGAAATGATTCTCTATGATTATGTGTGTATGCCACAAAGTTTCATGTTTTAAGTTATGATTATTGTGATTACATTTCACTGCCATGATTTATCCCATGTTATGAAATTATGATCTCTTTTGCAGGTTAAGATTTCAAAAATTTATGTGCTTATGTATACGATGTGTTTGATATTTCTTTTGTTTACCCTTACTAAGAATTTGAGCTAACCCTTTTTTATTTTTTCTTTCCCTAGGTCAGGAATAAAGTTATTAAGTAAGATATTCCAAAAGGGACTATCGATATGATGAAATAAATGGGAGATAGTGTAGACGCTTTATGAACCAGTTGTTTATGTTTCTCAGTTTCTAAAGACATTATACCTATATGGTCATTTCGTGGTTTTGTTATATGATGTAATAATTATGCTTCAATTTTGAAGTATTAACAATTTATATAAAGTATGGGTCGTGATAGTTGGTATCAGAGGAAAGGTATAGTCAACCTTTAGAAACTAGGATGTGAAAGCCTTAGTAAGATCCCTAAGGATAAGTCTAAGAATAGAACACAATCGTAGTTTTTTAGAAATGGCCATGAATAACCTAGGATAAGACCTTAAGTGTGAAATTTTATTCTTGATTATGTGGTTTTCCTATTATAATTAGTGTTGCTCACACTATTATTCTTGGTTTTAGTCAATGGTTGGAACCCGAAGGAACCGTGTTAATGCGGAATGTGACAGGCAATGCAATGATTGTCCCCCTGAGCAGCCAAACGTTATGGGAGCTGGAATGCAAAATCTTTTAGCCATTCTCACACAACTTTCTCAAGATATGAATAATGCAGGACTTCCAAACGAGAAAAGGAAGGAGCAAAATTCTTTTGAATCCTTCATGAGGCAGCGTCCACCTTCTTTCAGCGGGTCTACTGATCCATTAGTTTCTGAACAATGGATTAGTACTACTGAAAAGATATTTTCAGTTCATCAATGTTCTGAACATGATAAAGTCGTCATAGCAGTGTATCTTTTGGAAGGAGATGCTGATCAATGGTGGAATATTATTAAGAATACGAGGCAAAGGGATGAAATTGAGTCCATGGATTGGGACGAGTTCAATAACTTATTTTTCAATAAGTACTTCCCTCGTATTCTCCGAACAAAGATGGAGAAAGTGTTTCTTGAACTGAAGAAAAAGGATAATGAATCTATTGGTACCTGTGAAGCAAATTTTACAAGACTTTCAAGGTACGCTTCTGGTATTATTATCCAACCTGAGAGTAAGATCTATCGATTCATTAGTGGCTTAAAACCAAGTCTTCGAAGGGCGTTATCCATAAGGGACTTCAATAGCTACGAGGAAATCGTTCGATGTGCTCTCAATGTCGAGATGGAGATTGGAGTAACCCATTAGTCATATGGGTTTGATAAGAAGAGGAAAATGGAATTCAAAGGAAAATTTAAAGAGCACACTGAAAAGAAGATGAGCTTTCCCTTATGCTCAAAGTGTGGAAAGAAACATGGAGGGAGTTGTCTTAAAGGGACAAGTAAATGTTTCAAATGTGGAAAGGAAGGTCATCGGGAATTTGAATATCGCGATGATGGGAAGAATATGTCTAATGATGCAATCAAAGGAAGGGATACACAGAATGAACCTACTACACTTCAATGTTTCAAGTGAAAGGAGATGGGACATTATGCCAATAAATTCCCTAATCTAAGGTTTGATGATGATGGTCGACGTCAACAAACTCTTAAGGCTAAAGATAAAGGAAAGTCACATGCAATTTCTATCAGTGATGTGGAGTATGATAACGATGTGGTGAAAGGTACACTTACCATCCACTCTAAAGTAGAAAATGTTTTATTTGATTCTGGATCCACCCACTCCTTTATTTCTGAAAACTTTTCTAAGGGTATCACTGTATTACCTCAACAATTAGATGTTGAGTTAGCTGTGACAACACCTAATGGAACAACAGTCGCATCAAAAGTTTATAATTCTTCTCCGATCAAAGTTTGTGGTAAAGTGCTTCTTGCAAATCTTGTGATCCTTCCTATAGTGGAATTTGATGTGATTCTTGTCATGGATTAGCTTTCTTTATATGGAGCACATATCAATTTCCAAAAAAGGGAAGTCACATTTCATATTACAGATCAATCTATGATCGTCTATCAATGCAAGGATGAACATAACCTTCTAGAGGAAATATCTTCCATTTTATGGGTATTGATTCCACTAAATGAAGTTTATTTATCTCAACTGGTTGGTGAGAAACTCATGATTAAGAATACGCCCATTGTACGGGAGTTTGATGATGTCTTTCCGGAGGAATTACTGGGACTTCCACCAAATCGTGAAGTTGAGTTCTCAATAGAACTCGTACCGGGTGCTTTGCCTATTTCAAAGACACCTTATAGAATGGCCCAATTGAGTTGCAGGAATTGAAGAAGCAACTCCAAGAGAATCTTGATAAGGTATTCATACGCCCTAGTGCGTCACCTTGGGGAGCACCTGTTCTGTTTGTTAAGAAGAAAGATGGATCAATGAGACTGTGCATTGATTATCGAGAACTTAACAAGATCACTATCAAGAACAAATATCCTCTCCCGCGCATTGATGACTTATTTGATCAACTACTCAGAGATCAATACTTTTCCAAGATTGATCTTCATTCAGGGTATCATCAATTAAGGGTCAAAAGGGAGGATATACCAAAGACGGCTTTCCGTACAAGGTATGGACACTATGAATTTATAGTGATGCCATTTGGTCTTACTAATGCCCCTGTTATCTTCATGGATCTGATGAATAGAGTCTTTAGAGACTATCTTGATCAATTTTTGGTAGTCTTTATAGACGATATTCTTGTCTATTCAAAGAGAAAGGATGAACATGAAGATCACTTGAGAATTATATTGAAGACCCTGAAAAAGGATAAGCTTTATGCCAAATTTACCAAGTGTGAATTTTGGCATCAAAAAGTTGCATTTTTGGGTCACATAATCTCAAAAGAGGGGATATCTATGGATCCAGCAAAAACAGAGGTTATCAAAAGATGGTCGAGACCAACAACAGTAACTGAGATCCGAAGTTTTCTTGGTTTGGCTGGATATTATCGACGTTTTGTGAAAGACTTTTCACGATTATCTAATCCACTCACCAAGTTGATTCGGAAAAGAGTTAAATTTGTCTGGACGGAGGAATGTGAATAAAATTTCAAGGATTTGAAAAGAAGGTTATCCAGTGCACCTGTGCTCACACTGACTTGTAGTGGAGAAAGGTTTGTGATATACAGTGATACATCCAAGAAGGGATTGGGGTGTGTTGTTATGAAAAATGATATGGTGATAGCTTATGCCTCACGATAGTTGAAAATCCATGAGCAAAATTACCCAACACATGATTTGGAGTTAGCTGCGGTAATCATTGCATTAAAGATTTGGAGGCATTACCTTTATGGTGAAAGGTGTGATATTTATACTGATCATAAAAGTTTAAAGTATATTTTCACACAAAAAGAGATGAATATGCGTCAAAGAAGATGGTTGGAGCTGATTAAGGATTACGACTGCTCAATCCATTACCACCCTGGGAAAGAAAACAAGGTGGCAGATGCATTAAGTCGACAAGACCATGCCAGTTTATCCATGATGAGGATCACAAAAGATCCAATATTTATAGATTTACAAAGGATGGATCATGAAATTATAATGAAAGGGGAAAAATCATATCTTTCTCAAATGAATGTCCAACCATCTATACATGTGAAGATTAAAGAGGCACAGAAAGAAGATGTCGAGTTACAAAAGAAGGTGAGAAATGCTCCTGAATTCAACCTTGATTTTGATGGGATAATAAAGTTCAAGAATCGGGTTTGTGTTCCTCCCATCCCCGAATTAAAGAAGGAGCTGCTAGATGAGGCTCATAGTTCTTCATTCTCTATTCATCCTGGAAGCACGAAGATGTATAGGGACCTGAAAGAGTACTTCTGGTGGGATGGCATGAAAAGAGATGTTGATGAATATGTCTCTCGATGCTTGGTTTGTCAACAAGTTAAAGCTGAGAGACAGAAGTCTAAGGGGATGTTACATCCATTACCCATACCCGAATGGAAATGGGAAAACATCACTATCGACTTTGTCACAGGACTTCCTAAAACATCTAAAGGCAATAATGCTATCTGGGTCATAGTTGATCGTCTTACAAAGTCTGCACACTTCATTGCTATTAAAGAGGATTTCTCTCTGCATCAGCTTGCCAGGATATATTTAAAGGAAGTGGTAATATTGCATGGAGTACCACTTTCTATTATATCTGATCAGGATCCGAGATTTACCTCGAAGTTCTGGCGAAGTCTTCAGAATACTATGGATACAGAGTTGAGTTTCAGCACTGCTTATCATCCTTAGACAGACGGTCAGTCTGAGTGAACAATTCAAACCCTAGAAGATTTTTTGGGATCTTGCTCTATGGATTTCAAAGGAGGTTGGGATCAACACCTACCTTTAGTGGAATTTTCTTATAATAATAGCTTTCACTCCAGTATTCAGATGGCTCCTTATGAAGCTCTCTATGGAAAGAAATGCAGGACTCCAACTTTCTAGGATGAAGTTAGGGAAAGAAAGCTATTAGGACCTGATCTCATTGATGAAATGGCAGAAAATGTCAGATCTATTCAACAACACATAAGAGCAGCTCAGAGTCGACAGAAAAGTTATGCCGACAACCAAAGAAAAGACCTAGAGTTTGAAGTGTGTGATAAAGTGTTCATATGAATATCTCCCTGGAAGAGGGTTATGAGATTTGGAAAGAAGGGTAAGTTGAGCCCTAGATATACCTGTCCTTTCGAAATACTGGATCGTGTTGGGAAGGTAGCTTACCGATTGGCGCTTCCACCAAATCTCTCTCAAGTTCACGATGTGTTCCATGTATCTCTCCTGAGAAAGTACATACCTGATCCTTCACATGTACTCAGCTCAGAAGTTGTACTGCTGGAGCAAGATCTTTTTTATGAAGAACAACCGATAGAGATTCTGGATCGTAGCGAAAAAGTCCTACGAAACAAGACCACTCGATTGGTGAAAGTTTTATCGAGGAACCACCTATTAGAAGAAGCTACATGGGAGCTTGAGGATATGATGAGGGAGAGGTATCCTCATCTTTTTGTTACAAAGTGACGAATTTCGAGGGCGAAATTCATTTTAAGGGGGGTAGAATGTAACACCCGAGACTTTTATGTTATATAAATCATCAAAGGAATCTTTTTTTTACACTGCACTTGCTTGGCTTGCTTTATACGAAATCGTGACCTTCCTCGATAGCTTGCGTCGTACGCAATACCGAGTTTCACTAAACAACGATATGCTATTAAAATGTTATTAAAACTAGCCGTTATGGATAGTAATAACCACTTTTTGAAATTTTATAAATTTTATTTTTCAAAATGGACTTCATTTTTGGATTCGGAATATCGAAATTAGGCTAGGGTAAAATTTTGGTATTTTTCTGAAAACTTTCAATTTTTGATGAATAATGAAACCACTAAGTGGTAGTAAAAAAAACTTATTTTTTCATAAAATGCAATTTTACCGCTTCTGTGAGTGGAATTTCAAAACTCCGAGAAACACTATTGATGTCAGTAAGTAAAATGTGGTTTCAATGAGATGAAAATAATTTTTTGGTGAATAGTATCTTTTTACTTTTTTTACCACGGTTAAAAGTAAATAGGGTAATTAAGGGTAAAGATGATATTATTATTACCCTAACACATGTCCTAATTCTATTTGATAAGTGTAATTCGACCAAAAACAAACTTAGGATTAAAATATGACCATTTAGGCCCACTTGGATTAGATTAGGACATTTATTATTAATTTATTTAAAGAAGGGTTAAAATAGTTAAAATCAATGTTTAATAAGTAAATAATTTTTAATATGGGGTTATTCATAAGATAAATTCGAATATAAGTATTCATTAGAAAGATAAAAAGATTTCCTACATAGTGGTATTTTATTTGTAATTTTTAGACTTTAAATAATTTAATTTATTTATGACACAATGATGATGCAGTAATTATCTTATTAATGAAATATTGACATAATTGATGTTATAAACACCAAAATAATTGTAATTTGAGACTTTTTATGAATACCACTAATTTTTTAGGTTAATATGACATGTTATTATTGATTTAATTAACTTGTATCTAACTAATAATTCTGTTATGATTTTCACAAAAATCAATTACTAAATAGTGTCAAAATTGACATAAAATCGTTTTTAAAACAAATATTATATTGGTAATTGTTATTTTATTCCTAAAAATATAAGGTTCGGTCAAATTACTTAGATAAGGTTATATATATTAATAATAAACAACTTGTGGTTCTTTTGGCTTCTTATGGTAAGTTTATCAACCTTATAGTGTAAGAACACAAGAAGACACGGTAAAAGTAAAATTATTTAACTTAATGTTAAATCTAAATGATAAGGTTTAAATAGGAACCTAAACTTGTCTAAATTATATTGAATGAGAGGTTTTCGACCCCTCCCCACCCTAGCTTCAAAATATATCAATTTGGAGCTATTTAAAACCGAACTTGACTTTATAATAAAATAATAGTTTTAGTTATTCCAAAGGTGGCCCTCTCTTCCCTTATAAAAGAACACCTCCTCCCCCTCTTCCTCACACCACTTTGAGCCTTCCCGCTTGGCCAACCCCTGCCACATTCTCTTCTCCACTTCCCTAGAGACATCCTAGAGGTCCTTTTATTCTTCAAAGACCAATATTAGTGCCCTAAAAGAAGGTCTCAAAGAAGCACTTCAAAGAAGAGGTAATGTCTGTTACCGATTCTTTCATCTTTATTTCTTCTTCCACTTCTTCTTCTTTAGTTGTTTCATTATGAAGTAATAACATCAGTATCACTCATATACTGATATGTTATTATAAGTATGAAACAACCATATTTCACCATCTATCCATCCTACAGAAAAATAAATCACTGCGCGTGCGTACGTACGGAATACCATCTCCACGCCGTGGTGTAATCTATTTTCCACCACCACCTTACTTGGATGGGTATAATGGTGTAAATAATGACTATATATGACTATTATAAAGTGATATTGATTCTGAAATAATATACATACACTCCAATACAATTCCACGATCATAGGAATGATATCATCACTCGTGCGTACGTACGGAATGTCGTCTCCACGATGTGATGCGACTCGTTCTACATGATCTTACTTTCATAATGATTATATAAATGAATTGAATGAATTAATATGATATATATTACACTAATACCATTCTGTAAATGAGGTATCTATAACCTAAAGAAAAGAATAAGAATTTATTCGACAAAACACGCATAAAGAACACAAAGTTATAAACACCCGAATAACAAGTAGCAATGATATATTACTACTAAGAAGCTAAGAATATGACCATATATGATATCATAAAAATAATTATGATTCTGGAATAAGTCAATAACATTATTTAAATCATTATACAGGAGTTTCGGACACTTACGAGGCAAATCAGACCTAAGGTAAGGGAAATATCACAATCTCATTTTTATCTGAGATTGTTTATACATTAGTATTTACTAGGGTGTATTTTATCATCCACATCCATGTTTCCTCAATATGTAATTTTATTTCCATCCACCTACAATTTTTTTAAATCCAAATTTACCCTTTGGTGAGTTTTTAGTAAAGGATATGAAAGGAATCTTTTGTCGTTTTTTGTACGAGGTACTTTTTGACTTTTCTGACAAAAGTACGAGAAGAATGTTTTTTTAACTTATACGGCATGAATGGATTTTTAAAAAATTATTTCCAAGAAGATTCCTTTACAAGTTTTCAAGTTTATTTTTAATCAACTTCTTTTAGTTTATAATTTTATGACATGTTAAGAAAGTAAAAGTGTTTTTGAAGTAGAAAGGATATTTTCCTCAAGAATGGAGTTCAAGTGTTTTATCAAAATTATTTTCCATCTAAGATAATATAGGGTTCTGTTTCTATCCCTATTATTACATTGATTTGATTATGTTGTGATGGAATTATTTTTATGAATTCCTTTATCTTATATGAATTGTTTTATGATGTCATGTTGTTTAAGAATCCCATTTTTATTACATGGGTTATGCAATGATGTTTGATTTATGATTTTGTGGCACACATAAGAATTGTATCATTATGAGATGGGTGGGACCTATATCTCCCTCAAATGCATTGGGTAAAGATTTTATATCTCATGAGATAGACATGGCTGGAACGGTAGGTTATATCGGTTCAGTGAAACAGGACTGAAAGGAGGGTGACTCGGTTCAGAAAGGGACTTTTTCCACTAAGATAGTCTTGGCAATGAGTCTTGACTAACAAGAAATGATTCTCTATGATTATATGTGTATTCCACAAAGTTTCATGTTTTAAGTTATGATAATTATGATTACATTTCACTGCCATGATTTATCCCATGTTATGAAATTATGATCTCTTTTGAAGGTTAAGATTTCAAAAAGTTATGTGCTTATGTATACGATGTGTTTGATATTTCTATTGTTTACCCTTACAGAGCATTTGAGCTCACCCTTTTGTATGTGTTCTTTCCCCAGGTTAGGAAGAAGGTTATTATGTAAGATATTCCAAAAGGGACTATAGATATGATGAAATAAATGGGAGACAGTGTAAACGCTTTATGAACCAAATGTTTTTGTTTCCCAGTTTCTAAAGACACTATACCTATACGGTCCTTTCGTGGTTTTGTTATATGTTGTAATAAGTATGCTTCAATTTTGAAGTATTAACAATTTATGTAAAGTATGGGTCGTTATATTACATTTCTGGTACTTACCTTTGTGGTGGTACCTATGTGGTATTGTTCTATGTGGCATTACCTGTGTGGTACTTACCTTGTGGTACAATTCTATTTGTTGATACCATTGTGGTATCCTTCGGTGTAGTATAACATTTGTTGTACATACCATTGTGGTGTTGATTTTGTGTTATTAATTCATTCATGGAATATTTTTGCTTTTGGATAAAGATTTGGTCCTTTTGTTTCCTCATGAATGAGATTGTTTAATTGAAAACATAGGTATATGTATGGGAATATACCTATGTAGGGTTGATTGTTGCTTCATGCATTTTAATTGTGGTCTTTCATCGTTGTTTATCCTTTTTGGTTTCTGAGAGACCTTTGCAGGGCCTCGGTGTCCCAACTGAGTATCGTTATACTCACCCCTACATGGGGTACCCCCCGCACTTTGTTGTGTCTTGTACAGACGTCGGACAACACTGATCGAGGTCGAGGGTACCAGGACTGGAGGTTGCATAGAGGTGGAAATTGGATGTGATGATCTATATAGACGACTATTTGAGAATTGTACCTACCGTTCAGGTAGGAACCTTGGTGGGTGTTCACAGGAGATATTTTTCGTTTTACTTGAGCTTTCCATTTGGGCGTGTATTTTGGCCCCCTTACTTACTGTACACAGCCAGTTTACTATATAGTATTCTTGTTCTTGTATCTTGTTGCATGCTTGGTTTGTGTGAGTTTATAGGTTTATAGGAAATTCCTTCCCTGTTTTAGGGATATTCCATTTCCGGTGGTAGTCTATAGCCCCTGGCCTATGGATGATGGGCTTGGGTTAGTCATGGTAAGGACCCTGGGGACGGGTCATGACAAATATGTATCAGAGGAGTCGGTTCTACCGATGAACTTGGACTCGGATATTTTAATCATAAATAGTTTGATGTGTTATTAGAATAGTTATTAGTTTGGTGAATCCAGTGTTGGTGCGACGGCCGACGTATCCATACACCAGGACCTTCAATTATAATTTCAAAATTAGTTCACAAAAACACTTATTGCGTGTGTATTTTTGAAATGTTTTATTTGTGATCACATTTAGTAATCTCAGTAGGTATAACATAATAACCACGAAACACCTATTTTTTTCAGGATGCCTCCACGCAGACAGCCAGTCAGGGTTCTATATAATATATTTGATGACAGCCCACTGAGCGACAAGGCTTCGGTGCAGGGCCCCATTTCGGTAGTTGTATTATCAGGTGGTGTACCAGTAGCACCACGACACATTGGGAAGTCGGGCCACCTGCTCCAGTAGCAAAGGGTGAACACCTCTTGAGCGTGTTGCATGATTTCCAGTGCCAGAGGCAACCGATGTTCCGGGAAGAGATGGATCAACAAGCAGCTGAGGACTAGGGGAAAGCTGTGGTTTGAGTTTTTCGACTTATAGGGACACCGACTGATCTCATGGTGATCCTTGCCTCTATTTTTCTTCAGGAAGCAGCAGGTATATGGTGGAGCATGATTCCCTAGTTTCATGATGAGGTCACTTCATCTATGTGGACATCGAGAGCATTTTCATGGTTGGGTTCATCCCAACGACCTTACACTTAGTGTGTATATAGGAGCCTCTCCACATGCAACAGGGTAGCATGACTATGGCTCAGTATTTAGCGAGGATCACCGACCTCTCATGATACTCCACAATCATGGTGTGGTACCCCTTATTCAGGGCCTGGACCTTCGATCAGGGGCTCATACGGGAGATTAGTGCTTCAATGATTTCTCTCAGCATCCCGACATTGGTGGGGGTGTTAGAGAGTGAACTCTTGGTGGAGATCTTCCTTGCTGATTAGTCAATGGATGCAAGACCCACCACCAGACATTATATAGAAGATTCATTTGTAGCTGGCAGTAGAAAAATGACATAGTGGTCTAAGAGGACCATACCCATTGGTGGACAACTGCAGGATACATGATCAGTTGTGCAGGGATCTTGAGACCGAGAAGGATAGGCAAGGAGTAGGCCGTGTTACTCTTATGGCAGGAAAGGTCACATGGCTCGCGACTGCCTGACCTGCCATATAGATGACCAGAATATGGTTGAAGGACCGTCTGGACAATGGTTAAGAATTGATCAAGGAGGTCTGCAGGTAGTATGAGGATGTGGTAGAGGAGCTGACCATGCAGTATGTGGTGGGCAGTGATTTTAGGTTCTACCACCACCTCAAGGTGGTCTACCCCGACCACATGAAGCATGTGTACATGGACGAGTTTAGCTCTAGGAAGTTGAGTCCTATAACCACAGTACTCTGTATATGATTTGAAGTATGATATGTATCTACTCCACCTTAGTTTCAGTAACTATATACACATGTACCAGTCACTCTTTTTTTTTCCATTACCCTCATTTGGAGCTCGGAGATTCTGGTGGAGCAGTTGGCTCGATCCTTATGGCTGGAGACTCTTATGGGAGCAGATTAAATAGTTACACACTGGTTCTGGAAGTGTGTGCTTACTCTATAAGGTGATATCTTCATATGGGATCTTCTAGTAGCGGCGTTGAGGCCTTACAACGTCATCTTGGGTATGGACTAATTATCTATAGTTCATTCTCAGATCAACTTTATTAGGCACAAATTTCGGTGTGTCCACATGGATGGGAAAAGTTTTTCCTCACTATATATAAGGGAACCATTACAACACTTGATATACTTACCTGGAGGAGGGTGTCGCCGATCACACATCAGTTGGTTAGCCATACCCTAGGAGCAATTGATGTTGAGAGTATGAGATATCTTGTAGTGGTGGACCAGTATGCTGATGTTTCCCATGATGATGTTTCTGGTCAACCTGATCGTAGATAGGTCGACTATTACATCGAATTTTACCCTAGTATGGAACCAATATCTACACAGGCATATCGGATGGCTCCCACAGAGCTACGAGATCTCGAGTACAACTGGAGGACTTGCAGATCAAGGGGTTCATTAGGCCTGGTGTTTCTCCTTGGGCAATCCCGATTTTGATCTTCAAAAAGGCAGATGGGAGTTTGAGACTCTGTGTGGACTATCGGTTCCTAAACTAGGTGATCGTGAAGAATAAGTACCCACTCCCAAGGATTGACGATCTTTTTGATCAGCAGAAGGAAGAATGCTGGTTTTTACAGATCGACCTTAGATCAGGATATCATCATCTGAGGGTACGAGAAGAGGTTCTAAAGAAGATGGCCTTTAGATGTCGGTAAGGACATTATGAGTTCTGGGTTATGCCATTAGGTGTGACCAATGCCGAAACAATGTTCATGGGACTCAGGAACAAGATCTTCCAGCCATACCTCGATCGCTTTGTGGTTGTCTTCAACGGCAAAATATTAGTATACACACCTATAGAAGAGGAGCACTCCTATTATCTATAGATATTTTAGGAGACACTCTGAGAGAACCAGTTTTATGGTAAGCTATTGAAGTTTCAGTTCAAGATCCTAGAGGTTCAAATATTGGGACACGCCATCTCGGAGGCTGGAGTTTCGGTGGATCCAGCCAAGATTGAGGTTGTTCTTTCTTGCGACCCACCCGAGAGTGTGACGGAGGTGTGGAGTATCTTGGGTTTGGCCGGTCACTACCGGTCATTTTTTCCTAAATTTTCAAGAGTTTCAGAACACTTATCAACATTGAAGTAAAAGGGGAAACACTTCTTGTGGTCGGAGAGATCCCAGTGGTGTTTCTTGGATCTGAGGCAGAGACTGACGAGTTCCCCCATCTTGAGGCTACTGGAGGAATTTGTTGGGCATGTAGTCTACTGTGATGCATCCAGGACTGGGCTTAGATGTGTCTTGATGTAGGACTGAGAAGTGATCGCCTATGGTTCTCAACATATGAGACAACATGAGCAGAACTACACTACCCATGAACTGGATTTAGTCGTATTGGTAGTCTCTTTGAAGATGTGGCGACAATACTTAATGGGAAAACGTTTTAAATTCTACTATGATCACAAGAGTCTCAGGTATATCTTCTCTCAGAAGGATTGGAACATGAGACAATGACATTGTCTTTAGTTTCTCCATGACTTTAACTTAGAGATAGTCTATACTCCTGGGAAGGGGAACGTAGTAGCAGATGCACTCAGCAGGAGATCTGGAATACAGTTTTTGAGTGAGGTGACAATGTAGTTATCCACCTTGTGGATATCCTACATGGATCGAGATGGATCAGCTAATCTTCATTCATTGACTGTCACTCCCCCAATCCTTCAGCGATTCAGGGAGGCGCAAAATGGGTACACTGACTGCGAGGGTCGATGTGCTCAGATATCCATAGGATAGGCACCTATTGGATTTTCTGATGGTGGGGAGAACATCATCCTATACAGAGGACGTAATATGGTAACTATGGCACTATGAGAAGAATTTTTGAGTTAGTTTCAAACATCCCATATAGAGGTATATCCAGAAGTGACGAAAATGAAACATAACCTTCACCTTCAGCACTAGTGTCCGGGAATGAAGAAAGCAGTGACAGAGTTTGTCTCACAGTGCCTAACTTGTCAACCAGTGAATTTAGATCATCAGATTCTAGCAATATTAGTTTAACCACTAGAGGATCTAGAGTGGTAGTGGGATTGAATTTCCATGGACTTTTTGATAGGACTTCCACGCACCTCTAAGGGTCATGAATCTATATGAGTAATTGTTGAAAAACTCACCATGTTATCCCACTTCCTACCTATCATAGATTTGGGTTCAATAGAGGGAATGGGACGCCTCTACATACAAGAGATTGTGTGGCTTCATGGGTTTCCATCTATGATTGTATCTGATCGTGATGCACGTTTTATTTACCGGTTATTGAAGGGATTGCAGGAGGCGTTCGACACACATCTTTGGTTGAGCACCGCCTTCCATCAACAGATGGGTGGTCAGACAGAGCAGACAATTCAGACCATTGAGGACATAACGCATGCTTGGGTCCATCATTTTGGTCATAGTCGGGAGGATCAATTTCCCTTTGTGGAGTTTTCATACAATAATAGTTATCACTCCACTATCGGTATGGCACAATTCGAGGCATCGTACGGTTGAACTTTCAAATCAATCTGTGCTGGGCTGACCCAGGGGACTCAACACTCATGGGACAATAGATGGTACGAGCTACCATAGAGAAGGTAGTGATCTTCCAGGAGCGGATGAAGACTGCATACAGTAGGCATAAGTCTTATGCTGATAGGGGACGGTGACCTCTGGAGTTTTAGGATGGTGACCATGTCTTCTTACGGGTCTCACCTCTATGATGTTATCATAGATTTGGACGGGGTGGAAAGTTATCTTTGAGGTTCATTGGACCCCTTTATATCCTTAGCATAGATGGTGAGGTGGCATGCCTTTTAGCTCTTCCCCCTCAGTTGCATTGGGTACACGAAGTTTTCCACATCTCCCAGCTGAGGAGACAAATACATGATTCCTCACACATCATTGACTTGGGCGAGAAGGACATCGACGATGGGGCGACGTTTTTGGAGGCTCTAGTGGAGGTTGAGGATCGACATGAGAGAGTCCTTCATGTACGAACGATACATCTGGTGCACATATGTTGGTAGCACGAGGACCTCAAGAAGATCAAATAGGAGTGGGAGGCTCATATTCGTGCTCAGTACCCCACTTGTTTCCCTAGTTGGTGTTGGGGCTTTCAAGGATGCAAATCCCTAATGTTGGGAGAATGTAAAGACCCGGGTTTTCCATGTAATTTTTTTAATTATATGGAAATATTACGAGCCTGTGAAAATTAACATTGTGTGATTTGGAGGCCCGCTGTTCCCAGAATAAGTTTATGAACATTGTTTTTCAGGTACGTTCCGTAAACACAGGAGCGGTTTTATGTAACTTTAGAACCGGTGATCAGAATTGAAATCCGAGGACACCGTTGAAATCATAGTGCTGATATTATCTTAAGGAGACCTTCACCTCGACCGAAGTGGATCTAGGATGGATGTTAGTTTTTTATTTTTTTGTGGGAGTTTTAAAAGAAAAATAATCAATATAAAACAATAAATTTTATTTTTATTTAATACCTCCCATTTGAATACTTGGTGGTGGGGACCTCCAGAACTCACCTTTAATGTGATTTTTCCCTTGGAATACCACCAATTAAATGTTCCAACATTAGTTTAATTAATAAACATAAAATTATTAATATTGGATCCTCACCTATTTCTTGGGAATCATTGGAAAAGGGAGTGTTTTGGGAGAGCCTTTTGAAGATCATCCTCCAACGAAGAACCTCTCCAAACGAAGAATGTGGAACCGACGCTTGAGCCCGGATCAGAAGTGAGTTGCATGAGCGAAGAATGCCAGGGACCCCTTCATTGACTTCATCTCCATCTTCAGGACACCTCCAATGAACATCATGGTAGGAAATTATTTATAATTTCATCGTGGCATTACGTTGATTAAATTCTCTGGAACCGCCTACTACCCACATAACGGGGATGGTGCGGGCCGAACCAATATGTCTCAATACCTATGAAAGCATTCTTTATTAGCATATTCTTCGTGGATGGTGGCTGGCATACCGATAGATGTGATGACGGTTGCAGCACAATCGCCCCTCTGAAGGCGGCCGCGACATGATGGCTGTAGTGAAAGAAGGTGGCAGCCGGCACCCGGTCGGCCTCGTGGAACTGGGGTGGTGGGCGTCTACACTGCCGGTCGCAAAGGAGGCTGTGGACCATTGTCTGTAGCAGTGGGAGGACTGCGACCGGAACACCGGCCAGCCGCGAGAAGGCGTGGCGGGGTGCGTCTGTGCCACCGGTAGAGGAGGAGGCCACGGTGGTGCACCAAGGTAGGCGACCGCAAGAGGTCAGTAGTGCTGGTGTGCCGGTGGGAGGAGAACTGGTCGGGAATCTGGCCAGTCATGTCACGCAGAGTGAGTCCCGCATGCTAGCAGAGCGACCAAATGGCCCTTGGTCCATTCAGAATACCCGGGGCGCCTCCCCTCAGGTAGTGGCTAGGGCGAACTCTGCCATGGAGGACCACACCCAGCCGAGCGGGCCACGTCCCATGGGCCAGGCCGCCCCTCTATGGGCCGAGTAGACCCAAACTGGGTTGGGATGGCCCAGGATGGTTCGGGTCGACCTAGGCTGGTTCAAGCTGAGTTGGACCAGACCTGGGCCAATCTAGACCCAAATACGCCTTTTTGTCTATATCATGAGAACCGGACATACATTTGACGAACCGTCTGCGGTGCCAGAATCATTGGATCGAGATGGTCCTTTTGTTTTAATCCACATGAGATTTCGATAATGTTGGGTTATGGAAGGTTTGGATCGAACCCGAATACAACTGTGCACTCGGAATGGAAACGCTAATAACTTACATACTGGGCGCCGATTGACGCACTGTCTGTCACGGGTGGTCCCTTATGAAATGAAGGACCATAGGGATACTTCTTTTTGAGAATTTGTGGCAGTTAATGTATGGACCGATGGTTTGAGGAGTAGAACCTTCCAGAATCAAGCATTCTTAGTGTGGGAACCCTGTGGCTGGCTGTACTTGGGGAGACTTCAGATCCTATGTGGGTCATCTTCGAATCCTATGTGGGTCAGCATCACCATATCCGATGTGGGTTATCTTCTGATCCTTTGTGGGTCATCTTTATATCCAATGTGGGTCTTCTTCGGATCCTGTGTGGGTCATCATAGATCGTGTGTGGGTCAACAGCAGAGCTTCTCGACAAATTATGATGATCTAGCAACACAGTTAATCAGCTATACTTCTGTACATAAGTTATAACTAATGTGATCTGGGTCTTTACCTTTGTGCTAATCTTCTGTGTGGAATTACCATTGTGGGTTGTATTTTTGTGGAGGTACTTATGGGGTATTCATCTGTGTGGCATTACCATTGTGGAAATTACCTTGTGGTACAATTTTGTGTGGTGATAACTTTGTTGTATCCTTATGTGTGGTGTTACCTTTGTGGTACAAACCTTTGTGGTGTTTCCTTCATGTTATTCATTCCTTCATGAAGCAGTTGTGATTTTGTCTAAAGAGTTGGTCCTTGTGTTTCCTCATGAATAAGATTGTTAACTTGACAACATAGGTATATGTATGGGCATATACCTAAGTATGGTTGACTACTGCTTCGTGCATTGTAATTGTGGTATTTCTTCGTGGTTTATACTTTGTTGATTCTGAGAGTCCTTCAGGGGGTCTCGGGGTCCCTAATGAGTGTTGTTATACTCAACCCTGCATGGTCTATTCCCACACCTTGATGTGTCTTGTGCAGACAATGGAAAATGCTGAACGAGGTTAAGGGTACCAGGACTGAAGGCTGCTCAGAGGTGGACATTAGACGAGACAATCCGTAGAGATGACCGTTCGAGAGTTGTACCTACCCTCCATGTAGGATCCTTGGTTGGTTTTCACAGGATCTATTTTCAGTTTTAATTGTATGTTCCAGTTGGGTTTGTATTATGGCCCCTTTACTTTTTTTACACACATTTTTTACTATATAGTTTACTTGTTCTTGTATCTTGTTGTGTGCTTGGTTTGTGTGAGTTTATAGGTTTAAAGACAATGCCTTCCCAGTTTTAGGGATATTCCCTTCTAGTGCTTGTCACCAGCCCCTAGCCTATAGAAGTTGGGCTTGGGTGAGTCACAGCACGAGTCTCGGGGGATGGGTCGTGACAACCAATGAGGTCTTTTGGCACAAACAAAAAGTAGTTACCTGATTAATAGGTAACTCCTTCTCCAATTTCCTTTATTTTATTTTCTTTCACCACCCCCTACAGGTTTTTTTTCAATTCATGTATAGAAAATAATATCCTAAATAAAATTGGGATTTTTTATTCAATTATTTCAACATACACTTACACACACCTCAATATAATGTATAACGAACATATTATTTATGTGTACATCAAACTACCGCATCACTAAATGATGATTGTTCAATTTTAATTAATTCCTATCATGGAGGAAATTATGATGGAAAATAGGTTTATATATGTTATATTTATTATTTATTATTTTATTAATCTTAATTATTGTGTTTACAGTGAATATATTTTTACTTTCCATTGTTTGTTAATACGATAATTTCATTTGAGGAAGTATTGATTACCACCTCTCAAAGCGATATGAATCATTCATACACTAAATGGATTGTATTAATAATTGTTTTAGTAAATATATAATACATATATGATATCATTATTTTTTTAATAATGATATATATACACATATATAAAGATATTAATATTATTTTCCTTCTTTTAACATGATAATTAAATAGATAGAGCATTTATGCGTATATACGGCCTACCGTCTCTATTAATGGTGTATTTTGTTTCATAATTTTATATTATATATTTTATTATAATAAAAATATGATGTATATACGTGATATTTATATGAAGGTCCAAATTCTGTAAATCATGATATAAATTATAAATAAAAGTGATATAACACATTAAGACACATGAGATAAATTAAGCGAATATTACCTGAAGTGAAACCATAACAATGGATTTTTAAAAAGGGGTTAATATAAGGTTGTAATCAATCCTTATATAAAATATTATGTTTTTTAGAATATTTATAATAAATTTATATTTATTATACTAGTGGATTGAATGCGTACATGGAGATTCAAGAAATAATGTAAGGGGATTTCATCTCACTTTTTATTTTCATGAGATATATGATTTAATCCCCACCCATTCCTTTTGTGTGGTTTATGTACTACACAATAATGTATTATTTGTCTATTATACATAATTTTATTCTTATTAAAAAAAATTATGAACTTTATTTCAAGGGGTTTAGGTTTCAAAAGATACCAAATTAGTGAAATAGTTTTGCCTCAAAATTCCTTCATTGAGACTCGTGTTTTGTTATGCACCTAAATTTATAGTGAGGTGTATATATTTTGATTATACATGTTATATCACGAATATAATTATTTTAATTATATTTTATGTATCATGTAATTTATATTTCTTATATGGATAGTATAATCCCATGTTACCATGTTATAAGAGGTTATTGAGACAATCTCATTTTTTCCTAGATTGTCAATGTTTATGCGTACTTTGATGAAATATTTTGAGCCATCTCTCAAGAACAACCATGATTTTATTTATACTATATTTTTTCAGTATATCCTCATGTATTAGTAAACATTTTACACACTTTGGTAATTAAGATAATGATTCTATGTAAAATATGATTGCCTCTCTCTCCAGTAAGAAATCTATTGTATTTAAAAACCATGTTTTGAGAAATGTTTTCAAAATGTTATCCAAAATATTTTCAAAAGATATTTAAATACCATTTTAAAGGAAAAATTACTTTAGAACAGTTTATTGGTTTTCAGTTCTTCCATTATAATTTTTCAAATCTATTTTCAATGAAAACGTTTTTCTGTAATATTTTCTGTTTTAAAAGACATATTCAATGTAGAGAGGATATTTTAATCAGGACTATTTTTTAAAATATAGTTATAAATTATTTCCCATCAATGATAGCATATGTTGGTGTTTATCATGCCTTTTCTGGAAAATATTAAATGATAACATTCATATTCCTTCAATGAAAGTGTTTTTTTCATGCCATTATGTTGATGATACCCATTTATCTTTCACAGGTTATATGTTTATGGAATCTGTTTCACTTTCTCGAGTTATGTTTTTGATGAAATTATTATGAAACCAACATTTTTCCACATGTTATGATATGATTATATGTTTATAGAGAACATTAAATGTAATGTGTTATTATATAATGATTTATCATCTTTTGGAACATGTTTGGATGATTTCATTATAGATGGGTGGGAAAAATATCTCCCTCCAATACATTGGGTAATGATTTGTTTCTCGTGAGATAGACTAATCGGGTCATGGGAATGATCCTTCAGTAATAATATTTCCATTGGAGTGAATGATGACTTCAAAAATGTTAAAAGGAGATAACTCATGCTACTAAGATGGACAGGGTAGTGAACCATGGCTACCATGTTGGTATAGGTATTGACCTTATACTACCAATATGGTCTTGATAACGATGACTTGGATACTATGGAAATCATATTATATTCTTATGTGTCTGAGACAATTCTAATTCATTTCCTATCTAGTTCATTCATTCCTAATGTTCAACATTTTCATATGATTCATGTATTACAATCGGCCATGATTTATTCCATCATTCATGTATATGATATTTGATATCAAGGGTATGATCTTTTATTTTCATGATCATTTTATAATAATATTATTATCATTATTATGTTTACATATCTCCCTTGTTTACCTTTATTTAGCATTTTAGCTACCCCTTTTTTATGTTTCCTTCCACAAGTTAGGAAAATATGCCTTTTTTTATGTGTCTAAGAAGGGTGCTAGACAAGTAGAACGTAGTGGGGGATAACGTAGATCACTTTTGTATAATTATTTATGTTTCCATGTTTCCAAAGGCATTATAATACTATAGTACTACGAATATAATTTAATAATATTTTACAAATATTTTAAATGTTATGAAGTGTTGATGTATTTAACATGATGATATATATGCTTATAAAATGTAATTTTTTTGTTTATATGATACAAAGTCATGATTTTGATATATATATTGACTTAGGAAATGGCATACCTTTATCTCTCAAATTTGATATTTGGGGAATAGTGATTTGTAGCAACATGTTTCAATTATAGAGCATATGTAACACCCTGACCCTAGTTACCCAGAGTCGGTGAATTCTTACATAATATTTCCATGATCCCAAGGGATCAAATCCCAAAAGACTGGTCAATTTAGTATCATTGGAAACACTATATATATTCATAAATCTTACATTACATCATAAATTGAAAAAATACAACACCATATTTTATTAATATCCCCTCATACTATCCTTGGAGGTCATTCATAAAATACTTCTTCACAAACTAGAAAAAATAATACATTGAAAGGGGTGAGCTCAGATGCTCAGTAAGGATAACAATATAACAGAAACTTTCATAAATAAACATTAACATTTAAGGCAATGTAAAACTAAAACAAAAGCCTTTTAAACTAGAACTTCATCATAATATGGAAAAGATAAAATGAAATACTTCTAATTACTTATTCACATAGATATTCTACTAATCTAATTATCAAATGCAATATCAATAACCGCTTTCATAGTAAGGGAATGCATAATGCCAAATTATCATAACCATATAGTCAAGGACTTGTTCCTAGACTACAAAAAAGATTTTATCAAGTCCTTATACCAAGACACTAGTTTGTCTTATAAGACCTACAGATGCATCGAGAAGCTATAGTGAGCTCCATCTGTCATATACTAAGTCCAATGCATTCCTCATATGAAAAGGTATAAACATAACATAAATATTCGTATTAAAACGAACATACTAAATGTCCATTCATTATCAATAAACCATGAATGGTATAAAAATAACACAATAGTAGTCAAACATATCACAAAAACTTCAATACAATATATAATTTTTGTATCATAATAAATCAACTTCAAATATGCTTAAAATCCATCAAAGGATATTGACATATATGAAATCAAAACTATTTGAGAGAAATGTCTTTTTTTATTCATTTAAAAATCACATAATTATAAAGAAAACTTTTATTTTGAAACTATTTTTATAATAATGTAAGGGAATCTTGGACGATGTTGTAGTGGCAGAAAATAGCCGCACCTGGCGTATAAGTTAAAAAAAGACATTCATTCCTTAATTTTGTCGAAAAGGTTATAAAGTACCTTGTTTGGAAAGTGACGGAAAGATTCCTTTCCAAACATATAAGGTCAAATAAGGGAAAAAATAACTTTAACCAATATTCTAGTAAATATAAAAAATGTTTTGAAATACATTTTTATGAAGCATGGATGTGGATGATAAAGATGTCACAGTAGATAATTACATATAAACAACCTCGAATAATGAAGAGATTGTGAAATTAACACTTACCTTGTACTTTTCCTTGATTGAGGGTAGGTTATCCTCCTATATACTGGTGAAATAATTGTTATTAAATTATACAATAATCTTATACATTAATATGATATCATATATGATCTTTTATCATTGCTTTGTTAATAATATCTTAGTATTATCGTTGTTTCTAGTGTTAATTGATTCGTTTTCCTTTATATGAGTTGTTACATAATCCATGTTTTTTATGAATAGATTGTATATTATTTGTATCCATAATTATATTTAGTATTTAAACATTATTTTTAACCATCAAATGAAAATTAGTCTTCAATGGATACGATGAGGAATGAATCTCATCACGTTCGTGGAGATGGTAGTCTGTACGTACGCACGAGCGACAATATGATTCTTTTGATATTAAAAGCATATATAATTGGATGGTATATCATATATAAAGAATCATTATAAAGTTATATTTATTATTTACATCAATTACATGTCATTATCATACCCATCAAAATAATAATGTTTTGAATAACAATTACACCACGATGTGGAGACAGTAAGTCGTATGTTCGCACGTATGGTGACATATCATTAAAAAGATGGATATAATACTAAATATGGTTATAATGTATTTATAATAACATCACACTATATATAATATAATTTATTTATTATTTTATAGTGGAAATAAAAAAGAAAGAAGAAGTGGAATAAGAAAGGAAATTGAAAGAGGGAGGTGAAAACATTACCTCTTATTCGGGTTCTTGGTTTTAATTTTATAAAAAGGGATCCTTATGTTTTCTTTCTGATCAAAATATCACCTCTAGGTTTAAGGTACGATAGTTGAGAGAGTATTTGGGTAGTGTTTTTTCATGCCAAATGGCTTTGAAGGTGTGAAATTGAGAGAAGGTGGAGTTCCCTTTTATAAGAGGGGTGAGGGGCACCTTAGGAAAAGCTAGAAATATTATTTTATAATAAATTTATATTCGGTTCCTAAAGGCTCAAAAGTATATTATATCAAGGAAATGTGGGTATGGTTCAACATCAACTCATCCAATAGGTTTTAGACAGGTTTGGGTCATTATATTAATCTTAACTTTTAGATTTAACTCTTAATTAATTAGTTTGACATTATCATGTCTCTTTGTATTTTTATATTATATGGTTAAGAAACATACTATATACATCCAAGAAAACCCCAAGTGGTTCATTAATAATACATATATCATTATATATGTCTTTTGGTTGAACCTTAGATATTTAGGAATAAAATATCAAGTAATAATATTATATTTGTTTTAAAAAAAACTCTTTTATGTCAATTTTGACACTATTTTGTATTTGATTTTTGTGAAAATCATAACAGCAAGATTACATAGAACCAAGTAAATTGAATCAATGATAAAAGGTAATATTATCCTATAATCTTATTATAATTAATAAAAAGTCTCAAATTACATTTATTTGAGTATTTATAATATCAAATATTTTATTATTTCATTATTAAGGTAATTACTCCATCATCATTGCATCATTAATAAATTAAATTATTTAATGTCTAAAAATTATAAATAAAATACCATTATGTATGAAATATTTTTATATTTATAATGAATATTTATACTAAAAAATATATACTATATAACCCTATGTAAAAATTGTTTTACTAAAAGATATATGTTTATGTCATTTTTTGTATTTATCTTAACTTAATTAATATAAAGTGTCATTTTCACTTACAAGTGGCTCCATGGGGTCCCACATTCGGCCTAGAGATGCCTATGGTCGGAAATGTATTAGACAATAGGGTTATGACATGTCTTAATGTAATTTAGTATTATTATAATATTATTCCTTTACCATTATTTACCGGATTTACCCTTTAACCATGATAAATAAAATATTTACCGATGTAATTATTCAAAATGTATAAAAATTAAAGTTACCTATTTACAAAATTTGTACATCCTGAATCCAAATATGGAATCCATTTTTTCTAAATTCAAAACACAGAAGTAGCAGAAATTAATTTAAAATTAATTCCTGCTGTCAAAACAAAAAGCAAGTTTTGAAGAAATAATAACTATCAAAAGATTAACACATGTTTATGTCTAGATGAATGTGAAATTACATCCAATAACCAATATAGGATTAAATTGAAAAAATATAATCTAATTATTATGTAAAACCACTAAATATTTCAAAATATTACTATAAATTATTTTTATTAAAAATGTTTTTTGATTAATGTTTAGTATTTTTCACTATTCATCAAAAATTGGATGTTCTCAGAAAAATACCAAAAATTCAACCTTGGATAATTTCTATATTCCAAATAATAAAAAATTCCTTTTTAAAGGTAAATTTTATAAAATTTTAAAAAGTGGGTATTACTATTCATAATATCTAGTTTGATTGGTTTTGATGTGTTAGAATTCGAAGTTGCGTACAACACCTTCTATTGTATTATTCAAAGAGAAATGTATCATGGATGCATTGGGTGTTACATTCTCCCCTCCTTCAAATAATTGTTTCCTCACAATTTGAAATTTTTTATTGGAAAATAAAAGGTTGAAAATAGAAAATACATTCAGGGAAAACCTATATCAGAAATAGGGTTAATAAAATTTGGTTTTAATAAGAATGAAATGACAATTAGAATGTCACCACCAAATTAGGGTTTAGAATAGGAGAAAATTGTTTGAAATTATAGACATGTAATTAGAGGAAAAACATAAATATTTATAAAGATTTATTGAGGTTGTCAATCACAAACAAGTGTAAAATTAAGGGCCTCAAAGCCATCAATCTATGATGATTTAAAATATCATCAGTTCAACAAAACATAAGGTATTAGGATAACACATTTTTGGTTTTAATATCCCATCCCTAAACTTTAAGAATTAATTTCTTCATAGAACAAGATATATATATATATATATTTATTTATATATATATACTTGACAAGTAGAGTTTCATCTTTCAACTAATTTCTACCACAGACTCATATTTCACTAAAAAAGATAATAACACTCAAAAATATTATATTTATCCTAATCATATAAGGTTCCAAACATTAACACATACCATTATAATGAAGAAAAATATTTTATAATAACCGGGGACTTTCTGTAGGCTAGTGGTAGGTAATAAAGGCTTATTTCACTATGGTTGTGGGTTTGATTCCAACAGCATTGTCCGACATGATAGGTTATCACCCAACCTGCGGGTTGTCCTTTTAATAAAACAATAGTATCATAATATTTCAAAAATTATCATAAGAAATGTTTTAACCTTAAACCATAAAATCCAATTTTCAACTTAATTCATTTCAAACAATATAGTTATCCAAAGTACCTCTGTCCAGAATCTCTGTAAAAGGTATCAAAATTCTGAAATCAATTGCAACATCAGATTCCCCAAACAATGTGAAGTTTCTCTTATTGTCACAAACTGAAAATATGATTACCTTAGTAATTTTAAAACTTTAATTAAAACGATACGTACTACAGTAAAATCCTTATATGTATCACATTATTCGCATAACGAGAATACAATACTTGAGTCCAAAAAACACAAATACCTTAATTATTCCTCTACAGGTGTAGTAACTGCATAATATTGGCCTTGATCCCTTGGCCTTTTATGAGTTATGTTTCCCTGAATCTTAGGAAAATCATTTATATAATTCCCCATTTCTCTAAAACTATAGCATTCAACACTGATAGCCTCTTTCTTTCCCTTGCAATCACGAGCCTGGTGACCTTTTTCTCCACATTTGTAACAAAATCCTATTCCTTTTAGGCTAGTGTCGGGGTGCTTCTTCCCACAATTATCACATAATGGAAAATCATTCTTTCCCTTTTTCCCTTTATCTGTCTTTTTCTCCACTATTCCCTTCTTATTTTGCTTTAATTTATTGTCATTAGATTTAGAGAATTCCTTTTTTGTCTTGATAGCACATGAGACTATATCTTCATATGTTGAGAAAGATTGTGAGACTAATTCTCGACAGAGAAATGGTTTTAACCCATCAAAGAAAAATGATCAATCTTACTCCTTGGGTTACGTATATAATCTGATACATGACTTTCTATCCTTGTAAAATTATCCTCATACTTTGCGACATTATTATCCTCCTTCTGACTCAGACTCAGAAATTGTCTTTCCATATCCACTCGATGGTCATGAGGAAAGTAATTTTTTAATAAATTTCATTAAAATCCCTCCATTCCATACATGATGCTTCTTTATACTCCATTGTGTTCTGAATCAATGACCACCATTGATCAACATCTCCCACGAGGCGATAAACAGCCATAACAACTTTTTCCCTTTCGCTACTCCCAAAGCATGAAATATTTTCTCTATTAAACTTATAAATTACTCAGATACCAATGGATTTGTACTCCCATTGAATGTTGGTGTTTGTTTCCTCATTAAGAGATCTATCATTGATCCTCTACATTTTGGATCAGGGTGATCCATACGGGTAAGGTTATTATTCATAGCCTGAGTGAGGTGTCCCAGTATGGTGATAAGCTGATAAACACCAGTTGTATCACCATCTCTAATATAATTATCTTTAGTAGGAGGTAAATCCCTACATGGAGTGATTACATTGACACGGTTTCCATTCCTTCCACTAGGCACCATTTCTAAACAATGGCCTAAACTAAATTAGTTTATGAATAGAAATACATAATCCCATACTTGTGAAATACTTAACATAAATTGAATAGAATATGGATATATCCATAATCATAAAAATGTTTTCATTGAGTAAGTATATAATCAAAAATCCTTCATAATGGTTGGTAAATAAAATGAGGTTTGTCTTAAGCATATCCTCAGGGAAGTGTCGTAACCAAGAGTTTATCATGGCCTGTTGTCATGCACAAGGTCATATTCGAGTCTAGCTCAAAGTGGTGTTTTCGGATTCCACCCCTAGGTATATCTCTTCCAGAGCCGCATCTACCTGCTTGTATGAATACAGGGATGTATTGTTTGGAAAACTCACCCAATATCTATAATACCAAAATTTTATGAAGTTATTCTATACTAATCCTTAAATTTTATCATAGTTCTATGTGATCTAATCAGAGTTTATCTAAATCTAGCATCCATGGATTGTACTAAACTTCCTCTAATTCCAACTGTAACGCCTCGACCCCAATTACCCATAGTCGGTGCATTATTACATAATATTAGCATGATCACAAGGGATCTAATCATGAAATACTGATCAGTTTAGTATCCTTGGAAACACTATATATATTCATGAGTCTTACATTACATTATAAATTGAAAAACTACAACAAAATATTATCTTCATATCCCCTCATACTATCCTCATAGGTCATTCAGAATGTACTTCTTCACATCCTGGGAAAAATAAAACATTGAAAGGGGTGAGCTTAGATTCTCGGTAAGGATAACAATATAGAGGAAACTTGCATAAATAAACATAAACATTTAAGTTAATGAATAACTAAAAAAAGCCTTTTAAACATGAAAATCATCATAATATGGAAAAGATAAAATGAAATAATTCCATTTACTTATTTACATGGATATTCTACTAATAGAATAATCACATGCAATATCAATAACCACTTTCATAGTAAGGTAATGAATAATGCAAGACTATCATAACCACAGAGTCAAAGGCTTGTGTAAATACTAAAAATAAGATTTTGTCAAGGCCTTGTGGCAAGATAGTAGTTTCTCTCATGAGACATGCCGATACATCTAGGAGATATAGCGGGCTCCACTCATCACATACTAAGTCCAATGCATTCCTTATATAAAAAGGTTTAAAAATAACATAAACATTCATATTAAAACTAACATACGAAATTTCAATACTTTATGCATAAACCATGAATGATATAAAAATAACACATCCACAGTCAAACATATCACAAAAACTTCAATACAATATAGAAGTTATTTATCAGAATAAATCAACATAAAATAAGTATAAAATCCATCAAAGGATGTTGACATAGATGAAATCCAAACTATTTGGGAGAAATATCACTTTTTTGAAATCATTTAAAATTCACATAATTATAAAGAAAAACATTACATTGAAAAAATTCATATGATATTGTAAGATAGGCTTCGATGATGTTGTAACTGAGAAATATAGCCGCACCTACCGTATAAGTTAAAAATAAGACATTCTGCCCTTAATTTTGTTGAAAAGTTTATAAAGTACCATGTTTGGAAAACGACGGAAAGATTCCTGTCAAAACATATAAGGTCAAATAAGGGTATAAATGACTTTAAAACATATTCTAGTAAATAGTAAAAATGTTTTTAAATAGACTTTTAAGAATCATGGATGTGTATGATAAAGAGGTCCCAGTAGAGAATTATATATAAACAACCTCGGATAATGAAGAGATTGTGAAATTAACCCTTACGTTGTACCTTTCCTTGATTGAGGCTAGGTTAACCTCCTGTATAATGGTGAAATAATTGTTATTAAATTATAAAATAATCATATAAATTAATATGATATCATAAATGATATTTTAACATTTCTTTGTTAATAATATCTTAGTAGTATCGTTGTTTCAGGTGTTAATTGATTTGTTTTCCTTTATTTTATTTGTTACATAAGCCATGTTTGTTATGGATAGGTTGTATCTTATTAGTATCCAAAATGATATTAAGTCTTTATGAATTATTTTTAACCATAAAATGAAAATTATTATTGAATGGATATGATGGGGAATAAATCTCATCGCGTTCGTGGAGACGGTATTCCATACGTACGCACGACCAAAAATATCATTCTTTTGATATTAAAATCGTATATAATTGGATGGTATATCATATATATAGAATAATTATAATGTTATATTTATTATTTAAATCAATTACATATCATTATCATATCCATCCAAATAATAATGTTTTAAATAACAATTATACCACGACATGGAGACGGTAAGCCATATGTACGCACGTATGGTGACATGTCATTCAAAGGATGGATAGAATACTTAATATGGTTGTACCATATTTATAATAACATCACATCATATAGAATATACCATAGTTATTATTTTATAATGGAAATAAAAAAAAGATGAAGTGGAAGAAGAAAGGAACTTGAAAGAGGGTGGTGAAAACATTACCTCTTCTTCAGGTTCTTCCTTTTAATTAGATCTAAAGGGCTCCATAGGATTGCTTTCTGATAAAACTAAGGCCTCTAGGTTGAAGGGAGGATAGTTGAGAGAGTATTTGGTCCGGGTTTGGCGAATCCAAATGGCTTTAAAGGTGTGAAATTTTGAGAAGGGGAGTTCTCTTTTATAAGAGGGGTGAGGGGCACCTTAGGAAAAGTTAGAAATATTATTTTATAATAAATTTATATTCGGTTTCTAAACGCTAAAAAGTATATTATTTATATTATAAGGTGGTTATGGGTAGAAATAAACTCAACTTATAGGTTTTAGACAGGTTTGGGTCATTATATTAATCTTATCTTTTAGATTTAACTCTTAGTTAATTATTTTGACATTTACAATGTCTCTTTGTTTTTTTATATTATATGGTTAATAAACTTACTATATACTTCCAATAGAAACCACAAGTTGTTAATTAATGATAAAAATATCATTATATAAGTCTTTTTTCTGAACATTATATTTTTAGGAATTGAATATCAATTAATAATATAATATTTGTTTTAAAAAAAACTCTTTTATGTCAATTTTGACACTATTTTTTATTTCATTTTTGTGAAAATCATAACAACATGATTACTTAGAGACAAGTAAATTAAATCAATCCTAACATGTCATATTATCCTATAAAATAAGTCTAATTTATAAAAATTCTCAAATTACATTTATTTGGGTATTTATAATACCAATAATTTTAATATTTCATTATTAAGGTAATTACTGTATCATCATTATGTCAAAGTTAAATTAAATTATTTAATGTCTATAAATTATAAATAAAATAAAATTATGTAGGAAATTTTTTTATATTTCTAATTAATATTTATACTCTATGATATAACATATATAACCCTATGTAAATTTTTTTTTCTAAAATATATATGTTTATGTCATTTTCTGTATTTATCTTACCTTAATGAATATAAAGTCTCATTTTCACTTACAAGTGGCTCCATGGGGTCCCACATTCGACACAAGGATGCCCATGTTCTGAAATGTATATTCCAATAGTGTTATGACATGTGTTAGGGTAATTTAGTTTTATTATAATATTATATCATTACCCTTATTTACCGGATTACCTTTTAACCATGGTAAATTAAATATTTACCGAACTAATTATTCAAAATGTATAAAAATGAAAGTTACATATTTACAAAATTTGTACATCATGGTTAGAAATATGGAATCCATTTTTCTAAATTCAAAACACAGAAGTGGCAGAAATTAATTTAAAATTAATTCCCACTATCAAACCAAAAAACGTGTTTTTAAGAAATAATAACTATCAAAAGATTGACACTTGTTTATGTCTAGTTTAAATGTGAAATTACGTCCAACAACCAAAATTGGATTAAATGGTAAAAATATAATCTAATTATTCTTTAAAACCACTCAATATTTAAAATTATCATTATAAATTAGTTGGATTAAAAAAGTTGTTTTTAATTAAAGTTTAGTATTTTTCACTATTCATCAACAATTGGATGTTCTCGGAAAAATACCAAAAATTCAACCATGGCTAATTTCGATATTCCAAATCCAAAAATGAAGTCTGTTTTGAAAGATAAAATTTATAATATTTAAAAAAGTTTGTATTACTATTTATAATGACTGGTTTGATTGGTTGTGGTGTGTTAGAACTCAAAGTTGCGTACAACACATGCTATTGTATTATTCAAAGAGAAAAGTATCATGGAAGCTTGGGGTGTTAATGAATATAATAGAGATTTACGAATCATAGGTGAAAATCTTGTGTTGGATGTCGATTTGGGTATCAAATTGTTAAGTCGAAATTGATCATTTTATCCAGAGACAAGGGAGCACGAGCCTTTCATTAGGGAGAAATGGTCCCCCTTATTTTCCAAACATTTTTCTTCCACATGTATTATTGGGGATATAAGGTCTTATGTTGGAGAGTTTGTAATATCTATTTTAATACATTCAGGTAATTCCCTTCATTAATTCATGATCATCTTTAGTTATGTGAGTATTGGGACTCCTGACGATAGAGATAATAAATTGGTAAAACATTACAAAAATTTATGGATTTTTTTGGCTGAATTAAAGGAGACTAAAAAAATGTGTAATGACTTAATGGTTTTCTCACCATGTTTGGAAAACACCAACTATAGTTCTGAGTTTCATTGAAAACTAGATTTTTCAGTATATGCTTGGAATTCAAAAACAATTTAATGAGAGGATATGATGTGTATTGTTTTTCAAGATTATGTTAGGAGATGAAACATAGAATGAATAGTTTCACACTATAAAAATGGTTTACATTGAATATGATTTTTAAATACCATGTTCATAAATAATGATAGGTCTTTTTGAATATATGTACCTTTTGGATTACAAGACATGAAATGGGATTAAATTAGACTTAATCCTTATGAGTTGGGTTTTTATGGTCTTTTATGGATGATTTCTTATTTAATTAATTGTAACCGTTCTCCATCTCAACCCATATATTATCCCTATCTATATTTTATACCTTCAACCATTTAGGGTATTATTTCGGAAAATGATTATTTTTCTTGATGTAGTTGATCCTTCAGAGTGAGTAATACTTTCATTTACTTCACTTACATTGACCATTATATCATCGATGTGTTGTGTTATCAGATTCATTGATTTGAGATGATGATTATTCTTCATTATTTCTTGATTTGTCATGTGATTTTTATCTGGAGGATGTTCGTAGTATTGGTTTTGATGCATCATGTTGGTTTCTTGAGATATGGGTTTGATCCCACCTTTCAAGACCAATTTATAAATTTTATCGATTTTGTGATGTAAATTTTGATACTAGAACCCACATTGTTTTCACTATATTCTTTCTTGTTGACTGATCCCATTGCACGCATGTTTGAACTGAGTTTTTTGGTAGGTGGTTTTGTCTCCAACCTATATTTATGAGCATCATTAACATAGTTTTTATAATTTATTTATAAACTAAATTTTAGGATTGATTTATTAATTTTTTTTTAATTTCTTTTGATAAAATATGGGTTTTCCCTTATTTTTATAAATGTAAAATATCATTCCGAGGAAATGAAAAATGGTTTTATGAGATGGATTTGAAATAATTATTTTGTGGAATTGATTTATAAAAAATACCCCATATAAATCCTTGGGTACATATGTGGATGTATTATTAATAGCTATCATCCATTGATACTGCTGGGGGTTCACTCATGGGGTGTTCTCCTACTCCACAAGAATGTTTTTCTAATGAATTTTTAGATATTATTTGGAGGTTGAATTTCTGGGGGTGTTCTTCTACTACCAATATTTGATGCATATATCTAGGGGATTGATTTTTATTTGATTACCTATGATTGGGGTTATGAGTTTCATAGATTTCTAGAGCTTGTGTGATCCTTGGAATGATTTGATTTGTGGTTTTTTGAATGTTCTGTTTGATTTTAATATCCTTATATTTGATATGATATGTTATTTAGTCTTTTCATTGATTCAATATAACTGATATAATATTTTTATATGAAATTCATTGAAACTATTACACCTATATTATTGTAAAAATGTGAAAATGTTAAATTTAATGTTATTCAATGATTTTGATAAAAAACTATAAAATTCTAGTCAAAACAGGTTTTCATTAATGTAAATAATTTTTATATTATTCGAAGGGGGCTTGTTGTGGAACACCTAGGTGGGATCCTACTAAGCCTGTCATATCACACACTTTTCTCCCCTTTGTCATTGCATAGATCATTGTAATTATTTATATGCAATAAAATGAAGATTTCAATGATGAGGAAGTTAGGTTTTACATTATCTTGGTTTTGGTATCTTGTGATGAGATGGTGGGAGGTTTCCCACTTATCACATATATACTTTTGGAGTAGTAGTTTTATTTTTTTCATCCATTGATGTTTACTATATCTCATGAAGAACATTTTTCATTCATTCCAGATTTATCACTTCTATTGTTCCGTTTATGTTATGACATATATGATCATGTTTCCATACATTATATATTTATTTATATGTATATATCGCATGTTGTTTTCTTTAGTTTGGTTGAAACCATTCCCTCTATTTTTTGTTGTTGCATGGGTGCTTGATGTCATCCCTTGGGTATTAGAAACACCCTTTTGTTGTGAGGAAGCTTGGGTGTGGTACAAGATTGAATGGGTATCCAGGTCAAATTAATCACAATTGTGAAATTTATCTGTTAAATAAATAGTCATTATTGAAGGATTAATATGTATTATAGAGGAAGGGTAGATCGAGTTTAAGTGTATGGTGTGAAATAATGTAAATTAAATATTATTTGAATAAATAATATTTCATTTAATTCATGAATTTAGAGAATTTAATGAAATAATAATATTATTATTATTACTGTTATATTCATGGGGTTTTTCTAGGATTATTTAATTAATAATGAAATATGTGACATTTTTTTTCTAAAAATAGAATTATATAAAACCAATTGTATTATTTTCCTAAGAGAGATAATTCATTTTCGGGTTGTTCACGAAAATACCTGGAGAGACACCCCTCAAATCTTTATAGATCTCCCTCTACAATAAAACATTCAATAATATAGTGAGATCCTCTTCCTCCACCACTATCATGTCGAGAGATATTGAAGAGAAAAATTCAATGAATATCTTCTCATGGATATCAATGTTGAACAATTCAAGAATTAGGATCTTCCATTCAAGCACTCAAAGATTCATATGGAGATGTTTAAAGGTTCGTGGACCGTGTTTGGATCAATGTTCTAGGGAATAAATTGTTGGTTCTTAAAATGAAATGATGGAACAATTTAGAGGCATTATCATATACATCAATGAGAAAATAATTTTTCAAAAGGAAATTATTTGATTTTTTAAGTTATTTATATATAATATGGGAAGATCATCCTCTATTGTTCAAATATCTAACAATTTTATATTTTCTTGATTTATTTTTTTTGATCATAACAATTATCGATGTATGAATATTGGATTGATCAGAATTCATTGAAATAATGGAATTGGGAATTCTCTATCTGACGCTTCCTTTATGCCCGAAACCTATAGGTATCACCATTGGGTCCCACATGTGTTGTTGAGGGGGTCTTATGCTGGTGAATGTTGGACCTATTTTTTATGGAACATCTAATATGATGCATATAATAACTCTAAGCATACAATTTCAAACCATGTAATCCTAATTAATTCTATTTAAATCATAATAATTGTTTTGAAATGGATTCAAAGGTATTCCTGGAAACATATATTTTTATTCTTCTTTTTTCCATGTTATTATATAATTCCAAATGAAAATATAAATTTTCATGATACTAATATAATTCCATATGAAATAATGATATATTTCATATTCATTATTTAAGAATCTCACTCATCATCAAATAAAAAACACCATTGGATCAGTTATTTCTATTCATCATGATGAATACAGTGTTCATTCTATTTATTTTTCATTAACATGTCCTTCCAATTTATACTGGTTTAAAATTATTAACAATTCATTGATAACTTATTAAGAATTACATCCATTTCCTTAATATGAATCGATAAGGATTATCCAAGAATCACCAATAAATTGAAAATATAATATTACCTTTAATGTTATTATGGATGGGTACTCTTCTAATATTCAACTAAATTCAATTTTTATTTTCCAAACATAATAAAAAACATCTATGAATATATATTGGAACTATCGAAACACATCCATGCTTCTTCATGAAATGTTTCAGAATGTGTGTTAAGAATTAATTTTCATAGTTTACTGAGAACACCATATCAATATTCAGAACAAATTTCTTGGAACATTAATCATTATTTAAGATGTTATTATTGTTCATAAATAATATACATCAAACTAACTGATTTTCAACAATTACAAATAAATCACAATATAAGATATTTGATAATAACATAAATCCGTTACCTTGAGTTCGTCTAGATTAAAATTCACTCTGAAATAATATATATTAATATTGAAATTGATTAAAATTATATTATAGATATATTATCATACTTAAAATATCATATATTTTTCACATATAACATTTCAACACCTATTAATTTGTAATTCCTTTTTAAATTCATCAATTCCATGTGGTAACCATTTTAACATTTAGGAGAATATCAGTTATATAGTTCTAGTCCTTGTACATTGATCCTGGTTCCATATTCTAAAATTTTATATTTATGATATAATTATCATATATAATAATTATAAAAATATATATTATATTAGATAAATTATTGAGATAAAAAATTACGTTGTTCGTGGAGACGGTTGGTCATACGTGTTCTTGAATACGGTTTTAAATTTTCCACATATAGAAAAAAGTACAATAATAATTTACCATTCCATAAAAATTATTATATCTTATATATAATATATATTAATTAAATCTATAATTATTACCATCCATGTAAACAATAAATGAAAAATTAATTACAATGCTTCATGGAGGTGGTAGTCCACAAATACACACGTGTGATGAAATCATTATCCAAATTATTGGAAGGTAATAAGGTTGATGTGAAATAATTTCTAAAGAATCATAATGATGTCATAAATAAAATATATAAACATTAAACAAGTTATAATAACCATCCACATAAATTCATTATGAAAAATGAATTTCACAGCTATGTGGAGATGGTAAGTCATACGTACACAATGTAGTGGTTTTCTTTTTAGTGAATGGAAAGATGGTTTATAATGGATGTTTCATAATCATAATAAATATTATTTATATTTAATATACATAACTTATTCTGTAATAATTTATACCATGCATTTATAGGAGGCTTAATTATAAATAAAATTGAAAGCACTCGTTTAAGAGTTATACCCCTTCATTGATAAACCTTTTTACGTCCTACAACTAAATCCATGAAGGAATGGTATTTTTGAAAGTGTATAAGATAATGAATACTAAAAAAGAATCTTAGAAATTATTATTTATAGTCTACTCTGACCTATAAGGAAATTTGTTTTTAGAAATCTGGAGAAGATGTGTCCCTTATATGTGAGGGGAGGGTCACCGTTACATATACAATTGTATAAAAATAATTTAAATAGATTTTTATAATCAAGTAAATAAAACATGAATTTATTAAAATATATGATGATGATATGTCTGAATCCTCTCATAAAATAATTTTTTCACAATTTAATCTTATGTTTTAACCATAAATAGTTTCTTCTAACACCTAGTTAATCATTTTGAAAATAAATGAAATACAAAAGTAGTCTAATATTTAAAGGCCAATAATGATTCTATAAAAATAAAAGAGACAAATAAATGGAAAATAATTTACATTTTTAATTTTATACCATTCCCTTTTATAAATATAGTATTTTTAAAAATTTATGATCTTTTAATAAAATATTTTTATGATAAAATATCATTAATTTAATTTCTAAAAGTACATGAAATATTGTAAAAGAATATTTTATAAACAGATGTAAATTTATTTCAAAATGACATGAATAAAATATAAAAAATATATGGAATTGATATAGTAGTAAATTAAATTTGAATAGATTTTGATATCATTTTCATCCATTTCTTTTAGTTTAACCCCTTGGTTAACCAATAATAACCTTAGACATAGTAGTTAATTTTTGAATATCAATGCTCTATAATTGTACATATATGTTTAAAATTGGTATATAAATGACAATGTGAGGGAATTTAGTTTTTAATTTCTAATACTAATTTTCCGGTTAAAATATTTTTAAGATTCATAAATAATTTAATAAAATACATTTATCATGAAATAATATTCAAATAATTTTAAGAAATATTCCACTAATTTGACTTTGAAAAGACAATTATAAAAATAGAATTTTAATATAAACATTAACACATATATAATATGTGATATTTGTCTATAAAAATCATTGAACCTAATAATTCATCTGAGTTGTATTACTTTTAATATTTTGTAAATAATTTATTTCATTTTTTCAAATAATATAATAAATATTGTATCAGAAATGTGTCATCATTATATGTAATCATTAAATAACTAAAAATAAATAATAAATTTCTACTATAATAAAAAGTAATTTATATATCAAATAAAAAATATCAAATGAACATATCCCTTTGATAACTTTATGTAATAATTTTACAGTTAATATAGTTAAGAGAGTGACATTTGGTATTTTTTATTTTCTTATATCAATATAAACTTCATAATCAAAGAAATTTGTAAAAAGTATCCACATATTCGAGACTTGGATAGAACACTCTTAACTGCACTTATCAAATAGTAAAAAGGTCAGTTTTTTTTAGAAATTTTAACAACTTATCTCAATGATTTAAACTTTTTTTACCCATTTTACCATTATTGAGGTTGAAATACAAATTATAGATACTATTAGTAATGTCCTTACAAAATTTTATTTTGGTGATTCGAAATACAGAATCCATTTTTAAATAAATAATTATTTTCATTGGTATAATATAATTAATAATTAATCAAAAAAACATGATGAACATTTATTTTCTAGAAAAAAAAATTTTCTATAGATTAACATTTGTTTATACAAAAATACATCATAAATTTATTAAAATTACCTGAATTTTATTATTAATAACATAAATTATCTAATTTTTCTTTTAAAACCATATTCATAAAAAATAAATATCTAAATGCATTAAACAAAATAAAATTTTCAAATAAAAACTCATTATATTTCATTATTCATTGAAATATATTTTTTAGAATTATAAAAAACAATCTAATATAATTTTTAAATTTTTATTAGAAAATTTAATTTGATTTTTTAAAATATAATTTCTAAAATATGATAAAATTAATAAAAATTTACCTGCCAAAATTTCAACAAAATATATTTTTTTGAGAAAATACATTCTTGGTGCATAAAATGACTTCAAAAAAATGTGTGGTCATTTCCAAATCATTATTAAATAAATATTTATTGTATAGAAGAATAATAAAAAATATTTCATAATGGATTTACTCAGGTATATAATGACCACTTTAATATCCAAGTACCATTTAAATACTATTATTTTAATAATATATATCAATTCAATTATATCATGGTGTTGTGTGCTATGTATTATATCGGGGATATTATTCCTTTAAACATAATTTTCATGATGTTATGTCCCCCAATGATTAATAAAGTTTTAACAAATAAATTTTTTTTTGGTAAAAAAATCGTTAAATATTTGAAAATAGATTTTATTACCAACATTTTATAGTAGGATAAAAAAAATATTTTAAAAAGATAAAACTTGAAACATATTGGTTTCTTAAAATAGAACATTATCATGTTCCAGGAAAAGGATAAAATTGTTGGGAAACTAAATTATATATATAACGGAGAAAACTATAATCCATTTTATAATATTGTTTGATATATAATATACTCATTACAAATTCAATGACCATGAAAATATAACACTGTGATGAGTGAAAATATCACTAATCCATCAAAAATTATGGTAAAACTATTAAATTTTTAATTTTAGATCTTATTATCTTAGTATTGAGTGATTATTTTGAATCATGATATATAACACATGAAAATATACTTACACTATTTACTCCCATTTTTTTAGGATAATTTCATTTCTTTTGGTCATGATATGATTAATTCACACATTACATATTAATCCAAAACATGAAAATTTAAGAATAATTATTCATGTGTAAATAAATAAAATTAATTTCTAATACATCCTATGATCCATAAAGTAATGATAAGTCATTCATTTTATCTATATTTATCAACAAAGCCCAAATGGTTAGCATAAGTTATCCAATGATGATAAATCCTCATAAGATAAAATAATACATTAATATATAAAACCACAATAGGACCATCTATGGACCAACGTAATCAATTCCATAAATGGTTAACATGAAAACTCCTCAAAAATATTTCTATCTAATTTCAATACCCAAAAAAATTCTGAATATATATTTTCTCCAAAGATCAACAAAAACATTTATCCCCATAAAACATGTACTATTTCATAATTTCACACAAAAAACAAGTGAAAACCAAGACCGTATATTCTCCTAAAAAATGTAAACCTTTTACCAAAAAATATATCTCTCTATAAAACCACAATGAAAACATAAATTCTTCCTGAAATAAACTCTATCTAATATATTCTATAAACCAAAAAATGAATTGATATTTAATAAGTATAACCTAAATTAAATTTTCAAAAAATAAATAAACATTTCTAGGGTCATCAATACAATCCCATTAATTTGGTTACTGTAAATAATATCTTTATCTCAACTAACCATTACTATGTAAACATCAGGAACATATTAAGGGAGATCATTCCCTTAAAATTGTGTTCACTAAAAATTTCACATAAACTCTAAATCTATTTTCTTTTTTATAAATTCCACTCAACATATCTTTTCAAATTTGTAATAAAGTCTAATGTATAATAGTTTATAGATGATTCATGATTATTATAACTAGAATATCATTTATATAAAACATATACCTCATAATTTTTTGATTCCCAATAAAAACACCCTCTATCCATTCATATCAACAATTGGCATAACAGTGTTCCTACCTTAGTCTATGAATTAACCTATTAGTTAGGACATTGAAATGGATAATATTAAAATTAAAATATGAAATCATCCACTGTTTCCTTTGGTAAATTATCATATGTGTTCCTTCACAAATTCATGGCATAAATATAAGTTTAAATTCTTAAGTCTTTTTTTATTACAACTCAAACGTTACTATAATTTCATCTTCATATTATTGGAAGAGTTAGGAAACTCCATGGTGTTTTTGTTTTAATCATATATCATGATTGTTTTTTATAAATAGTAATAAAATTCCATCCAGTTCTTATTTTATCTATTTTTTCATGAGGGAAAACAATCTGTTCTCTTTCACATTCAAAATTAACATAAATCATCCTTGTTCTGATTATTGTCTTTTTAGAAACAATAATCATAGAGGTATTTCATGAAAATCAATTATATAATTTCAAAATCATGATTCAAATTTTCCATTCTATAATAAATTATATTAATCCTATGTCATCCATGGTTATAAAATATTTAAATCCTTTATAATGGTTTATAAATAAAATTTGAATTAATCATATCATGTCACTTGAGAGTTTAAAACTATTTGTGCATTAAGGATACACTGACCACATAGATAAATATTGACCAAGATATACATTAAAAACACTTTTCAGGGTCATTTTCCATAGATGCATCCATTTCATAATCACATTTACATGTAGAATCATGAAATCTATTTTTTCAAAAAAAACAACACATCAATATTTACATTAAAACAGGACGTTATCCTATACATAAGATTATCCTAAGTGTTCTGGATAAAATTTTCGTATCCCTTTTCCCAATGATAACTAAACAATTCTATGATATAATCTATAGAAGACCAATAAATTTATATGTCATTATTACATCTTATCAGATAAACATTCAATATAAATTACAATGATCCATGTCACGACCCATCCTCGAGGCCCGTGCCGTGAGTACCCCAAAATCGGCTTCCATAGGCCAGGGGATGGTGACTAGCACCAAAGGTGAAATCCTGAAAAAGGGGAAGGCATTTTCTTTAAACCTATAATACTCAAAGTATATACAAAAGTAGAAGAAGCAACTTGTACTATTATAAAAAATAATGATGTACTGAATGTAAGTGGGCTAGAATAAAAACCCAACTGAACAATAAGTACATGTACAAGTAAAAAAGGAAGAACAGCTCCTGGATCGTCCACCGGGAAATCCTACCTGAAGGTTAGGTATGGAACTCCAACAACTCATCCCTAAGGTATTTCCTATCTAGTTGATCTCTGAGCAGCCTTTCGTCCATCACCCTCATCCTCGATCACTATTGTCCGTCATCTGCACAGAACATAACAAGGTTTGGGAGAAGCCCGTGCAGGGGTGAGTATCACAATACTCCATAGGGGACCCCGAGACCCACATAAGTCTACCAGAATCCACTAAGGATAAACCAAACAAGTAAGATACAATAACTATGTATCAACCATCCCTACTTAGGTATATGCCTATACATTTACCTAAGTTACCAATCAGAGTCTGGATCTAACACTCGATCCCAAGAACAACCCATTCCACAAAGAAAGTAAAGTCAATCAACTCAATGATAATGATTGAAAGTCAGTACTTAGCTCATACAGATATAAAACTCATGAAGAGGGGTATAGATGATAAGATGTATCCTCTGAATAATTTCCCTTGTCGAACCCACGTAGGATCCTGGAACAAAATTAGCATTGTCGAACCCACGTAGGTTCCCAGTACAAAAGTCGTCGCTTTGGAACCCACGGAGGATCCTGGTACCGAAGTCATAATTGTCCAACCAATGGAGGATCCAAGTACACTATCGTCGTCATCGAACCCACGGAGGATCCTGGTACAATATCATCAATTTTAACCCATGTAGGATCCTGGTACAATATCATCGTTGTTGAACCCATGGAGGATCCAGGTAAAGTAGTAGGTTCACGTAGGATCCTATCAACTTAGTCGTTTCCAGCTCTAGGGTTCCCGCATACAACACGTTAGATTCTGGGAGGGTCCGCTCCTCGAGCCATGTTTCGATACATCAACTACCATGACGTCCCGAGTTGATGTATCTCGTAGTTCTTCCGCATCATAAAGAACCCAACGCAACAGACGGCACGTCAATCGGACGCCCAATCTGTGAGTTAATGGCATTTATGTTCCAGGGGCCCAGTTAGTTTTTCGACTCAAACCAACCTGTTCATACCCCAACTATGTCCAAACCCCAAGTGTAGTATGACAAAATAATCATCTCACTCCAAGAATTTCATCACCGCGGGCGGTACGTCAATTGGACACCCGTAACCCTAGATATGGGCAAAATGGTGTAAACGACCCTAGTGGGTCCGGGTCCGTTCCGACCTAGTGGGACTCACCCGGCCTGACCTGGTCTGAATAGGGGTCTTACTCGGTCCACGGGAGTGACCCTCTTCGAGGAAGCGAGCCAAGCCGAGGGGATGACCTGACCTGATGAGACGGCCCGACCCGACGGGCCGCCCGGCCAAGGGGCAGCCGAGCCAAGGGGCGGCCCGATCGAGGGGCGACCCTGCCTTGTGTGGCCCAGCCATGGGTGGCCCGTCATTGGGAGGCCCGGCTGAGGGGTGGCTCGGTCGTGGCGGCCTGGGTCGTTGTGGCCTGGCCGGCCATGTGAGGGAGGGGGTATCGCACCCCCCTAGTTCATCAAACAGAACTGGCGCACTGTTGTGGTTCAGGGGCTGTGGGACCCGGCTGGTTTCATTGGTCCGGCTCCACGGCAGCTAACTCGGTCGGCCGCCTCTACACCTCCACTATGGCATGACAGAACAGCAGTCCTGCTGCCCTCCGCGCGGCACACCGGCACCGCGCCACCACTGCCATGGCCCAACCCGGCCACAGCCTTCGGCTCCACCGTGCGGTGCGACGGCATCACACTTCTTCATCTTTCGTGGCCCTCCTGGCCGCTATTCCTCTTTCGTCTGTCGTGGCCCTTCTGTCTGCGGTTCTTCTCTTGTGCACTGTGATAGCACTGCACCCATTTGGATCCACCTTCGACGTCAACCAAACAAGAACCTACGGAGGGGCATCGGGCCTTGTTGGTTCGGTCGGCGCCCTCCGCATTAGGAGATAACAAGTGGCCAACATCGAACCCAAATAAGCGACGAGGAACGAGGGTATAATTTATACATTAAAATAATCAAATCCCCCTACCTCGTATTTGATGTTGAACATTGAGGTGTTGTGGAAGATGGACATCGTTCCATCAACATCGGAGGAGGTAGAGCTCAGTGAAGACGAGTCGAGACGACCCCCTCGGTGTACTTCGTGGGTGGCGGTGCCTCCCTTCCTTGCTCCGATTGAAGAAGGAAGAAGATGATGCTTCACGTTATTCATAGACGAGGAGTGTTCTTTATGTTTTTTGTTGAAATAATGGAGTTATTCGTTGAAGAGGATACTCTCTATATTTATCTAACGCTTTACCAATGAAATCTAAGACCCAAAATAATAGATATAGTTCACTATTATGTTTATGGCACAACAATCCTAGAGTTGTCCTTAATTAAATGTGACAACACATTTAATTTAATGCGGGGGAATGGATTCAAAATTAAAACAAGGGATGTGGAGTGTTTTAATTAATGAAGAGGGGTTTGGCACCATTATGAGAGTAAACCAATAGTTTCCCCATTAATTGGGAACTCAAGGGTTTATGGGGTTTATGGGGTTTTGAGCTTATGAGGGCCCCGCCACATAATATACTCCCATGGGAGGTTATGTGCGGGTGTCCCCACCACCATCCTCCCCTTGGAGGAATAAACCGCCACAAATAAAAATATGTTGTGCATATTTTTATTTAATTTATTTAGGAAACCCCCAAAATTAACTTCCCAACTTGATAAAACACAGCTAAGGTAAAGGTCCCCTTATGTGAATATTGGCGCTACGTGTTCAACAGTGTCCTCAGATTTTAATTCCAAGCACTGGTTCAAAAGATATAAAATCCCACATGTATGTTTACTAAATGTACCAGAAAAAAACTTCAGAAATTGATTCTGGTTAAACTGGGCCTGAGAATCATGTTCCTTCAGTTTTCACAGACTCATAAAATTCCCATGTATTTAAGAAAAAAAATTCCACATAAATTTTGGGTCTTTACATTCTCCCCACATCAAGGCTTTACGTCCCCATAAGATACAACTCACACTAAGGGACCAAATGGGGGTACTAAGAACGCATCTGAGCCTCTCTCTCCCATGTACTTTCCTGGAGGTTCCCGTGCTGCCAGCGAACATGAACTAGAGATATCGACCATCCACATATGACCCGCTTCTTTCGATCCTCAATCTCAACTGGAACCTCCATAAATGTCACCTCGTAATCGATGTCCATCTCCCGATGGTAGATGATGTGGGATGGGTTGTTCACATATTTTCTCAGCTGAGATATATGGAACACGTCATGAACCCGGTGCAACTGAGGTGGAAGTGTCAAGCAGTAAGCCATGTCACCTACTCTACTGAGGACCTAGAACAGTCCGATTAATCGTGGAGATAACATTCCACCTTGGCAAAATCTCCATAGACCTCATCGAGTTGAGACCCATAGAAAGACGTGGTCACCATCCTCAAACTCCATTGGTCCCTATCTATTATCTACATAGGACTTCTACCTACTCTGTGTAGTCTTCATCAACACAATGATGATCTGCACTTTCTTCGTCATAGGCTACACCAACTCTGGTCCTACATGTGCTGACTCCCCTGGGTCAATTCAGCATACAGGCGATCTCCATGGTTGGTCATACAGTGCCTCATAAGGTTCCATCCCGATGGTGGAGTTCAAGATATTTATATACTCAAACTCTACCAAGGGTAAGTGATTCTCCCATCTGCGACCAAAGTCAAGGACTCATGCATAGATCATATCCTCGATAGTCTGAATGTTCCTCTCAGTCTGACCATCCGTCTGATGATGGAAGGTGGTGCTCAAGAGAAGCTGCATCCTGAAAGTATCCTCCAACCCCTTCCATAACCGGGAAGTAAAAAACACATCTTGATCAGAGACGATCGTCGATGTCACACCATGAATCCGTACGATATCTTGTATATAGAGGCATCCCATGCTCTCTACTGAGCGCTTCTCTCTTATCGGTAAGATATGGGCCGACATTGCGAGTTGTTCAACGATCACCCAAATTGATTCGTGACTCCCAGATGTACATGGAAGACCTGCCACAAAGTCCATGGATATCCCATCCCACTTCTACTCTGGGACCTCTTTGGGCTGAACCAAGCCTGCTGGAACCTGGTGCTTCGCCTTCACTTGATGACAAGTGAGGCATCATGAGACAAACTCTGCTACAAACTTCTTCATACCTGGCCACCAGTGTTGTCGTCAAAGGTCATGGTAAATCTTCAACACTCTTGGATGTACTCCTATAGGGGAAGTGTGAAACTCCCTCAATACTTCCACCTGAAGTGAAACTGGTACCATATAACATCCATAGAAGAGGATGACATGCTCCACAACTTTAGAAAATCCATCAGGTGCCTGACCTGTGGATATCTGGGTACGTCGTGTCTCACAGTCAAGGTCCCCACACTGTGCCCCCTGACTCATGGAAGGAGCGGAGGAGTGACTGTGAGAGACTATAGAAAGGATAATCCATCTCTATCCATAGAGGATATCTGAAATGTGGCCAGCTGCTCTATTGCATCTTCTAGAAGCTGAAATCTTGATCTCCTACTGAGAGCATCAGCTACAACCTTCCCCTTCCGAAGAGTATAGACTATCTCGAAGTCATAGTCCTGGAGGAACTCAAGCAATCACCAATGTCTATGGTTTAGGTCCTTCAAAGAGAATATATTCTTGATACTATTGAGATTATAGTACACCTTAAACTGTTCGCTCAATGAAATATGGGTAAGAATAGCCAATTGTAAAGAACTCAACTACACCCTTCTTTGACTTCCTTATGTAAATGCAGTAATGATTTCTCTTTCGCCGAAAAGAGATATCTGGTCTCATCCCTTAGATGAACCACGTCCATTGACTAATATAGTCAATCCTGACATGAATGGTACTAATTCCTTCCATGTACAATGTCTTAAGGACTCAAGGATAATACCAAGAGATCCAAACGTTACTCTCGCCTCCAAGGGTTGAGTCACATTATCGGCATCAGTGTGAGGTCACTGGGACTCCTTGAGTAGGAATATCGAATTTGAGGGTCAAGTCAACTGTTTTATCTGGAACATATTACTATTATCTACAAAATAAGACAGTAAATCAAACTTCACAAGGCCAAGTGTCTTTTATTACTGAAGATCAAAGTTCATAGACACAATGAAACCGCAAAAAACGACATCAACGAAGCTAGAAGCTTCATGAACAAAGGAATCTATTTTTGAAACTAGTCCTGCTTCTGTTCACCTGCTCCCGGAGAACCATGGTCGAAGGCCTCAGATTTATGATGTTGAGCTCTCCCCTTTCCACATGTTCCTTGCGGTCGCGGTGAACCTCCTAGTGGTGGTGGTGGTAGGTCCTCAAAATGTCATCCACCACCGGCTGCTCGCCCAGCTCCTCTGCTACGTCCACCTGCTCCTGGATAACCACCACGGTCGAACCACTGCCTCTTCCTAGGAGTTCCCTCTACTTAAACTCATATTTAGGGTGGTTCAGGCAGTCTCGAGCCATGTGACCCTACCCACCGTATGCATAGCATTGTCTGCCCCTCGTATGACTGGATCTGTCTCGTGTGCCCCGCAAAACTGAACCTGTATCGGGTAGTCGACCACCTGTGGGTTAATTCCTCTTAGACCCCTACGTAATCTGTCTCCATGCAGCTATAGAGGACTCTAGTTTGTGTCTACTAGTTGTGGGTCTCGCGGTTGGAGACTATTCAGCAAGGAAACTCTCCACTATAAGGGATCGCTCCAACACCCCCATCTGCGTCGGGATGTTGAGGGAGATCATCGAAGACCTAATCTCATGCATGAGTCCCTTCTTGAAGGTCCAGTCCGTGAAGTATGGGTCATGTAACATATCCATGGATTACCATGAGAGGTTAGTGAAGCTCGCTGAGTACTGATCTACTATCATGCTGACCTTCTACAGATGAAGTAACCCCTGAATCCGCACCGCACGAAGGGTGGCTGGAACAAACTCTGATCAGAAGTGACTCTCGATGTCTTCCCAGAGTAATGATGCCTCATCATGCACATGGAGAATCAGGCTCCACCATATTCATGTTGCATCATTCCGGAGACTCGTGCAAAGGATCACCATGAGGTCGTCTGGTGTCCCTACCAATCTGAAAACTCTAACGACAGCCTCCAGAAAATCCTCAGCTGCTAGTGGGCCCGTATCTCCCCAAAAACTGAGCGGCCTCTCGTGCTGGAAGTCGTGAAATACACTCTGATGGCGTGAACTCTCTTCTGCTAGATTTGGTGGTATTGGTGGCCCAGTGGGTAGTGGTACCGCTGGTAACTCCGATGTGATGGGGCCCTGCATCGAGGGTTCGTCGCTCAGTGGTCTACCATCTCGTACGAAACTTGGAACCCTAGTTGGCAGCCTTCGTGGGGTCATCTTGAAAAGAAACATGTTCCCCACAGTCAAAACAGTATATATGGTGAGCTGACAGAAAGTAATCGTGAAGAAAACTTTTCAAAGTAAACACACACACAATCAGTGTTTTCGTGCACTGAGTTGGAAATCAGAAGTCTGAGTCCTAGTGTATGGATACGTCGGCCACCGCAGCAACACAGGTTTCCCGCAACTGATGACCACACCCAAAACACTTAACACTATTACAGTTAAAAGAATCAGAATCCAAGTTCTGCGGTATAATAGAATCCTATAATATCAATTTGTCACAACCCATCCTCGGGGTCCGTGCTGTGACGACCCCAAGCCCGCCTTCCATTGGCCAGAGGCTGGCGACTAGCACCAAAGGTGAATTCCCAATAAAAGGGAAGGCATTGCATTTAAACCTATAACACTCATAGTCTATACACAAGTAGTAGAAGCAGCAAGTAATAATATATAAAATAAAGATGTACTGAAAGTAAGTGGGCCAGAATACAAACCCAACTGAACAACAAGTACATGTACAAGTAAAATGGGAAAACAACTCCTAGATCGTCCATCGGGGAATCCTACCTTAAGGGTAGGTAAAGAAATCCGAAAACTCATCCTTGAGGTACTTCCTGTCTATTCCAGCTCCATACAGCCTCCTGTCTGTCACCCTCACCCTCGATCATTGTTGTCTGTCGTCTGCACAGAACACAACAAGGTGCAGGCAAAACCCGTGCATGGGTGAGTATGACAATACCCGGTAGGGGACATCGAGACCCCCGTAGGTCTCCCAGAATCCACTATGGATAAACCATCGAATTAAGATACAATCATGAAGTATCAATCATCCCTCATTAGGTATATTCCCATACATATACCTAAATTAACAATCACACTCTGGCTCCAACACTCGAGCCCAAGCACAACCAATTCAACAAAGGAATTAAATTAAATCATCTCAGTGATAATGATTAAAAGTCAAGACAAAGATCACATAGGTATTCAACTCATGAAGAGGGGTAGTGATTATTATATGTAGCCTCTGAATCTTCTCCTCTTTCGATCCCACATAGGATCCTGGAACAAAATCAGCACTGTCGAACCCACGTAGGATCCCACTACAGAATTCATCGATGTCGAACCCACCAAGGATCCCGGTACAGAAGGCATCCCTGTGGAACCCACAGAGGATCCTAGTACAATATTGTCATCGTCAAACCCACGGAGGATCCTGGTCTAATATCGTCACTATCGAACCCAAGGAAGATCCTGGTACAATATCATCATTGTCGAATCCACGGAGCATCCAGGTACAGTAGTAGGTCCACATAGGATCCTATCAACTCAGTCGCAGCCTGCTCTAGGGTTCCCACATACATCACGCTTGGTTCCAGGAGGGTTCACTCCTAGAGCCAAGTGTGGATACATTAACTACCATGAAGTCCTGAGATGATTTATCCCATAGCTTTACCTCATCATAAGGAAACAAACGCGACAGACGGTGCATCAATCGGACGCCCGGTCTGTGAGTTATTTACATTTCCGTTCCAGGGGCCCGGGTAGTTTTTAGGCTCCAACCAACCCAGCCATATCAAAATTGCATAAAATCCCCAAGTGGAGTATTCCAAATGAATTGGATCGCTCCAAGAATTCAATCGCTCTGGGAGGTATGTCAATCGGACACCCGTAGCCATAGATGCGGGATAAATGGTGTAAACAGCCATAGCAGGTCCGGGTCCAGTCTGACGCAGTCGGACTGACCCAGACCGACCTAGTCTGAACTAGGGTCTGAACCGGTCCACTGGTCCGACCCAATCTGAGGATGTGACCTGATATGAGGGGACGAATTGAACCAAAAAGACGGCCCTTCCCGAGGGCGGCTCGGCCTGAGGGCGGCCCAGCCCGAGGGCGGCCCGGCCAAGGGGCGGCCCGGCTGAGGGGCGACCTGGTCGAGGGGCGGCCTGTCCGAGGGTGGCCCGGACTTGGGGGGCCTAGTCGTGGTGGCCCGGCTCATGGAGGATTGGCCGGCCATGCGAGGTAGGGGGTTCCACGCCCCCTGGTTCGTCGAACAGAACCGGCGCACTGCGCCGGTTCAGGGGTTGTGGGACATGACTGATCCTACTGGTCCGGTTCCACGGCAGCCGGCTCGGCCGACCACCTTCACACCAGCACTACGGCATGACTGCACTGCATTACCACCACTGCGGCCTGACCCAGCCACGGTCTTCGGCTCCACTACACGGCGTGACAGCGCTGCACTTCTTCATCCGTCGCGGCCCTCCCAACAGTGGTTCCTCTTTCGTCCGGCGTGGCCCTCCTAGCTGTGGTTCTTCTCCGGCATGGTGCAATGTCACCACACTTTTGGCTCCACCTTCAATTTCAATAAAACAATAACCTATGGAGGGGCGTCAGGACGTGTTGATTCAGCCCGCGCCCTATGCATTAGGTGATAACAAGTGGCCAACATCGAACCCAAAGAAGTTATGAGGAACGAGGGTATAATTTTTACATTAAAATAATCAAATCCCCTACCCCGTATTTGACATTGAACGTTGAAGAGTCGCAGAACACTAACGTCATGGAAGATGGATTTCATTCCATCAACATAGGAGGAGGTAGAGCTCGATGAAGACGAGTCGAGATGATGCCCTCGGTGGACATTATGGGTGGCGGTTCCTCCATTCCTTACTCCGGTTGAAGAAGGAAGAATATGATGCTTCACGTTCTTTGGAGACGAGGAGCGTTCTATATGTTCATCATGGAAATAATGGATTTCTTCATTGGATAGGATACTCCCTCTATTTCTTCAAGGCTCCACCAAAGAAAGATAAGCCCCAAAATAATTGTGATAGTTCTCTATTATTTTTATGGCACAAAAACCCAAGAATAGTCCTTAATTAAATTAGACAACACATTAAATTTAATGCAGATGAATGGATTAAAAATTCAAACAAGCGAGGTGGAGAGTTTTAATTAATGAAGAGGGGTTTTACACTATTATGACTGTAAACCAAGAGTTTCCCCCATTAATGGGGAACTCAAGGGTTAAAGGGGTTAAAGGGGGTTTTAGATCATGTGGGCCCCAACACATAATATCCTCCCAAGGGAGGTTATGTGCAGGTGGGCCCACCACCAACCCCCACTTGAATGATTAATACACCACAAATACATATATGTTGTACATATTTTTATTTAATTAATTTAGGAAACCTCCAAAAAATAACTTCCATCCTCGATAAAACGCAACTGAGGTAAAGGTCCTCTTAAAGGAAAACCAGCACCATGAGTTCAACGGTGTCCTCAGATTTCAATTCCAAGCACCGGTTTAAGAGATATAAAATCCCGCACGTACGTTTACTCAACGTACTCGAAAAAAACCTCAGAAATTGATTATGGGAACACCACGTATCAGAATCAAGTGCTGTCAGTTTTTTCAGACTCATAAAATTCCCATGTATTTAAGAAAAGTGAATTTTCCACCGAAATTATGGGTCTCTACAATCCATTCCATTATCATAGAGGTTTAGTGTTTTTTGGGAACAAGTATTGATAAAAAACATTTTCATAATTGACCTATGTCATCTCTAGCTAATGTTTTCATTACTAGAACCCTTCTTAGACATTTCATAATTAAAACATCAATTCATAACCTACGTAAATAAAACATAAAAGGGTGATAATAGATACTTAGTAATAGTAAAAAGAGTGATATTAGTTATCACGTAAACATAACATGAGAATAATTATATGAGACCATGATATTGACATTTAAAAACCATAACCTATATTTCAATTATCATAATAATGGGTGATGTGAAAAAAAACCTAGTTCATAAGACATGAATCATAAATGAGTAAAAGAACATGAGTCATGAGGAAATAACAATAGAATAAAAAATAAGTTTTCATCATACATATATGAATATAAAATCATTTACATAGTAAATTATCACTTTTAAAACTATAATTATTTATTGGGATCATTCCCAATTACATAATTTCATCAATCAAAGTTTACTCCAAAGAAAATCAGGGTGGAGAGTTCCCCGTAATGAACTAGGTTCACTCCCCATTACCTTATTTATTAGTGCTTGAGATGTCAAAATGTACCCAATATTTTGAGATATATAAAATTTTGGTACCACCCATCACATAATAAAAATAACTTATATATGTTCTAGAGTCACAAAAAAATCACTATAGAATAACCTGTGGAATGGAAAAAACATTCCCAATGGTTTCATCATAAAATAATTATATTTGGGATGAAAATGGGATTCATGGAATCATCCGTAAATCATGTTAATCATAATAATTCCATATAATGAATGGGGTTTGTTTGATTTCATTATATCACATGTAATAAATTAATAAAATTAATAAATTATATAATAGATTAAAAAATCATTTAAAATATCATTGGAACATTTATTGACGGAAAATAATCTTTTCACTTTTGAGTAACTCATTTATCATCAAAATTTCTACCACTTATTAAGGAAAAAAATTAAAATGTATTGAAATTTGGAAACCAGTAAATGATTCTTCAAATCATTAAATGGTCTATGCAGTAGGAAAAATGTTCATTATATATATGTTAATAAAAACACTCTTTTCACATTATTTTTAATATGTTGAAATTACCTTATTCAGAAAATAAATATATATTTTAAATCAACATTTAAAAAAATAAAACATGGGTAAATTTTATTTTTTTCAATCATAGAAAAATACTAAAACCATTCGTCAAAACATTTATAGATAACATATGTATTGAAGGAAAAATAATTTTATATCAAAGACAAATCTAACGTTAAATTTTTATTAAAAATTAACTCGCACTCTTGATTTATTAAATAGAAGTAACTGAAAATAAAACAATTAATATTTATAGACAAAAAATGAGAAGACAATTCAAGATATTTTTGAAATTTTTTATCATGAAATTTCTATATCAAAATCTTTATCATAAATAATGATGTTAAACAATGATATTTAAATAAAATTATCCTTACCTTGAATTCGTCATTCTTAGAAAAACTAGAAAATAATGTATAGTATATTTAAATTTATCATAAATATTTACTAGATTCTTGAAAATATTTATAATATAATATATCATCAACTTATGAAATTTAAATTCCAATTTATTAATAATTAGTAATTAAAATCATCAGTTTTAGGTCTTAACCAATTCACTTTTTTATGTAAAGATGGATTTAGTTGTTCAAATCCTTATACATTTATCATAGTTTAACTATCAAAAAAATTATTTGTGATATTAATATCACATATTTTAACTATAAACATATTTACAGTGTTCCATAAAATTAATATATTGAAAAATTAATTACATAGTTCATTGAGATAGTAGGCCATACATATACTTGAATGGTGTTTTCACAGTTCAACAGATGAAATGACACAAAGGTAAAAGAAAATTCACCTTTAACAAATCATTATCTTATAAAATATATAATACATAATCTTTTAATAAACCCTTATTACCATGCATGTAAATAATAAATGAAATATGGATCACATTTCTTTATGAAGGTGGTAGTCCAAATGTACACACATGGGACGTAATTGTTTTCCAAATATTTAAATGTAAGAACATATATATGATATTATAAGTAAAGAATAAAAAATTATATCAGAAGTTTCGAATATAAACATTATAACTATCAAATAACCATACTTGTTAAGTGATTATGAAAACAAAATAACACAGCTGCAAGGACACAGTAAGTGGTTCGTACGCATGAGCGATGATTTCACTTTCCATAAGATGTAAAAAAGGATTATAATGGTTGTTCAAAAATAATAATTACAAATTATTCAATTTATTATACTGAATTAATTGTTTTATAATTGATACCATGGATTTAGAGGAGGTTTAAGTGTAATTAATATTGAAAATTATTAGTTAATATCTAAGTATCCTGGTGGAGAAACATCATTTATCTCACAAATTATCCCTAAAAAATAGTATTCTCAAAAGTATAAAGCTCTATAAAATGTTTTGAGATCCTAGAAAGTTATTGTGTATATAAATATATGATATGTATGCTACAAAAGGTTTGAGTGGTAGAGTTTTATTGGTTCCCTTTAAGAAATAATTGGAGGGGTAATCTTAGAATTAATAAATGTATTCAATTAATATAAATAATTTCTTATAATAATGTCACAAAAATTATATATATTTATTATATTTTATATGTATATGTCTAAATAATATTATTTAATATTATTAAAAAACGTTTATGTGATGTTTTATCCCTTATATTTTGGTTTTATTCCTGTTAATCCTTTGGAAAATTATAAAAAAATCAACATTTTCTACTATTTATCAGTCAAAAATTATACCATTAAAACAAATGTGACCAATAAATGGAACATGGTTGATCTTTTAAACAATATACCATTTAATTTTCTGATTATTGTGATTTTATTAATTTTAAATCATTTAATAAGAAATTATAATATTTCATTACTTTAATTTTTAGAAATACGTAAAATATTATATTATAATTTTTTTAAATCATGTAGAACTGTTCCAAAATGAAAAGTAACTTATTATATGGAAGATATTGTATTATTATAATCATCCAATAAAATTTATTATAGTTTATAAATCCATTCAAACCTTACCATTTCGTTTAACCCCTTAGTTAACAGATTTTAATGATAATTGTGATATTGAATTTTTCAATAATAATTGTTTATAATTTTTTTTGAATAAAATAAGTTCTTAAATGTTCATGGGATTAAATTTTACATTATTTATCATCCTATTTATAATATTTAAACTATTTATTTAATTTTATCTAATTTAATAAAATATATTTGACATAAAATTCTATTAAATTAATTTTTAGAACTATTTCAATACTTTGACGTTGGATACAACATGGAAGTTATGGAATTATAATATAAAAACATCATACTTCCCAAATTTGTTTTATTTAACTATAAAATTAACAAAACATAATAATTAATCCACATAGTATTACATAGAATATTTTTAAATCATTTGTTTTATTTTTTCTAATAATTGAATATATATTGTGTTGGTGTTGCATAAACATGTATGTTAATTATTAAATCTCTCAAAATTTAAAAAACACATTATAATGATAAAATAATTAACTTATATTTAAAACAATAATTTATAACCAAAACTATCCTCTTATTATCTTTATGAAAATATAGATATATTAATGTCAAAATAGTGACGTTTTTTCATTTATTCTTTTCATTAAATTATATAATGGTTGTAATCAATTAAAAATAAAAAAATTTGTACATATATTATCTAAATAAATTTAATTTTTATTTATACACTAATAATATAAGTTAATATCATGTTTTAGAGATATTTTAATTCCTTATTCTAATGTTTTAACACGGTTTTACTTATTTTATCGTTACCGAGGTGGCGAATATTTAATAAGGTTAATATTTATAAAAATAAAATGGGCAAATTTAAAACATTATATCCTCTTACATAAATATATGGAATCCATTTTTAAAGATTAAATTAATAGAAGTGGAATAATTCAATTTAAAATAAATCCAATAAAAGGTGATGAAAAGTGGTTTTCCTGAAAAAAAATGTTTTATGATGAATATAATGTTTTAATATAAAAATAAAAAATAAATTAAATTAAAATTATATTAAATGGATTATTAATAGTATAAATAAAGAAATTTATTTTTAAAAATATTTTTAAGAATTTTATTTATTTTTAAATGATTTAAATGAAATTAATTTTTCAAATAAAAATATAATATTATCCACTATTCACAAAAAAAAATTGTTCTTTTAATTAAGTTATCAAAAATTTCAAATAAATTAATATTTAAATTTTTATTAAAAAATGAATTTAAAATTTTGAAATATATTTTCTAATTTTGTAAAAATGTAACTATATTTTCCATGTACAAAATGAAAAAAATCATTTCTAGATAAATTTTATTTCTAAAGCTTAAAATAACATCACTAAAAATTAAGTGTCCAATTCTTAATAATTTATCAATAAATTCTTATTGAGTAATACTAGTATATTTATATTTTATACTTTGTTTAGTCATATTCATAACCACCAACTCAATTTATAGTTCACATTTAATCAATAATATTTTTATAATATATCCCAATTCACTTAAAGTATGGTGTTGCATGCTAAGAAATCTATCATGATTATTATTCATGTTCTATTAATTTTCAAGTTTATACATATTCCAATGTCTATAAATGTTGAGTCATACTATGAATTTTATCCTCTTAGGTCTTATACACTATTAGAGGGGTGAATTAAGTTATTCAATTGTTCACAACAAAGGATCTTGTCCTTTTATTTGTAAGAAATAAAAAATATGTCAATCAAATTGTAACACCCCCCGAGTTTAGTACCAAAGTCCCAATGATTATTTTATTAAAATGATATATAGTAAAAAGATAAAAATATATAGGATCTAGTATTTTATATGTCTCAGTAAACCATATATGTAAATGATACTTTCTTTACATTGATAACATAAGATACATCATGAAAAATTTATTATTTCTCTTTGAAAAAATATAATACAAAAGTAGTAAAACCATGGTTTTATGGGGAAATTTGGAAAACAATTTAGCCTCATATTCCTACTAATGGAATTAATATAGAGGAATATATCATATTTAATAAACAATTCAATAATATATCAAAAATAAATAAATTCCACAAAAATTGGAATTGTGAACATAATATATACTTGTGGAATATATAATAATAAATAAAATCATGGATAAGAATAATTGATCTCTTAATAATGGAATAAATTACATCAGTCATTTTAAACATGTAGTATATGACCTATTCAATGATATAATATATAAACATAAATGGAATTAACCAAAATTCGATTCTAGTTTTACTCATTAGACTTATTCGTTCATTGAGGGGCTATATAATTCTAGGCCCCACATTTCTTATAATGAAATCACTATATCCTTCATTTGAAGATATTAGATAAAAATATATATCTTAATTCCCACCAAATAGAATTATACAGTCTGTAATGCTCTTTTTCGCGTTGAGGGTTTAGGAGCTCTGAGGAGTAGGCGGCTCGCCCGTTCGGGTGGCGATGATGGCCGCCACACCCACCCTTCTTCGGCAATGCCAGGTAGCTCCGACGTCCTTCAAGCCATTCTCTTATACATCCCTCCTACCTGAATTACCCTGGATTCAACTTTACCCTAATGTCCAGACCCTTCACTGAGGGGCTCCTTTGCTTCTACTCTCCCTACAAGAGTTCTCCGAGGAATCTACTCTCCATGGTCTATCTCTAATTGTTTTCTTTGGCCGATAACACCCATCCCTGGACCGTTTCGCACGTTTCGTCAATGATTCATTCCCCATACAAGATCGTGTCATTGTCAGGCTCCTGGACCCTTGTCACTTCACTCTACGGTTCACCAATAATCACAATTTTTCCGGGTTTTGGTCCAAAGGCCTTCGTTCCTATGGAGGTCATCATTTCTTTCTTCTTCTCTAGAGCTATGATTTCCATTGGAAGAGGGATTCTCCCTCTGCGGAGATCTGGGTGAGCTTTCTAAGTTTTCCCCTTCCCTTCCAAAATACCGCTATTCTGCAATTGTTAGGAAATCTGGTTGGACAGTATTGGGCTTTTGATGAGTGGTTGAGGACATTGTGCCATCCTATAGCACCCTGAATCTGTGTGGAAGTCAACGTATCCAAACCACTTGTTGAAGAAGTATGGATCAAGGTTGAAAAAAAGATTTGGTGCCAACAACCGGTGGATTTTGAGAACTGGTATGATTTCTTCAATTCTTGTTTTCGATTGGGTCATCTTCAACGGGACAATCGTACATTGTTCTAGAAATATTCAAATATGGATGATAGCGGAATTGTTCCCCCGGAAAAGTAATTGGTGGGTACCTTGGAGAACAATGTTACTAGTATCTCTTTACAGTCGTATGATGTGGTCACATCCCCTTTTGACAGTGGTTTGAGCCTTCTTTCTAGAAATATGGCACCTCATGCGAAGCAGGATGTTTTAATGCCTAATATTATTACCCAAAATGAAGATTCTTTGAAGCCAGTTCCTATTTATCCTGAACCCAAGGTCAAGGATGTATTCAACAGGTTGGTCGGAGATTTTAATGGTATGAAACACTAAATGGAAGTGAATTATCAGTGCAATGCAGTGGGTATTGGCACTGATTTTGGTTTAAATGGTATCCATTCTGAGATGGAAAGGGTTATTTATGAAACTCATGAGGGAGTTCCCATGAATCCTAGTATTGGTTCTTATGCGGAGGCAGTTCGGTCACCTATAATTGATAAGTGTGCTGCTTCTTCAGGGGGAACCAAGATACCAATAGGGAAGTGTTTGATCCAAGATGGTGTTATTACATACAACTCCTTAGAGTTTTTGGATGCTAATGAGTCTGCCCAGGTTAGAGGGGATAGACAGATTAAGGGGGGCTCGGGAGTTGACAAGGTCCATGAGGAGGGGATGTTACTGAAGAAGAATAAAGGGAGAGAACACAAGGACTACTCATTTTTAACGAAGCTGATGGAAACACGGTCTGGTAAAAAATCTAAGCCAGGTGGGAAAGAAATGTCATCTGACATGGTTGTCATGCAAGAGGATTCCCAGGTTTTGGTCTAGGAGAACAATAATGAAATTGGAAGAGATACTAAAACGGGAAAGAAGATAAAAGAACCTATAATTTTCTCTAAAGAGGACATGGTAGAATAATTTAATTATGCTAACATCCCTCAGGAAGAGGCTGATATGATGGGAATACCACTCAAAGTGGTGGTAAATATCTCAGGCTAAGTGGATTGAAAAACAGTATTCGATCATAATGAGAGGCTTCAATGATCGAAAAATCTGAAAATAAGAATATATACGAACATGGGAAAAAATGGTGGATCGATTTGATGACGTTATTGGGTAAGATCTTGATACTAAGGTATAGTTAATGAATTGGAACCTGTATTGGGAGGAAATCACTAATAGGCTAAGGCTATTCTTTGGTAACTTTTCATTTTCTTATGAGGCTTCACCTCCAGACTGATTGGGTTTGTTTCTCCTATTGCTCTTAATGTGTTTTGGTGGTACTTTTGTGTTGTATGTGGGTCAGGGTGATAATGACGTCAGTATATGGTCATCTTGATTCTTGATATCTTTGACGTCCTTGGGGATGGATCTTGGTGGTCCATTTCATCGCTTGAAGGCAGGGATAATTCCTCTGGAGATTGCCAACCGGAGGATTTGGGTCGGTGTTTATGGTCGCGTCGGGGGATGCTCAAGGTAATCCTTGGTGGATTTGGCAAGCCTTTCTGATCTTCTTGTTCCCTGGTTCGTGGTTTTTTAATCATGGTTTGTGAATTTTGGTGTTCTTTTGTTTTGGTGAATGTGGTTGTTCTGGTCTCATGTAGCGGGGTACCAAGAACCCATAAACCAGCTTCTGAAAATGAAAAAAAAAATTGATTGGCACCCACCAAATAACCTCATACATATTCTTGATGAGTTAATTAATATGTTTCTAAATAGAAATAATATATTCTCTATATATAAACATTTCCTAACGTAATGAAAAAATATGGATATCTCGGATAATATACCATAATAAAGATATAAATAATAGGAAATTATTAATTTCATATAAAAAATCTTATAAAAGGAAGTATTATATGGTGTATTGATTGGTTCATTCATGGTGTAGGGATATCAATTGGATTTAGTCATGGAACTATTGTTTTTAATGTGAAAGGTGACTAAAGAAATGACAGAAAATGACCATCCGACCCATACATCCAGATTTCGTGGAATACATAATAAATTTAAATTCATAAATTGAAATGTTTATATGAATTCAAATGAAATATATATAAATTCATAATTATTATATGTTAACATTTTTTGAATAATCCATTGTGTACCACTTAATAAATATCAATATATGTTTGTAGTTTGGCCTATATATAGTGCACCAAGCGAAAATTCAGATGATTCTCTAACAACCATTTTTGTGGGTATTACCACTAGATGTATTTGAGTTGGAAACTGTATCTAATTATAATATCCCAATAACGATTTTATTTCTGTAGAACTAAAAAATATTTACCAAAATATTAGTTTTCATTTTTATATTATGATTTATTCCTTGGGTTTCCACAAATGTTTGAGAATTACAAAGAAATATCATGGTATAATAATGAGAGGAAATGGTGATATCTCATTGATAATAGGACAAATAATATATAAAAATGAAGCATAAAAATATATCACATTAAAATGGAAATTAATTTTATAAGATCACATGAATAATATATAAAAAATTATTTGATAGCCATATGTTATCACAATAAGTATTGAGAGAAAGGACATAATGAGAATGAATAAATAATCACACATAAAAAATATATCAAATATAGGATAGTATTATAAAATTAAAATCTTGGATTATTATGAAAATGAATTTTAAATGATATTATTTCAATGGGATTTCAATTGAAAAGTAAATACGAGGATTGAGAACTCTAACATCAAGATGATAACAACTTAAAAAATTAATATGATGATTATAATGAAGCAATATATAATTTTTAAATTTTTGAAATCAACAAAAATAATGTGTAATTATAATAATGAGTTTATATGAAAAATAATTTTAAATGATACTATAAAAAATATTATCAATGGAAAAGGAAATATGAGGATTGAAAACTCATACATTGAGATGTAGCTTCTTAAAACCTGAAAATAGAATTATATAATACTAAATACTCCTTGGAGAGACCCATGGGAGATATAATTAGTGGATATTAATGATCATTAGTTTTATCATGATGATGAATGGGTGGATGGGTGAGTATTTACTGTAAATGTGTGGGATTTTATTATTAATTTTTGAATGTGGGCTTTAAATGTTGGGATAAAAAAATTGAAAACCAATAGGCTTAAAATGATTTTATACCAAGTTATGTGACATGTACAGAATATTTTAGGTATTTACAATGATTCAGATAAAAAATTATATAAAAATAATATTTTTCATGTGGAAATATTATTATTTATATACAATGCATATTAGAATCATAAATTTTTTTTAATGCTTGGGATGATTCATTATGGGTTTGCGAAATTAATATTAATACTTTAAAGATCGTTATTTTTATGAATAACCCCATTTTTGTCAAAAAAAACTTGTATGTAATGATTTCCAAATACATTACTTATATTCATACAATATTTTACATTATTCCTAAAAAATTAACTATATCATGAAATTATGAAAAATTTAACATGGGATAACTTCAATGTTATAATTAAAAATTTAAAGTCTTTTTTTTTGAAAATAATTATATTTCATGAGGAAATTTAATTATAAAATAAGTTCACTTTTTTTTAAAATCATTCATTTTGAACCTATAATTAAAAAATAATTCTTATTATTATTCTACGACATAGATTCATAATTATATAATTATTCATCAATATGTATATATATATTATTAAATATTAAATTTATTATTAAATTTTTTTTAATGCTAATAATTATAGCTTTAAAAATATAATATATTTTCAAGATTTATATTTTATTATATTGTGTTTGACTATTATGATGAAATGAGAGAATTTTTTTATGCCGTAATTTTTATAATAGAATTTTTCTTACTATATTAAAGTATGATATATTATATTTTCTCCAAATAAAATTTTTTCATTCTTGAATGTTTTTTGTGTACACAAATCAAAGATAAAATGATGTAAAATCTTCGCTATTTCTTCTTTGAGATCTATGTGGATGTCCCAAAACAGGTCTTACCTTAATGAATATTCACTAGTTAGGTTGTTATATTCCATAACACATTCTCTGTAGCATCAAGAATATTTGTAGGCACTTCATTTCTTGAATTTTGATACTCCAACTGTATTTCAATTATTTCTAGTACATTCATATGTTCAGGAATTCACATTATTAACATTGAAAAAAATTTACTTAATTCACTTAAGAGTGGTTGGGTGATAAATCGAAATAATAAGTCAATGAACAAATTCTGTCTAATTTTTCAAAATATCCAATGATCATCATACCTATATTCTCATTCTCTATATAACTTATAATTCACTTCCATGGAAATACATTCAAGAATAAATGATATTATAATTGGAATTACTTTTTCCTCAAATTACCACCCTACCTTTTAGAATAATTCTCCATGGAAGTTAATTGAGTATGACGTCATACTTTCCTTCATGTATTTGATAGCCCTTTAAAACTGCAAATCAGTTTGGGTATGATATGTGGTTCCCTAATGTATCTTGGTTTAAAAATAATTTTCAAAACATCACTAAAATTTTGATGTAAATCCCTAGTCATGATCAAATACCATTGATATATTTTTACCATGAAGTATCAAAAAATAAATAATGTTGATCCAAAAAATATGGTCAAAGGGGTTGATAAGAAATTATTACTAGGAAATGTGCACGATTGGTATGACGATCTATAATGACCCATACAGTTTCATTCATCTTAGATAGTATTATATATATCTTAAAAAAATCTCTCAAGATATTTTACAAATTCCATAATGGGGTAGGTATGTGTTTCCTGAAACCCATTGTAATTTTTATCTCATCATTTACATTTTGGTATAAAAATCATCATGTCACAAAGTATATAATTTTATTTTTCATGTTTTGACCATATAAGAGCACTTTTAGAACGAAATATGTCATGGTGCTATCAGGGTGTGTAACGAATTTTAAACCATGATATTCTTCTTATAATCCCCCTACCTCTAGTACTGATGGTACACTTTGTCTTTATCCAAACATCCATGGACCATAATCATAGTTGAATTTTAAAAAAAATCAGCTATCATTGTGTTGATATTCTATTGTAATCCCTTTTCATCCTGTTGAGACCACATTAAATTCTATAGTATTGATGGTTGGTGAATCACATGGAAATAATGATATTTACCCTTCCTTGGTAATTTCCATGACTAAATTTATGAAATACATGAACATTATATCAATTACATCCTCATTATGGATATCAATCAAAGATCCTTCTGACTCAGTGTAATTCTGCCTTGTTTTATTATTAAGGGTACTACTGTATTGCATGGTGAAAGTTCATAACTTATTCCATCTACCTCCTTTTTCCTATAGTGATCTATTTATATAAGAATATATATTTTAGAATATTATGAAGAGTTTATATGTCTTTACATTCACTATAATGATAGTGTCTCCATATCATTAAAGAAAATATTAAAACTATATGTTCACAATCATGAGATGGATTATTCTGTTCATGGGTCTTTAATTACCTCAATATAGAAGCAACTAGTCTAACTTTTTAAAAAAATACAGAGTTACGCATTCCACTTTTGAATCACTATATAGAAAAGATACCTAATTTTGAAAATTAAAAGTTACTACTAGTTATTTGTTCGATATTATCCTCTATTACACATTGTGTTATTCACATTCCTTAAACCTTGTTAACTTTACCCCATTACAGGTCAACATGCTTAACATATTATCTAATCAATAAAATGTTTTTTGAAATCATAGATTGTAACTATTTATCCCAATAAAACTATATATCTTAGTTTTTTTTCTTCGGGCATTCTACTCTTTAACAACATTTTTCATTATGGTGACAACTAATACTATATCCTTACAGTTAATATGTGTAGTAAAATAAACAAGTTGAATCTAAAATTCACACATTATAAATTTTCAATAGATAACATAATCAATTAGATTCTTGAGGAAAATCTATAAAATTTCACAATGATTGTTATATCACATTTTTCACATCATGATATCATTTATAAAAAAATAACACAAAAATATCTTGATAATCCTTGAATACTCTATTCATTAGATTCAGGAACACTGAGGGTATATTTGTTAACAAAAATGTCTTTAATCTGAATTCATATAGACCATTCATTGATGGAAGTATTTTCTATATTATACACTATATATTATTATTTATGATAACCAAGGTGGAGATTTATGATTTAGAATTATTGAGATTGATTAATTTGATCAAATATATCATCAATGTGAGTTGAAGGATATACATTCATTATAATAATGCCATTGATTTCTCACTAATCATTTCAAAAACTCATATAATAATAAATAGACCAAAAACATCATATTTTATAATGTGAAATAAAACTAATGAAAATGAATGTAAATATCGGATGGAAATAATGATGTATGATATAATCCATTCTAAAAAGAGAATTCATTACAAAGAAATAGATAAAATATTCCAATAGATAACCAATTTCTCATCCTTAAAACCTTTGGATTCACTTGAATAAAACATCAAGTTCTCAACATTTCAAGCATTAGGGAACTCTACATCCTTGTGGATGATACTTTTACACACTGTGATAGAGTATGTGATCATTCATGGAATGTATCAGATGATTGACAATGATTTGACCACTAACATTGAGTCAAACAGGACAACTGAAATTGACTGGTTATTATTTCTACAAATATTAATACATGTGAACATATCATGCACAATAGCATGAAGGGAATTTACCTCTCTCAATAGTCTTATGAAAGATAGTTGAATATATCTTTAGTAATCTTTGTTCATGCCTCTACCAATCATGATGTCAAAGAAACATGAGACTTCTATGTTTGACATCAAACCATAGAGAGGAGCCCTCATAAAAAAAAATCACCCATCTCTCCCCCTCCAAAGACATTCATACTAGAAGGAACATCACAAAAAATAATTAATATAATTTAATGACGTCATTAATACACCATACAATATGTTCTGATTGAAATTAGTGGAGTCATGATGTGATATTAATGGAAATAAATGATGGTCCTCTGACACTGAATGTATGTAGCATTATGTGTTTCGTAAATCTCCTGTAAATAGACATAAAAATTGATGAATCTACTGATTTATTTGGAAGAACCTTTTAAATAAAGAGACCATCTTATAAAAGATCTATTCTATGGTTGTGATGATCATTGATCCCCATAAAAAGGCTATTCCAAGACCATAGGAAGCAATCAAAATTGAATTCACATAACAAATGTATCTTTTATTCAATCTGGTTATTGTCCTTACAAATTAATTTTAAATATGTGATGTTTCTTTTTTATATGTTTATATCTATATAGATGTAATATCTACTAATTCAAAAAAAACACATATAACGATCGTTCTTTTTAACAAATAAGAGAGGTGGTCCACATATTAAATCTCTAGGGGGTATGAATCCTTTATCACACAACTCTTATATTTTACTCATTAATTCAATTAATTACAAAAAATCCATTATATTGGGATGCGTAAATATTGATCTACATCTGGGATATGGAGAATACAGAATTCAAATTCAAGGCCCCCTTGATATCAAAGTCATTCCCCATGAAATAAATCTATATAATACAACATCATCAATACATCATTTATTATAATGATATCCATATAATCTATGGATACATATTTTCTCTGAATCTTATTAATATGATCTATTGTAGATGGTTTTAAACAAGGCTTGGTAAATTATTTATATCCTTTAACAATAAAAGATTCTATTAAAACCTTATATACAGTGATATTCATATCATAGAAACTAATTTTTACATTATAATTTGAGAGAAGTTCCTTCCAAAATCATATATCAAATTTGAACATTTGTATTACCACCAATTTTTCAACTAATGAACTACATGAATTTTAATAGATAAAGGAATATATAATTTTGTAGATATAACATCTTCACTAGAAGTATAAACAGAAAACAATATACTTGATAAATCAGGAGGTGATTCAATGTTTATAAAAAATAACAAGATATTAAAGAGTGTGTAAATCCAGAATTAGATAAAGTATGAGATAACCTTGAGTTCATAATCAAAATTCCCTCTGTATAATCACATGGTACCAATATATATTCTATTATGATTATATAATGTAAAACATCCTCCCTTTTCATCTTCAGTGGTAGATTCTCTTGAAAATTGGGGAATTTATTTTAAATGTGTTCCATATACATGAAATTAATTCACTGTCCATTTGTGGATTCTTAATTTCATTTATATTAATGAATATAATATAATTAATAACTATAGTTGACTAAAAATCACATTCCCATCATTAATTCCCTAATGTGTTTATTCCAATGGTTATTACTTGTTAGGAATTACTTCCTTCTTTATTTTTCACTACCATAATTTCTCTCAATATAGATCTATGCTACCCATTTCATCTTTTACATCTCATTTAAATGAAAAACATGGAGTATTAATTATCTATCTTGGTGGTAATTATCACAATATACTCATATGAGAAAAATGTAAATAGTCTATTTATATTAGAAATATGTTGTTTAGTCAGTCATAGAAACAATGGATATTTCATTCAAGTTTACATACATAATCCACTTCAGGCCTCACTAACCATATAAATATAACGTAATAGTAATAATTAACATCATATTATGTAGTTAATGAATTCATGATCTATCTTTCTTTATCAGGTTATTTCCCATGAGAAAATTACAACTCCAATAATATCAGTTTAACTGTATTCTGATCCACTATTTTATCTTGTACTGCTTATTGTTTTTTTAAATCAATTACTGCACTTTCTCATCATATCCCCTTAGACAATTTCTTTCCATTATAATTTTTTCATTCTCACTATATCCATAATATAGTTATAATATTATCTTCTCCAATATTATACCAATTTACTTTCTCTAGAGGGAAATCCATGCATTTATTTGGATATTGAAATGGTTTTTTTCTTTCTATTAGAAACTTTTTTAAAATAAAAAATTATAATTAATTAGTTAATAATTTTTTTATTAAAAATCATAGAATATAATTCATAAACACTTATTAAGAATACATTTAATATAGTCTATAAATATTTGTATAATATCCTAATGGTTTTTCCTAGAGTTATTTTCTATAACAATGATCTTATAACTATCATTCATAACGTTTATACTAAAAATTCTTTGATAACAACTATAACACAATAGAGCCCAGTACCCCAAATACCATGGTTATTTTATTACAATGGTATATAATACATATTTAAAAATACCTAATATATAATAGATTCAATGTCCTAACAAAACTAGATATATAAATGATCATTAAATTACATTGAAAACAAAAGATACATCATTAAAATACTATTATTTCTACTTCGAAATCCATAAGTGAAAATAGTAGTCAACATGGTTTCCAGTAAAAAATGGTTCAAAAAATAAGGTCTTAGATTGAATATATTTTAAGTGGTATATTATTATGGATTATATCACACATAATAAAGGAAATAAAAATACCAAATCAATAAATAAATTCCATAATAATTTGAAGTATGAGTATAGTATATCTATTCTTTACATTAAAATATTTAAATTAATTTATATGAATAATTGATCAAATAATGACTGAGTGCATAATTTCACACACCATAGAAATTCCATAATGGAATAATTCCATGATATTAGAAATAAATGGGCAAGGAATAAACAATATATCTATCTATAACGTCCCAAAAAAAGCTACACTATCGTTTGATGTTTAAGATTGTGATTGTTATGTTCAGAGTACATTAGAGGAAACCTAGAAGCATTCTATGGGATTTCATCTACGTGAAAATTTTAGAACATGTTCATTACATGATTGAATGATACAGGATGGAAATATATAACATATAAAAATTCAAGAAATGGTTTCTTCACATTAAAATAATTCATGGCATGAAAAAGATTATGGTTTTTAATTGGTCGATAAATATTATTTAACTGAGGTGGTACTTTTTAATCATATATTACACCGAAGGACTAAAAACATTAATATTGGACTCATGTTGAAAATCTCTTCCACCCAATAGGTTTTTATGTGCTATATCCTTGAATCATAGAAAAATTGTCTTTTGATTCCTTACCTCAAATAGTAGTTCAATTTAGGCATGTTTTTATAGTTTATTCACTTTTGGACGACACCAATTTACTTTGTTCATCTATTGTGTTTTTTTCCTTTAAATTAGTAATATTTTGGATATATCTTCTATTTATTCATTGAAATTGGGGTTTTCCAGTGTTGTTGGGTTGTATTTTTTGTATTGGTGATCATTTCATGATTATGTTTTGATCCCTTTTAGCTCTATCATGTGATCTCCTTCTAGTGGACATTCCATTTTTTTGTGGTGAAGTGTTTAAGGATCCTGAGGTATGTGTCATCATTCCTCCTCTAATGACCATATCTTCTTGTAGATCATGATTCTACAATGTTAGAATTAATTTTAGGACCACCATTTTTGTAATCATTATTCTCTTCCTTTTTTATAGATGTGTGGACATTGTTGCAGGTGGTTTGAGACCCATTATTGACGTAGGTGGATCTGTCTCAAGTTTATATTGGATAAAACATATTTAACTTGGTTTTATAAATATTTTTCTAAATAATTAGTGTATTTTTTTAATTACTTATTATTTTCAAATGGGTTTTAGAGAAAATATGGTTGTCCCCTTTTTGGTAAAAGAATAAATATTTTCAAATAATTACAGAACGCAATGAGAATTAATGTTTAAAAGCTATTTTTTCATAAATAATGGACTTTTGAAAATTCATTATGAAATTATTAAATACTTTTGAAATGATTTATAATACAACACACTGGATCATTAGGTACATATGGGGTCTAGTGTCAGGGAACATCATTTGGTATTATAATGAGGTTCACAATATAGGGAATTATTACAATCCTAGATCATGATTTTTTTAACAAAAGAATATGACTAACATGGTAATAGGGTCCACTTTAATGTGATTTTATATGTTTCTATAAAATTTATGTTAGGGTTTTGTGTACATTTAGTGCACTCTAGTCATGAATGATGTAGGAGTGGCCTAGTTAACCTTACCGTAAGTAATCCTTGGATTTTGTTACCATTATTCATTGTATCTTTTTCAACTGATATAACTATACTGATAAATGTGAAATGATTTGGAAATTTTTATTAAAAAATATTTACCCCACATGTTTTTCATCTATGTAAAATGGGAACTATTTACCATGTTATTGAAAAAAAATGTCTTAACTAGTTGTCCTTCAATGTGTTCTATGAATTGATTTTATTGAAATTATTGTATAGAAGCTTGATATAGAACACCTTGGTGTATCCTATGAAGCATATTTATCTCACACACTACATATTTTATTATGAATTTTTATATGTTTTGTTGTTTTATATTGATGAACAAAATGAAAAAATGAAACTTGATGGTTCTGAGGTTTACGTCAGCAGGGTATGGGTATCTTGTGGTGATATGGTGGGTCATTTCATACATAAATCATAGATTAGTTATTTACAGTATTTTATTCCATTTTTGGTTACTGGAAAGAAACCACATATTTTTAAAATTAATCTTTTGATTTATGTTTTTACTCTTATCGATTCATTAATTATAGAATATTTTTCTTCCTGGATTTTCATTCCACTTCTTTGTGTGCATATCATGTGTATTCTTTTAGGTTGGGTGAAATCATTCATACTATTTCTAATTCAATTCATGGGTAATATTCTAAAACCTTTGGGGACTATAAATTCCCTTTGGACCAATTTTTAATATATTTAAGTATTAGTTTAGAGGGTATTCTTTTTTAGTTCATTAAAAATGAGTATCAATGGCAGGTTTTCTCTCAAGAGTCTATGACTTGAGATGTATTGGCTATAAGGGATGGGATTTTTGATACATGAGAGGTAAGTTGTAGTGACTTCCTAGCTATCTCTTACCATGATATTCCCCATGTTACCATGGGAAATTTGGATATATATAATCTATGTTTAGAAATGATCTTAATACTGCTTTTTCCTTATGTTTTTCTCGTTTATACTGAGATTTATTTATTTCATATTCATTTTATTATGATTATTTTTAAAGAAACATGAATCCAATATATCTTCCTTGAGTCCTATAAGATGACACACTTATATATTATCGTATAATGATTCCTCCTTTAGATAAAAATATGTTTTAGTCTATCAGGAGGGTAGTTCCTACCATGGACTAGAATGTACCATGAGACTATAATCATGTTTCTGAGGAATAACTAGGTGTTTATAGAAAAAGGGATCCATATCAATATTTCCTATATGATAATACCCAATCCATTAGTGTAATGAATGAACCCAATGATGTGGATAATTGGGAGGACAATATTGATTAGGTGTTAAACATACAGAACACACCTGAGGATATCAAAGTGACATTTGAAACATTAATTATCAATGGTTCTAGAATGTTGTGTTTTAATTCAATGATGCAGATATTTGGAACATGGGCTGGATTGTAAGGATTTGAAGATACTTTTATTTTAGTAATTCTACCAAGAGTCCCAAATGATATGAAAGTCAGTGGAGTTCCTCTATTTACAGTAGGCAGAGTTCTTAGTTTGGAAATACACCAATTAGTTTGTCATGTTCTTTATTTTTTCATTGGAGGTGGTTATGAATGATCAGATAAAAACAATGTGTACATATAGTGCTTGTGACTAGATATTGGATTAAAGGTATATATATTTTGATGTTTTATAACTAGGTAGTGTTACGATGGAGGAAATCAATATGATAAGAAATGTCAGATAATCTTCAACTTCCCTTCAACCCATTAGTATTTTTAATGGCTCATAGAGAAGGAAGTGGAAGTGGAACAAAAAGACACAATGGTGTTGGAGGTGGTTATCAGCTGTGTGATTTCTCTACACCAACTAAATTAACCTAAAATTTATCCATATCATGTTATCATTTTGGAAATATAAGGCTAAATAGATGTTCTTGTACTACACCTACAATGATCTAAAAGGATTATTTCCCCTGGGGTCATCTATTGATGTTATTAAAAGATGTTTCTATTCCCCTTTGTAGTCAATAATATTCATATCCAAAGGACACTAAAACATAGTTATATTATTATAATTGTACAGGGATATATCCACATTCCTCATGAGTGAATCCACTTTATGTTGTTGTTGAGTTTCCGGTAGAGGCTGATCTAGGACCTGTGATAGTAAGGGGACGATTTTTTTCATCTTTTATATCATGTACTCTATCTGATACCGGTACAATGAACACATTTATATATTCTTTTTTTATATGAAAAAATAAGGTATATCACATGTGTTTTGTTATAAATATGGGGAAAATCTTTGAAATAACACGGAGAATGAGTTTTGATGCCCTGAATGTTCATTATAGATAAGTGAAATTGGGTTATTCAGGGATTTGTTGGTTCTCAATATAGATCTATTCAAAGTCATCATCAAGGTGTATTTTCATATTTATTATCATGAAGATATTTATTATTATCATCTATATGTCTTATTGTTTTCCCATGATTGTTAATCTCATGTGTTTCAAGAAGTGTGGGATCTAAGGTCTGGTCATGTAGGACAATCCTTCCTTGATATTAAGAGCTTGCTTACTGTTATTACATTCAACCTCAATATTATTTCCCATATTGGTGATATTTCCTTTATTTTTACAAACAAAACCAACATCTTCCCAAATGAATTTTTGGTCTTCCTTATAAAGTATTTTATATTATATAATTGATCTATTATTGGGTACATAACCAATTTCAGAATCTTATTATCATATGGAACCATCAATGCTAAAATATCTCTAGATGCGTACAGAAAATATGGTGTAGAAAGGTTGTATTCATCCTAGAAGCTCATCATGAGAATCCCACCTCCCCCTTTTCCTTGATGGATGGTGGTTCACTTCATTTTTTTGGGGACTATCGAAAGTTAATCCAAGTGAATCATAAAAAGAATTCCCATTTTCCTTATGTGGATTACTTTTTTGATTAGTTAAATGTGGGAAGTGGTTTTTTAAAATAAGTCACTTGTTAGGTTATCACTAAATTACGTGTCACATGTATGATATTATGATGACCAACATCAGAAGATGTTATGGCCATTTGGATTATCATGTGATGCCTTTTCACAGAGTAATTGTCATGTTTTTTTTATATATTTCATGGACTAGATATTGCCCAATTATATTGATTATTTTATTAAAGAATTTTTTGGTGATATAAGGTGTTATTCATGATTAGATAATGATAATGAATAAAATTTGAATATGGTTTTCAAAATCATAAGGAGACACACCCATTATGGAAAATTTTCAGAATTAAATTTCTAGATCTAATATTTATTGTTATTATGGTATGTGATTTTTATACATTTATCTTCAATAAATAAAGTGATGTGTAAGGTTTTATTATCATGGGTATATTAATAGATCGTCTTCAATATACATACGTATGGATTTCATGATGGAAATTATTAGAGTATTTTCATATATTTCTCCACATTGATGTCACTTTTGACTGACCTTACTATGGAAGGGGTGATGTTTAGAAGGGATAAAAAAATTTAGGATTTCTTTTATGAGTTGAGATGGATTCAGACCACATATCCTATTTTTATATTAATTGAGCTCGGTAAGGGGTATGTGGTATACTGCAATCCATATAGTGTTAGTATGGGTTGCATGATTATGACGGATGATAACTTTGTGTAATGTGTAACTTTTCATCTATGGCCATATGAGAATAGATACCCCACTCATGATTTAGATCTCATCACAGGTATTCGTGAAAAGAAATATTAGATACATTATCTTGTTGGAGAGAAGTTCACTGTCTTTTCAGGTCATACGAGTTAATGATGTATATTTTCCTAGAGGGATCTAAATCTCATGTAGCGGAGTTGGGTAGTGTATCTCCACACATTTGACATTTAAATCACAATATCCTCAAGTAAATAGAATGAAATTTACAAAACATTCGGTTTTAAATGTCCCTGCACTTTCAATATTGGATTCAATATAAGAGTGGAACCCTTTTGGAGACATCAATCAGTTTCATTAGGGAATTTATTGGTAATTAAAGTGAGGATTGAACTTGTATTTTTTTTCATCTCCTATCCTTGAGTGTATTCCCTAGGGTTATCATTACGATAAATAGTTCAAGGGAATCTGGGAAACCAAATATAATGGGAGACCATTTTTAGGATGTCTCTACCTTCTGATGGAATTATCCACTTCGAGGATAGGATTGTTGTCCCATCATTCGTGAGGAGATAAGTGTTGTATGATTGTTATAGCTTTCCATTATCATGTCATCATGGATCTAAAAAAATATTATGACATGAGACTATGTTTTTGGTGGCCGAGTATGAAGTTCATCAACAAAAAATATGTTCACCAGTATAAAATCTTCATACAAATAGAGGCATTGTAGTTGAAGCCTTTTGGTCTATTCAAACTATTATCAATTGAAGTTTTGAAATGGGATGAGGTTTCCATGGAAATTGCTTTTGGATTTCCACAGACACATTGGGGAATAATGCTGTCTTGGTTGTGATTGATTGGTAAAAGAAATCATCTCCTTTCATTCTAATCAAGGACACTACCAAGGTTTAATATTTTTGTAATTTTTACATTCATGAGATAACGAGGTTTCATGGGGTTACATATTTAACTATTTTTAAAAGGGCTCTCAATAATACATACTTTTTAAGTAATAGTATCCAAGTGATGATGAAGTCTTAGGATAGGTTTAGTAAAACATTACATCCATATATAGATTTTAGACAAAGAATGATATTCAAAACCTTGGGGATAATATCTATACCTATTTATTGGGTATTATAGGACATAGAAAATCCAACCTGACCTAGTTAGTGTCACACCCTGACCTATTCATTTATTTTATTTTATTATTTATTTGTATTTAAATTATTTTTTGGGGGTTCGTGTTTAGTCTCGGATGATATTTTTTAGTTACATTAAAAACTATGTGTTTCGGGATGACATCATTGGCGCTTGGGCAGAGCGTGTTTTGAAAACCCCACACGACATCGGCCAGACATTTCATGACCTTCCATCTTCGAAAACAAATAAATAAATAAATAATTGGATTTTTTTAATTGGAATGCACATTATTTGTGGTGTCATTTAATATGTTTATTGTGTTAATGATGTTATTAGTATTGATATAATACGAAAAAAATTATTATTTTTATTTTTATCATCATGATTTTATTTTTATTTATATTATTATTGTTATTATTTTTATTATTATTATCATTATTAATATTATTATTAATATTTATAAGTTATTACAATTTTTCTAATTAGTTTTTTAAGTTGGTTTTTACTTTTTTAGGGTTTTTGGTCAACCCCCCTCTCTCCAATCTCTTTCCCCTTTGGTGTGCCTCCACGTCCCGACCCTTTCTCCTCCTTGTGCTACACAGCGAACCAGACCAGCCCTCCCTCCCTTCTTCCCGGTGTGCGGTGTGAGATCCTGGTGGGCGGCACAAGGAGGTCGGCGCCCTCAATCCTGATAGCAGCCCACAACAGATCCTCCGGCGCTCCAAGCGGCTCTTGCCTGCCTCCCCGTAGTAGGCCCCCCCAGCACGGCTCCTTTCTATAGCCACCCTGGCTGGCACAACTCACTCACCACCTCACACCACCACGGCTCGGCTCACCCGCCACAGACTCCCCCTATGGCTCTCATTCAGTAGCCCCTGTCATGGACCCCCGCTGGCCACCCCCTCCAGATCCCATTCAGCAGCCCCGTCCCGGACGTTGTGTCTCCCTCACATCGACCTCTCTCTATAGTTCCCCTCGTCACGCCTCATTGGACCTCACCCACCCAAGACACTATGCCCCTTGACGTGACATGACTCCCTGCTCCAACCACAGGTCCCTCCCTTTGCTGCGCTCGAGCAACCCATCAGCACCGGGATAACTTCTTGCTAGTGTGAACCCCCATCGGACTTCGTGTTTGATGTGTCTCAACCTCTCCTCCCAACCATTCTTTTCATTTGGTATAATCATATTATTTCATTGTGTTATTTTAGTTAGTTTTGAGGTTTAATTATTAGTTGTTATTTTTGGTAGGTTTAAGAGGTTTTAAAACCCTCGCGAAGTGGTCTCAGGTTTTTTGTTGTCGTTGAGTTTCAGTTTTGATGTGAGAGTTTCTCCCTGCCACTTGGTTCTGCATACTCTAGTTGGGTATTTATGTTTGGTATGTGTTCCATCCCTTGATGTTATTTTGCAGCATGTTGGACCTTACCGCGTGGTTGTGAACATGGGTTATTATTGTTGTTCCACTTATCCGAGGTAGGAATCCCACTGCACTTTCCATTTTTATTTTAAGAAACTTTAATTATATGTTTTTTGCACTTATTATACATGTTAAACATTGTTTGTGCAACCTTCTGGTTAGTCTCTTGGTTTGTGGTCTACATTGGGAGTCTTGTTTGTTATGAATTTATTGTGGAATTAATTTTAATGTAGTATTTTGTGAAAAATTGGTTGTGTTTATGTGGAACCTTGTTAGTCATATAGATTTGTGTTTTATAAATTACTCAACATTATTAAATTATTTTGGTAGTGATAAATTTAAAAGAGGGTATTTCTAGGGTGCGTTTCAATTCAAATATTGTTTTCTTTTAATGAATGGGTTGTGTGGTGTGTCGCGTTGTGAATACCATATGTTTACACACATGGGTTGTAAAGTTAAAAACAAGGTTCAAAAATTTAAATAAAAGTATGGCATGTTGATTGGGATTCATAAATCGTTGGGCGTTAAATAGAAAATTGTTTTATTCAACAATGCATGCCCTGTTTTCTTAAGAAAATGCCTGTTTGGCTTTTCGAAGTAAAGTGTGATATAAAATTAATTGTTGGAGTTTATAAATATATCAGCAGCGTGCAAAACAATTTTCTCGGTACTTTCTATGGTTTTCCAAGAGTTCTGGCATTTACAAAAGTGTGTATTGTGTTATAGCATGTTTTGGCATTTTATTAAAATGGTCGGGTCTTGAGTGTGTAGCCTAAATATATTAAAAAGATTTTTATCAATGTTTAGGTGTGATAAATTTTGTGTTTACATATTCGTTGGAAATGTGAATTATTTTTATATTTTTGGATTGTGATTTGATGCTCGAAAGCATCTGTTGGACCATTTTTTATATATATACTTACGACATATGAACCTTACATATTGAGAGAATTGTCTGAGATGAATACTGCACTGGTAGGTTATGGTATTGACTAGTGGCCCATAGTAGGCAGATATTTTGGGGTTTACTGCTATGTGATTTTCCCTCATAATTTCTGAGAAAGGATGGACGAGCATCTTAGAGAGTTATATTTCATCATATGTGACATGCTACTATAGATGGGGTCGCAGGTATTAGTGTTGCCTAGATTATTCTCGATCTCTTAGGTTTTACTATGTCAAGTGTTAATTTTATCTGTTGAACGGTTATGATGATACTAGCACACCAATTTACATTTCCCTTTCTGTATCTGCCTTGGTACCTTTGTGTGGTGTTTTTCATGAAAACTGACATTTTGGTTTTCCAACTCCCATGATAATGTTTTCAAAAGAAAATTTCTTCCAAACACTTTTGTTCTGTTTTTTCAAATGACTAAGGGAAATTGTTTATACTTTTCTTTCAAATAAAAATTATACAAATTGATATTGTAATACATCGTAGTTCAAAATTAGAGTTTATGTTGCTTAATTTTAATTGCAGTGCATTAGGAACAAATATCGGGCAAGCCTAAGATGTTTCAATACTCACACCTATTGTTCTTTTCTGTTTTTAGTGTTTGCTCAGGCTACAACTTGAGTGTGCTTGCCTTAGGTGATGCTTGATACTTTAGTCGAAGAGTGACACACAGGGTCACACAGAGTTAGTTCGGACGTTGATTTTGGTTAATTTTATTTTCATTGTTCTTGATTAGTCACTTTACCTGGTTTATTTAATCTACGCTACTCTGTATTACTTCTTCTATTTTATTTATTTTTATTAGGGAAATTGTTCCCCCGATCTCTGTCAATGCCCTGGTGCTTTTCGCTGGCCCGGGAGGATCAGGAATGCCTCTCGGGCCATGTCGCAGATCGGCTTGGGAGACTGGTTCAGGTTCGAGCCAGGTTGGTTCGTGACAGTTTGTTTTACTTATAACAATAGAAACCCATTTTTGATCAATTTGTATCCCATTATAGCATTGTATAGTGGCCAGTGATGGTCACCTCTTTATAAGTAAGACGTTGGTGTAGCCACTCTTATGGGACCAAGTATCATTCTAGAGAAGTTGATAAGGAATTAGGAAATTAATAGATGATTAATTAAATCTAAGATTCTAAAAAATCATATTTAGGTCATCAACATTTCTTTTTGGTGTTTTCGGTTGGGGGCTAGGTTTTCATAAATGAATCTCCATTGTTTGGCCACCATCTTTTTGTGAAATAATAAAAGGAATCTCTGATATGTGTTAAGACATTTGATGTTATTTAGAATATCTATTGGGTTTCTTGATGGTTTTAATTTCTATCATAGTTTATATATCTCCATAGTGTTATCCACATTTCCCAGCTCAGGATGTATCATCCTGATCCCTATCATTTTCTGAGATGGGAGAATATTGATTTTGATCATGTTGTAACTATAATTTTGCATATGGTTGTGATCATTGATTCTTAGATGAAAGGATTGTGTATAATTTTATTCCATTGTTCATTTTTTTGTGGTATTAAACATTAGATTCTGACAATACATATGAGTTTGAATCACCAATAAGGGAGAAGTGGTATCACATCTTTCAAGAGAACCCTTATTCTTCATCAATTGATATGTATTGAATGTACTGTAGTGGGGATATTGTAAAATATCAAAAAATGGAACACTCTCATTTTGAATTTAAGTTTGTGATTCTATGGTTTTGAGTGTGTTAGAAGAAACCATGAGATTTATGTGGGGTAATTGCTGGAAACGAGATGACAAAAAAAATCATAGTTTGAATGAATGATTTAAAAAATGCATCTATTGTATAGGGAAAGTAATACATGATATGGAAAAGAGTAATATACTGAATTGTTAGATAAATAATATTTTTCTCAGGAGATTCCTTTTTTGAGCGATTATGGAAACCATATGATTCTCAACATGAATCTCAGTTTAATGACATGAAACATTTTTGATTTCTTGGTTTCAATTTATTAGTTTTCAAAATCCTAACTCATCCATCAGGATTTCCCCTACCTTGAAACCTAGGTCTCTTCAATTTTCATTTTATGGATTCTTCACCTACAAGCATTCTAATTTTATTGTGTTGATCTCTACGCATTTTTTTATTCATCCATTAGTACACATTATGTTACATAATCAATTTCATCATTGTACATGGGTTTTGGTGGAGGCATTGTGATTTCATTGTGGTATTTTAATCATAAAAGGATTACTATTTGATACCATCTATATCTATTATGTGATAATCTTCTAGGGGGTTGTCCTTGTGTTTATTTTGGTGTTGTGGGTGAGGATCCTGATTTATGTGTTCACCTGATTCCTCATCCAACACGCTTTTAATAAAGACTCGATTTTATGATTTTAAAATCATTATCTAGACCAAATTTTGATGACCTGAGTCACCTTCCTACGAATGTTGACGTGTGAATACATTGCAGGTGGTATGTGACCCAATTTTTAGTTATGTGTTTTCACCACTAGACTATGTTTCATGATCTATAATTTATCCTAGATTTGTAAATTTTTATATAAATTATTATAATGCAACTGTATTGATTTATTTTTTTTTGTAATTATTTTATGAAAATATGGATTCCCTTCATTATGGTAAAAGAAATATGATTTTCCATGCATTGTGAAATGGATTGAAAAGTGTGTTTTCAAATAATATTTTGATACAGAAAAGATTTTTGAAATTTTATTGTGATATTTGAAATCCATTTTAAATTATTAAAAATCAATCATATAGGAGAATAAGACACTTAGTTAGAGGGTGTAGTATTAAGGATCAACCTTTGGGATTGTAAGTTGGTTCAATTTATGGGGTGTTATTTTACTCCAATATTGAGATGCACTTTCACTAGGACATGATTGACATGGTAATAGGGTTCACATTTTAGGGAGGTTCATATGATCCAAAAAACATGAGGCATTGGATTTAAGGTCTTGTAGTGAGCACTATTCATGATTACTATAAGGATGACAAAGATATCAGGGTTGTTTGTTATCTTATAGATTTTTTCCATTATTATTTGTATTTTTATTTTTTCAATTTCATATACCATTTTTTTATTAATGAAAAATGATTTGGAAGTTTTTCTTTGAAACTATTTTTCTTGTCTTATTTTTGAACTATGGAAAAAGTTGACTATTGACCATGATTTTAATAAAATATTTTAACTTATTATTATGCATCTTTTCATAAAATTGAGAATATTTGGATTATTTTTTAGAGACTTGATGTGGAACACATGGTTGGATTCCTACTGATTCTATTTATCATACATCATATACATTCTCGGCAGAACATGTGGGTCGTCTATTATCTTTTCATGCACTAAATTGAGAGGAACCACAGTATAGTGGTGTGGTTAACATCTGCAGGGTATGTTTAACTAGTGGTTAGATGGTGGAACATTGTCCACATATCAAATGGAGAAGTTTTTTCCAATTCTACTTGTAATGACCCGGAAATATAAAGGAATTTCTTTTAAATACATTTTAATTTTACGAGTCTCTGGTTTCTGACAGCGCTTGATTCCGAGGCCCGGTCTGCCAGGAATCAATTTTCGAAGTTTAGCTCAGGTACGTTCAGTGAACGAATGAGCGGGTTTTTCTAACTTTTGAACCAATGCTCGGAATTAAAATCTGAGGGCACTGATGAACTCGCAACGCCGGTAATTGCATAAGGGTAAAATTACCACAGTTGCGTTCGCAATGGAGGAGAAGATAATTTTGGTGGGTTGATTTATGAGGTAAATAAAAAAATAGTCAGGAAAATTTTTATTTCATGAGGTGGTTTTTCCCTCCCATGGGTAGTTAAGGGTGGGTCCCACAACCACTTAACTACCCAAGTGTGGATGTTAGAGAGTTAGGGCCCACATGACCCCCATAATTTAATTTCCACCCATCTCTTTAAGAACCCCCCATTAGTTGGAGAACCCCCATTTATTTGCCAACATGTAAATTGAATAGGGACCTTCCCTCTCCCTTCCCTAATTAAATTATCAACACGTTTTATTAAATGTGATGATTTAATTCTGGGAGTTTCTTGCATGTGTAATTAAATAATAGGAGGAACCTATTATTTAATTTGGGAAGATCCTTCATTGTGCGAGTGAGATCGGGATAGCTTGGAGCCTTTGGGAGGAATGCTGGTCTCCGACGAAGAACGTAGAAGAACGCCGACCTCCAACAATGAAAGGCGAAGAACGCATGTTCCTCAAATATCGACGATTCCCCACCCTTATATTCTCCGCGACAAGAGAGGAGACATCTCTTTCTCCTCGGGACGCTCCGACGATGACTACGATCTTGTTCCTCGCGACGTCATCTACCGTGACGCCGATGACCGACATCAACTGTTGAGGTAGGGGTTTTTGTATAAATTTCATTATGTGATTTTATACCTTTAGCATGGCGTGCAAATTGTTTGATGATGTTTAGAACCACTAACACGGTGGGTGTGGACTAACAAACAAGTCTGAACCCACCGCTTTTTTTTTCTTTAATGTGCGGAATAATTGGCGATGACGAAGCGTGACCAAAATGGTGATTGGATAACTTCACAGTAATGTATGTGTCCCGAAGAGACCGTAGGTGTAGACAGGAGAAAAATAAGACCATCGGAATGACTCCGGTGGCCCGTGGAAGTCTACGGCAGCGCAGGCGCCAACGAGGCGGCGGTGCCCCGGCAGGAGCCCACCGCGGCTGAAGCCACGACGACGAGGGATTGGATCCCGCGGTCGCGCGGGATCCAGGGGAGACGTGCCGTCGGGCACCGCGTCTGTAGGACACAAAGGGGGGGACCACGTCCCCGCCTGCTCGGCTCGCTGGCCGAGCCAGCACAACCCCCGGCTGGGCTGGGGCGGGTCACGCAGACTGGGCCGGAACCAGACCCGGGTCGGGTCGACCTGGTTCAGGCCGACCCAGGGGGGTTGGGCCGGGTCGGACCGGTCCCAGACCCCCCACTTTAGACCATTTTCAGTCATTTACCCATAACATGAGCTACGAACCTCTGATCAATGCACCATCAGTTAAGTATGAATCCTTGGATTGACACGGTCGTTTCGGTATATTACACTCGATGTTTCGGCAAAGTCTGGGTACGACCGAGTTGATTCGATCCTGAAACCAACCGGGCCCTTGGGGATGAAATGCTTATAAGTTACGGAAAGAACGTCTATTTTACGTGTTGCCAACTGTGTTGATTTCCTCTTGATGAGATGGTCCTTTTGGATTACTCCGCTTGAGGTTTGGACGCAGCTGGAGTATGGTCGGGTTGATTTTCGCCTAAAAACCAACCGGGCCCCTAGGACGGAAAAGTCAATAACTCTCTGACCGGGAGTCTGATTGACATACTGTCTGTCGTGTTGGGTTTCTTTTGAAGAGACGGAAAATTGGGATACATCAACTCTGAACTTCGTGAAAGTTGATGTATCGACTCTTTTGCTCGAGAAACGGACCCTCTCGGAATCGAGAATGCTTTGTACGGGAACCCTAGAGCTGGCTGTGACTGCGACAGTGATGACTGTACTTGGATCCTCCATGGGTTCAGTAGCGAGGACGACTATACGTGGATCCTCCATGGGTTCGACAGCGAGGACGACTCTAATTGGATCCTCTGTGGGTTCGGCAGCGAGGACAACTGTACTTGGATCCTCCGTGGGTTCGGCAGCGAGGACGACTTTACTTGGATCATCCGTGGGTTGGGCAGCAAAGACAACTATACATGGATCCTCTGTGGGTTTGAATGTGATGACTACTATTCTTGTATCATATGTGGGTCCGACAGTATGAGCTCTGTACTTGTATCCTGAGTGGGTCCGGCAGAGTAGCTGGTCTGGTATCCTTTGTGGGTCCGAGAGCTTAGCTGGTCTTGTATCCTACGTGGGTCTGATAGCTTAGATAAATCAGTGGCTTCATATGATCATATATTGTGCTATACAAAAGTTTTATACATGTGTGAGCTGAGTCTTGACTTCAATCATTATCATCGATGTGATTGACTTGCTTTCCTGTGTGTACTGGGTTGTGCTTTTCCTGTGTGGACTAGGTTGTGTTTTTCCTGTGTGGACTGGGTTGTGTTTTCCCTGTGTGGACTCAGTTGTGTTTTTCTTTTGTGGACTGGGTTGTGTTTTTCTTGAGTTGACTGAGTGGTGCTATACTTTGTGGATTGGGTTGTGCTTTCCAATGTGGACTGGATGGTTTGTGGCCTCGAGATTTGGAGACAAACTATAACTGATAACCTTGGTATATGTATGGGCATATACCTAAGTAGAGTTGTTTGATTTTCGTGATTTTGTCTTTCATTTGTGGTTTATCCTTCGTGGATTCTTAGATACGTTCAGGGGTCTCGGGGTCCCTACAGAGTATCGTTTACTCACCCCTACATGGGATATGCACGCACATCGTTGTGTTGGATATAGACAATGGACAATACTGATTGAGGTGGAGGCTTTTGAAGCTAGACGGTACCCAGAGGTGGACCACTTGGCTAGACGTACACGGAGCGGATGGCTGGACCAGAGGGGCTGATGAGACTATCTGTACCCACCCTTCAGGTGGGATTTCTGGAGAATGACTCGGTGGTTGCTGATTTACTTTATTGCTGGAGTACTTTCTTTTCAGTTGTATTGTACTTTCAGTTGGGTTATTATACTGGCCCTTTTACTTTCCAGCACTTACTTTTGTACTTAGATTACTTAGTGTTTACTTCAACTTGTATACTCTCTTATGTTTCATTACTTATATAAAGGAAATTACTTTCCTTTTATCGATATTTACGCCTTTGGTGCTAGTCACCAGCCCATGGCCTATGGAAGGCGGTCTTGGGGTAGTCACAGCACGGGTCCCGAGGACGGGTCGTGACAAATTGGTATCAGAGGAGTCGGTTCTACTACAAAACATAGGACTCTGATAATTTCTTATATGTGAAGCAATATTTTTAAGGGTAATGAGTGTGTTTATCATTCCAGGGATTCCAGTGTTGGTGCGGCGACCGACGTATCCATACACCAGGACCCTGACTTTTGATTTCCGACTCAGCGCACGAAAACATTGATTACTTGTGTGTTTTAAAAGTTTTCATTGTGATTACCCTGTGTTAGCTCACCAGGTATATTGTATTAATTGTGGTGCACCTATTTCTTTTCAGGATGGCCCCACTACGACAACCATCTAGGGTTCCTAGAATTTTTAGAGATGGAAGCCGACCAAGAGACGAGGCCTCGGTGCAGGGCCCCATTACAGCAGAGCCACCGTCGGTACCTCTACCCGTCGAGCCACCAATGCCACCATCCCTAGAAGCTGAGAGTTCACATCGCCTGAGTGCACTGCACGAGTTTCAGTGTTAGAGGCCACCCAGGTTCCGTGGAGAGATAGACCCTCAGGAAGTTGTGGATTGGCTGGAGGCTATCGTCCGAGTCCCCAAATTGGTAGGGACACCAGAAGACCTCATGGTGATCCTTGCCACGAGTCTCCTGCACGCATCAGCAGGTAGATGGTGAAGCCTGATGCTCCAAGTCCACAATGAGGCATCTCTACTTTGGATGGACTTCGAGAGCCTCTTCCGCTCGGAGTTTTTTCCACCCACCCTCCGTGTAGTGCGCATCCAAGATTTACTACAACTGCAGCAAGGCAGCATGTATGTAGCCCAGTACTCGATGAGGTATGCCGACCTCTCGCGCAACTCCATGAACATGGTACGAGCCCCATTATTTCAGACCTAGACCTTTGAGCAGGGACTCAGACATGAGATCAGGGCTTCAATGATCTCCCTCAACATTTTGACGCTAGCGGGGGTTATGGAGAGAGCGCTCCTAGTGCAGAGTTTTCTCGCTGAGCAGTCACCAGTGGCGAGACCCTCCGCAGGACGACACGTAGAAGAGTCTTCTTCAGCCGGTAGTAGACAGCAGACGCAGGGGTCCAAGAAGACCAGGTCTTCAGGTGGGAGACCATAGGATACAGGTTCGGCTGTGCGGGGCACACGGCACAGAGCCAGCCATACGAGGAGTAGGTAGTGTTATGCATGTGGCGAGCAGGGTTACATGTCACGAGACTATGCGACCTGCCCTGCAGATGAGCAGTAGGTGGTAGAGGGATCTCCCAGGCAGAGGTTCGACCATGGTGGTCTGCCGGGGTAAGGCAGACGTGGCAGAGGGGCTGGCCAAGTAGTAGGTGGTGGGTGATGTTTTGAGGCCCTACCACCACCACCACAAGGAGGACCACCTCAACCGCAGGGAACAACTGGACATGGGAGAGCTCATTTTCAGGCAGTTGAGGCCTACGACCATAGACCTCCGGGAGCATACGGGCAGGAGCGGGACTAGCTCCAGGAAAGGAGACTTTTTTCAATGTTTCTTCTAGCATGGTTCATGTCATTGTTTGTGGATGCATTGTGTCTTTTTACATTTAGATGAAGTAAAAAAAGACACTTGTTCTTGTGACATTTGTTTCCTTGTCCTTTTTATGTGGTTGATACTGAGAGGTTCCGATTGAAACCATTTACATGACCCTAACATTCGAGATTCCTACTGGAGGAGACCTTGTGACCACACACTGCTCCCGATAGTGTGACTCGACCCTTGGAGGCGAGAGTAATGGTTGGATCTCTTGGTTGTAGAGTCGCGGCCTTACGACGTCATTCATGGCATGAAATAGTACCGTTCATGTCAGGATTGACTATATTAGGCAATGAACATGATTCATCCAGTGGATGAGATCAAATTTCTCTTTTCAGAAAAGGAGAAATCCTAACAGATCTTGTGGGACGTAAGCGAACAGGGGTATATTTGAGTTTTTTACAATGGCCAATCACACCCATGGTTCGTTGAGCGAACAGTTTACGGTCTACTCTAATCTCAAAATTCTCAGGTGTGTCTTCTCATAGAAGGACCAGGACCAGAGAAAATGTCGTTGACTTGAGTTCCACGGGGACTATGACTTGAGATAGTCTAGACTTTTGGGAGGGGGAACATTGTAGTAGAGTTCGTTTCACAATGCCCCACTTGTCAGCAAGTGAAGGTGGAGCACCAGGTACCTGTAGACCTGTACAGAGAGGTCCCAGAATGGAAGTGGGATGCAATATCTATGGATTTCGTGATGGGGCTTCCATGTACTTCCAGAGGACACGACTCTATCTAGGTGATTGTAGGCTGACTCACCAAGTCGGCCCACTTCCTACCAATCAGAGAGAAGGGCTCAATAGAGATCATGGGACGCCTCTACATTCAGGGGATCGTATGACTTCATGATGTGACATCATCTGTCGTCTCCGATCGAGATGCTCGCATTAATTCCTGGCTTTGGAAGGGATTACAAGAGGCGTTTGGGACGCATCTACTCTTGAGCACTGCCTTTCTCCTGCAGACAGATGTACAGACGGAGAGGACCATTCAGACGCTCGAGGACATGCTATGTGCTGGTGTCCTTGACTTTGGTCACAGGTGGGAGGATCACCAACCCTTGGTGGTGTTTGCGTACAACAACAGCTACCACTCCAACATGGAGCTGACACCTTACGAGGCACTGTACGACTGACCATGCTGATCACCTCTATGCTCGACTGACACAGGGGAGTCATCACTCATATGACAAGAGATGGTTCTGGCTATGACGGATATGGTGCAGATCATCCAGGAGAGGATGAGGACTGCACAGAGCAGACAGAAGTCCTATGCTGATAGGAGACGGAGGCCACTAGATTTCGAGGATGGAGACCACATTTTCTTACAGGTCTCACCTCGACATGGATTGTGGAGATTTGGCTGAGGCATCAAGTTACCTATGCACTTCATTTGGACTTTCTAGGACCTCAGTATAGTAGGTGAGGTGGCTTACCAGATGGCCCTTCCACCTCAGTTTCCCCAGGTGCACGACGCCTTCCACGTATCTCATCTGAGGAGATACGTGCATGACCCGACGCATATCATCAACCACGTGGAGCTATAAATCGATGATGGGGAGACATTTGTAGAGGTCCTGTTGGAGATCGAGGATTGACAGGAGCGGTTCCTACGTGGGCGGTCGATTCCTCTTGTGCACATTCGTTGGAAGCACGGGAACATCTAAGAGAGAATATGGGAGCGGGAGGCTCAAATGCGTGCTTAGTACCCTCATTTTTTTTCCTAGTTTATGTTGTAGCTTTACTGGGATGTAAAGCCCTGAGGTGGGAGTGATGTAAAGACCCATAAATTTCAAGGAAATTTTTTAAAATACTTTGGAATTTTATGAGTTTGTGGATTTTTACAGTGCTTGATTCTGAGGCCCGGTGTGCCCAGAATCAATTTTTGACGATTATCTTGGGTAAATTCAGTGAACGAATGAGCGAGTTTTTCTAACTTATGAACCAGTGCTCGGAATTAAAATCTGAGGGCACCGATGAACTCGGAGCTCCGATAGTTGCTTTAGGGGACACTTACCATAGTTGAGTTTGCAATGGGGGGGGGAAGATAATTTTTGGGGTTTATTTATGAAGTAAATAAAAAAAATCGAAACAATTTTTATTTCATGAGGTGGTTTTTCACTCCCATGGGAAGTTAAGTGTGGGGTCCACAACCAGTTAACTTCCCAAGTGTGGATGTTAGAGAGGTTGGGCCCACACGACCCCCACCATTTAATTTCCACCAAACTCTTTATGAACTCCCCATTAATTGGAAAACCCCCCATTTATTTTCCAATTCATAAATTGAATAGGGACCATCCATCTCCCTTACCTAATTAAATTGTCATCACGTTTTATTAAATGTGATGATTTAATTCTGGGAGTTTCTTGCGTGTGTAATTAAATAATAGGAGGAAACCTATTATTTACTTTGGGAAGAGCCTTAGATGTGCGAGAGAGAACGGGAGAGCTTGGAGCCTTTGGGAAGAACGCCAAACTCTGACAAAGAACGACGAAGAACGCCAGCCTCCGACAAAGAATGACGAAGAACATTGGTTCCTTGAAGTTCGACGATGCCCACCCTTGTCTTCTCTGTGACAAGAGAGGATATTCCACTTCCTCCTTGGCACGCTCCAATGATGCTTACGATCCTATTCCCTGCGATGTCGTCTACCGCGAGGCCGACGTCCGACATCAATTATTGTGGTATGGGTTTTTGTATACATTTCATTATGTAATTTTATACCCTCAACATGGTATGAAAATTGTTTGGTGATGTTTAGAACAACTAACTCGGTGGGTGTGGACTAATGAACAAGTCTTAACCCACCGCTGCTTTGTTCTTGATGTGCAGAATAATTGGCGATGATGAAGTAGGGCTGAAATGGCGATTGGAGGCCTTCACAGTGATGTACGGGTCCCAAGGACACTGTAGGCGTAGATGAGAGAAAAATCGAACCACCAGAGTGACTCTGGTGGCCCACGGAAGTCTCCAGAAACATGGGTCTCCATCAAGGCGGCGCCGGTGGTGCCCCGGCGTGCCGCCGGTAGGAGCCCGTCGTGGAGGGATTGGATCCTGCGGCCGCGCGGGATCCAGGGGAGACGCGACATCGGGTGCCGCATCTGAGGAACACAACGGTGTGGATCACGTCCCCCCTTCTTGGTTCACTGGCTGAGCCAGCGCACCCCTCAGTCAAGCCGGGGTGAGTTGCACGGACCGGGCCGGGTCGGATCGGGCCCAGACCCCCCACTTCGGACAATTTTTGGTATTTTCCCATAACTTGAGATACGGACCTCTGATCGATGAACCATCAGTTTCATAGGAATCCATGGATCGAGACAGTAGTTTTGGTATATTGCAATTGAGGTTTTGGAAAAGATTGGGTATGGCCGAGTTGGTTCGAACCCAAAACCAACTGAGAACTTGGAGCGGAAACACTTATAACATAAGGAGTAGACATCTTTTTGACGTTCAGTCAATTGCGTTGAATTCATATTGATGAGACGGTCCTTTTGGATTACTCCTCTTGATGTTTGGATGTATCTGGATTATGGTTGGGTTGGTTTTAGCCTAAAAACCAACCGGGCCCCTGTGATGGAAAAGTTAATAACTCTCAGACCGGGCATTTTATTGACGTACTGTCTATCACGTTGGGTTTCTTTTGATGAGACAGAACTTTGGGATACATCAACTCTGGACTTCGTGATAGTTTATGTATAGATTCTTTTGCTCAAGGAGAGGACCATCTCGGAATCGTTCATGCTGTGTGTGGGAACCCTAGAGCTGGCTCCGACTACGATGGTGACGACTGTACTTGGATCCTCCGTGGGTTCGGCAGCGAGGATGACTGTAATTGGATACTATATGGGTTCGGAATCGAGGACGAATGTACTTGGATACTCCATGGTTTGGGCAGTGAGGACGACTGTAGTTAGATCCTCCGTGGGTTCGACAGCAAGGATGACTATACATGGATCCTCCGTGGGTTTGTCAGCGAGGACGACTGTACTTGGATCCTCCGTGGGTTCAACAGCAATGAAAAACTGTTCTTGTATCCTATGTGGTTCTGAAAGAATGACTGTTATACTTGTATCTTGAGTGGGTCCGGTAGAGTAGCGGGTCTTGTATCATTTGTGGTTCCGACAGCTTAGGTGGTCTTGTATCCTATGTGGGTCTGATAGATTAGATGAATCAGTGGCTTCATCTGATCATCTCTAGAACTATAAGAAAGTTTTATACCTGTGTGAGCGGAGTCTTAACTTCAATATTTATCATCTATGTGGTTGACTTTCCTTCCTGTGTGGACTGGGTTGTGTTTTTCCTATGTGGACTGGGTTGTGTTTTTTCTTGTGTGGGCTGGGTTGTGTTTTCCCTGTATGGAATGGGTTGTGTTATTCCTGTGTGGAATGGGTTTTTTTTTCCGGTGTGGACTGAGTTGTGCTATCCTTTGTGGATTTGGTTGTGCTTTATTTTGTGGACTGGATGGTGCTTGGGCTCGAGAGTTGGAGATGAACTGTAATTGATGACTTAGGTATATGTATGGGCATTTACCTAAGTAGAGTTGTTTGTTTTTTCGTGATTGTATCTTTCCTTTTTGGTTTACCCGTCGTGGATTCTTCGTGACCTTCGGGGGTCTCGGGGTCCCTACTGAGTATTGTATACTCACCTCTGCATGGGATGTGCCTGCATTTCGTTGTGTTGGATGCCAACTATGAACATCACTGATCGAGGTGGAGGATTTTGGAGCTGGACGGTACCCAGAGGTAGACCACTTGTCGAGGAATACATGGAAAGGACGGCCGAACCAGAGGATCCAATGAGAATATCTGTACCCACCATTCAGGTGGGATTTCCGGAGGATGACTCGGTGGTTGTTGATTTACTTTACTACTAATGTACTTTCTTTTCAGTTTTATTGTACTTTCAGTTGGGATTGTATACTGGTATGTTTACATTCCAGAACTTACTTTTGTACTCAGTTTATTTAGTTTTTACTTCATATTGCGTAATCTATTGTGTTTATTTACATATATAAAGGCAATTCCTTCCCTTTTATCAGGATTTACGCCTTTAGTGCTAGTCGCCAGTCCCTGGCCTATGGAAGGTGAGCTTGGGGTAGTCACGACACAGGCCCCAAGGAAGGGTCGTGACACTAGAAGTCATTTTGGATTGTTGTACATGTACCTTGGACTTTTAACTTATTACTTTTGAGGTTTATTGATTTCATTTTTGCTTCATTGAATAAGTTATATTTTCCATTCTGAGATTTTTTTGGATTTTTTTTATATAAGACACAATTCATGTTTATTGATTGGTGAATAATTCCTTCTAATTTTTGTTAGATGTTTGGATGACAGTCCCCAACTAGTGGGGATCCATAACATCTTTCAAGTCAGTGGAAAATCATTTCATATACTAGTTAAGACATTATATTAGGTCGATTACTCACAGAAGCTATTTTTTCTCATGATACAAATCAATGCATCAAGAGGATATATGATTTTGATCCCTACCCATCACATAATATCTGTAATTCATTATTTATATGAAATGAAATGACAAATGATATATATCATAGTGTACGCTAAGGAACCTAAAACATTATATTGGTAAAGTAATAAATACTTTTAAAAATTGAAATATAGGATATATGAAATATTAATGTTTCCCTATTTAGTGGATCAATATAGCTATATTGGTGAATCTACCACTATCAACATCAATACTACATGATATTAACAATGTAATGAAACATATCCTTATCAATGAAATTACCAAAAGGTATCAGTGAAGGTTAGTTTCATTGTGTAGGGATATAAATCGGAGATAGTTATTGAGTTAAAAAGTTCTGAATTTATGAATACTATAAAATAATATTAAAATCCCCCCATATCTATATATCAATATCTGGTACAACACTAACATAATTTAGAGACAGAAATTTATAATTCATTTCAACTCTATAACAATATTTTGAAATAAATTATTATGATATGTAATGTTCTTGTGAATAATTAAATGAATATCCCTTAAGATTATCTTACATGTTATGCTGTTAGGACCAGTTGTTTTTCACCAAAAGAAGAAATATATAATGCTCATCTAAATTTTTTTGGGTAACTAAATAGGTGTTTTTAATTCATAATTGTAATCCACTTGTGGAATCTATAAAAATATGTCAATACTATGGAACCATAAAATATTTATTTTCCAAAATGAATTATGGTTCTTTCCAATATTCTGATTTATCCATTAATTTTCAACTTATTTTTTACGTATAATAGCTTGTAGATGATGTATAATGATACTGAATGGTGATCTTTCCATAATATTTTCAATATGTATTTTTAATAGCATAAAATTAAAATATTTCAATTTTAAATGAAAATTAATTGGATATGACAACATAAATAAAGGAAACTAAGTGATGTATGACTTATAAATCAATATAAAAAATACATAGGAATTTTTTCTAGAAGGATTGAATAAGTAAGGGATTAATTAATTTTTTTTCAAAAGGTCTATAATAACATGTAAAAGGAGGTAAATAGAAAAAAGAATTGGAAAATTCATTACCCTTACATTAGTATAATTACAATGTTGGAAAACTCTATAATGATAGGGTATATGGAAAATATAATTAAAAATATTTCAAAAAAGATTATAATACCAAATAAGTAAATAATTTTAATATTTAAATTTATTTTTGACGTTATTACAACAATTGGACTATAATTGAAAAGAAAAGAGGTGGATTTTTAGGCCTTAATTTGAAATGTAGCTTATTAATGACTGAGAAGAACACATAATTAGTATCCTATAAACTATTTACTGAGACTCCTAGTAATTAATTCTAGAGGGATATTATTCTCAATAATTTTATATTTAAGTGTAATGGGAAGTTGAGTGTGTATTCATCGTAAATGAGTGTTACTTGTTTATTTATTCGAAAACAATGTATTTGGACTATAGGTTAATGAAATAAGCAAATAATTGCTCTTCCCATGGTTTTAACCAATTGTATATGACATGTTGGGGAAATATTTTTGGGTATTTTTGTTTAATTAAAATTCTATAAAATATAAAATTTAAATGTGGAAAATATTCATATTCATATTGAATTTATTTAAAAAATATATTGCAATATACTTTAGATTTTAGAAGACTCTTTATAGTCTCAAAAATGATATTATTAAATTAAAGTAAATAATTTTAGGTAATAAAAACCTTTTTTTCATGAATGATTTTTACGTCACTTGTTATATATGTATCAACCCCTTATGATTTCATGACACTTATTGTATATTTATATTAGATTTTAATTTTTACTCAAAAATTCAATTATCATAGTAATTTATAAATTTTTTACAAATTGATAATTTTGAACGAGTGATTATAATTCAATTTCATTTTTTTCAAAACAATTTCCTCTATATTTGAAATTTAATTATTTAAAAAATCATCTCAATTTTAAAATCAAGCATTTGGAACCTATAATTTGAAAATTATTATTACATATATTTTTTGATGCACATGTGAAATTAATTTATTTTTAATTAATATATATGTATATTAATTATTAATTATATTATTAAAATATAATTTGATTCTAATACTTTCATCTTTTATTATATATATATTTTTTGTTTTTCATTATATCTTAGTGTTCTATTATGTTGATGTATTATAATTTTCATTATATGAAATTTTTTGGGATGAAATTATAATTTTATTATTATACCCATGAAAAAATAGAGAGAGGGTTGAATCATTTTGTATCCCAAATATAAATGATTTTTTACTCAATTAATTATATTTCATGATATTGTTCTTATGTGAAACAGAATTTTGTTAAAACATTAATTCCTTATTATGAAATTAAAAAAATTAATTATATAATGGAATGAAATGTAATCATAGAAAAAAGTATTTTATTTGGTTAAACATAAATGGATTCCTAGGAGAAACAGTTTTTAATTTGATTACATTAATATTTTATGAATTGAATATGAATAAAATATGTTATTACTTATTGTTCATTGTTTTTCATGATTTTGATTTAATAATGTCATAGAGTATTTGTCACATTAATTCAGTTTTATATGATCGACATGATAATGAGAACCTTGAAATTAAATGATGGTTTTATTAAATTTAATTCCATGGTTGGATAACATTCTATGATGGGAAACAAAGAAAATGATTTTCAAGAGTGGGTACTTGTAAGAGGATGAGGATTATTCTCATCAAGTATACACTTAGTAATCACAAAGATGGGTTGTTGTGACAAAATACCCACCAATTATAATTACACACGCTTTGGTGTCGTTAGATGATGATATATATATATATATATATATTAGAATAGTGTTCATTATAATTTATAATTATAATTGATGCATGTCATGACTCATAGTGGTATATTTACTGATAAAAACTATGACATTATTTTTTGGTGGGAAGATGGTTGTGATGGGTTCATTATAGAGGACCTATTTTTAGTGTATATATAGAGGAAGGATTTGTACCTTACATATTTAGGGAAGTTAATTTCTCATCCCTTTAATTGTAATAGAACCTCTATATTAAATTCCATGTTCACAGTGTAATGATATGTTTATTTATTATAGTAAAATAAATAAATATTTACCATATAGGTTGGTGACATGGATTTAAAACCTTTTCTATGTGATATTATGATAGTCGAATTATATTACACATTTAGTTTCCATTTGTGGTTATCCTCTTTATGACATTACATTCTTTCTCTTGGGTACTTTGGACCCTTACTAGAGAGTAATCATAGACTTTAGGAAAACCCACTTAATCATAATTAGAAATAATCATAGAGGGTTTCACTCTATGTGTTTCCATTGAACTCAACTAAATATTATTTGAATTTTATTTAATAAATAAATATTGATCTCAAGACAAAGGATTATTTTTACTCATGTTTTATTAGATGAAAATAATTATTGACGCGTAAAATATTTAATCTAAATAGTTATTTAGGTGTCCAATAAATTCTAAAATAGTTCAAATAAACTAAGACTATGTCTAGTGAAAATATTTATTTTCACTCCCATTAAAACAATATTATTTTGTGAAAGATAGTGCGCACACTATTAAATAACAATTTTTTAAAAATTTCGGGATTGGGTTTAATAAATTCAATTATATTATTGATTGGTTGGAATGAAGTTAAATATTATTTCAACAAAAAAACTATAAATTATACTAAATTATAATTTATATTGTGTGTGGTTATTCAAAAAATAGAGAATAATTTAACTCAATGGATTTCTCTCTCGAATTACTTCTCAATATCCTTATGAAGAATGAGAAACCCAAGAGAGATTCCTTCAAGATTGAAGGACACATGATCAAATTGAATAATCCAAGATAGATGATTCAATTTCCTACAACCAAGAAATCAATTAGTATTTATCATAGATCAATGGATCATGTGTGGATAACCATTATAGGGAATCTATACTTGGATCCATTCAGTGAAATCGAGGTAAATCATGAGAAGGGTTTTGGATGACTAACATACACATTGAAGAAGGTATCCTTAGAAAAGGTAAATAATTTCTTCAGGTCAAAATAAATGAATTATAAATTTTATGTGCAATATCCTAGATGGGTTCTATATTTTCATTAGAAAATATCTAATTGGAAATATATCATTGTACATGGTTTTCAAACAATTAAAAATATTGGGAATGATCCATCTCATCAATAATATAATATTTATTTTCACATCAACACATGGTTCATCTAATGCACCTAGAAAAAAATATATATAAAATCCGTCATGTTATGAAATTTTATTATTTATTTGATTTTGGATCTTTGTTAAATAGTGATCTAATATTTCATTTCAAGATTATACTTTCTAAAATATGATTTTAATTGACATTCCTCAACAAATTAATCATTTTCATTATGTTTTTAAATTTATTATATCTATATGAATATATGAAAAAAATATTGTGATTCCATTAATAAGCGAAACAAATTTTTTATTGTAAGACTGGTTCACATGAATTGATGTCATATTACACACTGTGTACCCATTTGCATTGAAGTTGTACATGTCATGCGATAGAATACATACCAAGAAGTAACTATGCATTGAAGATCTACTGAACATCATGTGTTGACCAAGAAATTCTAGAACATTTTTTGTAAGATTACATAGTTTGTATCTGTCCTAAATGTTATGTATTCATCTTGGGTTAGTAGAGAAATTAACACAATACCGGTTTTCATTATACTCAGTCAAGCCTTGTGAGACTGAAATCATACATCATTAATGATATACATGATGTGTATATGGTTTAAATAGAATGTATTTAATCATTTCCCACATCCAAAACACATTGGTCCATTCAGCGAGTTAGGCAGACACATATCCTGAGTGATACATGATGTATATCTAGTATGTACACATCATGTAGTGAAATCCAAAAAATGCTCTACGATCATTGGTGGTCTACATGGACACACAAAATGACTAATACATAACATTTATCTATCTTATAGATGTCGTGTAGTTTACCTGAGGTACACGAACAAATCCCTAAGCATGTAACCCTGGTAAATAGAAAGTGGGGAACATAGTATGTAAATTTTATGTAGGCACCATATACTCTCCCAGTATAGAAAAACATAAATTACACTAAATTGAAAATTTTAGAAATAAAACCTTATTTTATTGATTGAAAAACTTGAGCATTTTTAAAATATAAAAATTATTTCAATGAATTTTTTAATATAAATTATTTAAATGTAATAAATCTATATTTATATTTTAGTAAATTATTTTACATGATTTCCATTAATGATGGGTTTAAAAAAATGAGTCCAGATAGTCCTTAAGATCAAAATGAATTAATTTATTAATTGATTAATTAAATAGTGTAATCACATCTGTCTTAATAATAATGAAAATATATATGAAATGAATGTTTGGTTATTTTAATTTTTTTGAATTTGATTCAATGATGATAATTCATGAGCAAGACTAATACATGTTAATTAATTAGTTTTATTAAATTTAATTTATTTAGCATGTTTAAAATTATTTAATATAAAATTAAATATAGTTGTCATGTGTTTCATCCCACCCACCATTATTATATAGGACCTATGTATCATAGTTGTTTTCTATAATTCCCCTAAACCCATAAATTAGTTCTCCTCACCTATATGTGAGTAATAAATACATATAATTAATGTAGTGTCGTAGGGAACATGGATCCGATTCAAGATAGAACCAAAATGAATCCATCCTAGGTGATACATATGTGGATAGTTGGAATGTTGCAACTCAAGCCAATATCATCGTGAAGAGTTATTCTCATTGGTCATAACAATATTTGTTTTACTCCTAATAAATAAATTCATAGATAATATCATTATAGGGATAGTTATTTATTTATATATTTCTACATATTCATTGTTTATTTTATGAATACAAGACCACAATCACAAAAATTAATGAATTAATGTGCATAGGTAGAATATAAATAAATAGATTATGATAATTTTTTTTATCAAATATGGTTAATTAATTTAGTAAAATACACTTAATATTTTAAAATACATTTGAATTATAAAACATGATATAATTTATTAATAATTATTTAAAATCCTTTATAAATATATTACTTCAAACACATCCTTACATTACATGAATAGGAAATAAATTCTTAGAACTATGGGCTTTACTAATCCTAATTAGGACATTTACTTTTAAAATGCAGTTATTATGATGGTTATGGGTTGACATAACCATATCACATAGAGATAAGTATCCCACTCTAGACTAGATGTTACATGGATGCAAGTGTTGGGGAAATCAAAGTCATGTTTTTAGGATTGGGGAGTCCAATCAATATATTAAGGATATGTAATACCATAGATTAAAAATACATATCAATAAAAATAAATTAAAGTAGTATTGACAACTCTCGTTTCCATTATGTTAAGGGGAATATGGATCATTTCACTTTAATTTCATCAAAAAAAGAGATTTTTATTTCAATAGTGAGGGATATTGGGAATTTATAAATTTTTTGTATAATTAATTATATGAATTAATTTTTTATTTATCACATAATTATTAATCATGATAATTAAAAATACTTTTCACTTTCATAATTATATGTAAAGTGGATGTTAATCATATAGTCTATCCATATGATCAATGTTAGAGAATTTCCATCTCTTCATTGGATGTAACTTACAGGAATGGTTCACTCACCGTTGAGTAGGGTTTTATCATGAATAAAAAACTTCCAAGGTTGAATACTCAATTAATAATATTCTTTCTATGGATTTGATTTATTAAGATTTCCTTTTCTAGTAAAAACATATGAATCACATGGTCGATGTTCAATTTTTTATTAATTCTTTTATGTCTAGTGAACTCATGAAGTCTCATGAAAACATTTATTCTTATATCATGCCCAAAAATTAACTTCATTTATACTAGAAAATTTTATGAAATGAATTGTTTGATATATCCAAATAAAACCTTTAGTGTAGGTTAGTAGTGGGTTCACTAGATAGGCCTCATGTATTCATGCTCATTGGCTATATTGAGAGCTTAGAGGTTCTATGGTTTAAACACACCCAATAACTATGAGCTGATCTAATTATTTCATCAATCCCTCAAATATTCTCTTGTTTTTTTGTTTACATTCATATAAAAACATTAATAATTCTCCCCCATATCTTCTTACTCTTCTTTTACATGTATATAATAAGACAAAGTGGAAAAAAAATCCTTCTATCCTTATGGTGACCCACAAAAGGCCTAGGAAAACATCTATAAGACAATGATTCATTGGAAATTCCTTACAAGAAGGTAAATATCAAGGGTAAAACTAGGGAGATGGAAAATATTTTTTTCATCTATCAAGAAGATACACTAAAAGAAAAACATCACTAAGCTATCGACGTAAAGGAAATCTTCAGGTGTAAGTGTTCTCAAGTGAAATTTATCTGTTCATATAAATTGGGAATTATATAAAGCATGTGGTGATCATATATATATATATATTTATTCAAATTAAGAGAAAATATTCATTCTGATGAATTTAATAAGTGGGGGTATAATTAAAATGAGCTAATAGAGATAAACATGATATTGATGTAATTAGGGACTTCCACTGCACATTTCCAACATGAAATATCTTAGCAATAAAGGTTTTTTTATTTTTTTTCATATGTTAATGTTATTTATACATCTATACAAGATACATATGGTTTTATTTTCATTTTTAGACATAAATGTTTCTAATTTTATGGTCATAGAATTTTTTTTGTAAATCATCATTTAAAAAATGGTCTTTATGTGTTGGATTACTCAAATAATGTGATGTAAATTGATAATTAAACTACATATCATGATTCAAAACACACCCAACATTGGAATCATAGATAATATCATTTAAATTAAAAATAATTGACAAAATTACTCAAATATGGATATTTATATTTTTTTAACTGAAACCACATGATGTACGTCATACATTTTTATAAGGTAAAAGGAAAAACATTCAATATTATAGGTAAATGCAAATGTTGCAACGACCCTATTCAATTAGTTCATACTTATGGGAATGGATCATTTCATATTAAATAAACGTGTGGGTACTCATGCAACATTAATGTTAATGACCACTTTATTAGATATGTATATGATAACTTTATGAGGTATTTGTCGGATTCCTTTGATGGAGTCATGGAATAAATGAATAAAGTTTAGAACCATATTAGTATGAAGATTAAGAATATATGCTCTAGATGTGGTGGAGAATATATAAATTAAAGCATTATTTATAATTTATTGGAGTTTGGGAATCTATGTCAATTCACCTGTAAGAACCCGGTTCTTATTTTTGAGGTACGAGATTCTTCTTTTTCATTTTCCTTAAGTATTTTTGAGAAGATATGGAAAATGGGGGAAAATGATAAATTTCAAAACTGCATGACACGTACTTTGTCCACAGGTCGTGTACTTTTGGCCGTGTTGGGATGAGTACACGGGGCGTATAGCCTTGTCGGCGACGAGGGGTGTAGGAACTGACTACACGCCGTGTAGTGGTACCTTATACGCTGTGTAGTCAGTCGGCAAGCTTAAACAGTAAGGAAGTGGAGCAGCCGACAGCTGGGCAACAGTACATGCCGTGTACTTGGGAGTACATGCAATGTACTCATGTCGACGGATGAACAGTGTGCTGGTGCCGCCAAATGAACAGTTAAATAAAAGAAGTACACGCCGTGTACTCAGAAGTACACGCCGTGTACTTTGTTTTTTCGGCTTAAAACAGGTGGTAGCCTCCTCATTTGGCAGAGGAGGCATTTGAGCCATTTTGGAGACAAGGAGGATGGCCGAACCTCTGAAGATCTGTCGGGGGTTCGTCTGGAATCGGTTTCCGCCTCAGACGATCCCGTTGGAACCGCACGGGTAAGCCCTCTCCTCTCATGGTACCATTCTTACCAATTCATTCCCTAACCTATGTTATTTACTTTTGATTGGGTTTTTTTATTCATCAGATCTACGCCGTTCTTAGGCGTTTCTGGAGTCGGTGTTCGGGTATAACGTTCATTGGCGCATAAGGTAGGTGGCTTGGTGTAAATTTCCAACTGTCGTGCGTTTTTGTGCATTTTCGTGCCAGGAACCCATGTTGGGGTGTTGTGTGGCTGAGGCTGTTGCTATATTTATTACCTAGAATTGCATAGGTGATTAAATTGTGATAATAAAATGCTGGTTGGGATCGTTGCTTGGATCCGGAACCACCCCGGGTGTGTGTTCCACTATTTAGCCGTTTGGGCAGGATACCCGAGGGTATGCCTTTAATGTAGTAATTGTAGAATTGCCTTGAGAGGAATTTCTAGTTTAATACATTTGATATGTTGGGCATGACCCGATTACTAGTTTAGCCTAAGGGTGTTGTTGTGATTTGCCTGTGGGCACTGCACTGTTTAGCCCGAGGGCTGTGGTTATTTCGGCATGAGGGAAACTTCATCTGTGCCTGTGGGCAATAGACTCTGTGCCTGAGGGCGAAACTACGTACGCCTGGGGGAAAAACTTTGTTATGCCTGAGGGCAGATTCTGTGTTCGATACTCATTACCCAAGGGTAAGAGTTTACGTGTCGGAGGACACTAGTCGGTTACTTAGAAATGCACTGTGGCGATTTCTTATATAAAATGGATTAAATGAATATTAAAAATGGCAATATAACTGATAGTTGTTACTTTTGAGTACTGATTAATTTATTGCATTTTACCAATGCACAATATTGTTACATGTTAGCACGCAGTTGGGAATGAGCCTTTGGTGGGTGCCTACTGAGATATATTTCTCACACCCTATTTGGGTCACACTTTTCAGCCCAAACAGATTACGTTGCTGAATGTGTAAATAGGGGAAAGAGTCCCTATATAGGTACTTGACTATTGCTGAGGAATAGGAGGGCATGTGACCGATCCTAGGCTCGCGATGCCACTGCCAGCTGTTTTTTTTGTTTTGTTGTACTCTTTATTTTGTTGTACTGTATTGATGTATAACATGTTCTAGCTGTTTTCATAGAACATGAAACATGTAGCATCATCATTTATATACTGTTGGTTATATCCACTGTTGTAGTTTATTTTAGTTGTGTATGGTTTACTGCTTCTGCTGTCATTGAATGTTAATTTTGTATTCCGCTGTGCTACACTTTGATTAATGAGGGAATAGTTTCCCAACTATCAGACCTGGGCCCTCACTGCTAGTCGGCAGCCTCTGGCGTTTGGGGAAATGCGCTTGAGGTCACATGGCGAACCGGGCTCGGGGCACCCGTTGCGTGGCACCCGGGTTCAGGATGTTACAAAGTGGTATCAGAGGTGTTTCTTTTCTTTGACTTACTATTTGGAGCCGTAGTCAGGGATAGGATGGAATGGTAGTTGGTAATAAGGTGTGCCTGGGCGTAGCTAACCCGTGTACCGGGAAAATCCAGTCTACCTCATATTTTTTATTCTTTTGATTTTTCACTTTTATGGTTGATATGTTTTCACCATTGGGTGACACAATTGATATTGTTCTGTTTATAATTTATCTATGGGTTTTATTTAGTTGCAACCCGATGAGATAAGGTTGTTCCATCTCATGCATCATATAGGCAAATGCTAGATATAACATGCCATGCGTAGTTCCATGCCATGTAGGTGCATTAGAAATTTCATGTCGTTGTGATAGTTGTTGTGCTAGAAAAGCATGCTTTTGTGATAGTTTCTCTGATAAAGTACCTTCTATTTGATAGGGTATTTTCTTGTTTCAGCCTGTTTATAGAATGGATTCCAAACAATGGTTTCTGGGGAGTATGGGCCCCCATTGACCGGAATTTGGTGGATCATTGACTGTTTATTGGTTATAACACATACAAGACGTCAAAATTTGATTCATGGGGCGTATGCCCCCCCAAGGGTCGGAATTTGACACTTAGGTGTTGGTTTTTTGGTATTTTCTGGGTTTCAGGGAATTTTCTAAGGCATACTATCTGGAAACCCACTATGCACGCCATGTAGTATTTTTTTTATACACACCATGTATGCTCTTCTGTTCGGGAAGAAAAAATGAACTTTTTGAGTACATGTCGTGTACCGAAAGTACACGCTGTGTAGTCTCTTCCCGTTTCACAAACCGTGTTGGCAGCAACACAGGGTAAGTAAAGGTTTGAGTAAAACACACCGTGTAGCGAATGGACAGGCCGTGTAGTGTGACCCAGATTCTGGCCGTGTAGCTAACAACATGGGTCGGTGAACTCCTTGACAGAACACGCCATGTCAATTATATACACGCCGTGTAGTGTGACCTGGGGATTCGGTCGTGTAGATTACAACACGGGCCGGTGTCACCTATCCCTGAACACATCGTGTACCTGTGGGACACACCGTGTAGTCTTGTCTGAGGCCAGACCGTGTGGAGTTAGCCGTGTGGCTGGGGAAACAGGGTGGTGTACACACCGTGTGCGGGTGTAAAACGCCGTGTAGTGTTAGCCGGGTAGTCGGCCGTGTCACAGACGACACAGGAAGTTGGAAAATAACACCGTACACGTTGTGTAGATATTATACACGCCATGTAGTTTTTTTCGATGGAATTTGTGTGGATTAGCCGTGTGTAAGGACCCAGGAAGGGGAAGAGAAGTCAATTACACGTCATGTAGTCAGTATACATGCCATGTAGTCTTGTTTTTTAAATTTTGAAATTCCTTCTTCCTCTTGTTCCTTGTGGTTCCTTTGTTTCAATCTTATTAATCTTGAATATGAGGCATGCTTTTGACCTTGTAGTGTCATGTCGTCTAGACGACCGTGCGTTATTCGGCAGGAGAGCGGTGATGATTATATTCCGGGGATGGTGGGACATGGGCTACCAGTTGATTATCAAGCAAAGCCAGATGCGGTGTCAGCTGCTATACCAGACACAGGCGTGGAGGTGTAGTACCTTGAAGGCTTTATACGGTTAATGAAGACCTTTCAGGGAGCACCGTAGGCTGCAACATATATGGACGATCTGACACGTATCTTTCAGCAGCATCATCCGCCTACGTTTTCAGGGGATGGAGGACCGCAGGCTGCGAAGTCCTGGTTGGGGTCAATGAAGACTATTTCCAAGCATCTTGAGATGCCTCCAGGGTAGAGGGTCAGTCTTGTGACTTACGTGCGACGTGATTCCGCCAAGAGGTGGTGGGATGTTACCACCCAGTCAGAGTATCATAGGGACATGTCGTGGGAAGATTTTCAGGCAGTCATCTATGAATTCTTCTTTCCAGAGATGATGAGGGAAGATAGAGCCCGAGAGTTCATGAATCTGCAGTAGGGCGATATGTCAGTGATGGACTATTCTGCTCGTTTCACCGAGCATCAGCACTTTTCACCCATGATGGTGGGTGATGAGACATTGAGAGCCAGACGTTTTGAGGATGGTCTTCATTATTACATCCGAGCACTGGTGAATGTTTTCAGGTTTTCTACTGTACATGAGATTGTAAACTAGACGTTGATTACAGAGAGGAACCTGTGGGATTCTAGTGGTGTGGGCCAGGGCGGTTCAGCACTAGTTACTGTTGTTATTTCTACTGGCAAGAGGAAGAGACAGATGTACTTCTCTCAGGGCTGCAGTACCAGTCAGAAGAATTCTTCACGTGGCTAGGTTATGTGCTACCAGTGTGGAAGAGAGGGTAACAAGAGGACATCGTGTCCACATGATCTAGTGGAGTGCTGAGATTGCGGCAAGTTGGGTCATCTGCAGCGCTTTTGCAGTGTGTTTCCACTAGTTGATAGGGAGAGGGGTTCTGTGCAGACTCTGCGCGTGGGAGCAGGACCAGTGGCTTCTTACGAGTTGGGGAACTGGAATATGTCAGGGCATGCAGGGAGAGATGGTGGTCGTGGCCGTGGTAGCCAGACACCGGGATCGCAGAGGCAGCAGGGTGGGACAGCTCAGGGTAGTCAGTCTATGTCGTAGGGCCGTGACACTGGGCAGGCATATGCAGTGCAACAGACCCAGCATGAGTAGGATCCCAGACCTTCTACAATTAGAGGTACTATTATAATAGCTTCTGTATTGTCATCAGTACTTTTTGATATGGGTTCTACGCATAGTTTCATATATGTACCCATTGTGGAGAGACTTGGGCTTGGTGTTTCTTCTTCTTCTGATATCTTGATGCTAGACACTCCGTTGTGGACTAGAACGGCTGGTGTGCATCACTGAATGAAGTGCCCCTTGAGGTTGGAGGGTGTCACTTCCTTTGGGACCTCTATGTCTTGGAGATGACGAGCTATGATGTCATTCTCGGGATGGACTAGTTGGTACCCTATCGAGCCTTTGTAGACTGCTATCGTCGTAGGGTGCGTTTCACGTCACCATAGGGTGGAGAGTTTCTATACAAGGGCGAATGGGATGTTCAGGTGAGATGAGCTGGACCAGAGCATCATGGGCGATGTGAAGTCACATGCCAGATTGCGAGTTTGTATCTGGATGATCAGGGGACTTGTCATACGGATTTCCCTCCAATTGTTGATCGTTTCATGGATGTCTTCCCGGATGACGTTTCAGGTCTACCTCCGGTGCATGAGGTGGATTTCTCTATCGATCTTATGCCGTGAGCATCACTGGTGTCCATTCCTCCTTATAGGATGGACACCCCTGAGTTGCAAGAGCTCAAGAGCCAGTTAGAGGAGATACATGCGAAGGGTTTTATCCGACCCAGTACTTCTCCTTGGGGTTCTCCAGTCATTTTTGCGAAGAAGGCAGATGGTACCCTCAATCTTTGCGTGGACTATCGGAAGCTGAACCAGTTGACGGTTAAGAACCGATATCCCTTGCCGAGGATAGATGATCAGTTTGATCAGCTTCATGGAGCATGAGTGTTCTCGAAGATTTACTTGAGATCCTGATATCATCAGCTGCATGTTATACCATCTGATATACCTCTCACAGCATTCAGGAGTAGGTATGGTCTATATGAGTATACGGTTATGCCGTTCGGACTAATGAACGCGCCAGTAGTTTTCATGGCTCTGATGAATCGTGTGTTCCATCTATATCTTGATTATTTTGTGGTAGTAGTCATGGACAACATCTTGGTGTACTCTCACACTCGACACGACCATGCCACCCATCTTGAGATCATATTTAGTACACTGAGAGAGCATCAGCTATATGCTAGGCTCTCAAAGTGCCACTTTTGGATGGACCAGATTCTCTTCCTAGGTAACATTATCTCAGAGGCAGGAGCTGCAGTAGACCCAGAGAAGGAGAGAGCAGTAATTTCTTGGGAGCAGCCTAAGAAAGTGTTTGAGATACGGAGTTTCTTAGGGCTGGCTGGTTACTACAGATGCTTCATACAAGACTTCTCCCACTTAGCAGCACCATTGATAGGTCTGACTAAGAAGGGTTTGAAGTTCGATTGGTCATAATCTTTCGAGGTAGATTTTCAGTACTTGAATGGAAGGTTAACATCAGCATCGATCCTGATACTCCCAGAGCAGGGGAAGAGCTATACAGTTTACTATGATTCATCAGGGATTGGGTTGAGAGTAGTTTTGATGCAGGGCGACCGAGTTGTTGCGTACGAGTCTCGACAGCTGAGGCCACATGAGAAAAATTACCCGACACATGATCTCGAGTTGGCTGCGGTTGTGCATGTGTTGCGATGTTGGAGACATTACCTGTTGGGAGAGCATTTTGTGGTTTTCACCGACCAAAAAAGTATCAAGTATATCTTTACTCAACGTGAACTGAATCTGAGGCAGAGAAGGAGGGTTGAGTACCTACAGTCCTTCGATTTTGAGCTTTCCAATACACCTGGTAAAGGTAACACAGTAGCTGAGGCTCTGAGCAGGAAAAATTAGATATAGGAAGTGCAGGAGGCCAGTGGTGAGTGGAAACTCATGGCATTGTTCTCTGAGATATATCTGGAGGTGCACGACAGTCAGGGGCAGGCTTATCTTTCTTCTTTGGCTGTGACATCTACCATCCTGGAAAGAGTGAGGATGAGACTTCTATCTGATTTAGAAGGCCTAGTTCTACGAGAGTTAGTGGCAAGTGAGGACCCTCCTCCGAGTTGGATGATAGGCGATGATGAGGTTGTGCATTTCCATGGACGTGTATGGGTTCCAGGAGATATACGCGAGGTGCTGATGCGGGAGTTTCATGTTTCAGCTTGGGCAGTTCATCCCAGGGTTACCAAGATGTGCCGTGACTTGAGGCGTCAGTACTGGTGGCTGGGTATAAAGAGACAGATAGCTGGTTTTGTTACGAGGCGTTCCACCTGTCAGCAGGTGAAGGCAGAGCACCAGAGGCCATCTGGGCTATTAAAACAATTGCCCATTCCAGAGTGGAAATGGGATGATGTCGCGATGGATTTCGTGACGGGGTTTCCGAGGTCACCTCGAGGCAATGATGTCATGTGGGTTATTGTGGATTGACTCACGAAGGTAGCTCACTTTTTTTCAATCAAAGAGACCTTCGGTGTTGATGAGCTCAGAAGGCTGTATATTCGAGAGATTGTACGTCTTCATGGGGTCCCTTGTTCTATAATTTCTGATAGGGACGCCCACTTTACGTCTCGTTTCTGGCAGTGTTTTTAGAAGGCCTGGGGTACACAGGTTCTTCTGAGCACAACATACCACCCTCAGACAGATGGCCAGTCAGAGCGGACGATACAGGTGCTAGAGAAAATGTTGTGCGCATGCGTCCTAGACTTTGGGGGATCTTGGGAGAATCATATACCCTTATTCCAGTTTTCCTATAAAAATAGTTTTCAGGAAACTGTTGATATGTCACCATACGAGGATTTATATGGTAGCCCATTCCGATCACCTTTTTGCTGGTTAGAGGTAAGTGAGGTAGCTTTACTGGGGCCACAGCTCGTGCAGGAGACATATGAGCATGTCCCGTTGATTCGGAAACGGATGACTACCGCGCAGTCTCGTCAGAAATCTTATGCTTATCGCCGTAGACAACCTTTGGAGTTCGTGGTTGGGGATCAGGTTTTCTTGCGTGTTTCGCCGAGGCTGGGACACAAGCAGATCAGGAGACAGGGTAAGCTTTCACCGAGGTATGTAGGGCCATTCAAGATTCTGGAGAGAGTCGGGCTGGTTGCCTATCGATTACAGTTACCGCAACAGTACTGAGCCATGCAGGATGTCTTCCACGTGTCTCAGTCACATTGCTACCATTCAGACCCGTCTCACACCATTCAACCAGAGGAGGTTGAGCTTCAGCAGGATGCGTCCTTTGAGAAGCATCTGATCTGTATCGTTGACAAGAGCACGGAGGTTCTCCTAGGCCGGTCAGTTCCTCTCGTACGAGTGATATGGAAGCATGGCTGAGTTCAGGATGAGACCTGGGAGCAGGAGGCCGATGTACGTGCTCAATGGCCAGAGCTTTTCTGAGATTTATCTTCGCCACCCTTGGAAGGGAAATTCGGGGACTAATTTCTATAAGGGGGGATGTTTGTAAGAACCTGGTTCTTATTTTTGAGGTATGGGCTTCTTCGTTTTCCTTTTCCTTAATTATTTTTCAGAAGATATGGAAAATGGGAAAAAATGATAAATTTCGAAACTGCACGCTGTGTACTTTGTCCACACGCCGTGTACTTTTGGCCATGTTGGGATGAGTACACGGGATGTTTAGCCTTGTCGGAGATGAGGGGTGTAGTAACCGACTACACGTCATGTATTGGTACCTTACACAACGTGTAGTCAATAGACAAGCTTAAACAGTAAGGTGGTGGAGTAGCCGATAGCTGGGCGACAGTACATGCCATATACTTGGGAGTACATACCGTGTACTCATGTTGAAAGATGAACAGTGTGCTGGTACCGCCAAATGAATAGTTAAATGGAAGAAGTACATGCCGTGTACTCAGAAGTACACGCCGTTTACTTTGTGTTTTCGGCTTAAAATAGGCAGCAGCCTCCTCATTTGGTAGAGGAGGCGTTTGAGCCATTTTGAAGCCAAGGAGGATGACCGGACCATTGAAGATCCGACGGGGGTTCGTCTGAAATCGGTTTCCGCCTCGGACGATCTCGTTGGAACCGCACTGGTAAGACATCTCCTCTCCTGGTATCGTTCTTACCAATTCATTCCCTAACGTAAGTTATTTAGGTTTTAGTGGGTTTTTTTCTTTGTCAGATCTATGCTGTTATTAGGCGTTTCTAGAGTCGGCGTTCTGGTATAACGTTCGTTGGCACATAAGGTAGGTGCCTTTGTGTAAAGTTCCAACTGTCGTGCATTTTTGTGCATTTTCGTGCCACGAACCCATGTTGGGGTGTCGTGTGGCAGAGGCTGTTGCTATATTTAATACATAAAATTGCATAGGTGATTAAATTGTGATAATAAAATGCTGGTTGGGATCATCGCTTGGATCCGGAACCACCCCGGGGGTGTGTTCCACTGTTTAGCCGTTTGGCCTGGATAACCGAGGGTATGCCTTTAATGTAGTAATTGTAGAATTTCCTTGAGAGGAATTGCTGTTTACTACATTTGATATGTTGTGCATGGCCCGGTTACCTGTTTATCCTGAGGGCATTGTTGTGATTAGCCTGTGGGCACTACACTCTTTAGCCCGAGGGCTGTAGTTATTTCGGCCTGAGGGAAACATCTTCCGTGCCTGTGGGAAATAGACTCTGTGCCTGAGGGTGACACTACCTATGCCAGGGGGAAAAACACTGTTATGCCTGAGGGAAGATTCTGTGTTGGATACTCGTTACCCGAGGGTAAGAGTTTACGTGTCTGAGGACACTAGTTGGTTACTTAGAAATGCACTTTGGTGATTTCTTGTATTAAATGGATTAAATGAATATTAAAAATGGAATTATAACTGACAGTTGTTACTTTTGAGTACTTCTTAATTTATTTCATTTTACCACTCCACACTATTGATGCATGTTAGTATGAATTTGGGCACGGGCCTTTGGTGGGTGCCTACTGAGATATATTTCTCACACCCTGTTTGGGTCACGCTTTTAAGCCCAAACTGATTACGTTGTTGTAGGTGTAGATAGGGGAAAGAGTACCTATACAGGTACTTGACTTTTGCTGAGGAATATGAGGGCATGGGACCAAGCCTAAGCTCACGATGCCACTGCCAGCTGTTTTTATTATTTTGTTGTACTCTGTATTTTGTTGTACTGTATTGATGTATAACATGTTCTGGCTGTTTTCTTAGAACTTGAAACATGTAGAATCATCATTTATATATTGTTGGTTATATCCACTGTTGTAGTTTATTTTAGTTGTGTATGGTTTACTGCTTACGCTGTCATTGAATGTTTATTTTGTCTTCCGCTATGCTACACATTGATTAAGGAGGGCATAGTTTCCCCACTATCAGACCTGGGCCCTCGCTGCTAGTCAGCAGCCTCTGGCGTTTGGGGAAATGTGCTTGAGGTCACGTGGCGAACCGGGCTTGGGGAACCCGTTGCGTGGCACCCGGGTTCGGGACGTTACGTCACCCCTCCTTATACGCCTCAGTGGAATGGTGTATAGGAATGGATGAACGACACCTTATTGAACATGGTGGGGTTAATAATGAGTTGTTTAATTCATCAATTATTCATTTGGGTATAAAAATTATAAACAATTGTTTAATACTAATCCAAGTGAAAACTCTGGTGGAAAATATTATACCATTCTAATTGGGGAATAAATGAAACATGGGTTGTTATACTAACATGTGTGTGGTTTATAAGTGTTTGTTAATACCCCTTCAGGTAATAAACGGTAATGCCCCGGGTTTTGGGGTCCATTACTTTTTGAAAATCTTGGGTTAGGTTTTATGGTCTAGGAATCACGGTGGTCTAGGCCTACCGGTAGCCTAAGATTACCGGTAGCAGGCATGCTGGTAGCTCGGTCTACTGGTTGCCGCAACCTACCGGTAGATCTGTCTAACGGTAGCTAAGTCCATGGGTAGCCGCAGCTACCAGTGGCGCTATCCACCGGTAGCTGCAGCCTACCGATAGAGTGGCCTACCAGTAGCGGGGTCCACCAGTAGCGGCGGCCTACCAGTAACTGCAGCCTACCGGTAGCCGAGTCTACCGGTAGCTACGACCTACTGTTATCTCCATCCACAGGTAGCCACAGCCTACCGATGGTGCGGCCTACCGGTAGCTCCAGCCTACCGGTGGCTCGGCCTATCAGTGGCTTCAACCTACCTGTGGCTCGGCTACCGGTAGCCATCACCCACCGGTAGCCCTCACCCATCGGTAGCTCTCGCCTACCATGTGAGTTCTTTCCAGTGGCGTTCCTTCTTGCACAATTAAGTTTTTAAACCCAATTTTGACTTTTTTAACCATGTTTTAAAGCTCGGTAATGCATGTGAATGTTTTAATCAATAAATTAATGAATTAATGCGTCGGTTTAAACCACCCGACCCTTTAATTATGAGTGGGGCCGCGTGGCCAACCCACGACCCCGCGCCTCACGCGGTTTCATGTTCTTATCCCAACCGTCTGTGGAACTTATAAAATAAAGGGTTTGGCGTGGTTTCTTTTTTCCTCGATCGCGGCTTTTCACAAACAGCTTTAGGTGCATCGGGCGAGCCGCATCGTTATCCGTAAAGTTCTGCACTCGGCATAAGCGTCGATCTTCTATCAACAAGTAGGGAATTTCCTCCTTCGTCTCTCTCATTTGTGTATCATGCGGGGTGAGTGTGCATTTTTTTCCGTATAATTGGATAAACCATACCTAAATAAAGATAATTAAATAATTCTCGAATGAAAGAAGGGGGGATGTGATCGTTGATGCTGCTTTATATTATGATCTTCTTTCTGAGTCATGCGGACATACGCCTACTGAAAATCAAGGTCGTTGGTGGTCTTTATCTGTGCACTAATGAACCCCTTGGGATGTTTTTTAAGTGGTTTTTTTTGTGGTTGTGAGCTCCTGCTGTAAAAAAAGGAATTAATCATGTGCACCCGGATAAATAAATTGAAAGCACCAGGATCGATCCTTCTGTGATAACCCCCGGCAAAGCACATGGGAATTGAAATCATCGAGCGTGTAAAATCTTTTAAATCTAAAAATACTGGCATGGCCCTGCTTTGTGACGGTGGTAGCGGTTTGGTTGTTCCTTTTTTATGGGCTGTTTGCTAGAAATGTGGGAGGGGATGGGATCCCAGGTTTTTATACTCTCGGTGGTTGTCGAATTGGGGATGGGATCCACTGTTGTTATGGATTCAGTTGTAGTGTGTTTTAAGACCGGGTGTTTCCCTTTTTTATACCATGAAGTGGGGTGGGATCCTCTGTTGATGAGAAACCTTTTTGGGGGACACATGTTAGTGTCTTGAATTGGTCTTTGGTTCAAGTACTTAAAGGGATCTCACTAATTCCTTGTTGTTGTGACTTTACGAGAGAACCGGGTGTGGATACTTAAATTGACGTTTGGCTGGTTTCTTTTCCTTGGTTATGCTTATGGAGTTATTTTCCCAGTAGTGGATAATCTTATTTAAAAATTATTAATGAACATGAAACAGGAATGTGACAAATGGGTTTTTTGGAAAGAGTTGTGACTCGGACTTGGGTGTTGTTTGTGTCCTTTAGGCAGGTTGTAGAAAAACCTAAACTTTGGGTGAGTGATTGTTACCTATATATATATATATAGTTTTTTGTTTCTTATCCGCGCCCCACCCAAGTTGAGCACTTAGTGCCGAACACCCCAATTTCATGGGGGATGGTGTTTTTCCCAACACTATTATTAGTGGATGGTTATTAGCTCCTTTTCTGCTCCCTTTCCCGGTAGTCCAAGTATCTTCGAGCCGGGTGTGATGGCTTGAGGTCCATTATTTTCCCAAGAACCTTCGGGCAGGGTGGTTTGGGGGTTGGATAGGTGTTTGCGGAAGGTGGTTTCCCAAGTGTTTTCGGGATGAGGCCCAGGTGTCTTCAGGCGTGGTAGTGAATCTTCTAGACTAGGTGTCTTCGGGCATAGTGGTGGTTGTTCTGGCCTAGGTGTTTGCAGGCCTGGTTACGTGTGACTATGGCCCAGGTGTTTTCAGCCAGGATTTGGCAGTGGGACTGTGTGTGGTTGTGGCCTAGGTGTGTACGGGCCACTGTGGCAGTGGGACTACGGTGAGAATGACAGGATTAGATCGATGCATAGGATGTCTCAATATCCAGTGGGAAAGTGGCGCGTGGTACCCAAACATCGATGTGCACTTATTATATATATTACTTGACTTGCGTTATTTGGGGAGTGTGAATTGGTGAGGCTTGGGTGGATAGTTTTCATCGATAGACATTTGGTTTACTCCTTTTCTCACGAGATTTTAGTACGTTCCCCCACTTGTGCACGAGATTCTTTGGTTTTCCCTACTGAGTGTACTTGTATGCTCACCCTACGTATATAAAACTTCTTTCAGGTTTCCAGGAGGACTTCGAGGATCGTGCGGGACCATACTAGGTCTGACCTTTGGGGCAGTTGTTGTTTCTATTTTTCCTTCTTTGGTACTTACCTTTGTAGTCACCGTTTGTACTTTGTGGCTTTTACTTTTGAAACATGCATCTGGGAATGGTTTACTTCTGGCTTTAATTTTCTTTTACCTTGGTGTTGTTGGGTTTCATCATCTTATCTCCCGATCCTATGAAACAAAAAGGGGTAATGCCTTCAATTTGTGTGTAATTTATATACCCTTGGTGGTTGTTTCCACTTCGGGTCCTATTGAAGGCGGGTCTCAGGGGGTCATTATCTCTCCTTCAACATATAGAAGGAAGGGCCTGGAAGTCTACTGACCCTTCCCTCCTTTTGGTGAAGGTGGGTCATGACAGAATGGTATCAGAGGGGATGGTTTAGAGATAGGATGGAGTCTGGAGTTAGGCACAATGAGGATTGAATGGGATGGTAGGGCAATAGTGTTGGGTGAACTCGGTGCGTGAATTAGGCTTGGGAAGACCGGCTAAGACACGGGATTTTAGGGCCCCCTGTGATACGACGCAAGGACTCTGGACCTACCAAACGACCAAGTGAGGCCATACTGATTGCAGGGTAGAGACCCTGGGAAAGGTACATGAATCATAATGACTTGTGATCTCATGTTTTGGGGGGTGTTTTTGGAATTTAGAATCCAATAAAAGCTCAAGGAGTATAAAATAAATTATTCTACACTACTTGGGCTTAGGAATTCCTTGTTTACCTTACAACTATGGCACCTAGAGGGCGACTGCATGTGGTACAGGCGATCGAGGCCACGTAGACTACCTTGGCCGATCGCCAGAGAGCTGACCAAGAAGAGGAGGATGACCAGTGGAAGAGGACTCTTCAGGCCTTCCAGTGACAAACCCTCGAGAAGTATGAGGTTAACACCTCTGACATGAAGACGTAAGGCTGGATAGAAGAGCTAGTGATATCTTTTGGCCTGATTCGGGCCCCGAACAAGTACTGGGTTCCTCTGGCCATCATCCAGATGCAGGGAGCGGCGCGTTAGTGGTGGAAGCTTTACCTGGGGGAGAGGAGAGAGGATGAGGTGGCATGGGCTGATTTCAAGAGGAAGTTCTGGGTGGAATTCCTCTCTTCGACGATGAAGGCAGAAAAGAGACAGGAGATACTCTCCCTCCAGAAGGAGAGTATGTCGGTGAGAGAGATAGGGATCAAGTTAAAGGACCTCCTATGTTTTTATCCGGACCTCTTTCTCGACGAGGAGTCTTGGGAAAGACATTTGGAGGAGGCGCTCCGACCCTTCCTCCAGTATGATGTTACCCCCTTTACCCTTCCGACGTACTTGGAGGTCCAGAAGAAGGCCGAAGTGGTGGAGAGGATGAATGCTTTAGAGGGTGTGTCATGAGAGGGGATCTAGCTGGGACCATCGAAGGGGAAGGCCGTCAGCACCAGGTCTCCAATGTCAGGACCCTCCAGGTTTCGACCGACTGGGAGTAGGCCGCAGCAGTTTCAGTTTCGATCCCCTGGTCCTCCCCCTTTTCTTTCGGGCCCGAGACCGTGATGTTTCATCTGTGGGAGCCCTGGAAATATCCGGAGTTAGTGCCCGGACCGGGTACATTATGGCGGTGGTGTAAAACCCCATCACCCTCCCCAGTAGCAGCTTCCAGCCAGGCCTATCTAGTAGCAGCAGTAGGGACAGCGAGCTCCCGCTCCTTCGAGGGAATACATAGGAGGAGGAGGCTGACCTCATGGTGCTCCTCAGGGACCACGACCAGGGTGTGGTTGGGGATGTGGCCGATAGCTGAGGGGTAGAGGAGTTGGGAATGGACATCTACACACCTCGGAGGCAGCAGTTCCAGCAGGGCCGGAGGTTGTTCGAGGTATGATCAGTTTGTTTAGTACCCTTGCTTATGCCTTGTTCGATACCGGAGCTTCTCACTCCTTCATTGCGCCTAGTCTAGTTTGTGCCTTTGGTCTAGATGCCGAGAGACTTCCAGTGCCCCTGGTATTGAGCACACCAATCGGGGGTCAGACCGACTTGTTGTTTGTTTTTCGGGGATGCAGACTGATGATAGGGCCACATCAGTCTGTTAGGGATCTTCTTCTACTATAGATACAGCCATACGATGTCATCCTAGTAATCGACTGGCTATTTTCTTTGTGTGCCATCATCAAATGTTTTTGAGGAAGGGTTGTGTTCTCAGACTTGGGCGGCTGGCGTGTTACCTTCACCGGTGAACGGAGCAGTCAGATGGTCAACAGGTGAGGGGAACCCCTCCTCTCCTTACTAGCTGAGCTGTCAGTAGGGTCAGTAGATGCTGAAATGGTGGAAGTGATAGAGATTGTACGTGGGTTTATGGACGTCTTCCATGAGGAGGTGACGACTCTACCCCCATGACGTGATATCGAGTTCGGGATAGACCTGCAGCCTAATGCCCGTCTTATCTCGATGGCTCTGTACCGGATGGCACCTTCAGAGCTTCGGGAGTTGCAGATCCAAATTGATGATCTGATGAAGAGGGGTTATGTTCCCTTGAGTGCGTCACCGTGGGGCACTCCAGTATTGTTTGCAAAAAAGGAATATGGTGGCCTCAAGTTTTGCATAGACTACAGGAGGCTGAATTATGTGATGATCAAGAATCGCTACCCTCTTCCAAGGAGTGATGAACTTTTTGACCAGCTGAAAGGGGCAGGATGGTTCTCGAAGATCGACTTGTGTTCTGGTATCACCAGGTGAGAGTGAAGGAGGGAGACATCTCGAAGACGGCGATCAGATGTAGGTATGGACACTTCGAGTTCGTGGTTATGCCCTTTGGCGTTACGAACGCCCCAGCTATGTTCATGGGGCTTATGAACTCCATCCTCCAGGAGTACTTGTATCGGTTTGTGGTTGTGTTCTTAGAAGATATCTTGGTCTATTTGAGATCAGAGGAGGACCATGAAGATCACCTAAGGACAGTTTTGGAGGTCCTCCGACAACATCAGCTCTATGGGAAGTTGTCAAAATGCAAGTTCTGGACATGAGAAGTGCACTTCCTTGGGCACGTGGTGTCTGAACCAGGGGTAGCGGTGGACACGTCAAAAGTTGAGGCAGTTGTTTCTTGGGTAGCTCCTAAGAATGTGGGATAGGTCTGTAGTTTCCTCGGGCTGGCTGGTTAATATCGTAGATTCATACCCAACTCTTCCCAGTAGCAGCCCCTTTGACAGCCCTTACCAAAAAGGACCAGGTTTTCGTGTGGAGTGAGCAGTGCGAGTCAGCTTTCATCTATCTGAAGGAGAAGTTGGTTAGTGCCCCAGTGCTGAGATTAAAATAATAAGGGGCGACTTATGAGGTATTCTGTGATGCTTCAGGACAGAGCCTGGGGTGTGTGTTGATGCAGCAACAAGGGGTTATCACTTATGGGTCCTGGCAGCTACGGCCTCATCAGCATAATTATGCCACACAGAACCTAGAGCTTGCAACGGTCATTTTTTCACTGATGTTATGGCGGCACTACCTCATCAGAGAATTCTTTGTGGTCTTTATAGACCACAAAATCTTGAGGTATATCTTCTCCCAGCAGGACCCAAACATGCGACATTGAAGATGGGTGGAGTTCCTCCATGATTACGACTTTGAGACCTCTTATACTAAGGGAAAGGGAAATGTACTGGCCGATGCCTTGAGAAGGAGGACGCAGAAGGATGCGATCCGAGAGTCGGCAGATGCCTGGAAGGCGATGGAGGAGTTGGATTCTTTACACCTGGATGCGAGGATGGATAACAGTAGAGGATGCCTATATCAGATGACAGTGCAGTCATCTATTTTTCAGCAAGTGGAGGAATCTCAGTGGGGAGACCCAGAGTGCGATGGGATACGTGACCGAGTTGACTAGGGAAATGCTCCGGAAGGATGGACAGAGTATGGTCAGAACCAGATTCTTTTCCAGGGAAGGTTTATTGTTCCGGAGGCGATGCACGAGAAGGTTATCAGTGAGTTCCACAACACACCCCTGGTGGTACACCCAGGAGTTTCCATGATGTACCATGGATTGAAGAGGCAGTTTTGGTGGCACGGAGTTAAGCGAGCGGTGGCAGAGTTTGTGGCCATGTTCTTAGTGTGTCAGCAAGTGAAGGTTGAGCACCAAGTTCCAGGCGGGCTACTACAGCCTCTAGATGTCCCCGAGTGGAAGTGGGATGACATCTCGATGGATTTATTCACATGACTACCCAAGGTCCAAGGGGGATACGACGCCATATGGGTGGTAGTGGACATGTTGATGAAATCGGCTCACTTTCCGGTGATCAGGGAGTCGATTGTAGTGGATGATTTGGCGCGAAGGTACGTGGATGAGGTGGTGCGGTTGCATTGGATTTCGAGGTCTATAGTCTCATATAGGGATGCACGATGTACGTCTCGAGTCTGGAGAGGATTTCAGCATGCTTTTGGATCCCAACTACGCCTTAGCACTGCTTTCCACCCCCAGACAGATGGACAAACATTGCGAACCATCCAGACCTTGGAGGATATGCTGCAGGCATGTGCTCTGGACTCAGGGGGATCATGGGTGCGATACTTGCCTCTGGTAGAGTTTTCCTACAATAATAACTACCACTCTACCATCGGTATGTCCCCATTTGAAGCTTTGTATGGAAGTCCATTCCTTTAACCTGTGTGTTGGGCCGAAGTAGGAGAGGTAGGCATCCTTGGCCCGGAAGTGGTGCAGAGCACAACAGAGAAGGTTCAGCTCATACGAGAAAGGATGAAGGCGGTCCAAGACCAACATAAGTCGTATGAGGATACCAAGAGGAGGCCCTTGGAGTTTGAGGTTGGAGACCACATTTTCTTGAAGGTCTCCCCTCGGCGTGGGCAGCGGAGGTTCGGCAAGGGGAGTAAGTTTTCTCCCAAGTTCATCAGACCCTTCAAAGTGTTGCGGTGGGTCGGCAAAGTGGCTTATCAGCTAGCTTTACCACCACCGCTACTGAGGATACATGATGTCTTCCATGTGTCCCAACTCTTCCGGTATCTGCATGACGATTCACACATCTTTGATTAGGGTGAGCTGGACATTGAGGACAACATGACTTTGGTGGAGAGACCGGTGAGGATCTAGGATCGCAAGGAGATGGTGCTTCGTGGGTGAACCATTCCCTTGGTTCGTGTGTTGTGGAGACACGGTGGGCTTGAGGAGAGTACGTGGGAGAGGGAAGCACATATTTGTACCTAGTACCCAGATTTGTTTTGAGATTTTTTCTTTTTTGTACCTGATGTAGTAGAACGTTTTTTCCTTTGGGATATGGAATGTACTGGTTTTCTTTCCTTTGGATGTGTTTGAAAAGCTCTGGTTATGGGGGAGGAGAGGACCCTACCCCTAATCAAGACGCATTAAGGTGGATGCGATTAAACCCATGCAGGTGAGTCAGTGCCACCCAAAGCGGATAATATCTTGACATGGGGGTGGAGACTCCCCATCCCACATGCCTGGGCAGTTTGGCATGGTATGTTGCTTGGTTCTTGACAGGGAAGTGTTTTTAGTTAGCATGGGTTCACTCCTAAAAGGTATCTTTCGATGTGGTTGTTCGGACCCTCTCTTTCCTTCTGGTTGTTTTTATTCTCGAGGAGGAGAATCGTTTAAGAGGTATCTGATGTAATGGCCCGAGTTTTGGAGTCCATTACTTTGTGAAAATCTCGTGTTGGGTTTTCTGGTCTGGGAATCAAGGTGGTGTAGGCCTATCGGTAGCCTTAGCATACCAGTAGCAGGCCTGCCGGTAGCTGGTCTACCGGTAGCCGGAGCCTACTGGTAGCTCTATCTACCGGTAGCTCGGTCTCCTGGTAGCTGCAGCTACCGGTGACTCTATCTACTGGTAGGTCGGTCTACCGGTAGCTGCAGCCTACCGGTAGCTCGGTCTACCGGTAGCTGCAGCCTACCGTTAGTTGGGGATACTGGTAGTTGTGGCCTACAGGTAGCTCAGCCTACCGGTAGCGGCGGCCTACCGGTAGCTCGGCCTTCCGGTAGCTCTAGCCTACTGGTAGTTGGGACTACCTGTAGCGGCGGCCTACCGGTAGCTTCGTCTAACGGTAGCTGCAGCCTACCAGTTGCGCTGCCTACCGGTCACCATAGCCTACCGCTCGCTCGGCCTACCAGTATCTGCATCCTACCGGTAGGTCGGCCACCGGTAGCCGTCACCCACCGGTAGCCCTCAGCCACCGGTGGCTCTGGCCTACCACACAGGTTCTTTCCAATGGTGTTCCTTCTTGCGCAATTAGGGTTTTAAACCCAATTTTGACTCTTTTAAGCGCGTTTTAAAACCCGGTAACGTGCGTGAATATTTTAGTTAATTAATTAATTAATTAATGCGTCAGTTTAAACCACCCGACCCTTTAATGACTTGTGGGGCCACCTAGCCAAACCACGACCCCACGCCTCATGCGGTTTTGTGTTCTTATCTAAACCGTCTTCGGCCCTTATAAACTAAAGGGTTAGGCGTGCTTTCTTCTTTCCTCGATCGCTGCTTTTCACGAACAGCTTTTGGTGCATCGGGCGAGCCGCATCGTTATCTGTAATGTTCCATGCCCAGCCTAAGGGTTGATTGTCTATCAACAAGTAGGGAATTTTCTCCTTTGTCTCTCTATTTTGTGTATCATGCGGGGTGGGTATGCTTTTGTTTCCATAGAATTGGATAAACCAGACCTAAATAATGATAATGAATGGATTATCTAATGAAAGAAGTGGGGGCTGTGATCATTGATACTGCTTTATATTATGATCATCTTTCTAAGTTATGCGGGCATACGCCTACTGAAAATCAGGGGCATTGGTGGTCTTTATCTGTGCATTAATGAACCCCTGGGGATATTTTTTTAAGTGGTTTGTTTGTGGTTGTGAGCTCCGGTTGTAAAAAAAAGTAATTAATCATGTACACCCGTCTAAATAAATTCCAAGCACCAAGATCGATCCTTTTGTGATAACCCCCGGTAAAGCACATGGGAATTGAAATCATGGAGCATGTAATATCGTTTAAATCTAAAAATACAGTCACGTCCTTGCTTTGTGATGGTGGTAGTATTTTGGTTGTTCCCTTTTTTAGGGGATGTTTGTTGGAAATGTGGGAGGGGATGGGATCCCCTGTTTTTATACTCTCGGTGGTTGTGGAATTGGGAATGGGATCCCCTATTATTATGGATTCAGTGGTTGCAAGTTTTAAGACAGGGTGGTTACCTTGTTTATATCACGAATTGGGGTGGGATCCTCTGTTGATGAGAAACCGTTTTGGGGGACACGAGTTACTCTCTCGGGTTGGTCTTTGGTTCCATTACTTCGAGGGATCTCACTTATTCCTTGTTGTTGTGACTTTACGAGAGAACCGGCTGTGGATACTTTAATTAATGTTTGGATGGATTATTTTCCTTGGTTATTCTTATGGTGTTAGTTTCCTAGTAGTTCATAAACTTATTTAAACATTATTACTTAACATGAAATAGGAATGGGACAAATGAGTTTTGTTGGCGAGAGTCGTGACTCGGACATGGGTGTTGTTTGTGTCCTTTAGGTTGGCTGAAGAAAAACCTATACATTGGGTGAGTGCTTGTTACCTATATATATATTTTTAGTTTTGTGTTTCTTATTCGCGCCCCACCCAAGTTGAGCACTTAGTGCCGAACACCCCCATTTCATGGGGGAGGGTGTTTTTCCCAACACTATTATTAGTGCCTGGTTATTAGCTCCTTTTCTACTCCCATTACCGGATATCCCAAGTATCTTCGGGTAGGCTGTGATGGCCGGAGGCCCATTATTAGCCCAAGAACCTTCAGGCATGGTAGTGTGGTGGTTGGAAAGGTGTGTGCGGCAGGTGGTTTCCCAAGTAATTTCGGGATGAGGCCCAGGTGTCTTCGGGCGTGGCAGTGAATCTTCTTGCCCAGGTGTCTTCGGGCGTAGTGGTGGTTGTTCTGGCCTAGGTGTTTGTAGGCATGGTTACATGTGACTGTGGCCCAGGTGTTTTCAGGTGGGATTCGGCAGTGGGACTGCGTGCGGTTGTGGCCCAGGTGTGTGCCGGCGGGTGTGGCAGTGGGACTGCGGTGAGAATGGTAGGATTGGTTCTATGCGTAGGATGTCTCAATAACCAGTGGGAAAGTGGCATGGGGTACCCAAACATCTATGTGCTCTTATTATATATATTACTTGACTTGCGTTATTTGGGGAGTGTGCCTTGGTGAGGCTTGGGTGGATAGTTTACCTTGATAGGCGTTTGGTTAACTCCTTTTCTCACAGAACTTTAGTATGTTCCCCCATTTGTGCACGAGAGTCTTTGGTTTTCCCTACTAAGTGTACTTGTATGCTCACCCTATGTATATAAAACTGCTTTCACATTTCTAGGAGGACTTCGGGGATCACGCGGAACCATACTAGCTTGGACCTTTGGGGAAGTTGCAGTTGCTGTTTTTCCTTCATTGGTACTTACCTTTGTAGTCACCTTTTGTACTTTGTGGCATTTACTTTTAAAACATGCAAGTGGGAATGGTTTACTTCTGGATTTAATTTTCTTTTACCTTGGTGTTGTTGGGTTTCATCATCTTATCTCCTGATCCTATGAAAAAAGGGGGTAATGCCTTCCATTTGTGTGTAATTTCTATACCCTTGGTGATAGTCGCCACTCCAGGACCTATTGAAGGCGGGTCTCAGGGGGTCATTATCTCTCCTTCAACATAAAGAAGGAAGGGTCTGGCAATCTGCTGACCCTTCCCTCCTTTTGGTGAAGGCGGGTCGTGACATTAACATTATCCATGAGTTAAATAGTGTAACATAATGGGATTCCTCAACAAAAAAAGTATTATTACATATACACACACATAGAAAAATTGGTAATATTCGAAATACATCATATATTATTTGAAATGAAGTTCATATTTAAATGATATTGGGGGGATAAATTGACAATGATTAATTCGAGGATCGTGATACAAAAGATTTAGCACATGAATAGATTCCAAAAATACCAGGGGATGAAGAAGAGACTCTAGAGACATAAGTACTACGTAAGAGTACAAGAGAGGTTATTGAACCATAATTGTTTTGGTTTATAGTAAACAAGGATGGTGAACCACTATTATTTGGAAATAATCATAATATATAATACTAGGGAGTAGTGAAGTGAACCAATTTTTCCAAATGGAATGAATCCATGAATTCATAAATGGAATCCACGTCCCAAAACCTAGTCTATAAATTTGAAGATCCTCTAGTGAATGTCATCACCCTTGGACATAAATGTGTATTCAATATTAAATTATACAATGAAGGGAATGTTAATACCTAAAAGTAATGAATTTTTACCAAATAGTTTGAATAGATTCGTGGAATTGACTCTAATGAAACATTTTCAATAGTTGAAATGAAGAAGTCCATAAGAATTGTACTTGAAATTGTGGAAATGAATGACTGAGAGTTGAAAAAATGGATGTCAAAACATCCTTAAATTATGGGAACATTCATTAAATTTTTTATATAACACAACTCATTGTTTTTGTGACTATAAATAATTTAAAAAAGAATTGATATTTTACAAAATATATTTATATATTAAATAAATCTTCATGGTCATGGAATATTTAATTTGATAAAGGAATCCTAAAATTTCATTGTATAAGGAATAAATGAGGGCCTTGTGTCTAATAGATTTCTTTTTGAGAGGGTTGAAATTTTTAATATAGTACGTGTTGATTAAATATTAATTATTTTAAATGAGATACAAATATTACATTATATTCTGGTCGGGTAGAATACATCCATCTCCACGAATGATTTAAATGAAGTTGCATATACTTAGGGAATCAAGATCCATTGTGATATATCCAACAGGTTTATTATCCTATGTCAAAGATCATATATTGATAAAATAATAGTGGTTCATTATTGAACAATAAAAAATGGTATTGTTTCTAGTGTCACAAGACGTTCATCTTTTGAGGAAAATGTTTCCTTAGACACATGAGGAATATAAAAGAATTGAATGGATTTTATATGCATATTTGATTTGGTTAGTCATTTATGTTATTAAATGTACGAATAATGTGTCTATTACACATTATGTTTTCTAGGAATATATCCTGAAATCCATAGTGACCACTATTGGATGGAAGTCAAGACTATCTTTAACTACCTATTTTATACTATGGACATCATCTTGGTCTATGGAGGAGAAGAGGAATGAGTAATAAAAGTAATAATGATTCTAATTTCAAAATGGATCAAAACAATATGAAATCACAATCCATATATATTTTCACCATCAGTGGAGGTGAATTGATTTTGAAGCGCTCAGAGAAGTTTATAGTCACAGATTGTATTGAAGATTACGTGTATATTTTAGATTATGAGGTAGTTTAATGAGAAGTATGGATACATAACATCATCCATGATATTGACATGTTAGTTATCATTAAACATTATATACCACTCTATTGTGATTATAATATAATGGGGGTCCTTGACAAGGATACAAGGACATAACAGTGAATGAAACATATTCATTAGAAGTATTATCTCTTAATGAATTTTTCTCTTAGTGGTTAGGTTTCAGTGAGTATTATTTCCATGGAAGAAAACTATGTTCACCATAGGAAAAAAATCCTTAACTCACTATAAATTATTATGTGAGGTCTAGTGGATTAAAGGTCATATAAAATGTGCTCTAGTCCAAGAGGGAGTTTGTTGGAGTAATTTTCAAAGAGATTTTTTCATTCATTAATAAGATGTATATTAAAGAAGTATTTAAAAATAAGAAAATATATTATTACATAATTTTTATTTTTCTACATTAATTTAATGTAATAATGTATTATTGTATATGCCTCATTGATATGGTCGAAGAAGTTCCCCACTATGATGAAAACCTTGAAATGACATGATGTTATTATTAAATAGAGTTCTATAATAGAATAATGTTTTATGATTGGACACCAATAATGTGACACTTAAGGTGTGAGTCCAATTTATTGAATGAGGATTTTTTATAATGATATTTATATTTGGTAATCTATAGGATATGATATTATGAAAACATATCCACTAGTAAGAATTTAGAATGTTTTGTGTCATTAGAAACATTAATATGTTATCACATGTAATGGTCATTATACATTAATATTATCATTGATTCTTCTCATTAATCATTCACATAAATTTGCAAATAAGAATTATTGTTATTTTATATGTTTTAGTGAAGTAGGGTTCATTGGTTATCTTGAAAATGACATGTTATTAATGGAAAAGTTGGGTAAATATTTGACCCCTAAATATTCATGGATGATGATAACTCAGACCATTGATTGTATTAGAATCATCTAATTAAATTCCATTTCCATGCTTTAATGGGGTTTTTATTTGGTATATTCAATGAAAACTGCGTTGAGTATATAGTATGGTGACATAGATGTGAAACATTCATGATGAGATATTTTGAAAAAGAGATTATACTACATGATTTGAATTAATATGTGGTTGACATTTTTTGAATAGTAATTTCATTCTCTAGGGTTCCTCAACCCATATTTATATAGTTATATAAAACATCAGTAAATCCCACCTAATTACATCTACAAATAATCCTAGAGGGTCACACACTATGTGTTTCCACTGATTTCGATTAAATTCTATTTAAATTCAATAAATTAAAAAAATATATACTCTCATGGATGATAAATAATATTATTCAAATTTTGTCAATAAAAAATAATTATTGATGAATATATAAGTTAATATTAATATTTCATTATATTTCAATATATGTGAGAGGAGTTGGAAATGAAAAATAACTTATCCGGTAAAAAATTTTGATTTAAAATTAAAAAATGTTAATTTTTTTATTGTTCATTTTAGCAAAATTTCCATAAAATAAAAAAAATAATTATTATTTTAGTAGGGTGTTAAATAAATTATATTATAATATAATATTTTTTCATGAAATTAAATAATATTTAAACACAAACACTAGCTCTATAAATATATTATTAGTATATGGTGTTGGGTAAATAAAAAAATAGATAATCATTTCATATAGTTGTTTTATTTCTTTAAATACATTTCTCTCTCCCTGTTAGGACTGATAATCCCAAGAGGAATTCCTTCAATATCGAAGGATGAGCGATCAACCTGAATGATGCAATAACATTGATTCACCACGACATCTTTAAAAAATCAATTGGTGTTTTTAAAATATTAATAAGGCACATGTGGGTCCGATATAGAGGGATTCTATACTTTGTTCCTTACAATAAAGCCAATGTAATCATGGAAAATGGTTTTAAAACAATTTTGATCAACAATGGAGAAAGGATCCTAAGACAAGGTAAATCATTTATTTAGATCCAAATAAAATATTTACAAACATAATGTGAACAATCTAATTTATTTAATTGGTTTTAATTAATGAATATATAATTTAAAAAATATAAATGAGGATTTAATTTAAATCATTGAAAATATTATGAATCATCCATCAGTTTGACAAAATAATATTTTTTTAACACCCACACAGAAAACATCAGTTTCACCAGAAACCAATAAGGTCTATATCTAAGGATCACACACCAATGAAGTATTGATTCCCAAAATGACATTATACATCCCTAAATTAAAGGGTACATTGTGTTTTTTGAGGCCATAATGTTCTAGGATGATTTTTTCATGATTTATTGTATTGTCCCTACTCACCCAAGGGACACTCTATCTTCTTCCTTCTCTAAATTACATCTGTAATATATAATGTTAGTTTAAATACTTGGGGGTCTCTTCCATTTTATTAAGGTTAGCCTGATATGGATTCATCTCCATATTCATATCAATGTGCTATTAACTCTATTATAATGTCCACCACCTTGTCCAAACTACATAATATCACCATCCTTTGAATGATAGATGTGTTTGTATCTTTCCTAAAAATGAAGAAACACTTTCTCCAGAAAAAATAATATTATCCTATAGTAATTTTACACACATAAAATAATTTTAACACAAGATATAACAATGATAAGATATGTGTTCATACACCTAATTCTTTCAAAAATTTTATATAATTTGGTATTTTTAATATTAAAAAATGTAATTTTTTTATTAAATCCTTTGGGGTTTCCTATGATTTAGTGTATGTTTTAATATTATATCTTATATTGAAAAATTATCATGTAAATATAATTTTCAAGTTATTTATATATGTATGTTCACTATCTTATATTTTTATTTTTGATCTAAACATTTATATTAGAGTTCATATAAACATGCATAAACTTAATGAAAAAATGTTGTTCTCTTAATTTGGTAATTTCAAACTCTATTCATAAAAAACGTTGATTATTGGTATCTGGTACTACCTTCTTCTTCACATAGAACAATATAAATATTCATATTCATGTAGTTAATTTTCCTATGTGAACTGAATACTCACTTTGTAAAAATACCATACACGCTAACTTTTTTTTGCAATCATATCTTCATAAAAACAGAAATTGAATGGATATCATATACTGAAAGGTGTTATCAATAACATTACCTCTGATATCATGAAAACAAATCCTCAACATTTTATCAACAAAATACTAGTTCATATAATTTTTGTATTGAGAAATTTCTTTACATACCATCTCTTAAATTCAACATTGCATACTTACTATAGGGATCCATTCTTCTTCTTTTTATGGATATTAATGTGTTAAAGCATTATTGTTAAATTACTCAAGATGGTAGACATCGTAGAACTTCATAAAAGTGTAACAATACATTTATTAAATATAATTTTCCTTATTATTATAAATATATAAAATAAAATGGATTTTATTATTTGATATCACATGTTTTATGTAAAGATAGATTATTTTGATACTACTAAAACGTCTTAGTATCTCCCTCCTCATTGTTTCTAAATCCCAACACACCAAATGAAACTAGTTTGATAGTGTATTTAGAAAATATTCCCACCACATTAGTGCCTCAAAAAATTGATAACCATTAATTAGACAACATTACTTTACCTACGTCAAATTCTCACTAGTGAAAAATAAACTATTATCATCAATCCATTGAAAATGAAAACATTCCCTTCGACTAGTATACATGAACTACACATATACGTAATATTCATTGATTATGTGATGAAATATCTAATACATGAAACAAAACCTTAATTTTTTTTCAATCTTCACATGGATTTTTACTTGAAATCATTTACATCATTGAACTATTATCTTCAAAAAACCTAGATTATATTAAAGGTAGTTTGGGGAAAAAAATTCAGATATCCACTATTAGATCATGGAATCAATATAATGGCGGAAAAAATGTAAATCCTTGCCAGAATAATCCCTTTCATATTAATTTTTATGTTGATACAAATGAAATTTTTTAACTACTGTGTCATGTGTCCATATTTTTTATAGATTAATAGTAAAATACTATGACGACATCCAACATCAAAATGAACTTCAAGAATTTAGAATCCTCAAAGTGTTTATCACAAACTTCCCTTGATTTCATTAATATAGTGGAACTATATTTTAAATAATATTTATATATAATAAAACCAATTGATCGTGGTTACCTTTTTCAATTGTGTCATATTGGTATTTGGTAGGAAATCATATAATGCAAAAATTATTGTTATAATAATATATAATCATGTAATAAATGAATTTTGTTACTTCACTTTTATAGTTATCTTCCCCTTCTATTAATGGTCTTATACGACATGAGAAATAGTCTAATGTATCATTAAAAACAAAAATGGTAGTTTTATACTACTTGAAATAACAAATATTACTTGAAAATTATCTTTCAAAATAGACAACACCATGGATCATATCTTCTCCTTAAGCCTGAAAAAATTTCAACTGATATTAGAATGATTTAAATCTATGGGGAGATGGGTATGTTAATTATTATCAATATGAAGAGTGTTGTTAGGCTTTTTGGACCAACCCTTTTTCTTGCACTCTATATTAGTATAGTGTTGTATAGCACCGCTTATACACACATCCTTTTTTTTTGTGATTTCATGGGAGATAATAACTACAGTTTTTATAGGATTCATCATGTAACATCTCATTACCGATCTATGAGTAATATCCTTAACTTCATATTGGTTTTGCAATTTCATTTGATTTATAGTGATGATAGGAAATTAATAGGATACCTATAATGTCAAAGTCACTAATATTTTTGACTCTCAGCATTAACCAATCATTTCTATAAGAATATGTAGAATTTCATGCCTTGTATCTAGGTTATAGGGTTTTTAATGCTTTTGAGGTGAAATAATTGAAATAGATTCACATGGTGAGTGTTTAGATGATGGGAAGTGATATTTCATGTAATGAGTTATTTGAATATTGGATTTCAAATCCAAGGTGATGGGTTTTTCGGTGTACTTGAACACTATTCTTTTCACAATGTGTAAAGGATTTACAAGTCATGTAATTCCATGAGGATGGAATGCATAGGGTCCCATACAAGATTCAATGACCTATTGGATGCTTATTCTCCCTTTTTATGAAAAACAATTTCTTCTTCGATGATCTTTATGGACATCGTTCCTTCCCAATCAATCTGTTAGGTGATCGATAATCATTGCAGTTGTAGTTTTCCTATTTGAGTGAGTGAACTTTGTTCTTATTCATTGCTAATGATCACTGTGGAACATATGTGTTGCCTTAACAGATCTATTAGTCCAAATTGGTGTTTCATAATCTCTTCTTCATGATCAATTTTGTGATCTCATCCTGGAGGTCTTTCATTTTTTGGTTATTGTGTGGCGGGTGTTAATTATTATGTATTGTTGGTTTCCTCCTTTCCACCGAACCCTTGATTTCTAAATTGGCTTTTTCTTGAGATGTGGATTATATTAACGGTCCTTCATTGACATCGTTGGGTTTTCAATTTCGGTGGATGCCATTGTGGGAATGTGTGGCCTGAGTTTCAATGTAGTAGGTTCCATCTCTATCCAATCTTGATAAACCTTATTATTCAAGAATTATAAAATGATTTATACAGAAATTTTGATAATTGACTTGGCTGTGTTAAAAAAAGTTTTTATCAAGAAATGGTATTCCCATGTTGTTGATAAATGGAATGAAAAAGGGTGTTTTTAATTCACTAAAATGGATTGGTGAAATGGTTTTCAAAACATTTTAATGAATTGTGAAATTAAGAACATGGGTTACCATGGGTAATTAGGTGGAAGGTTTATCTTGATTCTATCATCCATGTTTTTCTAATTATCGATAGGTCTGATCATATGGATTTCCTATTCTTCATTGTTCTGTTGTTCGAGGGGACTCATATTGACATTGGGGGGGGGGGGGGGTTGTGGCTACTCAGAGAGTATTATCTACTTCCTAGGCACGTTTTCTAGGAATCATATTGTGCATATAATTGATTTTGGTGTTAGAAGTCAACTAGTTTGACCTACATTGTTCTTTGGTGCTCATACATGTTCTTCTAATTTAGAATTATTTTATTTTTTCTTTATCTTTGATATGTATATTTATGATTTATAAAGATGATAAGGAAAATATTATTTTAAATTGATATTCCTACTTTTTTTTTAAAACTATAATAATGGAGAAATGTTTACCATGTGTTCTATAAAAATGGTTTACTACTTATCATGCCATGTTTTATTGAGAATGAGTATACATGAATTGTAAAATGGAGACTCATTATGGGACACCTTAGGGAGATCCTACAAAGCCTGTTATCTCACACACATTGTACCTATTTAGAGGCATGTAATCTAATGTATGTATTATAATACAGGGAATGGAATAGAATCACAGTGAGGTGGCCGAGTTTTGCCTTGGCTAAGCTGGGTATCTAGTGGTGAGATGGTGGGAGTTCACCCATGCCATCAAGTGGAGTATTTATTTGGTTTTAAGCCATTACAGTTGTACTTGTCTCTTGGAGTTTTTGTGTAATTTTATAGATGTTATTTTCACATTATTTCTTTCATTTATGGAATATATATATTGGATTTATGTTATTCCTTCTCACTTCATGTAAACATATTCTATGTGTTTGTTTAGTTTGGTAAAAATAGTTCCCTCTGGTTTTTCATTTAATCCTAGGGTGCTTGTCGCTAGCCCATGGTGACCAGGAATGCCCATATACAATGTGAATGATCTGGTCGAGTGCTAGTTTTGATGATAACATTTTTTAGATCATTACAATTTGTCATTAGATGAGGTATTTCCTCAAGAGTCCTTATCATGGGATGTCAAATAGGCTGGAGATAGGATTTTCATAACATGCGAGGTATGTTGTGATATGTGTCTAGCCATCTCTTGTCATGAAGCTACTCATGTTTCCATGGGAAGTTGGGATATGTGTCTCTATTGTTGGTTTCTATTTTAAATATCAATTTCCTCTTATGAGTTATCTTCTTTGAACATGTATTTTTTCTTTTTTATGACCATTCTTATGATTTGGTGTCCAATAATATGTCTCACCATCAAGTGTTTGAAGATGATTCTCCACAGGGGAATGCTATAATATATCCTAATCTCAACAAGACTATCATACGGTACGTTCATGATATTGATCAGGATGCAACATTATTTAAAACTATGTTATTAAGGTATAGCTGGGAACTGGAGAGAGAGACCGATCTCGATAATTCTTGCATGAAAAGACACCATCATTTTAAGGAAAGAAAGAGCCTAAAAAAGTGGAGGAATAGCTAGAGGGGATTGATTAGATCTTCAAATTCATGAATACACTAGATGATATCAAGCTGAAGTGAGAAACATTCTGAAATGAGGGATCACGTAAGCGATGGTGGGATTCTATGGGATGGGAATATAGAAATAAAGACTTGTATTGGATGGTTTTCAAACCCATATTCTTTCTGTATTTTTTTTTCTAGATTTCCTATTGTTGGAACAGTCTTCGGAGTAATGGTCTTTAAAATATAGAGTGGGTTCAGTGTCGGAATACACTAATAATTTGGCTGACCTTGTCCATATTTATCCAGATGTGGTGAATAATGACCATCTGATGGCTCATATGTACTGGTAGGGTATGCATCAAAATTTAGTATCATAGGTTTTTATGTTGAAACATTCTACCTATGTGGAGAAATTATACAAACCTATGTACCTGGAACCAACTCAAGAATCAAATCTATACAATGGTGCCTCATAGGTATCAGTGGGATTAACATTCTTTTTATTTATTACATCTTCCACATTACATCTGAGGGATGTAAGTATTTATGGTGTGGAGTTTGTCACTTCCAATTAATAATCTTTTAGTTATTTACTTAACCTCATAGTGCTTTTTACTTTTACTATTTTTATATAGGGTAGATAAGGAATTCATTGATAACTATAATTTTGAAGTCACAGATATTTTGGACTCTCATATTTGACTGGTCTTTTCTATATTATTAATGAGGATTTCACACCATGTATCAAGGTTACACGAAGTGTAATTGTTGATGTGTGCATGATATGAATGATATTAAAAATCCAAATGGTTACATGATGTGTAGAGATTTTTCACTTTGTGGGTTATTTAAATATCATATTTTTAATATGTGGTGATGCATTTTTAGATTGCTTGAAAATAGTTTATTTCATTATGTGTAAATATGTTACATGTAATGTAATTACTTGAGAAGGGGAATTTTTTTGGCACCGTATGGGAATTAGTAAACATTAGACTAGCTGTTATCCATTTCTATTAAACCATTGTTCTTCTCCAATAATTTTTTGAGACACATTTCATTTACAATAACTCCATTTGGCTTTTAATATTCCTTGCAGTTACAGTTCATCTCGCAGAGTGAGTGATCTTTACACTTCTTCATTACCATTGATAGTGGGGGTGCCAATGGATTTAATTATCATATTTGTTGATATAAATTGTTGTTTCATCATGTGTTCATATAGATTTGTTGTGTGATCTCATTTTGGAGGTTGTTCCCATGTTGGTTGTGGTGCATTGGGTGTTCATTCCTAAGGTATTTGGCATTCATGTTTTTATCCAATTTTTTTTTCTAAATTGGACCTATCATGAGATGTGGATTGGATTCTAGGGATGTTGTTGATGTTGTTTATTTTTCATCATTAATGGATCCTTTTGAGGGCATATGAGAAATGGTTTTTGAGGAATTTGGTTCCATCTCAAGCCTCTATTGATGAACATAATTATTATTTCTTTTAAAACATATTAATATAAAGAATTTCAAAATTATATTTTGGTGTTCTCAAAAGACTTTTTAAAGAAATATAGATATCAGTACTTGTTGATAAATGGAATGAAAAGGGGTGTCATCAAAGAATCAAAATGGATTTTTATAATTGGTTTGAAATGATATTCCAAGAATATTTATGAATTGTGATAATGAGAACATGGTTTACCTTGAGTACATAGGTGGAAGGTTTTACATGAGGCAATCATCCATGTTTTTTTGAATAATTGTAGGTTTTATCATGGGTAATTACTCAAGATCTATGTCATGTTGTTATAGGGGATGGATATTGACATTTGGGGGGGGGGTTTACTCATGGGGTATTCCTCTAGTTAATAGGCCTATAATCTAGTAACCCTATTGGGAACATGATTGATTGTTTATGAGTAGTATTCTAGTTAGAGATATAGTGCTATAAATTCTCTAGTGATAATATCAGTGCTTCTTCATTGTATTTCTTAGCATTCTAATTTTACCATAATATGAATATTTATTCTTGGGAAAGATAATATTTAAATTATTCATGCAAATGGATATACCATTATTTTTAGAACTATGATATATGGGAAATATTTACCATTTTTTCTATAACACTACTTTAATACATATCATGGCTTATTTAATTAAAAATGAAAATACAAGAATTGTTACACATAGACTTATTACTAAACACCTAGGTTGGATCCTTCTATACCTATTAGCTCACACCTTGTGGACCTATTCGGGGTCATAAATACATATGTATGTTGTCCAATGTAGGGAATGTCATGAAATTATATTAACGTGGAAGGTTTTCATGTGAGTTTGTGTTGGGTAGCTGGTGGTGATATGGTGGGAATTCATCCATTCCATAACCTATAATAGCTATTTGGTTTTGGTTCGTTTCATCTAGACTTGTCACTTATAGTTTTTTTTACTTTTATTGACTTGGTTTCTAATATATTTCATACAATTACAGAGTATATTTATTATATTCCTATTATTCCTTCTCTATAAGTGAAAATAAATTACATGTGTTTGTTTGGGTTGGTTAAAACCATTCCCTTTGGTTTGTTTTCAGATTCAAGTGTTCTTGTCTCCATCCCTTGGGGATCATGAATGCCCTTTTGGTATGTGATAGATCATGTTCGGGTCTAGGTTAGAGGGTAACCTTGGTTGGTTTGTTACACATCACAATAGAATTAAATGAAGATTCATTATTTTGTGTCTATTCCAACTTCCTAGATAATTTCAACTGATCTATCCATACCATTAAATAATCATCAGGCACAACAATAATATCATTTTTATGCATGGAATCGATGTCAACAATATTTTTAGCATACAAAGTCATTGTTTCTTTCACATTACCTTCCAAAAATTCCTAATTCATGTAATCAGGTCATGAAATTGTTAGTTATATTCCCATTTAGTTTACACATTTCCCTATGATATCCTATAGTCATAGAGTTTTTCTTTTTAGAAAACCACTCATAAAATTTAAATTTTTATCCTCGGATGTCTTTTACTAAACCAATACTATTATGATTATCATGGATTGATTCCTTCATTATCTTCCATCTACATCCATTAGCACAAACATTCATGTTGTGTTTATAATTCTCCATCATATATTGTTTTCTACCATAGTAGAAGGATCCTTTCTCAGTTAGTGTTATATCACTAACATTATTATTACATGATGTACTTTTTTTAACCATTTTCTTCATGTTTTTCACCAAGGGGTATTTTTTTATTTATTCATTTATACATTAATTTTTATGACCTTCTATCCTCAGTAGTATTTTTATTTTTTATTATTGGTATACACCATAAATCCTCATAATTTGAACCACTTTTTATGCAATTATCATTGTATATTTCAATGCATTTAAATTTATTCATGGTGTAAATATTCCTTTTTATGTGAATTTTTTTATTTGAATAAAAATAAATTTTATTTTCATTTTATCCCCAATAATGAAGTCATTAAATATTTTTTATACATTAAGCTATTATCCCAACATTTTGTGTCCTTTTGTAAAAACATAAAATAACACCAAAACTAGCTAATAAATATTCATTATTTTCTTATTGATTTAGTTTGGCTAAATTCATTTCATTTTTCCTTGGAAAACATTGGACTAAAATTTAATAATATGGATTATATACCCTAATTTATCATTACTTTATCAACAATAGATAATATTATTATCTTATTAGCATCACCTTAATCTCAATCAATTTAATAATTATATAATTTTTTTGTTCAATGAGAGTTTTCCCCATTTCCTCATACACACATGTCAACATCGGTATCAAATCATCATCCACATTTTTAGAATAGTATACTATTATCCAACTCTTTTATCTTGTTTTAGAAAATCTCCATATATGATTTCTCTAGATCTAAATTTGATTTTAATTCTTCTTTTATAGCATTCAGTTTCACTTCTATATTCTTAAAGAAATATATTATTTAAACTTATTTCATAATGAGATCTCCTATGATTCTTGATATAATATCACTAAATTTTCATAGGTGTTTCCCTATGACTCAATATAAATTTGATAATTCACATAACTATACCTCATTGAGACATTTGATAGGTCATGAATCATCCCAGATTCATCAGTACCTCGATAACCAAACTAGATGTAAAGAAAATGAATACAACAGTCTAATGATTGAATTTGTAAAAAAAAATGTAGAAGATAAATGTTACAAGTTTTTATACACAACACTAGAAATGGAGAAAATACCAGAAACCAATCAAGAATAAAAAAACGCAAAAAAATGATTCCTGAATGTACTTATTATAATGATTAACATCTTAAAGAAATAGAAAATCCCTAAGGTTTAAAGGTATAAGAACAACCAACACCTCTAAGTGGCTCTTTCCATTTTTTCAGACCTTGTATAAGAAAATTTATGAAGTCTTGAAGGAATTTGTATGGTGATAGATATAAATCACATTAAGGCTTCACAAAGGGTTTACATAATTCATTTTATTTAAAAAACATAGAGAATGGATTAATATATTATTTCCATATTTAAAACAATATATTCTTATTTTCTATAGATTAAAACCATTTCAAATATTGACTAAATAAACATTTTATTTAAAATTAATTATATAAATCATTTCGAATGAGTGAACTTATTCCATAATCAGTGGAATATATGATAAAATATACACAACAAGTACCATGTTCATCTTCGTTACAGTACGTTATTTTCTGGTTATAGGATCATAACAAATATCATATCCATGATCCAAGCAAAATATTTGTACACAAGTTCCACAAACTCGTACCCAATAGTATACATCAATATCTCATCAGGGAAAATATATTTTAAATTAGTTTTTTTTAATTTTTAATTGTCAATCAATTTAAAGGGAATTATAATATAACATTTCTTGTCCAAAACAACCCACTAACTATAGAGGCTCGCATGTTCTCAATAAATCAATAGATAAAGGGAAAATCATCACATTTCAAATGAAATTAAAATTTACAATTCAATTTCTCAATAATCAGTTTCTATATGTAAGATAAATTTCAAAACCCAAACATGGGTTTCTCATCAATTATTTTCAATTAAATAAAAATATATTCATATTTTTTCATCATTTAAATTTAATACATTATCTTAAATTAAATTCCAAATCATTTTATCAATTCCATCATTTTCCAAAATAAACTATAATTTCTGATTCCATTGGAATTTTTAGATTTTTTCATAATCCATCGACATAAAATTTCATAATAAAATAACTTAGAATCAACATTTTATAATTAAATTAAATTTAATGTCAAATAAATAATTAAAATCAAAGATTCAAATATATGGAAATAAAAAATTGAGCAACCTTCCATTAATCAAATATGAAGAAACAAAAAATGAAATGGGATTTTCCAATGAATAATATAGCTGTTGAATATAATGAAATATAACCTATAATAAAGATCAAATTAAATATATTTTAAATAGGACCTACATTTAATGATCTAGAAAAATATAAATAGGAAGTAAGGAGTGATCATGAGATATTAAGGGAGAGTAGATCAACTTATCAGAAAGGGGTCAGATCATCCATAGGAATATCAATTATTCTGAGGAGTGTGTTGGAGGAGACATAACTGATTATGGGGAACCATATAAACCTATAAATCAACATTGTTTGGATCCTTATGATTAGTAATTTTAATATATGTCTTGGTAAAATTTGAAACAAAATTTCAAGAACAAAATATTGGTTGCACGGTTTTCTATAGAGAGTTTCATGGTTAGAAAAATACTTTCCCATACATGGAATCAGTATCCAATGAACATAGTTTATCAAAGGTGATAGAATGAGTTATCAAGCCATGTAAAACTATGAAAATCCTCAATATCTAGGGATTATTGGATTTAAATTTTGGGGTTTATGGATTAGGAAAACTATCATCAAACCATGACTAACCCAAAAAACCTCCAATATTCCCAAAATTTCACCCGATAAAATTCGAGACAAACCCCAACTAAAGAAAAATAAAATAAATGATATAGGAGTAACTAAAAAACATAACATTATTTAAAAAACTCCCCAATATAAAAACATTCTCTCTCTAAACATCATGTAATGATGATTCTTTATCAAAGAGACAAAGCCACTACTCTAACATCGGTGCCTCATGCTCAAAATTCTCATGAATATCAAAACCATGATACAATAATGCATAGAGAAAATATATATTAATCCCATGATATAAATTTGTTTTAGATTCATTAGTTCTAAATGGATTCTTAGTCATAGATAATCTATTCTCAATAATAAGATTCTCCCCAATCAATACAAGAGATGGGTTATAAAGGTTCATCCAAATAAATGATAAATTGGGAACATTATGTATTTATTTTATCTATGGTGGATGTTATAAATGGTAAGACACTTATATAACATCCTCATTAACCTCAAATAGTTTCATATAATGGGGATAAATATTTCCTTTCCTACAAATAAGTTAGTCATCCAACTATTTTGAAACACCTAAAAACATTAAGTCACCAATAAAGAACCCCAACAGTCTATGAATATGATCAATATAATAATTTTACAAGATTATTTCCATAAATATTTTATGGTGAATTGTAAATATATTCTATATCATCTCATAGATAAATCTTGTTCCAAACAATGATGTTTCTCCATTATCCAACCAACACAATGGAGATTTATAGGGAATAACATATAGATCCACAAAAGAAGTAGTTCTAATTTTGAAATGGTATATATTTTAATAAGAGAACTCATACAGCCCCAAAATTTTATCCCAAGATCCACCAAATTCAATAACACAAGAATGAATCTTTTACACATGAATATGTATATCCCTAACTATTTGGCCATCCATTTATGGATGGTATGTTGTACTCAGAAAAACCTAAGATACCATCACCTTCTGAAGTCCTATAATATCAATTTGTAAAATGGGGATCACAATTCAATTCTAATAATATTTAAGTCCTTAGGAACAAAAAATCACTATAAGATAGATATTTTTGAACACCTCATATTTGGTTGCATCGTGAGTGGGTATAAAATGAGGTGATTTTGTTAGCTGATCAAACCCAAAATATTTGATGTTCATCATTGGATGGGTATACAAAAACCCAAAAAATTGTATATAGATACATAATACCTCTTCAAGGTCACCACATGATGTGGCTAAAGAAATCATGAATGTTTATGGTACTCGGTCATTATATGTTAGAAAGTATGAAAATTCTAAACAAGGTCAGTGATGTATCATATTATACATTTCCACCAAAATCATCAATTCATATCTAAAAACATATATTTGGTTCCTAGGTGAATATACCACTAAGAATTATGAAAACCCCATCACAAATATTTTTATATAAAAGGAATAAAAAGTGATTCTAAAAACATATAATTCCCTCCGCTGAGGGTGACCACATAGAAGTTGTCTCCCCCCATATAATGTGTGTCCCTTATTCTATGAAACACAATGTCAATATAACTTTCTCAATGAATCCTCTCGAGAAGAGAGGAAGTTAAATAAAAACATTCCAAGAAATAATTGGATTCTTCATCATGGACTCCTGAATGAAACTATGGAAATATTGACATCAATTTCCACTATTATAATGATTATTTCACTGAATGTGTTGAAAAATTAATTCTAAAATATTCAGATTCAGTATACACTTCTCTAGGGTATAAGAAATGTAGAAATCAAATTAAAAATTGTTCTCTACCCAATAACCCTAATGAAGATTCAAATTTTTTTGGAGAAGATACATCTCTAGATTTTCTGATAATAATACATCATAAAAATATATCTGAAGAGGTAATGTATACAGCAATTAATAACATGAATCACCACTATGGGTTATAGGTTATGGGATAGATAATTATTCTCATGAGTCCAAAGTTTCTGAGTACGATAACCTACCAAATGATCACCATACATAATAACATATCGCAAACCTGAACCTGATGGGCCATAGAAGACCACATATCATAAACTAGCCTCTATAAGAGTTAACATTAACATAAACATAAAATTACATTTAATAGTAATAATATAAATCCATAATTTTTCATCCCAAACAATCTTTACACCTTCTGTGTATCAGTAGCCATTAGAGTAGACATATTTGATAAATCATTTATAGACAATCAATAATACACCACTAGATGAAAGAATCTATGAATCTTGAAAACATTTCACAATTTATCCCATTTCGTAAAATATTTCACCTTTTCAAGGTCTACTATTATACCATGTTACTAAACCACATGTTCAGTTTACATCATATCCCAAATCAAATAATTTTTTTTCAATTTCTTGCATAGACTCAGTGATTTCAAAGAAATTTTAGAACTTCTATCAGCTGAAACACATGATCCTCCTTGGACTGATAGTAAACTAGGATGTCATCAAAAAAGATGACCTTGAACATATCCTGATACACTTGATAGTTAATGGTCATGAAATCCATAAATACTCTGGGGGAATTTGTTAGAACAAATGGTATGAAAATATACTCTTAATGGACAAAACATATCCAAAATGATGTTTTTTGACGTTTAAATTCAATTATTCTCAATTGATGAGAACTATAAAAAAGATGAATCATTGATAACAAATTTTTTCCATTCATCTAGTCAAATATATCATTAATCCAAGGAAAAAAAATACTTTTTCATACTATAAATCACTTGTGATTTTAGTAATCATCACATATGTGAAGTTCAACATCAGATTTCATAGTAATTAGAATAGGTATCTCCCAATGTGACACACTAATTTGTATAAAATATTTCCCTAATAGATCACAAAAATAAGAATTTAACTTCATCATTTTATTTTGTGACACACAGTAATATGGTATTGATACTGGATGAGTACTAGGAATTGAATTAATAGAAAATATTATATCTCTTAGTTGCAAAAAACTAGTGAAATAAGAATGAAACACATTAGGAAAATTGTTAAAAAATATATGGAGATCATCACTACAAATATTACTTCTCAAGATCATAATAAATTATTTATATTACTTTCTCCAACTCCATATAATATGGTTGGGCTCAGCTCAACCTTGGGTCATATTCCCCATGAAAGATATGGAACACACCACATTCCATTGTAATGGAAACCCATTAAAGATAATTATAATTTCCTTTATTATTAGAAATTATACAATCTATCCTGATAATAAAATCAAGATGTTACATGTGGAGAACCACATAATAACAGGAAAAATAAATATCAGTTAAAAAAACATAAGTTAGAAAATGAAGACACCACTCTATCATTGTTCTAAGGGGAATAATAATATCTATCAGAGAATAAAAAAACTCTGTATGATGTTCTTTCATGTTCATATTAGAAATTGATATATTGAGTGAGATTAACCAATATCAAATACATATTCCACAATAGATAAAGCTATATTTATGATACTTATCATTTTCAATGGACCTATATCTGCATCATCTTGAGACTCTTCCACAACATGAATAAGATTTGTTCTGGATGGATATTTCTAGAACCACTTTCTTCATGAACAATTTGATTGAACTGTAATACTTTTGAAAGTGGTTGAGACCATTCCACTATGAGGACAATAAATGATATAACAAAATTTCTGCATGTGACTTGATTGTCCATAGAAACTACTGATCTTGAGTACCTTAGTGAAAACACATTTCAAATGATTAGGCTTACCATACTATATGCATGTCAAAGTTAATAAACCAAGAACATTAGGATGTATAGAAGATAAATCATGTCTATCTCCTACCCAAAACTCATCAAACGTCCTCTTACCTTTAAAGGAACTCACATTTCTACCTCTGGGAGAAAAACGGACACAGAACATCTTGGACAACCCATTTTGGTCATGATCAACCATTATTTCCCTATACATAATACCTTCATAATAAGAATGATTCACTAAGAAACCGATGGAATTAATATCAATTAAAATACCAAACACAAACTATCATGTCTTAATATCATCGTATTATATAGTATAAGGAGAAAAATACAAAATCATGAAAATACAGTTCCAAAACTCAGTCATAGTCCAATCCGACTGTTCAAGTTAAAAAAATACATATCCTTATCTAGTACCACTGGATCTAGAGAGATCTTATCTATGAAAAGTTACTTGATTTCCTTCCAATATTAACCTCATTTAACTTTTTTGTAAACATAATGTCCCATGATATCCTTCTTGGTACCTATGACTTGATGGTGTCATATTTCACAATAATCAAATCAGGTGTTTCATTGAAATCAAGTAGAATAAATAGATTTCTCAACCAATCCTCATCCTATTGTGGATAATTTAATCCTTATACTAGTGGAGGATTCTAAATAAACAACTCTTTGGCATGATTCATAGATCTATCCCATTGAGGTTCGATAACTAGTTCCTAAATGGGAATGAGTGTATGTGCATATATGAGAGATTGGATAGAATAAAACATAATCTCAGTAAGATTATAGTCCATGCAAAGATCCTCATATTATGGATTACAAGAAGCTTCATCCTAAGGCCTATTCACACTTATTCCCAGAGTCATAATGATACCCAATATTAGAAAACAGCATTGATTACCATATAATATTACCCAAATCAAAATAAATAAATCAAAATAAATAGGATAATTAGTCCCAATATATAACATATAAATATTTGGATTTCAACATATCAAAATAAATTTTATGGAAAATAATATAATTTGATCAAATTATTCCATAATATTCAATTCTCTAATCACCCATAGTGACTTAAGGATTGTTATTATTAGAGATGGTCATGTAATCACTCATAATGAACTCCATTATCCTTACCAGATATCCTAAACAATATACTTACATCATGGAATAATGATTAACCAATACCATTGATACCAATCTATAACTAACTAGCCCAGATACATATGTACCATGATAACCTAGATATATATGATATGGTCCAAAGGGTTTTCTCAATCCCCATGGGTTATAGACTAGAACCTAGTATAAAATAAAATCACTATGAAGAAAATTTTACACAATCCAGGAAAGATAAAAGATTAAAGTCAGTATGAACAACACTTTATAGAGAGAAAGTACCACACAACGAACTATTATAAAAAAGCCAAAATAGTTTATCAGCAATGTAATCAACATAAATTCGAAAATACCAAGGAAACATTAAAAACCCATGATATTAAGGATCGGTACCATCCACCACACTTGAATGATTGATTACCATTGATTAAACCAGTAAAATATAAAAATATCAATGGAAAAGGTCGAGTATGAAATATAAATCCCAATAGGGTCTCAATAAGAGTTTCATAACTCAATCGACAATAATAAACCAAATCAGGAATTTAATCTAAATAAAACGGGGTGTGGAGTAATATATCATTTTCATAAAAAAACTTTACTCTTTTCAAAGGATTTAAAACATTTCAATAATGGAGTTAATAATCTTTTTATATAAAATAATTAATATAAATCAATCAGAATGAGTAAACAAATTCTATAATTAAAAGAATACATAATCATAACATATGAAATAGGAACAATGGTTCTCTTCTATACAATATATATATATATATATATATTTGATTTTGGTTATAGGATCCTTATAATATTCATATCAGTGATCTTGGATAAATATGACTGTTCTCATCCCTTGGACATAGGCTGAATAAGACTCATCAGAATCCCATTGGGGGAAATATATTCCAAACTAGGTTTTTTTGTGGTTTTATCATAATAAATTTCTATCGAATCAACACCCAAGAATTCTTGTCCCAATTAAACCACTAACTACAAAAGAACTCATGGTATTAATCAATTAATAAAAAAGTTCAAGTTGTATCATTTCAAATCAAACCGTCACTTATAATTTAGTTTCCTAATTTTCTATTTCAATATACCAAATAAATTTAAAAAAAAGGGATTTTCATCAATTAATTATTTCTTAATATAGAACCAATCATTTATTTTCATCGTTTTAATTTGATCAAATTTCTCTATAACCCCCCAATCATCCATGATACTCTTCTCCTTAAATAATACAATAGTGTTTGATGTACGCAATAACAAGTTAAAGCGCACCCCAACATATCAAACTAGACATTTAAAAAGAGGCTATGGATAGTAATAAACACAATTGGAATTTTATATTTATCCCATACAATTTAAAAATACTTCTTTTGTGTTTCCTAGATATAATATATGTAAAAATTCAATTTTTATGATAAAAGAAGTATTTTTCAAAACAATTGTTGTTTTTCTATCTCTTAATTGAGAAACCATACTAAATACAATATTTGATACATTTATATATTAAGTTTGAGGAAAATAAATTTTTCTTTAGAATCGGGACATAAAATATAGTTTGGATAAATTTTTGGTATTTTTCTGAAAACATTAATTTGTGATGAATAGTGAAAAACACTGCATTATTGTTTAAAAACTGAAATATTATTTAAATAATTATTTATTTTATTTAAAATAATTTTTTGTCAAAATAAATACATAATACCAATATTATTTTAATTTAATTCATTGTATTCAATTTAAAAAATAATTATATGTATAAAATATAATTGAATTTTTTAACGCCTTTTACCCACCTTTTAGGCATGTTAGCAAATTTTCATAAAAAGTAATTTTACTACTTTTTTGAATTTAATTTCATAAATCCAATATACATGATTGATATCATAAAGTAAAATGTGGTTTATTAAGATAAAAATAATTTTTGGTGAATAGTAACTTTTGACATTTATTTACCACGGTTAAAAGTAAATATGGTAATTAAAAGTAACAATGATATTATAATTACCCTAAAAATGTCCCAATTATTTTGGACAAGTGTTGTCTGACCAAAATAATCCTTATAAATAAAATATGATCCTCTTTGGTGTACTTGGATTATATTAGGACATTTATTGTTATTTTATTTAAATAATAGTTAAAAGTGTTAAATTTAAATTTTCAGAACTAAAACATTTTTTATATAGGGTTATCCATAGGATAAATTCGACAAAAAATACTCATTAGAAAAATGAAAATATTTCCTACATCCTTGTATTTTATTAATAAATTTTATACATTAAATATTTAAATTTTTAATGACACAATGATGATGCATTAATTATGATATTAAAGAATGATTAAAATAATTGATATTATAAATATAAAAAATATGGTAAATTTATACTTTTGATGAATTACTAGAATTTTATAGATTAATATGACATGTTAGGGTATATTCAATGATTTTTTTTCTAAGTAATCATGTTGTTATGACTTTCAAAAAAACTAAATACTGAATAGTGTCAAAATTGACATAAATGAGTTTTTTAAAAGAATATTATATTATTAAATGATATAATATTCCTAAAAGTATAATTTTTGGACAAAGGGATTACATAATGATATATATGTCATTAATGAACCAATTTAGGTTCTCTTGGTAGCTTATTGTATGTTTATTAACCATATAGTGTAGGTATACAAGAAGACTTGGTAAAAGTTAATCTATTTTACTAAGAGTTAAATAAAAAAGATATGGTTAATATGGTGACCTAAACATGTCTAAAACCTATTGGATGATGGGATTTAGACCCATATCTACCATAGCCACGAAATAAATTCATTTGGATCCATTATAAACCGAAAATGACTATATAATAAAATAATATTTCAAGCTTTTCCGAAAGTGACCCTCACCTCTCTTATAAAAGGGTATTTCCCCTTCTCTTATTTTCACACCTCCAAAGCCATTTGTCTCAGCCAAAACATTCTAAAATATCCTTCCAACTACACTAAATTAAACCAATAGGACATTCTATGATAATAAATAAAACCTAAGGATCCCTTTTGATCAAATCAAAAGGAAGCACCTGAAGGAGATGTAATAATTCCACCACCTCTTTCAAAGTTAATTCATTCTTCCACTTCCTCCTTATTTTTTGTTTCCATACCCAAATAATAACTCCAGTACCTTAAACATACATTTATGTTATTATAAATATGGTACGACCATATTTATTATTCTATCCATCCTATGAATGACAAAGTCACCATACGTGCGTATGTACGTCTTACCGTCTCCACATCGTGGTGTAGTTTGTTATTCAACACTTCATTATTTTAATGGGTGTAATAATGATTAAAATTGATTTAAATAATAAATATAACATGTTAATTATTCTGTATATATGATTTACCATCCAATTACATAACATTTTAACAAAAATTGATGTATATTTTCACTCATGCGTACGTACGGATTACCATCTCTACAAACGCGATGAGATTCATTCACCATCATAACCATTCATGCATAATTTTCATTTTATGATTTAAAAATAATGTTTATTAACATAATATGATTCTGTATATGAATCAAATACATCCTATACATAACAAAAATGTTTTACATAACAAAACATATAAAGGAAAATGATTCTTTTAACACCCCAAACAATAATACTATTGAAATATCATTAACAATGCAATAATAAAAAAATCATATATGATATCATATTTATGTATTTTGTTATTTTATAATTTAATAACAATTATTTAGCCATTATACATGAGTTTAACCTTCCATATACTATGAAAAAGTACAAGTTAATGGGTTTTCATCTCACTTATTATTCTTGTGAAATTCATTCTATATTGCCATTATTTCCTTTTGTCTGGTGTTTGTACTACCCCATGATTATATTATTTGTGTAATATATATTAATTTATGGGTATTTAAATCTTCATTTTATGATCTATATTTCATGGGGTGTATGTTTCCTATTTTACTAAATCAGTAAGAGAATTTCAAATATCAATTCCTACCCATTGGTATTTATTAAATCTGCATTGATTATTATACTCCATGATTATTTGTGAAGTCACTATTTATTTATTTATGTAGTAATTTATGCTTCCCTTGGTGTTTATATACTTTTGACACACAAAATCAATCCATTTATATATTACCAAGTCATCGATATGAACTTGATAAGAGTAATCTTAACTCTATTTCCATTCATTGAGTTAAACATCCAAGTAATTGGTGTTATTTTTACAACAATTTGTGTGAATGTACTCTAATTGATTTACACTAAATATCCAATAATATTGAGTGTATTTATATTTTTCACACATAATATTTTCATTTATTTATCCTTAACCGAAGGATAACTTCTTTATAATGGTATTTTATCTCAATTTACATTCCATTTAGACATATTTGTTGTTATGCGCAAATTCACTTTTATATGGTGTATATAATGTACTTTGACATAGTATATCATGAACCCCTTTATTCTCATGATATTATAATGTTTTTAATAATTTTATTCCTCTATTATTGGTATTAAATTGTCTCCCATTTTATTAGTAACTCTAACTAAAATAAAATTTTAAATCTTTTAAATATTTATTCTTCTAAATCTTCACATTCATGTCCATGTTTTGAAAATGGTTTTAAGGGTTAATTTATAAGGACACGAATGTTTTAAAATTAAAATTCCTTTTAAAAATTTTCATGTGGTATGATACACTTTGATTCAAAAATCAATTTTAAAAGTATTTTTGATAAATATTGAGACTTTAAATGTTTTCACGAAAAGGGGATATTTATCTCAAATAGTTTTAATGATTGTTTTCATATATATCAATATACTTCATTATTCTTGATTGAGGTTAATTTATTATAATAAAATAATCAATATTGTATTGAATGAGTTATATTTGAATGTGGATATGCTATTTTTATATAATTCGTGATTTGTGGTAAAAATATTGACATTTCATATGCTAGTTTTTATACGAATGTTTAGATTATGTTTCAACCCTTTCACATGAGGAATGCATTGGACTTAGTATGTGATGGGTGGAACCCTCTATAGCTCCTCGATGAATCATTATATATTATGAGGCAAACTAGTGCCTTGGAACAAGGTTTTGAAAAAAAATTATTTGTAGACATGGAACGAGGCCATGACTATGTGGTTATGATGTCTGGCATTATGCATTCCATCATTATAAAATTTTATATTGATATTAAATGTGATTATTTGACTAGTGTAATATCAATGTGAATAAATAAATGGAATTATTATATTTATATTTGAAATATTATGCTGAATTTTATGTTTTAAAGGATTTGGTTTTAGTCATATACATTGAATTACATGTTTATGATTATTTATGATAGTCTCTACTATATTGTTATCCCTACTAAGCTTCAGATCTCACCCCTTTATTATGTTTTCTTTTACCAGGATGTGAACATATTTATTATCTATATCCTCTAGGTATAGGCCAATGGATATGAGGGGTTTCAAAGGGGACACAATGAAATTTTCTTTATTTCAGGATGTAATCGGTCTTTCGAGACATGATCTCATGAGATCAACCCAATGTTATGTAATAATGAACTGACTCTGTGTAACAAGGGTCAGGGATTTACAGTTGGTATCAGAGGAATTTTAGAAAAAACCGTGGATACTAGATTTAGAAAAAATCTGATTAGGGAACATTACCCTAATATAGGCTTTGGGGATTTGTATAGAAGAACATCCAATTTTTTTGGTAATGTAAATATTTTGTTGGTTTTCCATTCAATACATCCATATTTGGATACAAGCAGGTACAGTTGGCTCTAGAACAGAAGTACCTAGGAGTAAAACCCCAAAAACTGCTTGGAGTTAGACTTGAACGGGAACTGGTGCACAACAACAGTCCTTATTGCACTCTTTGTTACGAAACACCCAGGGGATATGCTTAGAATAATTCACATATTCATTACAAAACGGTTTGAAGGATTTTAAAATTAGATAAGAATAAATAACAATGGTTGATCCTAAGGTGTCATAGATTGAAAATAAGGTGTGATGATATTCTCTAAATGATTTTGTTACTATTGTTACTCACACTATTTTTTTATGGTTTTAGTCAATAACCAGATTCCAAAGAATTCATAGTATCATTGAGCATGATGTACAAGGTGAGAATGGTGGTATAAATGAGAAAAAAAATGGTTTATTGATAGGTTTAAAATATATCATGTTCATGATGAATCATTTATTCCAAAATATGATAAAAAAACATATATATTAACCAACTCCTGGACTCAACAAAGAAGATAAAATAAATGAATGATAAGATCTCCAGTGGTGGAGATCATGGAGAAACAAAATCTTAATTTTCATTATGAAAGAAATGGCGAAGACGACACCGAAGAAAGTGTCTCAATGGAATAAAAAAATTCTTTATGTTTAATAAATAAGGACATAAATTAAATAATTTCTGAGTAAAAATGAAGATTACAGTAGAAGAAAATAAAAATGATCCAAAGAATCCATTCACCATCATTTTTCATAAATGTATGGGACTTGGGAATTACCTGAGTTAATGAACTAATTGATAGGATAACCTCTTGGTCAAGGAAGAACCTTTCTGGAAATAAATAGATGAGGAAATGTTTAAAAGTATTAGTGCTATTTGTTGGTGGGATTACTTTGGAAGATTTTTCTCTTGTATGTGTAATCCTGCAGTTTGTTATGAGAAAATTATATTTGAGGATAAATTATCTCTTCCCTTGTGGATATAGTTATAAATAACCATTTGGGATTATATGATCTTTGAATTTGAGGAAATTACAAGTTATTAAATATTCAGATGAAAATGCGAGGTATGAGAAAAAATTCATTATTAAATTATGTTATGGTTATTTTGAAGAATTTATCATTTTTGTAATGTTATAAAATACTGTTTTTTAAAAAGGAAACCACGCAGAATATGTGAAAACCTATCGCATCGGACAAAGTTGCATGAATTGAACCCACAACCAAAGTACGATTGGGATTTATCACCTACCACTGGACTGCGTGAAGTCCCTGGTTAGTGTGACTAATTCGTTTTAGTTAAATGATTTTATTGATCAATAAAAAGTTTATTTGGGATCATATGTTTATCAAATGGATATCCTTAGTAGAAGAAAATGATTTTGTAGTTAAGTGATAAATTTTATTTTGGAAGATGTTCACACTGTTGGGAACACTATATGCCTAAGGAAAATATAATACTATGGAATTTCTATTGAGGAGTAATTATGGATTTTTATCTATGTTTTAATTGTGGACTTATAGAAATTTAGGTTATTTATATAAATTATTAACCTATCATAGAGAATATATGATTAGGTTAATTAATTTTAAGCATGTGTCTTTAAGAGTAGTTAATGTTATTTGGAGATACAATTTAATGTGGAAGACTGAAGTAATCAAATTCTTCTGAGTTTTCGGTTTCAATCTTAGTTTGGATTATGTTGAATAATTTTAAGGACAATTGTTTTTTGAATGGTATTTATTGAACTTTTGTTATTGTTGGTTCATTTTTAGAAATTATTATTAGTATTTTTTTCCCTGAAGGATTATCCTTTTAGGGAATTGTCTGATCTTGTACTAACCATTTTGGTTTTGGTTAATCTATAAATATAGGTGAAATATATATTTCATACTTTATAGATTATGTGATTCTCTCTAGGTAGATTCTAGTGCTTCAGGTGTGACCAATTAATATTAAATACTCATCACTTGGAATAAAAGAAGAGTTTCTCGTAGAAATTGTTAATTGATGGAACTCTACATATCAAGTATTTTTTTATCATTCTACGAAGAAATTAATTATTAAAATTTAGGGAAAAGATCATAGAACAAAAAATGTGTAATCATAATACCTTATGATATTCATCATAGATTTGTAGCTTTGAGTCCCTCAATTTTCCATTAACTAGTTTATGATTGATGACCTCAATCACTACATATAAATATTTACGCTTATCCTCCAATTATAATTTCCACCAATGTTCTCTAATTCAAAATCCTAATTTGTTGGTGAATTTTTCATTCCCCTTTACCTCTTATTAAGACTAAAATTTAATAACCCTATTTTAGATGTGGGTTTTCCACAAATGTATTTTCTATTTTTTAACCTTTTATTTCCAAAGAACAATTTCAAATTGCGACGACACAATTTATTGAAGGAGGGAAAAATGTAACATCCCAAGATTCCATTGAACGCTTCTCTTTGAATAATACAATAGTGTGAGATATACGCAACAACGAGTTCAAGCACATCACGACCTATCAAAAAAGGCGATCAAATATCGGTTATTAATATTAATAAGCACATTTATAATTTTATATATATCCCACATAATTTTAAAAATCATCTTTTATGTTTCTTAGACATAATATAAGGAAAAAAATCAATTTTTCATATAAAAGATGTATTTTAAAAAAATGAAGTTTTTCCACCTTTTAATAGAGATCCCTTTAAAAATATAACGTTTGAAACTTTTATATATTCAATTTTATGAAATCAAATTCTTATTTAGAAGTGAGACATAAAAATTTAGTTTGGATAAATTATTGTTATTTTTCTAAAAACATTCAATTTTTTTGGAACAGTGAAAACACTCTGTTATTGTTTAAAATTTGACATCTTATTTAAATTAATTTTATGTCAAAATAGATTCCTAATACCTATATTAGTTAAATTAAATTAATGGGAGTCATTTAATAATAAAATTAGATGTATAATCTTTTATTGAATTTTTAAACGTCTTTTACCCAACTTTTAGGCACATTAAATTTTTTTTATAAAACATATTTTTACCTATTCTGTGAATTGAATTTCAAAATTCAAGAGACAAGGTTGATATCAGTATGAGAATTTTTTTTCAATAAGATGAAAATAATTTTTGGTGAATAGTAAATTTTGACTTTATTTTACAACCGTTAAAAATTATAGGGTAATTAAACGAAAATATGATAGTATAATTACCCTAACACATGTTATAATTCTATTGAATAAATGTTTTTCTACCAAAACCTACATTAGTAAGAAAATATGATCCTATTTGCTCCACTTGGATAAGATTTGGTCATTTATTATAATTTTTTTAAAGAAGAGTTTAAAGTTTTAAATTTAAATATTCATAACTAAAACATTTTTAATATAGAGTTATACATCAGAAAAATTAGTTTATAAATATTAATTATAAAGATAAAAATATTTCTTAAATTATGGTATTTTATTTATAATTTTTATACAATAAATAATTAAATTTATTTATGACACAATGATGATGTAGTAATTACCTTATTAATGAAAGATTAAAATAATTGATATTATAAATATCAAAATTTATGTAAATTGATACTTTTGTTGCATTCAACTAATTATCTCGATTAATATGACATTTTAGGATGTATTAAAAGATTTTTTTTTCAAATTAATCATGTTGTTATGCCATTCACAAAAACCAAATACTAAATAGTGTTAAAATTGACATAAATGAGTTTTAAAAAAATTATTATATTTTTAAAAGACATAATATTTCAAAAAAATATATGGTTTTCCCCAGGGACATATATAATGATAGATATATTATTAATGAACCAGTTTAGCTTCTCTTGGATGTTTATTTTAATTTTATTAACTATATTGTTTAAGAATACAAGAAGGCATAGTAAAAGTTAAATTATTTAACTATGAGTTAAACCTAAAAGATAATGTTAATATGGGGAGATAAACTTGCCTTAATCCAATTGGTTTAAGGGATTTATACCCATAACCACCTTATACTATAAATAAGTCCAATTTTAGACATTATAAAATGAAAATTATTATTTAATAAAATTAAATTTCAGGCTTTCCCAAAAGTTACTCACACCTCACTTATAAAAGGGTACTTTCCTTTCTCTTATTTTTATTCCCCAAAAGCCATTTATCTAGTCCAAAACCAAATCAAATATCATCCCAACTACCCTCAATTAACCCTAGAGTTTATAATTTAATCAGAAATACAACCTATGGAGACCGTTTGTTCAAATCAAAAGGAAGAACCCGAAGAAGAGGTAATAATTTCACCACCCCTTTCAATTTTCCTTTCATCTTCCACATCCTCTTTATTTTTTGTTTAAATAAAAAAAATCCAGTATATTCTACATATTTTGATGTTATTATAAATATGGTACAACCATATTTATTATTCTATCCTTACTTTGAATGACAAAGTCACTATACATGCGTACGTACGACTTACCGTCTCTATGTCATGGTCTAGTTAGTTATTCAACACTTCATTATTTATATGGGTAAAATAATGAGTAAAATTTATATAAATAATTAATAAAAAATGTTAATTATTATTTATATATGATATAACATCCAATTACATATTATTTTACAATCAATTGAATGATATTGTCGCTTGTGCGTAGGTACAGATTACCATCTCCACAATCGTGATAAGATTCATTCCCCATCATAAATATTCAAGAATAATTTTTATTTTATGATTTAAAAATAATTTTTAGGAAAAAATATCATTATGGATATGAATAAAATATATCCTATACATAAATAACACATCTTTCATAACAAAACATATAAATGAAAATGAATCAATTAACACCCAAAACAATGATACTAATGAAATATCATTAACATGAACATTTTAGAAGACTATATATGATATCAAATTTATTTATTTGGTTCATGTATAATTTAATAAAAATTATTTAACCATTATAAATGAGGATAAACTACCCTATACTATGAAAAGTATAGGGTATGGGGTTTTCATCTCACTTCTTATTCCTGTGAGATTCATGCTATATTGCCATTATTTCCTTTTGGGTGGTGTATGTACTGCCCCATGATTGTCATATTTGTGTAATATAATTTAATAAATGGGTATTTATATCTTCATTTTATGATCCTTCGTTCATGGGGTGTTTGTTTCATAAGTTACCAAATCGGTAAGGGGATTTCAAATATCTATTCCTACTCATTGGGATTTATGAAAACTTCATTGATAAATTTTCTCCTAAATTATGTGTGAAATAACTATTTATTTGATTATGTAGTAATTTCCACTCTCCTTTATGTGGATATAATTTTGATACACATAATCAATCCAATGATAAATTCCCATGTCATAGATATGAACTTGATAAGATTAATCTTAACTCAATTTCTATTCATTGAGTTAAACATCGAAGTCATTGGTGTTGTTTTTAAAAGAATATGTGTGAATTTACTCTGATTTATTTACACTAAATATCCAATCATATTAAGTGTATTTATAATTTTCACACATAATATATTCATATATATATCCTTAACCTAATTATGGAGTCTTTATAAGGTATTTCCTCTCCATTTACATTTCATTGAGACTTATTTTTTATTATGCACCAATTCACTTTTATATGGTATATATACTGTAATTTGACATAGTATATCATGAATAAATTTATTCTCATGATATTATGAAGATTTTATTAGTTTTATTCCTCAATTATTGTTATTAAAGTGTCTCTCATTTGTTTTGGAACTCTATCTAAAATTTCATTTTAATTGTGTTAATGATTTATTCTTCAAAACATTTATCATTAATGTCCATGATTTAAACTTGTTTTAAGGGTATATTTATATGGACATAGATGTTTTAAAATTAAAATTCCTTTTAAATGTTTAAATGTGGTATGGGACACTTTTATTCAAAAATATATTTTAAACGGCTTCTTGATAAATAGTGAGACTTTAACTGTTTTCAAGAAAATGAGGACATTTATCTCAAATAGTAGTAATGATTATTTTCATCTATTTCAATATCCGTAATTATTCTAAATTGAGGTAAATTTATTATAATATAATCTTCCATATTGTATTTAATGAGTTATTTTTGACTCTGGATGTGCTATTTTTACACTATTTCATTGGTTGTGGTTAAAATATTAACATTTCGTATTCTAGTTTTAATATAAATGTTTAAATTATCTTTCAACCATTTCATATGAGGAATTAATTGAACGTAGTAAGTGATGAGTGGTTCCCTCTATATCTCCTAGATTCATTGGTAGGTTTCATGAGAAAAAATAGTTTGTTGGCACAAGGCCTTGACAAAAATTTTATTTGTAGTCTTATCACGAGGCCTTGACAATGTGGTTATGATGTACGGAATTATGCATTCCATCATTATGAAATTATCTATTGATATTACATGTGATTATTCAACTAGTAGAATATCCATGTGAATAATTAAATCAAATTATTTTATTTATCTTTTTCATATTATTCTAAAGTTTATGTTTAAAAGGCATCTTTTTTAGTCTTATACATTGCCTTAATTTTTTTTTGATTATTTATGATAGTTTCTACTATATTTTTATCCCTACAGAGAATCTGAGCTCAACACTTTCTTATGTTTTATTTTCCAAGGATTTAAATTAGTATATTAAGTTGAACCTTCAGGGATAGTCCAACATATTTGAGTGTGTTTTAAGCGGGAATAATGTTGTTTTTCTTTATTTAATGACATAATGTAAAATTTAAGTATGTATCTAGTACTTCCAAGGCCATTAAACTAATCAATCGTTTGTGAAATGATCTCTTGAGATCTTGCCAATGTTTTGTAATAATGAACTGACTCTCGGTAACTAGGGTCAGTGTGTTACAATCTCAAATAAAATATCAAATCATATTATCAATTCTGTCATTTTCAAAATACATCTCAAATTTCAATTAAATTAGAATTTGGGGTTTTAAACAAAATATATTCAACTTCAAATTCCATAACAAAATAATATGGAATTATGGTTATATATTTAATTTTAAATCTATTTCTAACATGTTAGGATAATCAAGTATTAAATTACATGGAAAATCACAAATGGATCCACCAACCCTTAATCAAAGATCATGAAACAAGTCCTACAATGGGATCAACCAATAAAGAATGAATGAATATGATATAATGAAATTAAACCAACAATAAATATCTAATTAAAAATAGTATAGATCCATCCAATACATTATTCTCCATTGAACTCTATGGAGGAATGAAGGAGAGACCGAGATATGTTAAATGAGATAATGTAAACTTATCAATGAGGGATATTATCATGAACCTCCCCTAAAATTTTTAAAGGGTTGTTAATATGAGAAAAACATTATTCATTGGATCCTTTTAATCTATTGAAATCAGGAAAGGTATCATTTATGGAATTAGGAATCTTAAGAGTGGACACTTGATTTAAAAAAAAAATTTATAACAATAAATTTTTACACACATATTTCCTAGAGAGGGTCGTAGAGTATGTCAAACTGAGCTCGCTATTCATGGACCCCTTATGAACTTGTGGTTCAAGAGAAACTATTTTTCCTAGGGATTCAAATGTATTTTTAATCCATGAACCTACTGTACAACTACACTTTGTCAAAGGTTGCGTGGTTTTCATTAGTTGGGTTCATTGTGTGAGAAAACTATATACCAACCAAGCAAAGGATTGAAAACCTCCAAATTTTAAAAAATTAAAACTAAAAAAATCCAAAGCAAACCCATTTCGATGAAAAAAAATATAAAAAGGGTTAATGAGTGCCTAAAAATAAGTAACTGGACGTTATAGCATGGTAATTCTTCATTACATTCTTCATCTTATGTAGTTGGCTCATCGTCATCATTGAATCCTAAAATTAATTTACTTTTAGATACATCATCCTAAAACTGATCATTAATGATTTTATATTTCTAAAATTCCTCCAAAATAGATTCCATAATATTGTATAATTTTCTATTAGTTGCATTTAAATTTTCAATTTAATTGGATTTCTCTTCAGTATTTAGTTTTAACTTTATTTCTTCTGCTATGTTTACTTCACTAACATATTGATATATTAACTAATATCACATAATTCAATATTCAAATTAATATCATCTATATATTATGTATAATATTCCAATAATCCTCTTGTATTCTATTTTATAAATCATTGATAGTCCATATCTTTTAGAGAAACATCAAACTCTAGTGTAAGGATTAAAACTTATATTGGTAAATTTAATCTTTGAATTTTTGTATCTTCATCTCCTTAATATTTTTTTCTTTATTATATGAAGCTTTAAAATTTCCCATTCAGTAAAATGACCCATATTAAGTTATAAACATTATTTAAGATTTTATAAGGTGTTTGAACACCAAATTAAATCGCTTTCACTAGGATGTTGATAATTGTAAACTAGGACATCCTAAGTGGTGTGGTAAATCATGGTGTGAAAAAAACTAGACAATTTCATTAAATCGGTTTATTAATATCTAGGATCTTATTCCCATGTGATTACTAACTATAATCAACCTATTATTCATAATATCACAATCACCCAAATTTATTTTCATATATATAATTAAATAAATCATAAGGTAAAAATATTTTACATAGCTTACTATAAAAGGATACATCAAATAAGTTCACACTGATGATATGTTGATGCAAGAATTTCAACTATTCCAAAAATTTTCTATGGATATAATTTTAATCAATGGTGACACCATTCCATGTTCATTTCCAATATAATTATTAGGGTTTTTTCACACCTCAATAAAGAGACACTCTCTTTTATTCCTTCCATGCACTACTTATCTAAAAGGAAAAATTCCATTTATCTATTTTATTTTTATTCATGGTCATTGAGGTAATAAAAAACTAGTTTAATATTCTTATTTATATTTACAAGCTATGAACTGTAATATGTTTCCCTCCACCTTTTTCAATTTAGATAGAGTCAACATCTTATGAAGAAGAGTTGACTCTGTGTCTTCCCTAAAACTACTAAAACACATTCTCCCATATGATGATAATTCTTGGATTATAGTAATTATCTAGAGAAAAACAGAAAACTCTAGATATTTGAATTTTAGGGCTCTTTATGATAATCATTCTTCCTTAAGTGATTTTTTCTTAAATGTTTTCAAATCTCCATATTAAAAGTGCTTCCTTCAATTCTTCTGGTTCATCCTTACTATATAACTTCTTTTCAAAACATATGGTATCTTGAACTATTATCATGAAAAATAATGTTTTCATTATCATTACATACACACATTGATTCTCTTCAACAAACCAATATAATCTTAAATATTAATATATAGTTCTCATGTACAAGAATTAAAACTATGAAAACCATTTTTACTATAGAATATTTCTATTTAAACTATCTTCATAATAAAATTGTTGTACCTGTAGGTATGTGTAATATCATTCTACTTAAAATAGTGAAATAACACCCTTATTTTACATGTAGTTAATTTTTTCAAATGTTTTAGGTACTATCATTGTACATATACATCCAATACTCTCTTTTTATAGATATGAAAATATTATTGCAAGCTTAGTATTTAGTGATATTTTGTAATATATGGAGTTATAAAAATCAATGTTTTTGAACATCAAAAAATATCATCTCACTAGACCTCAATTTGATTGTTCATCATGTAAATCATATAAACAAAATTATTATTCATATAAAATCTCTTCAATATAACATTACATAATTACTATGGGGATCATTTCGTCATAATTTCACTATAAAAATGATTATAAACTTTATTAATACTTATAACCAGAAATTTTATATAGAACAGAATCATTTAAGTGTAAAAAACATCTCATGGTTATCAAAATCTATGATTTTCTTAGTATAGGAAATATAAAAGATATAATCATATAATATCTATTCATTTATTTTAATACTATGATTTTATCAGATCCATATACCTATAGATATAATTGTCATCTAGATTTCATTATCTCATATCACCAGATGAAAATAATGAGAGTAATTGTATTTATAGATAATTCTCACCACCTTAATTTTCAATCCACATATCCTTATTTCTGATAGAAAAAATATTATCATCAATTCATTGAAAATGAAAAACATTCTATATTTCTATAATGCTCAAAAATAATTTATGAATCAAATTCATTTACAATATCATTTGGCTTCCACTATGTGGTACTTAACACAAATCATAAAAGTCATGATATAGTAATATATTTATTTATTCAGTATCATGCACATTTCTGATCTTGTACAAATGAGAAAAGAGATTAATTAATACAAAGTGTTTCATTTTTAAAACCTTTAAATGGTATCCACCCTTACATCATGTCCTTAAAACATATATCAAAAGACATGTAAATTCCTATATAAAGATTCCATAGGGTGTTGTGGTTGATTATGATACAAATGATGTCATTTTTATTAGAATGGAATGTGTTTGTATTTTTATGTATAAATAGTTACACATTAAGTGGGATTACCACATTGAAAGAGTCTTTGTATTCACATTAATTATTAAACTACAATGCTCGATATACAATTTCATAGATATTTTCAACATTAATTTCATTCATACATCCTATTATTCCACCGTAAACCTAACAGACTCTTCACATTTATTATGCTCCTATATACAACTCACAAACATTTTCTATCCATGTGCATTATAAAATATATCCACACTTATCTCATATGATTCACATGTCTCCATGGATTTCAATTTTTGAGTAATTCCCTAATTCTATGTAGTTGATCTAGTTTCTAGTCCTTGAATTTGGTTTCCCATTATTTATAATTAAATAAAATTATTTATTTTAAAAAATGTAGATAAAATTTAATAAAAACAAATAGAAGCCTTATTCTCTTCCATATATACAATTCAATAATTATAATAATGAATAAAAACACAGGTTGTTATTGAATCTATCATATTAAATCATTTATTCAACAAATATAGTAAAATATCAGTTATTTCATATTTCATATAATGCACATAATCCATGTAATCGGAATATAAATCACAATAATATGATTATTTTAAAAGTTTAAACAAAACAAGAAATGTCAAGAGACTAGAAAATAATGATGATCAAATGTACAATCATTCAAAAAACAACCATATAAACAATAAAATTTAGGATTGGTTGACTATTGTGTAAATGGTACGTCACCTATTTTTATATCTCAACATATTACTTCATGATAAGGAAAATAAATATGGTTTTATGGGATATTAGGATGAGATAATTAGTTTAGATAATTACACCAAACTAATGTAACTATTTCTATTTAAGTCCATATTCATTTGTTTCTCTGAACATTTATTTAAATATATGTTTTTCAACTCTAGTGAAATTTTTATAAAAACCATTTAGATCTTAAATAAGAAAACTATTTTTTATATTCCATATTATTCCTATTAATTCAATTTATCTATAAGATTTAATCATCCAAGTATCTCTTATTTTTAATATATGATTCACCTCATGATATATATTAAAATAACCATTATCAGTATAATTATATCTTCAATTCATCATTTATATATTTATGTGTATGAAAAAATATTCCAATAAAAAACATGTAAAAATATGAAGAAAATGTTGGTGTATACTATAATGTCCTTACCTTGAATACAAATATTCAATATAATATAGTATATGAATGTTTAAAGAAAAAAACAAATTGCTTTATAATATAAAAAATTTATCCATGATTTTCACCATTACCAAATTAATAAAAAACTATTTGGCTTCAATTTCCTGAAAAAAACAATAACAAATGATATATCTATTTATCCTTCCACATATTGAAAATTCAAAACTCTACTGTTAAAAACCACTACCATTAATAACCATTGATTAATAACAAGTTATATTTTCCAATATAATGGTTGATAGACTCAAAAACTTTCTTTTATATGAGAACCAATTTCATAAATGTGGTAGGTTCATGTTGAGATTTTTGACCAAAATATTTAAATAGTATACCCCAAATGTAATCAATTACAATTCCAGATGGAGTTGGTTCTACTATATGATCCAACTGGTTCATCCTCAGAAAATTACCTCCTTCATAGAGGAAATTATTTTATAATTTTACAATTGTAATTTATTGATCATCACTATTCGTAAATTGTTTTCTCACCTTTGGAATATTTTGATATAGTCCAAAAAATATTAATTATTTTCGTAGGCATGTAGCATTTTTTCCTTTTAATCATCAAAATAATTGATTGAAACTCCATTCTTATATATTGGATTTATTTTTCATTTGATCAAATATGCAACTATTAATCAATTAAATTAACTATATGTTCCTTTTATAATATTTCTTATGGGTTGTAAACCATATTTCTAATGAAATAATCATTTCTCTTTTTGTATCCCATTTTATAAAATAAATACATATCAGAACTCTGATCATTGAATGATATTTTAATCATTGTTGATATAAATACAAGAATCATTGACTTCATGGGTGATTTTCCACTTATAACACTATAAATTATGATCATTCCTTTCTATATACGTTATAATGATTTATTTTCATACTTTTTATATAGAAAAATTCAGCATTATACATTCATGGAATTAATGAACCATTTCAATAGAATTTTACCAGAACTCATCAGTTACAAAGGTGACATAGACTCAATATTATATGTCAATGTCAGTACATAAACAAAAAATCAATAATTATCAACTACTTTGTAACTAACCAAAATTTTATACATCCTTGTATCATTAACGAACCATTATTTTCAATCCAACCAATTACATACATATATTTTTCTTTTTATTCAATAAAGTCACATTTTCATCATATGTGATGAAAACCTACTATGAAGTGTCCATGTGTTTCTTTTAGTGAATTAATCTACTAAAATTCTATCAAAATGTTAATTATTATTTTTTACCTTCCCTTAAATTTAATTACTAGTTTATATTAGAATATTATAGGTATCTCCTCATTTCTTACATCATGAGATCTGATTTTTGTCTTGTTCTCCTTCTAGTGGAAATGATTTATTCTCTAGTGGGATGTTGTTCGTGGTTTTCTGTTCCAAACATTTCAATAATTCTATGAATTTATTTCCTTCCCCTATAATCTATAATCTAACAAATTATCTAAAGTAATATAACAATGAATACCATACCCATAAAGAGGAATTATTATTTTTTAGTGGAAACCTTCTTATTTTTCATTACATTTATCCAAGTACCTCAACTCCAAAAGAATATTATATCAATACAATAATTTATTGTGTGTTATATGTAAGTAAAAAAAATAAATATTCATAAATGAAATTTGAATCTCACACAACTTCCCTATAATATTTTTTATTTTTCAAAATTCATAAATTTTTTTGATCATTAAATACTTCTTCAACATATTGATTTCCATTAATAAATTATCTAATTTATGGTACATTTGTTATTAGATGTTTTGGAGTCTCACCCTCATAACTAATTCTAATCTTACCAAAACAGAGTGCATATGATCATTCAAAAACTCATAAATGTTATCTTTTTCTCCATCAACTTATTCTTGGATATCCTCATCACTAAATTATATAAATTTTGTATTTTTCTCAGAATTATCATATTTTAATAAAGCATATTTTCTATTCATCAAATTAATGAATTATTAATTATGTTATTCAATACATATAACTTTTTCGTTGAAGACATACTTAAGGTCATTTTTCTCATATATTTTATCCACAATTAGATGCTATAAAAATTGAAATAATTTTTTATTTCCTTATGAAATTATTTTTTCATTCACTATATTCTCTAGTTCAATGATTTCCAAATAGAGTAGATAAATATTCCCAAAATATTTCTTCAATAGTCTACTAATCATTATTTTAATCTTTTATTGAATATATATCTCAATATGTTATTTTTTATGCTCAATATTATAATGAAAAAATACTTCCAGTTAATATTTTTCTCAAATTTTTATTTGATGATTTTCCACTATTTACATCAAGGTATCACAACTATAGTTATTTCATAAACCCATGGATATATTGACCTGGATTTAAATACCATATAAACAGTTTCATATTGTTATAGTTTAAAAACACCAATAGAATAAATTTTCATTATTATTGATTTTTTGAAAATATAATATCAATATGTATATTGTTTTGATTAAAACTAAATTTTAATAGTATAAATTCTAATGTCACAGATTTAAGAAGAGATAAAAATATAATTAAATTACACCATGTGATAAAAAACCTCCCCTAACATTAATATTCCTTTGTCACTACCCCAGACCAATATAATCAGTCATATGATCAACTCAATAATAATTATTCCCCACAAATCCTCCATTTAATAACACTGTATTCCTATAATCACACTTCAACCCCTCTATCACATATCACTATATGAATTTATGGTTCACATAAAAATATTACATACTACATATCTATTTTATATCAAATATATATGATTGTTGGTTTGTTTTAGTGTTTCTATATTGATTCAAGTGTTTTCCTATGTAATATTTTCATAAATTTTGAAATTAACAATGTAATAATGAGTAGAAAATTTTTGAGCTTTTTTATAGATTTAATGTCATGTTATGTTTTTTTATTAATTAATTTAATAAATTCATAAATATTAATCTATATTAATCTTTATTTTTCAAATATATTAATCAAAACTATTATAAATTTATCAATAGTAATCAATAATATTTTTTTTATAACAAATTTTTTTATACTTTTATTTTGTTATACACACAAAAATTCATTAATAATTTTATACATTTATACTTATATACTTTCTAATTTTTATATATTTATATACATTTTATTGATTTTATAAAATTTTATTTGTTATTTTTACTTTTATAAACATATATAAACTATTTTATATAAACAATTATATCTTTATAAATAATATATTTATTTATCTTCGTAATTTTATAAATTATAAATAATTTTATACATTAAAAATTATATAAAATATAAAACATTTAAGATTTTATAAATTAATCAATATTAATCAATAATTATATAAATTTATAATTATTAGTCAATATTAATAAAATATTATAATTGTCAACCAATAATTTTATAAATTTATCGATATTAATCAATACTTCTATACTATTATAAAATATTTTTTAATAATTTTATATATCTATAATTTTACAAATTTATCAATATATTATTATTTTCAGATTTTATAATTTATACCTTAAAAAAATACATATATACTTATACACATTTTCTAAATATTTATAATTTTATATATTATATACTATATAATTTTATAAATTGATAAATTTATATACTTTTCATATATGATTATTATTTTATCCGCAATGTAAATTGAAATATTTAGCTTTATTTTATTTTATAGAGTACTATATTAAATATTCTATAATTGATATAAGTGGTATATATTCTTCTGATTGTATATAGAACGAGCTTCTATATATCATTATAAAATTATGGGATTTCACCTTCAATATTGCTTTAATGTGGAATCTTATTCAATCCCATTTTTAAAATTAAATTAGAACAAAATGGTTAAATTTTAAGGAACTATTTTATCATATCAATGGTGTTGGATTTCAATTCATCTATGTGGTATGAAATGATAATAAATAAATTCTTTGATTAGATGAAAATATTAAAAGATTTAATTTTTTTTGGAATATATTATATTTGATCATTTTACTTTACTTCGATAATATGTGAATGGGAACATGAAAAAATAAGAACTAATTACAGGAAATTCACTCATATGTTTAGGCACTAATAGCATTAATGGAAATAGATCACTAAATTTGATATATATTTTTTATAATACAAAATATTAAATTGATGTTATTGTTTGATGATTGTTATAAATTTGGTCACACTCAAACCTTTAAAATTTCATGGAGCCTATTTATTTTTATATTTGAATTAATTTAAAATATAATATATATATGTGCATGAATATGCAATATACATTTATAACTTTATAGATTATTTTGTTGATTAATCATTGTAATGATATAAAACTAATGATATTAGAGATAAATTAGTAGTAGATGGTGGGTGGGTCTATATGATATGATTCCATGAAGGGGTCATTTCATGTCTTTGCTAATATTATAAAAGTTAAAATATATTTCCCATGTTGAGGTGTGATGTACGGTTGGAAAAAATGTTGAAAATGGAGTTACAAATATGTGGATAATATATTTTATTAAGAAGAATGAAACATCATAAATGTATTAATTTCATGGAATCAAATCATTTTTTGTGAGATATCAGTATAAATATTATTGATTCTGTATTAAATATATTTTTTAGAATGATAAATCATTATTCTATATGTTAAAAAATAAATAGATGTATAATCTTTTGGGACTCATACTTGTTACATAATTATTGCTATAGATAGAAAGAAAATTTGTGTTTCATAGATTTTTGAGGTTCCAAATGGTTATTTAGGTAACATATTAAAAATATTGAATAATATAGAGGTGAGGTTGAAATAGTTTGAATTGGATGACTTTCACACACTACTCTGAGATTTTCTTCCAATAATCATAATACATGTTCTAAAAAATAGTGCATGTTTGAAATCTATAAATTTATGAAAATTATATAAATAGATTTATTCTATATTAATAAAAAAAAACAATGTAAATAAAATTCAATAATATACATAGATCCATTTTTGAATTGTAGAATTTATTATCATAGTATATATTCCCATGAATTTTGTATGTTGCAATGAACATTCTCATATATGTTCTTCTTAGTGACCTCTTTTGTTATAGTTTATGTATCCCAATGAAAAAAGGATATACAACATGATGTATTATGAAATAAATATGACTTATCATAAAGTATTCACTATTAATTGTTATTTTGATAATAAGTACATGAATATTTATTCTCTGTATTTGAATAATATAGAGACAAGGTATAATCAACTATTAAGAAGTGAATATGATAAATATAATCTTATTAGTACAACATTTTTATCATTTCTACATTTATATATAGTTCAAGGTTCATGAATATTTATTAATTTGATCCTCAAGTTGATGTAGATATAAAATTGTTCAATTTTGATTAATCCCAATGTATAAGACGAATATATCAAGAATGTAAGGACAATTATGTGTTTCAACATATTAACTTTTCATTTAGTTTGTAATATTAATGTACAATTCATAAATTTTATAATATGTATAATGAAATAATAAACATTATGAATCATTCAATACCTATTATATAGCGAGAAAAGTTATATAGATAAATGTTTCCTTCATGATTAAAATAGTGTATACCAAGATAAATTATTCTAATTATTTTACACATTATTTTGGTAATATTAAAAAGAAAATATATGTGGACTGTTGAGAGTTTATAAGTACTATAATATATCTTGATATTATAAATTTTTTATTTAGTTTGAATACAGTGGAACAATACTATATATAAAATATGATAAATGGATAGAAGTTCAGTATTAATTTTCATTTGTTAAAACTTTTCATAACCCCTATCTTCCACCCACCCCCACCACTAGTACCCCTCGTAGACTGATAGCAAAATTAGGGGGTGACTCTCAAATACATCCTAAAAAATTATATGAGATGGAAACTATCAAAAAGTGTATATAGTTCATTAAAATAACATAAATTTCACTATTTATGTAATTTAATGATATCATACAAGAAGAAATCCAAAATTCAACTTCATTCATAAATAATTAAACAGTCCAAATATATGTGTACAATCATGTTACAATTTTAGGCACCACTTGAACCCACTTTTAATCATCCTTTGGTTGGGTCTCATTTAGAGGAGTTTCATGTAAAATTTTGAAAACATATTGTAAGATCTTGTGCATTCATGGTTGGAACACTATATTCCAAAATCGTGCACCCTGGTAGTGAAAAACATGGAAACATAGAATGTGACAGTTTTCAATGTTAGTGTACATTTTAAAAAAATCTGTTTCCACATAGTATAAATATTTTACCGCTTTAGAGGGGTGTATAATTTGACAAGCTGTGAGTCCTACTTCCTGAAAACCATGCATATAGATTTACTATATTTTGAAAATAATTTTTTAAGTTATTAAACCCCAATTTCATCCACTACTAAATAATAACCTGGAATTTTATATCCTTCATGTTCATTGGTTCTCTCAGAGACCCATTTTCAATCCTCCAAACCCTTTCCGAAGCGGGTCATGCGGGTCATTTGATCTCTCACTGATAAGATTTCTCCCCCTGTTCCCTATAACTTAGTCTCTCCCTTTCTCTTCAATAGGTTTTTAAGATCATCATGTTGTCAAAGGATCCAAACTACATTATTTAAGATCATTAATATAGGTTTTGTTCCTGTAACAATTTTTTGATGTTCATCAATGGGGGTTTCGATTGCTTGTGTTCTGATTCATGATCCCATAATCTTATGGCAGTTGGTTCTATATAATATTGGACATTTAATTTAACATACAATATCTTTATTGTTTTAATTTCATTCAATACCATTATAGAAATAATATTCAGTGTGAATTGGGATTTAAATTTTATTTGTAATTAAATAGTATAAAACCCCCAATTCTAGGGTATTGGGGCATGAATTTGATTTGATTAAAATTTTGGAATTTCATTTGTGAAAATGAATTTTAGAAAAGGGAATCATTTTTTATTAGGAACAGAATAGTTTTATACTAGAAGATGACATGAATTATTTGAAAAGAAATTTATTGGTTTTTATAAAGAAATTGTTATATTTAAATTGAAAAATGTGTCATTGTATTTTGAATAGTTTTGAAATAATTTTCTTATTATAGATTTTTGATAGAGCACATGAAATCCCAGGTAGTTAGTAGGTTATATGGGACCACTATTCTAGGTTCCGAGCCTTCAAAACTCAAAGAAAACATAGTTCAAAAGATATTATCCCTGAAAATATTTTGATGAGTCTTCATAGATCAGTGTCATAGGGATGTGTGTACATATATTGTAGTTATAACCCATATAAGTGTTTGAGGATGTCAAAACCTCGAACTATCATACCTATGGATAGAAGACCATTTTTCTTATTTTGATTATTTTTATATATATACCATTATTTGTAAATATTTTTTACATATTCCTTATGAATGTATGTAATTTATTTATATAAAATTTTAATTAGTCTATTATTAAAAAAATACAGTCAATTTAAATTTAAGGAATTATTTGTTTTAAAAATACTCGTATACTACTATAATTTTTTATTTCAAATTGAAATCATTATTTAGTTAATTATTGTTGAATATATTTAATGAATACATGGTTAGTCCATAATGGACTTTTAGAACACACCAAATATGTTCCTTCATGTGTTTTTTGATTATCTTATTCCATGTTAGGGAAAGGGGAAAGTCCCACATGGAGGTTGTTCTTGTTGGTTATCCTTGGTACATTAAGAATTATTTCCCCTAGTATAGGAATTTTTTATCATTCATTTTGGGTAATTTTTGGTTTTACGTTGTGTTTATATGAATGTTTGATTTCCTATATTGTTATACTGATATAGCATTATTATTATCATACTAAATGGTATTTCTTCCTTACACTATTTGTGTGTAAAAATTGTCCCCACCATTATCTTGTATGATGTTAGGTTCTAGTCACCAACCTATGGGGATCAATAAATCCTTGTAGAATATGTCAAGACCGGCTCAGGTATCCGTATACCAAGGTGTCTGCACTTGTTTTTTACAAAGTGGTATCAAAGGGGCATGTTTTTTATCTTGTCCTGATGTCCATGGGAATTTTTTTATTGTTGATAGGAAATAAGAAGTAGTTAAGACTACAAAAATGGAATCTTCTCAATGTAATGAGCCTTAAGTCACCAGGGGTGGTTGGTGAAATACATCTAGAGGATTGTTTCAAGTCTTCTCCGTACATTTTATATGGATATGTTGAAATTCAATCCTCGATTATATATCTGATGGGATGAAATTCCCTTGTTGCTCAGTTTGAGTGTTAATATGATGTACTCAATGTTGTCTATAGATGATTTGTAACACTATACCTATGAGAAGATTTTTGAATAGGATTTAGAGGATCATACCTATAAAACATATTTATACAATCCCCTCATGGACCATATTGTAGATGAGGTTTTGTTTTGTGACTTCCGAGCATTTGGATAAGAACATAAACCAATTTTTTGTTTTGGCTCTATCTATAGAACCTCATAAAAATATTTTTTGAAATCATTTTCATTAGTTCCATCACCATAATACTCTATAGTGTTATGGATAAAAAAATACCTAAAAGGATGTGTATTTGTTGAGGAGAATTAATATTTAGTTTCATTTCATGGAAAACCCAGGTGAAATCAAGTTGAAATGTTACACATTAATGATAGAGGGACAAATAAGGAGATGGTTTGACATGATGGTGACATAAAATAAGAATGAAGGCTTAGAGTGGGAAAAAATTAATTTTCATTTCACTTATCAATTCCATCCAGATTCGCTGGTGTTGGCCAAGGATGTAATGTTTTTCAAACACAACCAGGCTGATTGGACCATAACGGATTATGAAAATCAATTTGATGAAATATAGTTGTTTTTTCCTGAGATTATATATAATGATAAAATAACGACTTTATGGTTCAATATGATTCTCTAAAATGATATTAATTTTCTGTTTTTCTTGATCAACATTCCTTTTTATGATTATGTGTTGGATAAAGGGTCGATGGTTGAAATAGATGTGGCTAGAAATTTAGAGTTGACAGCAGATCGTTTTTCACCCAATTGATGATCTATGAGTTCCATCAAAGGATAGAAAAATTGTGAGGATTATCGTGTTGGTTCTAGAATGTAGAGTTATTATATATGTCTAGTAGTACCATATAGTGGCCCTATAATTTTATTCGAGTGATGAAATATTATAAAATATAAAATAAATTGGATTGAGGAACCCAAGATATGTGGTTTCTAAGGATCCTCAGTTCACATTCACATGTTCTATCATATCTATTATGATCCTCATAGTGGGACATGATCATCAGCTTCAACAACATCTTGGGTGTAATCAAACACTTCACAAATAAATGGGTTCAAGCCATAGGCATTGAGAATGAATCTTCTTCATGCATTGCAATAGTACTTAGAGGGAGCAGATATGGGTCCATAAATCCTGAGGGGAATCATAAGTAATTCTTCTTTTTTTAATACCATATTTGGAAATGGATCATCTCATTGATTCATTTTGACTCGTATTCACAATCTTCTAAATATTCCAATGATGCATTTATCCTTTGAGATGGATATTACAACCCACCACAGAATAAAAATATAGTATAATATCTATATTAATTCTTGTGTTTTCTCATTAGGAGGTATCGATATTCAATTGGATTTTATGGTTCTCTACATGAAACCTCTTTATGAAATATTTTGGATGGAATGGATCATTGCTAATAAAGCCTTAATTTATTGATATCTTCGATGGATCTTCTTTACTACACCCATTGTGGTGTATTGTATCTTATTAGGACAGTGGTGAAAATGTTGAGTAATGATGGGGCTTCTTATATAGATTTAGGGAAAATAATTTCAGTTTAAATTTGTTTCTAGTTTAGGATTCTTTGAGCAGTTATCTCCTTGCCTTTGTTTCGGGTTTCCTATTATTTTTTCTTCTGACTTCTCTAGGTTTAAATTATTTTTGGAGGTAGTGTATTCTTTTAATTTAGTTTATGGATCACAAACATCGTCTATTTATACTTATCAAATAGAACCATCTAAAATGAAAGACATGAATAATATATTGAATTATATTTTATAGGAAGGTTTCATAAACCTGATTGTGTCAACTTGGGTGGTGTTTGTTCTTTTTCTTATGGGCCACATTACCTTTCTATTGATTAATAAAACTCATTCGATTTATGATAAATAACAAGTATTTGTTGCCATTAGTTGTTAATGTTTTTGACCAGTTCAAAGGGGTGAGGGTGTTCATGAATATTGATCTTCAAACTGTTTAACATTTGTTGAAAATGAAGGAATATTACATTCACTAAACTACATTTTTAGAAGGTATGGGTATTGTGATTACCTCTTCATGACATTTGGTCTAATTAAATCTTTTACATTCGTTTTTGGATTTAATGACCATGATCTTGCATGAGTATCTTGATATATTCAGGGTTGTCTTCGAGCATGAAATCCTGATATACTCTATGTCCATGGAGTATTATTTGCATCATTTGAGAGTGGAAATGGAATTATTTAAAAATCACCATATTTATTCACGCTATCATAATATGATTTCAATATTCAAGGAGTGATTTTCTTGGGACATGGGGTGAGATTATGTGGGTTCTCATTTGATCATGAGAAGTTGAAAGTAGTAATTATATGGAAGAAAAAATGAAATGTTTTGGAGATTTAGAGATTCTTTAGTTTAGATGGATATTAATTCTAGTTTTTAATGAATTTCTCAATGATGGATTGTATAGTGTCTATGCTATCTCAGAATGGAGTGTAGTTTTCAATGGATTAGAATTATCTGAATTCATTTTATGAGATGAACCATATTTTGACTACCACATTGGGTTTTCATCATCCAAAGGCTGGTTTTGGCTATATAGTCTTATGTGACACATCAGGCTTAGGTTTTGTTTTATTACGTACGTTTTTCATTTTATTATCTATAGATCTCAGAATCATAGGCCACAAAAAAATAATTATTTGACCCATGACGATGATCATTTATTTTTTATGCATGTTCTTAAAAGTTGGAGGAATTATAATTTTAGATAATGGTTTACCATTTTTTCAGATCACAATAGATTTAGTTATATGTTCTCTAGAAAATATTTGAATCTCCCCCCAATGTTGATGGGTAGAGTTCCTAAATATTTTGACATTGGGATCTCATATTCCATAGGGAAAGGGAATTTACTTGAAGATGATATTAGTAGGAAACATCTAACCCATGCCATGAAAGAATCATAACATGAGTAGAAATTGATTGAAGTCATTGCACAATTACATATATGGGTTTGGGAATCAGTGTCTAGGGTTATTTTTTATAGTGACCATTTGACATCCACTCTTTTTGAGTAGATTCACTTGGAACATGAGAATGATTATTACATTTGCAACATTAAATAATCTCTTTATGTTTGGGAGGCCGTTGATGAGTTTTTGTTCTCTATGACGGGATTTTTCCGTTATTAGAAACCTTTTTTTGTATTGTTATCAGTAAGAAAAAAACTGATGGAAGATTTTTAGGATTCCCATTGTGTTTTTCACATCAGAACCATAATGATGTTCTATGACACGCAGAAATGATTATAGTGTACAGATATGATATGGGGCATTGGTCATTTTTTGTTTCATTATTATACATTCCAATAGGTCAAGGATGATTACGAGGGACCATTGGCCTTTCATTAGCCACTTCTTGTTTCAAATATGAAGTGGTATGATATCCCTATGGAAATTGAGGTTATACTTTTGTTGACATAGAAAAAGAATAGTTTGATATTGGTTATGATCGATATGATGTCCAAATCGACTCACATTTTAACCATTCATGATATAACCAAAGTCGAGGAGTTGGTAAATATATTTTTCAAATATATTTCTATTTTAACAGAGTACCATATTCTATGGTCTCTTATAGGGATCCATAGTTTACTTGTCTCTTTTAGAGAGGCCTTAAAGACACACTAGGATCTTAGGTTTGTTTGAGTATAGAAAACCATCGGTAGTCGGATAGCCATATAGAAAGATCTATACATATTACTGAGGATATTATATTTTCATATGTTCTTAACTATGGGGGATCATGGGATGACCATTTGGGACTAGTTCAGTTTTCTTATTACAATATTTACCTGTACATGTTCCGGATATCTTTCTTTGATTCCTTGTATGCTCGGCCTTATAAATATCTATTTTGTTGTCATAGATAGTTGAAAGATCCATGGTTAGATGGATAATGGTTTAAGAGATGACAATAAATAGTTAGTTGAATCTTCATAGGATGTTCGTGGCCTAGAGTTCATTTAAATTTTATACGGATCATCTCCATAGACATTTGAAATTTCAAGTTGTTGATCACATTTTCTTAAAAGTTTCACATTGATTGGGACATTGATGAGTTGGGAGGCACGAGACCATACTCCTTGTTTTGTGGTAAAATTTTCTATTTTTATGGATTGGAAAATATCTTAATATTTAGCATTTCCTCTATAGTTGACACCAATATATAACATGTTTCATGTATTGTAGCTGTGAAGGTATCTTTCGGATTTATCTAACATTCTGATCTAGAGTGATCACGGTATCAATCCTGATTAATTTGTAACATACAATCTATCCATTATAGATTATTATAAAACCTAGGAACTTCATGGGAGGATGATACCATTGGTTTGAGTGCGGTGGAATCATGGTTTTGATACTCAATAGATTTGGGAGAGGAAGGAACTAACGACAGATTAATGTCCTCATCTTTTTGACATGGAGACTTCTTAGAAGGGTTTCTAGGGACAAAACGTTTTTATGGTAGAGAGGATATTACATAGAGTTACTATTTATAGGCACTCCTAGACCCCTATTTTGATAATTCATTGGTTCAGTCTTATTTAGGTCTGTTTATAGTGATATTTTTAAAATTTAATTGTGGAATTAAATTGTGAAATTAATGTTTCAAATCGATTTGAAATTTTTATTTGATAAACACCTGTTTAATTTATTTGATAAGAACCATAGAATGGTTTATCCAAGAAAAATGAATGAATTGAGTACCAAACTATTTTGGTTTATGAATAGAAATTTTGATATTGAAATGGGAATTGGGTTAATTTTATTTTGAATAGTTCTGAAATAAATATAATATTATTGATTATTGTGTGAGAATATGTAAGAATATATAGTTCTTTTTTTATTTAGGACCAAAATGTTTTGTTTTTACAAATTAAAAATCTAATGAAAAAATTGTTTCTTATATCATATCTTGGATGTGAATTTGATCAGTCCATAATGACTAAAAGCATAGGTATATATGTATTCATATTTTCATGATCACCCATACGATTTTGTGAGGATCCCGTCACCTGGAACTATCATACAACTTTAAATATTACCATGTTGCTATTTTTATTTATTTGTTTTTTATTCCATTTTTTGTAAACTATTTTTGACTTTCCTTATTAATTTATATAATCAATTTATATTAAAAAATTATTAATCATTTTTTAAAAAAAATTCATCAATTAAAATTTAAATAATGATTTGTTTTAAATATTCTCTTTTACTGCCATGACTGATTATTTAAATTTTAATTCATTATTTGGTTAACATTTATGTCAGGTTTTTATGGAATACTTGGTGATACCACAGTGGGCTATTATCTCACACCCTAAATGTTTCATGGGGTGTCTGTATATTATCTACATCCATGTTTGATCAAGATGAAATCTCCATATAGAGGTGCTTATTTTTGTTGATACATGTGACTTGGAGAGGTGTTTACATTGGGACTTCAATTTTTCCAATCATTTTATTGTAAATTGTGGTTGTATTGTGGGTTTATATTACTATTTCACTTAGGGTAAAAATCTCCCTATAGAGCTATCTTTTTAGCATACTAAGTTGTTTCTCTTTCTTTCACTATCCGAGATGCAAAAACCGATCCCACAATTTTCTTGTATAATAGTAGTTGCAAGTCACTAACCCATGGGGATCATGATTGACCTCATGGTCGTATCAGGACCAGTTTAGTTATCAGGGTGATGGAGTGTTTATGATAAATCATGAATAATTTAATTTAATTTCATGAAATGTAGAAACTATTGAAAATGAAAAAAAGAATCATAGGACCTAACCATGAACTCTTACAACTCCTAAATAACCAATATGAGATTCAATTTCATAGTTTAATAAAAATAAATCCCCTATATAATTGATATATATCTATATATAATGTGGGAATATAGTTTTACTCATTAGTTTCCACCCAAAAACCTCTACGAAAATCGGAACAAAGCATAAAAATAACAATTAATATACTATGAGACCATATCATTAACTAAAATATTAAAACGATATCATATCCACACCATGGAATAATCAGCATGTAATACATAGAATTAATTGTATCTATATAAAATGAAAATTCATAAGAATGTCTCCCCACCTCCATGTCCCCAATGGTTTTCTACTCTCATTCATTAATTCATAAGTTTTTTTTAATGTAATCCCTTTATTTCCTAAATTTATCATTGATGTGATTCATTCCATGGGCCTAAAAATCAATCTCATGCAGGGACTAACACGTTGTGTTGGAATCGGTCTGTATATCCATCACATTCATCACCAAATAGTAATTTGAAATGAAATATAGCACAGGTGTCATGTAGTATACATTACAAAACAATATCCATAGTGTGTACACCCATTAGAAATTAGTCACCGTGGTTGAATAATTTTTTTTACCATAAGTTAGTACGACTCACACATACAAGTATAGGAAAATCGTGATCCTTCATAGACCATATAGACACATACCCTACACATAAACCAATTATTTATTGTATATTCCCACAAATTATCAAATAATGAAGGGAGATTTCCGATGAGGTCAAATTCATCATGTTCCTTCTCTGGCAATGATGTTTAGGAAAACACAAACACCCAAAAAGCAGCAGTTTCGTGCATGAATTGGTTAGTCATGTGTATGAAATCATATAATTTTAGAATAATATCATGCACACCCATACTATAGAAAACAACCTAGCCTTATACTCAATTGAAGTTATCATATAACTTGACCCCTATCTTCGACCACAAATGTATTTGAAATGGGATCTCATGAAGTTAAAAAAACATAATGATTCAATATCATTGCCTAGATTTACTTATAGTTTAATTATTTAATATTACGTCATTAGACCCTTTTTATAAATTACATATATATTATTTCATTTCAATAAAAGACAAATTTACATTTATAATTCTTATTCCAATTTATTTATTACCATCTCTTTCTATCATATCATTCATAGAAATTATCCCATGGGTTATTTATTATTAATTACCATCTAATAATCCAACAAATCTGGGAATAATAATAAGATACAATAAAGAATAATCATTCATTATGTATCTCATAACTATTTTAGGAAGTTGGGAATGACAATAAACAACCAAATTGAATCCTTCCATCAAAAAAACCATTCAATAATGGTAATCATATCACTGAAACCACACCATCCAACCAAAAAATAACAAAGTAAAAGAGGAATCTCATCTCTCAAGTAGTTCTATTCATTCCAACACCAAATCGTTGAAAGTATATACCATAATATAGAATATAAACATGGAAATAAAATGATTTTTCTACACAAAAATTCATGGGGAAACCTAGATCGCAACATTAAGGCATAAAATCCCTTTATGAACAAGGGTGTGTATACTCAACACCAAAAAAATGAATATGTACAATATCCTTTTCATTAATACATTAAATTAAACAATACAATATTAATATTTTTTAGTGAAAGGGAACCTATAAATAGTATAAAAATGATCTATAATTAAACCATAAAAATAATTCAATTAATGAGTTAATTATTTAATATATTTCAATGAATAATGATAACTAAATTAAAATTACACATTAATTATCCATTTTACCCTTCTGGATTTAAATTAATTAACTAATTCCAATAATTTCAATTATAAATTCCCAAACAATAATATTACGTATTATTGTTAAATTAGACTATAATTTACTTTCTTTCATTACTAGAGATATTTTAGTATTAGAATTTTATTTCATAATTCCTAATCAACAAAAACAAATATTACAAAGAGTAAATAGCTACATTGTATGAACTTTTTCCCAAATATACACCTTTTATAAGTAAAAATATTTTTTTAATATTACTATGATTATAAACATGAATTTTTCACTGCTCATACACATCATTAAATCCTAATAAAAACATCTACGAACATGGGATGAGAAAAAACCTTAGTAAAGGATAAAGATGAATGTATTTTTTTATTCCATTGAAATACATGAAAACCCATATAATTTATCCTTTATCATAATATTTTTTTATGAAATAAATCATATCTACACGATGTTAGATACATTTTTCTAAAAGAAAACATTTAAACCCCATAATATAAAAATTGAAAAACATTTTATGAAACATAGAGAATTATATTCAAAGCATGTATCAATAATTACAATATCCAAGTTAAATCTATAGGAGAAATCTCCATGAATCAAACCCTCCTTCTTTTATTCAAATATAGAAAACATTACCCAAAGAATCAGAGGGATATATTGGGATCACATGTGTGTATAACATTTATAAAGATCACCCATCATACATTCTATAGAGGGATCACACATAACATAAGATATATCTTGTTCTCCCATCATAATATTCCATTCTATTATATCATGAATAATAAATTTACAACATGAACCTTTTTTCATAAAAATTTGAAAATATCTTTTTAATTTATAAGAAATTAAATGTTTGGTTATTGAAAATATCTTTCACATTTAAAAACCCATTTTAGAAAGTAATAATACATAAAATTATTAGAATTAGGGTTTTCATTTTAAGAAAACATTAAATATTATAGAGTAATACAAATATCAAATAATAATTTTGGTGGTGGGAAATGTCGTTAAAACCATATATGTTATAAGATAACATTGATTTTTTCCATTTGTAAAAAAAATAAAAATGCTCTATAAAATTATTCCTTTTAAATACCATTTAGAACATGTAAATATATAACTAAAATTTACATTACAATTCTATTATGTCCATATAATTAAATTTACGAACTAGATTTATGAATATAGAAGAGGATTAAAAATATTGATAAAATAAATCATTAAAACTATAAAAATTTGTTCTCAAGTTAATGTTTCCCATACATTGAGTTTAACTCATAACGTATATTATTTATCTCCATAAATAAAAAAATAATTTATTTATTTACATTATTAAAAATAAATATTAATTGTGTTATTCATTCTATTTTACTTTTGCACTTGTAAAACAAAATTACATAGTCAATTCATTCATGTAATATTTTTTGATGATATTAATCTAATATTCCATAAAGGACTTTGGTTAGTTTACTATGGTCAAAGATTTAATTATTAGATCATATCCAGAATAGTATTCCTGAATTAATTATCATTATTACTCATAAATTATAAATTTAAAACCTACCATCGATGACAGTTATGAAACATAAACAATGTTACCATCAAGGAGATGGTAGTTCATAAATACAAATAACTAACATTTACATTTTTTCAATGTCATGATGGAAGAAATGTAATCAGTATTTTAACATTATCAAATTTTATATTGTAATAAAAAAATATACTTTTACATATATTATATAAAACATTCATGTTATTTTATTAGGGAAAATGTATTGTGTCTCTTCATGTTGGTGGTAATCCACAAAAACTCAGGAACAACATTATAATTTCTCAATTGATGTAAAGTTAAGAAATTAGCTGATATATTATGTTTTCATTGTGATAAATATTTCATTAATATCAAATATATTCATTATTTCCATCATTATCACCATCCATGAGAGGCGTTGATGGAAACAAACTGTAATTATTCAAGAGGGTGTAGTTAGTTGTACACATGAATGACAGTTTCATTTCACATTTGATGGAAGAGGTGATATATATATATATAGTTCCTTTTAAAAAATAAAACCATTATTTATTTAATATACATTTGTTATTATTTCATAATTTTTGAAGAATATTCGAAGGAGGTACAATAAGAAATTAAATGGAAATTCATTCTTAACAATTATACCTCTTCTTCAGACAACCTTGTAACTTTTTAAAAAAACCATTACAAGGATGGTTTTATAATAAATAAAATAATTTTATTATTGAGTTATTGAATTTTGGGATTAATTTTTAAAGGATTGGATAAAACAAAGTTTATTAATTTTTTTAGGAGGATAGGAGAGGAGGATGAACTATATAAGTGAGGGGAGGTGAACTCTCGAAATTAATCAAATTATTAAATTAATTTAAATTAAATTTTACTATAAAATTGAACAAAATAGATATAATTAAATGATAATATTTTGAGGACACAAAAAGTTTCATAAAATAAAAAATTTTCATATCTAGGTTATTTTTGTAAACTTATCTATTTATTTTATCCCATGATAACTGTTTTTGAAAATTATCTAGTAATCAATGTTTTTAACTCATTATGAGTCAATAAATTTTCTATAATTGAATAATTGACCAATAAACAGACCATGTTTCTTATTATCCACCATATCCCATTGATTTAAATGATGTTAATATTCTAATTAATTATAAATCATTTTATAAAATATCATTTTTTATAATGAATAAATATTTTCATTTTTTGGAACTATTCATTTAATTTGAGTTTCATGGAATGAAGATAGAAATTTATTATAAATATAAACCATGAAAATATCATTAATATCTTTTTTAAATCATTAAAATTTGTTAGATACTATAAATAACCTAAAACTGTGTATTTTATTGATTTTAAAATTATTTACCTATTTTTTCTACTCCTTGAACAAACACTATACCAAAGTTTGCTAAGAATTTATCTTATTAATTTGATCATGAAAAATTAGAAACAAATTAAAATAATATAATAAATAATTAACATTTCAAATAAACAGTCTGAATTATTCATAAAATTTTTTAAAACATAATAATTTTTTTTGAAACTTAAACAATGTGATTGAATTTTATTTATATTTTAATTTAATATTATACTAGGGTCATCATTAATAGAAAGTGAAAATAAATTTCCAAAATTTAGAAATTTTTATACTAATTTTTGGAAATAACAATCCAAAGATATAATGAATCATTTTAGGTAAATTTTAGGGAATATGAAAATTTTTTATCCATATTTACTCAATTTACCTTATTGAGTTAACAAATATATAATACAATAACTCTTCATAATAAAAAGTAAAAAATGTGACCTATTAAAAAAATTTGGGAATAATTATTCCAATTTTGGAATTTATTTTTCTTTATTTATTTTCTACGAGTGGAAGAAATTAATTTTAATTGAAAGACAAAACACAAAGATAATCAGTTCCCTGAAAATTGTTTCTTATGAACTAAAATGAAATATTAGAAAAATGATGTATAATAATGATCATAATGAAATATAATATATTATAATAAATTAAATTATTACTTAAATACAATTTTTATAAAATTAAAATCTTAATGTGGCATTTAATTATTATGAATTTAATATTTTATTAAAATTAGGATTTATAACTATTCACTGGAAAATAAGTCTTTTCAAAAAAATCCGCAAAATTCATTATAATATAATTTCCAATAAATGAATAAAAAGATTAATTTCATTATCTCAAATACAAATTCTAAAATTAATGATTTAATAATTTATATAAATTCTTATCAAATAAAAACACGTGATTAATAAGAATAAAATAATTCTCTTTTTCATTTAAAAATATAATAATATTAGATTAATGAATATAAATATATAAAATATAATTCATTAACTATCATAATTAAATTTCTTATTAACCACACTTGGGTTGTTATGTTCTTCCATCGTCTTATAAAATGAATCCTCATAATTTTATTCATTACATAACCAAGGGGGATAATTGTCTATCATTGAATTTTCAGATTTGCATGTTTCTTCACCATCCATACAATTTTTTCAAAAATGCATAACCAGATGAATTACCATATACCAAATAACATTCCCTATATGATCATGAATAAATAATGGATGTTCCCCATGAGAATGGTTTTCTTATAGCTAAACTACTTCGGGTATCAAAACATGATATGCATGTAGTTAATATTTTCTAAAAAACACAATATGATATGAATATTCTATTTGGGATAAAATAAGAGAAAAGGATATTATATTAGAAGTTGATCCTTCTTTCCCTAGGATATTATACTATCCAATTAACCATATACTTATCTTCCATTTTTTATCAAAATACATACATATTTTCCATGGATTTACGTTATAATAATATGAAGACCTGCCTTGAATGAAAGATCTTATTTTATGTTATATATATAAATTTTCTTCTTAAATTGAATCATCCTCATATATTATTGAATCATATTTTATTTTTCAACTATTAATATAATAAAATTTAGTACCAATAATATCCATTCTCAATTTTTATCCCAACAAGTTGTAGTTTGACACTACGTTCCATATAATTCTTCCAAAGGTGTCATTAGTATAATGGAAGTAGAAAAATTATTATAAAAAATTTCATCCTATGAAAAAGGATTATATCATATTCCTTGATTATACATTTATAAATATTGAATTAGGTTTTAATATTTTTTTAATTTATCCCATGGTTATTCTTCAAAATAAAGATGAAAACCTATATTGAATTTTAATTCAAAACCTAAAAAAATCTAATGGATTTTCCAAAAATTAAAAGTAAATTTGGGATAATGGTTAGTTACAATAGTGAGGGGAACTCTATGTAACTGTATTATCTCGATATTGTATAGTACATAATTATGATCTAAAGACATAGTATCCTAAATGGTAAGTAAATGTAGAAAATTAGTTAGTCGATCAAAAATAACCCAATTCAAATTATTACCTCCAATGGTATTTTGAAATACCAACAACAAATCAATGAATATATTATCCCATTTTAATTATGAAAATTTAAATGGATACAATATAAAAATTGGTAATTAAAATTCTACTTTACTATGTTGACGAGTGAAAAATTTCATTATGAAATTAATAATATCTCTTTTTCATTACATTTAACTAGTAATACTCATGAAGGAATTTTTACATTTTTATACCTCCTAGATGAATTGAAAATGTGGAACTATGAGACTCAATCAAGAATTATCTTTTCATAGGGAAAAAATAAAGATCACATAATATCCTTATAAATATTACGACACCATATTAATCAATATTTACCTCTGGGATAAATCATGATCCTCCATCTTACCATTTTTAATTCTATCAAATAGTGTGTATTTTAATGAATCCTCAAACAAGGGTGTGGATGGTGCTTCACACCAAATTTATAACCCTAAATTCATAACATAATTAACCAAATTCTCATCTTCAAAATATAACATGGTTATTTTAGAATTTTTTGACTCAACTAAATTTCATCATTTATTTTGTTTTAGTGATTTTAATGAATCGTGTATTATAAATCATTAATCATTTACATCTTTCTTTCCAACCTCAACTTAAACACTTTCGGGGTTATTATATAAATAAAACATTTATTATTTTTATATATTTCACACAATACTCCATCAAAATGATTATTTCAGTTTTTTTATAAACTCCATAGTAATTCTAGATCATGTGTATCAAAATTCGGCTCATAGGGTTTTAGTTAATGTGAAGAATACATAATTTCATGATCATTCATTATCAAAACAAACCAATGACACATCAATGAATAATCACTCTAGATGAAAAATTCACCATTTCTATAGGGATGGTCCAAAACATGATCATTCTCCAACATTCATTAAAATTCTTGAAAAAAATCATCACACCCATTCATCAAGAAGAATTTAACTCCATTCGATTTAACAGAGTTAGCTGGATATATATCTATGAAAAAATTTCATCAAACATATATTATTGAATCATTGTTCTAAGAAAACTACAATCCTCTATGACTTATTTAGTGCATGTACTTTCTACAACAAAATTAATTTCATTAGGATTAGAAGTAAATCCATATTTAGAACCAATATGTATGAGGATAGAAATTTAGTGCATCCAAAATTCATACATCCAAAACTTTCCCATAGAATCCATTCAATTATGGTTTGAAAAAAAATCATTATGGGTATGTATTTATCTTTGTGAATTTTATAATATACGAACATTTAATTAATAAACACAACAACAATCTTATTTAAATTATTATGGAAAACATTATTCATAATATCCATGAATATAGTTGGTGAATAAGAAAATCTAAAGGGCATAACCAAATTGTCATAATGACTGTATGTTGTCCAAAACACCATCTATGGAATATATTTTTCCATCATCCTCAAATGATGGTACAATGTATGGAGATCAATATTAGTAAAATATTTTTATCCTTTGAGCTAATCACATAAATCATCAACATTAGAAAAAAGACATTTCATAATAACATCGATGTAATTGAAGGCTCTATAATCAATGAAAAGCCTAATCAAACAATATTTCATTATAAAAATATAAAATCAATAACGCAATGTGACATTCTATGAAGAATGAATCCTTTATCGAGAAACTCATTCAATTACTTTTTTTAATTCAAAATTTTCTTCCAGATCAATTATATTAGGGTGGTGTCACGACCCGACCCCCCGGGGCCTGTTCCGTGACTACCCCAAGCCCGCCTTCCATAGGCCAGGGGCTGATGATTAGCACCGAAAGACGTATTCCCTAAAACCGGGAAGGCATTGCCTTTATATCCTGTAACACAAACAACCAAGAACACAAAAAGATAAAAACACAAGTAAACTGTAGTAAAAGAGTTTGTAGAGTATGTAAAATGTTTCCATAATACTAGCCCAACTAGAAAGTAAAAGGAAACTGAAAAGTACAAGTAAACTGAACAGCTCCGGTGAACACCCGCCAAGGATCCCACCTGAAGGGTAGATACAGCTCTCGAACAGTCGTCTCTGCAGTATGCCTCTTCTAATGTCCACCTATGAGATACCTCCAGTCTTGGTACCCTCGTCATCTGTCTGCGATTTCTGTCATCTGCACCAAACACAACAAGGTGCGGGCGTATCCCATCTAGGGTGGAGTATAACGATACTTAGTAGGGACCCAGAGACCCTCAAACACCTCACAAATCCAGAAAGGATAAACCACAAAGCATGAAAACAATCGAAAAACATACATAGATATATTCTTATATATATATACCTATGTTATGAAGTATACCCATCTCATTCACGAGGACAAAAAAGACCCAAAACCTTATCCAAAGTTCAAATGTTCCACGAAGGAAATAATACCATGAATGTATCATCCACAATGGTAAATACCACAAAGGGGTCACCACGAAGGCAGTACCACAAAGGAATGCCACACAAAATATTATCACAAAGGTATCACCACGAAGGTAATTACCATAATGGTACGCGACACAGAAGATAACCACAATGTTAAAGACTCATCTCACACCAGGTATAACTTTAGTATGATAGTAGAGATGATCAGATGTAACTACTGAATCATATTACTCTGTTAAGAGGCAAACCCACGTAGGATCTTAAATCACCACCAGAGCCACATATGATCCTAGTACAGAAGAACTACGTGGGATCCTAGAGTATTCCCACATGGATTTCATATATTGGGTCCATGAGGAACTCTCGAACACAGACCCACATAGGATCCCAAAGCACAAACCCACATAGGATCCCTTTCACATGTTACAGTCAGCTACAGGGTTCCCACACTAAGCTCAATTGATTCAGGGAGGGTATGCCTCTCAAGCCACAGGTCAATAATCCAACTTCCAATAATTCCTACAAAGAATTATCCTGAAGGACCTCCACGTCAAAGGGGTCTCATAGCAATAGACAATGTGTCAATCAGACGCCCGTTCTGTAAGTTATTGTCCTTTTAGTTCCGGGGGCCGGTTTCGATTTGTGATCGATCCAACCTGAACATACCCCAACTTTAACCAAAACACATGTTGGTTATATCAAAATAACCGCCTCAATCCATGGTTTTCAGCACTGTAGACGGTTCACCAAATGGTTGCCCATAGCTCACAATATGGTTGAAAGAGCAAAAAGGGTTGAAATTGGTCTAGGTCCGGTACGGCAAACCCGGCCTGGGTCGACCTGGCTCAGTTTGGGTCAACATGGCCTGAACCAGGTCTTTCCCTGGGTCAGTCCCGGACCGCTGGGACGAGCCCAGCCAGGTGGGTCCGGCCCGGCCCGCGGTGGTGGCCCGCGGTGCGGTGGCCCGCAGTGGAAGCCCGTTTTACGGCAGCCCGTAGTGGCTCACAGTGTCGTGGCTGGCCGGTCGGCCAGCCTTCCACCACGCGGCGCGGTCGCGTGCCCCAACTCCACTGACGGCTGGCTTGGATGAACTCCCTTCCTTCACCCACGCCGCCGAAGGCCGCGACTCCTACACACCAAGCAGTGCAGATGTGCACTGTCGTCCATTTCGTGGGGCCGACCTCCACCTGCCACCGCCCTTACTCTACTGTGGCAGACGGGCTACGGTCCTTCCCCGGCGGCGCGGTCATGCCACCGCCTTCAACGCGACCGAATGTGGTACCATCCTCCACTCCCGAGTCCCACCGGTGGCAATCGTCGTCACTGGTCGCTGTCCTCATCCATCGTGAAGAACACGTCAAAAACTTCTAAGGATTGTGGAGAGGTTGGTCCATGTTTGTTTGGAATGCACCCTCCGGGTTAGGGCAGTAGCAAGTGTCTCAATAATTATTGAATCAGGAAGAACTTCAATAAAGGGTAATGGTGTATTCAAAAAAACAAACCCTACCTTGTCGTTCATTGGAGGTGTCGAGAGATAGAATATGAAGTTGTTAAAGAACATTGTCATTCATCGTCTCTACAAGGTTCTTCTGATCCGGGCTCGGGTTTGGTTCCTCCGTTTTCGTTGGAGAATGATCTTTTTTGGGAGGTGTTCTTCATAGGAGAGAATAGATTTCTACAATCTCTCCACCTTCCAACACTTTCCCCCAATTCCACCAAAATGAAAAATAGCCATCTTATTAATTTAAATTTAACAAATTAAAATAAATATGTCCATTAATTATGATGGTGTTGGCATAACTAATTTAGAGGACACCAAATGTAACCTCCCTCATTAACGAGGGAGTTCAAGAGTCCAGTGGTCCCCAAAATTAATTTTTAAATTGGGGGGTTTTGCAGCTTGGGTGGTCCCTAACACTTAAACTCAAAAAGGTTGTTTCTAGAAAAATAATAATGTTGAATATTTTTATTTTTTTATTCCTCCACAAAAAATTGAAAAACTAACTTCCACCCTTGACCTACTACGGTCCAGGGGATGGTCTCCTTAAGTGAATATTAGTGCTGTGAGTTCAATGGTGATATTAAATTTCAATTCTAAGCACATATTCAAAAGTTTCAAAAACCCACTCACATGTTTCTTCAACGTACACAAAAATTAAGTCCCGAAATTCATTCCAGGCACACCGGGACTCAGAATCACACGCCATAAATTTTCGCAGACTCGTAATATTCCCATTTATATAAAAAAATTACATGCAAAATCTAAGTCTTTATATTCTCCCCACCTCAGGGCTTTACATACCTATAATCCAAAATTCAAACTAAGGTAAGATTTGGGGGTACTGAGCATGAATCTGAGCCTCTTGCTCCCATGTGCTCTCCTGGAGTTCCTCTTGTGGCCAATGAATGAACACCAGAGGTATCGACCACCCGCGAAAGAACTGATTCTGTCGATCCTCAATCTCTACTAGAACCTCCATAAACATCACCCCATCCTAAATGTCCAGCTCACCGTGGTCGATGACGTGAGATGGGTCATGCACATATCTCCTTAGCTGGGATACATGGAAAATGTCGTGCACCTGGTGCAACTGAGGTATAAGAGATAAGAAGTAAGCCACCTCGCCAACTCTCCTGAGGACCTGAAAGTGTCCGATGAACCTCAGAGATAATGTGCCGCCCTGTCCAAATATCCACAAACCTCGTCGGGGTGAGACCCATAAGAAGACGTGGTCACCATAATAGAACTCCAGAGGTCTCCATCTATTGTCGGCATAAGACTTATGCCTACTCTGTACAGTATTCATCTTCTCCTAGATGATCAGCACCTTCTCTATGGTAACTTGTACCATCTCTGGTCCCATGAGTGGTGACTCCCCTTGGTCAGTCCAGCACAAAGTTGATCTGCATGGTCGGTCATACAAAGCCTCAAATGGTGACATCCCAATAGTAGCGTGATAGATGTTTTTGTACACAAACTCCACTAAGGGAAAGTTATCCTCTTAGCTGCGATCAAAGTTGAGGACTCAAGAAAGCAACATATCCTCGAGGGTCTGAATAGTCCACTCAGTCTGGCCATCCATCTGAGGATGGAAGGCGGTGATGAAACGAAGATGCGTCCCAAAAGCCTCCTGCAACCCCTTCCATAGCCGATAAGTGAAAAGTACTTCATGACCAGAGACAATAATCAAGGGTATTCCATGTATCCTCACAATCTCCTATATATACAGGAGTCCCAAGCTCTCTACTAAGCTCTGTTCCTGAATAGGTAGGAAGTGGGCCGACTTGGTGAGTCAGTCGATGATCACCTAGATAGAATCATGACCCCTGGATGTTCATGGAAGTCCTATCACAATGTCCATTGACATCCCATCCCACTTCCACTCTGGGACCTCTAAAGGCTGATCTAATCTTGCTGGAACCTAATGTTCTGCCTTCACTTGCTGACAAATGAGGCATCGAGAAACAAACTCTACTACTGCTTTCTTCATTCCTAGACACCAGTGATGTCTTCAGAGGTGTTGGTAAATATTTTACACTATTGGATGTACCTCTAGAGGGGATTTATGGAACTCTCTCAATACTTACTCCTAAAATGACACTGGTATATGGTACGTCCTTTGAAGTGGATGACGTGCTCCCCACCTTTAGAAAATCCATCAGGTTCCTGTCCTTTGGATATATGAGCATGTCGAGACTCGCAGTTAGTGTCCCCCATTGTGCCTCCCTGAATCGCTAAAGAAATGTGGGTGTAACTATACATGACCGAAGAAAAGATTCTCTTTCTCGTTCCACAAAGGATATTTTCAAAGCGGCATACTTCTCTGTGGCCTCACCTTGTAGCTGTATACCAGATCTCCTAATAAGTACATATGATACAGTGTTCCCCTACCCAGAAGTATAAACTATCTCAAAGTTATAGTCCGGGAAGAACTCAAGACAATGTCGCTATCTTAGGTTTAGGTACTTCTAAGAGAAGATATACCTGAGAGTCTTGTGATCTGAGTAAAAGTAAAATGTTCACCCATCATGTAATGTCACCGCATCTTCAAGGAGAAGACCACTGCTACTAACCCCAGTTCATGGGTAGCATAGTTCTTCTCATGCTATATCTTCTGTCGACAACCATAAGTTATAACTACTCACTCCTGCATCAAGACACATCTGAGCCTGGTCCCTGGTAAGTCGTAGTAGACGACATACCCAATACCCTCATCCAGAAGCCTCAAGATGGGGTCACATGTCGGTCTCTACCTCAACTCCTGAAAACTATACTAGTATCTCTCTGACCTCATGAAGGGCCGCCCCTTCTTCATCAACATTTATAATGGTGTTGCAACTCTGGAGAAATCTGGGACAAATATCTGGTAGTATCAGGCCAGACCGAGGAAACTCCGTACCTCCGTCACACTCTTGGGTGGATACCAAGATTGTAATGCCTCAATATTCACTGGATCCACAACAAATCCAGCCTCCAAGATGACATTTCCTAGAAAGTGAACATCTCAGATCCCGAACTGGCACTTCGAGAGCATACCATAAAGCCGGTGCTCCCAGAGTATGTGTAGAACTTACTAGAGATGATAGGCATTCTCCTCCTCGGTAGTCGAGTAGATCAGTTTTTCATCAATGAAGACCACCACAAAGCGTTCAAGATAAGGATGAAAGATCATGTTCATGAGTCCGATGAACACTGCTATAGCATTAGTCATGCCGAATGGCATAACCAATAACTCATATTGGCCATATGAACATCTAAAATCCATATTCTGGACATCTTCATCTTATACTCGGTGCTAATGATAGCCTGAACTGAGGTCTATCTTCGAGAACCGCCATTCTCCCTTCAACCGATCGAAGAGGTTGTCAATCCTCGGGAGTGGGTACTTGTTCTCTATGGTCACCTGGTTCATGCGCCAATAGTCAACACATAGTCTCAAGATCCCATCCACTTTCTTGGTGAATAAAATCAGGGCTACCCAAGGAGAAACACTGGGTTGGATGAATACCTTACCCTGTAAGTCCTCTAGCTGTACCCGCAACTCATGAAGCTCCGCGAGAGCCATTAGATATGCTGGTGTAGATATTGATTCCACCACGGGGTAATAGCCAATGTAAAAGTTCACCTATCTATGATCAGGTAGTCCTTAAACATCATTAGGGACGAAATTCGTGTACTAGTACACCACTATAGGATAGATTTAAATCCTCACATTAACCACTCTGAGGGTAAGGAAAGCCAACTAATGAGTGTTTAGATGCACTCTCCTCCTTGTAAGTCCATCCTATACTTCAAAGTCACCCTTCTCGTCGGTGAAGGTAAACCTGGTCCCATCTGTGTGGACACACCATAATTTTCACCTAATATAGTCAATCTGAGCTTGGTTTGTAGATAACTAGTCCATACCCAAGATGACATCGTAAGGTCTCAATGCAACTACTAGGAGATCCCAGCCGAAGCACTCGCCTCCTAGAGTAAGCTCACAATACCAGCACCAGTGTTTAATCATTTAATCTGCTCCCGTAGGAGTCTCTAGCCGTAAGGACTGAGATAACGGCTCCATCGAAATCTTGAAGCTCTAAACGAGGGTAGTGGAAATGAATGAATGACTGGATACTATGTAAATAGGTACTGAAGCTAAGGTGTAATAGACATAGATTATACCTTGTCTCATCTATAGAGAACCATGGTCGTAGGCCTGAGCTTCTTGATGATCATCTCACCCATATCCTCCTACTCCCTGTGGTTAGGGTGGACCACCTGGTGGTGGTGGAAGTAATATATCAAATCATCGACCACCACCAGTTTTAGAACTAGCTCTTCTGCAACATCCAAATTCTCACTGTTGACCTCCTCGGTCATACCTTTATCTCTTCCTGGGCGTTCCTTTGACCATCTTCTGATCATCCGCATGGTGGGTCGGGCAGTCACAAGCCATGTGGCCCTGCCAGCCACATGCGTAACACTGCCTACTCCTTGCATGACTGGCTCTGTCTCCAATGACCCAAACTACCGACCCTGAATCCTGCGGTCGTCCACCTATAGGACTGGTCCTATTGGACCTTTATGACATTTGTCTACTGCCAGCTGCAAAAGACTATGCTACATGACTCTCGGTGGTGGGTCTCACTACTGGATAATTAATAGAATGAAAACTCTCAACTAATAAGGCTCGCTCTAACACCCCCACCTGAGTCTGGATGTTGAGAGAAATCATCGAAGCCCTGATCTCCCACCTGATTCCCTGATCGAAGGTATATGCCCTGAATAATGGGTCCTGAATCATATCTATGGAGTAGAGTGAGAGGTCATTGAACCTCGCTGAGTACTGAGCCACAACCATTTTGACCTGCTATAGATGAAGATGCTCCTGAATGAGCACTTCACGAATGGTCTTTGGAACAATCTCTGCACAAAATAGGCTCTCAAAGTCTACCCAGAGAAGTGTCACCTTGCTGTGAACTTGGAGAATCATGCTCCACCATTTGCCTGCAGCTTCAGGTAGAAGACTAGCGGCAAGGATCACCATGAGATCAACTAGTGTACCTACCTGTTAGAAGACTCTCACCATGGCCTCTAGCCAATCCTCAGCCACATGTGGGTCTGTCTCACCCTAGAACCTAGTTGGCCTATGGTACTGGAACACATGAAACGCGCTCATGTGGCGTAAACCCTCTGTTTCTGGGGCTGGTGGAATTAGTGTCCCAACGGGTAATGGTACCACCGGTTCCTCCACTAGTGCCCATACCGATAAAGGGCCCTACACCTAGGCCTTCTCGCTCGGTGGGCTATCCTTGTGTACTATACCCGGAACCTTAGATGGTTGTCTATGTGGAGTAATCCTAAAAAGAAACAGGTGTGCCACATTCAATTAGTAATACATGGTGAAATGACTCAAAAATTTCAAATTTTTTTTTCAAAACACACAAACATTCAGTGTTTTCATGGACTGAGTCAGAAATCAGTAGTCAGGGTCCTAGTGTATGGATACGTCAGCCGCTGCACCAAAACTGGATTCCCTAAACTTATAACCATATTCTTAATACATACCACATTTTCTGTTAAAATATTAGAGTCTAATGTTAAATAGTAGAACTGAATCCTCTGATACCAATTTGTCATGACCCGACCCCTAGGGGCCCGTGCTGTGACTACCCCAATCCTGCCTTCCATTGGTCAGGGGTGGGAGACTAGCACTGAAAGGCATATTCCCTAAAACAAGGAAGGAATTTCCTTTATACCCTTTGACACACACAACCAAGAACACAAAATGATACGAACAAAATTAAACTTTAGTAAAAGAGTGTGTATAGTAAGTAAAAAAGGGGCTAGATTACAAGACCAACATGAAAGTACAAGGAAACTGGATAGTACAAGTAAACTGAACAGCTCCAGTGAACACCTACCATGGATCCCACCTGAAGGGTAAGTACAGATCTCGAATGGTCATGTCTGCGGTACACCTCATCTAATGTCCACCATCGATCTATCTTCATTCCTGGTACCCTCGTCCTCAGTCAACGCTGTCCATCGTCTGCACAAAACACAATAAGGTGCAGGCATATTCCGTGCATGGGTGAGTATAAAGATACTCAGTAGGGATCTCGAGACCCTCATAGGACTCACAAATCCATATAGGATAAAGCAGAAAGCATGAATACAACTGAAAACCTTACTTAGGTATATTCCCATAGATATACCTATGTTATCAAATATACCCATCTCATTCATGAGGAAACACAAGGCCCAAACCCTTATCCAAACTTCAACTATTACAAGAAGGAAAGAATACCAAAAATGTATCTGCCACAAAGGTAAATACCACAAAGGTATCACCATGAAGGTAAGTACCACAATGGTATGCCCCAAAGAATATTTTCACAAAGGTATAACCATGAAGGTATGTCCACAAAGGTACGCCACATAGAATATTACAAAAAATGTATCACAACAAAGGTAATTACCACAATGGTAGGCCACACAGAAGATTACCACAATGTTAAAGACTCAGATCACACCAGGTATAACTTTAGTATGGTAGTAGAGATGATCATATGTAACTACTGAATCATCTTACTCTGTTAAGAGGAATCCCCATGTGTGATCCTAAATCATCATCAAACCCACATAGGATCCTAGTACATCATCAGACCCACATAGGATCCTAATACAGCAGACCCACGTAGGATCCTAGAGTAGTCCCATGTGAATTTACTAGAGAGGATCCATGTGGAACTCTTGAACACAGACCCACATTGGATCCCGAAGCACAGACCAACATATGACCCCTTTCTCATGTAACAACCAGCTATAGTGTTCCCGCACAAAGCTTGCTTCATTCCGGGAGGGTCCGCTCAAACCACAGGAAGATACTACAACTGTCAAAAATTCCCAAAAGGTTGTATCCCAATGGACCACCACATAAATGGGGTCTCAATGCATCATATGGTGCATCAATCGGACGCCCGTTCTGTATGTTATTGGCCGTTTACTCTCAAGGGACTGGTTAGATTCGTGCTCGATCCAACACTAATATACCCCAACATTATCCAAAACTCAAGAGGATTATATAAAAAGGACCATCTCGATCCAATGTTTTTGTTGGCGCAGACTGTTCATCAAACGATCACTCGTAGCTCATGATATGGTCAAAATAGGGAAAAGGGTTGATGTTGGTCCGGGTCCAGTCCGACCCGGGCTGGGCTGACCCGACTCGGTTCGGGTCGACCCAGCCCGCTGGGTGGCCCGCGGTGTGGCCCGTGGTGGCGGCCCACATTGGAGTCCCGCAGTAATGGCCTATAGTGCTGGCCCATAGTGGCCACCCGCAGCGCAACGGCCCGCGGTGTGGTGGCCCTCGGTGCGGCGGCCCACGGTGCGGCGGCCCGCGGTGCGGCGACCTGTGTTGGCTCGCGGTGCTGTGGCTGGCCAGTCTGCCAGCATTTCTCCGTGTTGCACCGTCACACACTATGCCTCCACCGGAAGCTGGCTTGGCCAGCCGCCCTTCCTTTGCCGACGCGGCCCAAGGCCGTAGATCCTGCACATCAGGCAGCGTAGACACTTGTCGCCATCCCCTTCATGCAGCTGACCTCCACCAGCCGCCGCCCTTTCTCTGCAGCAGTTAACGGGCCACGGTCGGGCTACTTCCTACATCGTGGCTGTCCATGGTGCTGGCCATCTCTGCCGAGTCCCACCAGTTCCAATCACCAGAACCAGTCACCATCCTCTTCCATCATGAAAAACTCTTCAAAAACCACTAAGGATTGCAGAGAGGTCGGGCCATGTACATTTGTTCCTCACCCTCCACGTTAGGTCCGTAGAAAGTGGCACAATAATTATCGAATCATGAAGAACGTCAAGAAAAAGTAAGGGGTATTCAAAACAACAAACCCTACATTGTCGTTTGTTGGAGGCTTTGAGAGATATAATATGAAGTCGTTGAAGAATGTTGGTGTTCATCGTCTCTGCAAGGTGCTTCTGATCTAGGCTCGAGGTTTGTTCCCCATTCTTCGTTGGAGAATGATCATTGTTTGGAGGTGTTATTCATTGGAGAGAATAATCATCCAAATTTTCTACTCTTGCCAATACATTCCCCCAATTCCAGCAAAATGAAAAATAGAAAACATATTAATTTAAATTTATTAAATTAAAATAATGTTGGCCATTAATTATGGTGGTGTTGGCATAATTAATTTAGAGGAAACCAAAGGTCACCTCTCTAATTAAAGAGGGTGTTCTAGAGTTGGGTGGTCCCAACCATTAATTTTTAAATTAGGGTGTTTTACAGCTCGGGTGGTCCCTCCCACCTTAACTCAAAAAAGAGTTTTCGATAAAAATAAATATGTTAAATAATTTTATTTTTTTATTCCTTCACGAAAAATTGAGAAGTAAATTCTACCCTTGACCTACTGTGGTCGAGGTGAAGCTCTCATTAAGAGAATACTAGTGTTGTGAGTTCAACAGTGTCATTATATTTTATTTCCGATCACCGATTCAAAAGTTACAGAAACCCACTCACACGTTAACTAAAATTACCCAAAAAGAATGTTCAGAAATTCAATCCAGGTACACCGGGCCTCAAAATCACACACCGTAAATTTTTTGTAGACTCATAATATTCCCATTTAAATAAAAAAATTACATGGAAAATACATGATTTTATAGGTGTATTTAAGTAGGCTTACAATCAATCACAAAGTCAACGACAATCTCATCCAAAAAACCAAGAATCACACTAGGTAATTAATATGGGAATATATCACAATATTAATTCACTATAGAACATCACTAATATGAGAAATTTATTTATTTTCAACACTACGAGTTCAGTAACTTTTACTTCCAAATCTAATAAATTATTTATCTACTTGACATGTTATAAAATGTATAAAATCATTGAATATAAAATTATTTGATCTATAATTTATAAAACCATGATTAACTAAAATTATGTCCATACCAAAAATAATATCAAAATATACAATGGTTAGTTCAACTAGATTATCCAGAAAGACTATCCAACCTATAAAAATAGGATCATTTATATAAATCTTAGTTTCTTTAATATTTCCACATTTAGTTTTCACTAAAAGTAGTATCTTATTTTCGTTAGTTTATATACCCACTTTACATGAAAATTTAATTGAAATTAGTGATTATGAAGAACTATAGTCAAATAGAGCATCAATATAATTTTAATAAACATGTATCATTCTTATCACCACTTCCTTCTTTCGTCCAACATCAACTGTAGTTGTAGAGAATGATATTCCCAAACCTACTTTTCATCTAGTCATGATAATTGTTTAATGTAAAAAACATTGGGAATATATTAGGATAATACCCCAAATCATTAAATTTGAAACATCTCAACATTTTCTGGTTATATGTTACCCCATTCATGTATTTTAATTATGTTTTCATTATAGTCATGATGAAAATTACCAATCATACCACCCTAGTAATACATTATTAATTAGATAAAATTTAAATTCTGTTTTTTTAAATGTTGGGAATATGTTGGGGGATTACCTGCATATTCATAGTTGGCCAATTTCCCATTACTGAACACCAATACTGCTTCTTTATATTTCTACCTCAAGGAACACATGTGTTATAAAACACCTTCTCAACATCCTTAACATAATGCAAAACACTCTCATAACATTTAAATTATTTTATTGCCAAATATCATCATATACTGGTTTCAAACCACTTTAAAATATTTTAATTTCAATATGTTGGCCCCAAATATATTTCTATGCAGACCTGTACAATCTTGAAAAATTTTATTCTTATAAAATGAATGAATCTTTATCATTTTTCTTGAGTTCCAATAATTGTTTCCCCATTTTTATTCAAACAATATTTGGTAATTATTTACCCTAGAAAATATTCAAAAATTTATCTCATTCCATGTAATAAATATCTTCTCTCTCTCTATGTTATTATTAACTAAATACAACCATCCATCAACTTCACATTAGAAAATTAATTAAAGGAGTTACCTATTTTCATTTTCAATATCCCTTGACATCAATTATATTTTATATTACATTTATCCATCATTAATTTTATATAGGATATGTTGATCCATAAATAGTTAAAGGTTATTGTTTCATAAATTGATCAACTAAAGAAATATTCTTATATGGTAAATCAATTTTCCTCTATCATGGTTGACACTTTCATTTTTATCCTATATCAACTTTGTCGTCCCAACCAAAAAGTGTCTAGTTCCAATTTCTACCATTCATGTTTGCTGATTTGGAATGATATTTTACTATTGATACATTTCTAATTATGCTTCCCAATTTCCTCTATGGAAAACTATTTTTAATGTAAATACATTAGAGAATGGAAAATGGTAGTATTAAAATGATATAACATTTCATCACTACCATATAGTATGGCCTTTAAAGGGTATTCTATTAAAAATATACTAACCAGTAAATTTATATAAACATTTTCTCTGATACCAACTATAAGGACCCAATAATAAACATTAAATAATCATGTTTATTTGATGTAGAATTAATGATATTTAATTATTGAAATTTTTTGGTTTATAATTTTAATGAATTATATCTCATATCTAACATAACAAACCCATATATTACAAAGAGGATACCATTGCTCAGTATCTATTTTTTACAAAATATTAAATCTAAAAAAACATATATTACCATAAAAAATACTTATGATTTTAATCCTGAATTATTCTATTTTTCTTACTCATCCATAAAACCTATGATATTTTTTAAAAATATGGGATATGTAGAAAAAGATCATTATGTGACATAAAATAATTTTTTTCCTATCCTATGGAAAAAAGATAACCCATTAAATGATTACCATTATAAAAAAACTCTTTGAGTGTATAAAATAATTCATATCCACATGATAAACACACACTTTTTCCATAAATAAAAGATTTACAACCCTTATTAAAATTATATTAACTATTTAAGTACTGTATATTATTAAATCATAACCCATGTCATAAATAACTAGATCCTCGTTAAATCCATATGAGATCCCATACATGTTAACTCCCTTAATTACATTAATAACATGGAAAGTCACCCAATTCATTAGAGATCTATATCATTCTCACCCATACAAAAAAAAATTATCGGGCTCACCCATCATATAAGCTGTATCGAGCTCACCTGTCATATACATTATATTGAGATCACCCATCATTCAAGTTATATCAGGCTCACCGATATTCATCTATAATGATCAATAATCATTAATATCACATTTTAATCCTTCACATTTTACCGGAAAACACATGAAAACAAGTTTCAATTTATATGATAAAAAAAATCAGATATTGAAATATCCTTAATTTATAAAAACCCATTTACGAAAAAAGTTCATATATTAAAGGGATGAATGGATTTTTATTAAAGAATGCATGAATGATTATATAAGATTTAAAATAACAAAAAATTGTTTTTGTGGTGGGGAAATCCACTGATTCATTATATGTTAAAATTTTACATTCCTTTTTTCTTTACAAAAGAATAGTATAATGTTCCATAAAACCCTTCCTTTGGAAAAAAATTGAAGGAATGTAAATATATAAAGCCTTGGCCTAAAAAATTATATATTCAAGTGATATTAAATAATAATTATCTTTCTTATATTAACATTTGATAATTTATGTATCATTTTGTAGAGAGTTATTTTATAAATATAACATAAAAAACCCATATATAACCTATTTTTTCACTTCTAATTTGAATAATTTTTTTTGATTTTATAAATTTTTTAAAATAAAACATTAATTCCATTTATTGAAAATCATCAAGATATTTTACTTGACTACTATATTTCCCATAACCAACATTAAACACCATAAAAAACATTTTAAAAAATGGGATGATCATAAAAAATATTTTTGAAAGATATAAAAAAGATGAAAACCATTAGTTTAGTTAAAACCATAAAAACCCACAAAAAGATCCATTCATAAAAGCATCCCTTTTTATCTAAAAGTGGAATAGTTTTTTCCTTTGAAAAAATTATTATCTTACATTTTCAAATCAAATGATTTTAATGAAATATCATTTGGAAACAAATAAAATTCATAGATGTTCTTTAGGACATTATCAAAATAGAAACCATATAAATCCCTTAAAAGAAACCATATAATAGTAATAACCATATGGCCTAAATAAAAAATAATTCTCTAGAGAATGTAATAATTTTCCAATTCATTGGATCCATATATGGTTTCACCTATCTTATAAGATATATCAGGCTCACCTGTTAGCTTTAATTTGTCTCAACCTATTATATTGAAAATTTCCATTGACCATAACATGAATACATTATTGAATATTTTCAATTCATTATCATAAAGTCCCTAAAGAACTCTTCAAAACCCATATAGAAAATTATTTTAGATCTGAAAATAATTGTTCTATTTAAAACACCATTTTCAATACCAAAATACCCCTAAAAGGGGAAAGTGATTTATTATTTGAAAAAAATTTGAATTCTTATATAGGAATACAAAATCAAAATAATGGTTATAACCCCCATGAAATAAATTTTCACTGTATATTCTAATATAGAACATTCCTTTTATATTTTTTAAGTAATGATAAACATTCCCAATAAATATTACTTTTGAAAACTATTGAAATAATGTCAACAGAAACATAACATTATTTCTATAAAAAATTTATGTCTATATTAAAACATAAATAAACTAAAATTAAATATATTTACATGAATGAAAATGAGTTTTAAATTATTTCTTTAAAATGTTTTCATAAATAAAGTCCCATCCATTATGTTTAAATCATTATATATGTTTTTTATATTCCTAAAAAATAAAAATATGTTTATTCTTTACATGATGATGAACCATTTTAATTTTTATTATTAATTTTTTATCCCATTTCATTATATACAAAATTATCTAATCATATAATCTCACTTTATATTTTTGACGGTATTCATCTTATTTGTCAGAAATGAATTTGATGGGTTGACTATGGTGAAAGTGGTCATTATTACATAATCTCCTCATTAATAATCTTGACATAAATATAATTTGTATAAATTTATTATACTTTTAAAAGAAATAAAAAATGATGGTTATGAAAAATGGACTATGTTACTATCATAGAGACAGTAGGTCGTACGTATGCATGATTATCATTTTCATTTTCTACAATCTTTATGGAAAAAGGTATGTATTATTTTACCTTTCAAAACAAAAATAATATCATATGTATAATATCTTTTCATTAAATATAATTTTATATATCATTCATGTGATGTGGTGATGAAAAAATAATGACATCACTTCATAGAGGTGGTAGTACACACGTATGGATGAACAATGATATAATTTTTCAATGAATGGAATGGTAAAAACAAATTGATATTTAATTTTTCTGAAGGATAAATAGTTAATGAATATAACAATGGGTTCCTTTATATCCAATGTATTCATTAACATTGTCCTTATTACTATCCTTGGAAAACATTAGTGAAAAACTAAAAACATCTCTTTTTAAGGCGGTAGTCCACCGTACACTAGGGCGATGTTATCATATCTTCCACAAGATGGAATGAGAAAATTTATATGTTATATAATAATTTAATAAGCATAATTAATTTAAAAATATCATCTATAAATTTATTTATTTATTTACATTGAATGAATTATTAAATGAATACTCAGTAAAAGGTTATGAAAATACAAATTAAATCATTTCGTGACGTGTTAGTCTATCATATACTCGAATGACAGATTTTTTTCCACATGATAGAACATGATAGAGATATATATTATTAAAATTAAATAATAACATATTATTATATTTTAAATGCATTTTTTATTATTTCATCATGTTTTAGTATCATTTTGTTGAGGTGTAATAAAAATAATAAATTTTCATTTAAGAACGATACTTCTTCTTTGGAGAACCTATTATCGTTTAAAAAAAAAAATTCCTAGATTTATTTAACACAAAAATACGTCTATAATGTTTTAAGTTAATTAAAATATTTTTTTATTGGTACACATTTGAATCAAAATTCTTTTATGTTGTGTACAGGTGAGGATTTGGGGTTTCATTTTATTAGGTGTGGATAAGAAGAACCTTGAATATTTGAAAAGATAATGTGATACCAATTTTTATCTAAGTAATAAAGGCTTCAAAATAGGCCACTATTGAGAATTAGTATAGATAAGTCTAAAAAAGTCAATATAATATAATTAGTGAAAAAATTGAGGTCATTTTAACCTTTTTTTAGTTTAACGCCATAGTAAATATGTTTTTTCCAAAACAATAGTAGATGATTATTTCTCTATCACAATTAATTATGACCAAACAATAAGTTCACCTTATAATATATTATTAATTAATCAAATTCAAAATATTGAATTAATTTTACCAAACACAATTCATATAATTAGAATAATTAAATATAAAATTAAACCCGATGATGCGATGAAAACAATGTTTTTCAAGAAATGTTTTTATAGTAATAAGATGATTCTATATTAACCATATAACTACTATTAAAAATTATATGTATTGAACTTTATATTTATTGATATTTAATATATACAACTAATTTAGAACATTCCTTTTTTTTAATTTATTAATTTATATAATAATTGTGATCCTTAAAACAGTTTGTCGAAAAAAAAATTAAAAAAATTTATACGAAAATACTTTACCAATTTGATTAAAATTTAAATATTTATATTAAATATAATTAAATAAAAATTATTTTAAATGAAATAAAATTCAAATAATAATGGTACTTTAAAATTAACTGTTTTATTTAAATGAAATGATATATTTAAAAAATCTTTCTATTAATTATTCAAGAAAAAATCAATATTTTATTAAAATCTAAAAACATTACCCTAGGTAAATATTGATATGATGATTCCAAAAAAATAATTTCATTTTTCCAAATTCATAAAAATAAATTATAAATGATGATATTAAATTAAAACTTATATGAAATGAATTTTATTAAAACTATTTCCTTTTTGATGTAAAAATTAAATAATATTTTTAGATTCAATATAAATATCTAAATTATATTACTAGGAAGATCAATGATCTGGAAAAACATGGTCCTATATTTTATTAATGAAAAAGGAAAAAAATTCTAGAGTTACATGGGAGTTTACAATGTTAGGAGTGGACCACTTCATGTAAGTCATCATCCACAATTGATGTATAGTAAAATGGAGCTCGAAAAGACTGTGTTGTAGTTTTTTCCTTTATTTATCTTTTCAAGATAGAGTGTGGAACCATATTTTCCACTCTATACACATGAGATATATTCAGATTAAGCTATGTGGAATGATCAATACATTATATCCTGTGAAAAAGTAGTTTCCTTAGTACATTTCACATTTGGGTCTTTTAATCTATGACCGTAGAATTATATTCTAATTCAATCAATCAATGGGTTGATTTATAGAGGACCACATTTTTGGTGTCAAGAATCATCTCCCACAACTCATCTTCATATGAATTTCCAATTCTGATGTAATTGTAAAAGAACCATTTGAAAAATACATGGTGGGTTCAGAAAATACCCACATAACAAGAGGGTCCGGGAATGCTAGAGGCCACACCATACACATGGAAACTAATCTAAGAGGCAATCAGTGGATTCCATATTACAAATTTCTAGAAGAAGGTCTGCTTGGTTTGGCATACAACACCCCAAAGCCATGGGATTTTTAATCAATAACAGTGTTGTTTATTTCCCCTATTTTCACATTTTCAGTAGCATGAAACTCTTTGTGCATGTTAAGGATGTCATAATGGGTTGATGGTGCTTAAACATTAAAAGATTCTCCATTACATGTCTTCTAGATTGAGGTAATCATAGATTTAGTCAATTCATGTAAGATTTGGTGAACATGTGTTCTCTATTCAGTGTGGGTTATGAATTCATGGTGGTATGAATACTATCTACCTACTCCCATTGTCAGTCCAAAAATCCAGATTGAATAATCCCATAGTTTCTATACATATTCACAATCAATAAATTAGTGATATTCATTCTCTTCTGTTTTTAGAAAAACTTGGAAATCTGAGACTATGCATTGTCCATATTTCCTTAGTTAGTTATGAGTTGGTAGTCAATTTTACTAGACTATCTTTATTATTTTATACCCAGAGGGTTAGATAATGTATACCTTAATATTGGATAAGCATATTGGTATTATAACACCCCGAGATTTTATGAAAAATATTCTTTTTAATTTCATTAATGTCTTTTGTTGTACGCTACACCAAAAGAAGCTTGCAAAACACGCATCCTTGACTTTCCATTCATTACACGCAATTGCGACCTTCCTCGATAGCGTGTGTAGTACGCAATACTGAGTTTCACTAAACAACGATATGCTATTAAAATATTATTAAAACTATCCGTTATTAATATTAATAAAAACTTTTTTAAATTTTGTAAATTTTATTTTTCAAAATGGACTTCATTTTTGGATTCGGAATATCGAAATTATCTTAGGGTGAAATTTTTGTACTTTTCAGATAACTTTCATATTCTGATGAATAGTGAAAATTACTAAATTTTAATTAAAAACAACTTTTTTAATCGAAATAATTAAAAGTGATAAATTGTTAATTTGAGTGGTTTTAAAGTATATTTAGAATATATTTTTACAATTTAATACAATTTTGGTCATTGGATGTAATTTCACATTTAAACCAGACATAAACAAGTGTCAATCTTTTGATAGTTATTATCTCATAAAAACACGCTATTTGTTTTGACGATGAGAATTAATTTTTAAATTAGTTAATGTAACTGATATGTTTTGAATTTGGTAAAATAAAAATCATTTTTTAATTCATAATATCAAATATAGCTTAGGCCTAATTTTTGGTATTTTTCTGGAAACTTTCAATTTTTGATGAATAGTGAAACCACTAAGTGGTAGTTAAAAAACTTAATTTTTCATAAAACTTAATTTTACCACTTCTGTGAATGAAATTTCGAAAATCCGAGAGAAACGGTTAATATCAAGGACTAAAATGTGGTTCAATGAGATGAAAATAATTTTTGGTGAATAGTAACTTTTTACTTTTTTTACCACGGTTAAAAGTAAATAGGGTAATTAAGGGTAAATATGATATTATTATTACCCTAACACTTGTTATAATTCTATTGGATAAGTGTAATTCGACCAAGAAAAATCTTTGGAATAAAATATGACCATTTAGGCCCACTTGGATTAGATTAGGACATTTATTATTAATTTATTTAAAGAAGGGTTAAAATAGTTAAAATCAAAGTTTAATAAGTAGATAATTTTTAATATAGGGTTATACATAATATGAATTCGACTATAAATATTCATTAGAAATATAAAAAGATTTCCTACATAATTTTATTTTATTTTTAATTTTTATACATTAAATAATTTAATTTATTTATGACACAACGATGATGCAGTAATTATCTTATTTATGAAATATTGACATAATTGATATTATAAATACCCAAATAAATGTAATTTGATACCTTTTATTAATTCCACTAATTTTATTGGTTAATATGACATGTTAGTATTGATTTATGTAAATTTTTTAGAACTAATAATTCTGTTATGAGTTTCATAATAATCAATTACTAGTTAGTGTCAAAATTGACATAAAATAGTTTTTAAAACAAATATTATATTATTAATTGTTATTTTATTCATAAAAATATAAGGTTAAGCCAAATGACTTAGATAAGGTTATATATATTAATAATATACAACTTGGGGTTCGTTTGGCTTGTTATAGTATGTTTATTATCCTTATAGTGTAAGAACACAAAAAGACACGGTAAAAGTAAAATTATCTAACTTAAAGTAAAAACTAAATGATAAGGTTAAAATAGTAAACTAAACTTGTCCAAATTCTATTGGATGATAGGATTTCGACCCATACTTACCTTAGATTCGAAAGAAATCAATTTGGAGCTATTTAAAACCGAATATGGCTTTATAATAAATTAATATATTTAGTTTTTTCAAAGGTGCCCCTCTCCTCCCTTATAAAAGGGCACCTCCTCCCTACCTTCCTCACACCACATTGAGCCTTTAAGATCGTCCAAACCCTACCAAATTCTCTTCTCCACTTCCCTAGAAACATACTACAGGTCCTGGTATTCTTCAAAGACCAATTTTAGTGCCCTAAGAGGAGGACTCAAAGAGGCGCTTCAAAGAAGAGGTAATGTCCATTACCGATTCTTTCAACTTTATTTCTTTTTTCCACTTCTTCTTATTAGGTTGTTTCATTATTAATTAATAACATCAGTATCAATAATATACTGATATGTTATTATAAGTATGAAACATCCCTATTTCACCATCTATCCATCCTATGGAAAACGAAATCACCACGCGTGCGCACGTACGGAATACCGTCTCCACGCCGTGGTGTAATCTATTTTCCACCACCACCTTACATGGATGGGTATAATGGTGTAAATAATAACTATATATGATTATTGTAAAGTGATATTGATTCTATAATAGTATACATACACTCCAATAAAATTCTACGATCATGGGAACGATATCATTGCTCGTGCGTACATACGGAATACCGTCTCCACGATGCGATGAGATTCATTCTCAATGATTAACCATTCATGAATGATTATAAAGTATATATAATACTTAATCATGAAATATATGACATAATAATTATACTATATTTATGTATATATATAAGTATGTCATCCAATTAATTCCATTCAATTCAATGAGGAAACGAAAACAACGTTCATGCGTACGTACGACCAACCGTCTCCATGAACGGTGTATTTCTTTCCATTTAATGATCTATTATATATATGTATATTCTGAATATATATTATATATAAATCATGTTGTATATTCTGGAATTATTTAATCATGATCTATGTAATCATATGAATAATTACAAGTCAAAACACGGACGACAAATAAAATGATTTTACCCAAAACGCTCTTTAACATTCAATTTTCAAAATAACGGGTAATATAAAGTCATAAGTGAACCATATATGATATCATAACAATTATTATGATTCTGTAATAAGTCAATGACATTATTTAAATCATTATACAGGAGGTTTGGACACTTACTAAGCAAATCGGATCTAAGGTAAGGGAAATATCACAATCTTATTTTTATCCGAGATTGTTTATACTTTGGTATTTACTGGGGTGTATTTTATCATCCACATCCATGTTTCCACAATATGTAATATTAACATCCTTATACAATAGTTTATATCCAATTTTACCCTTCGGTGAGTTTTTAGTAAAAGATATGAAATGAATCTTTTGTCATTTTTCGTACGAGGTACTTTTTGACTTTTCCGACAAAAGTATGAGAAGAATGTTTTCTTTTAACTTATACAGCATGAATGGATTTTAAAACATTATTTCCAAGAATATTACCTTACAAGTTTTCAAGTTTATTTTTAATCAAGTTCTTTTAGTTTAATATTGTATTACATGTTAAGAAAGGAAAAAATATTTGAAGTGGAAATGATATTTTTCTCAAGAATGGAGTTCAAGTGTTTTATCAAAATTATTTTCCATATAAGATAATAAAGTGTTTTGTTTCTATCCCTATTATTACATTGATTTGATTATGTTGTGATGGGATTATTTTTATGAATTCCATTATCTTATATGAATTGTTTTATGATTTCATGATGTTTAAGATTCACATTTTTATTATATGGGTTATGCTATGATGTATGGTTTATGATTTTGTGGCACACATAAGAACGGTATCATTATGAGATGGGTGGGACCTATATCTCCCTCCAATGCATTGGGTATTGATTTTATATCTCATGAGATAAACATGGCTAGAATGGCAGGTTAAACTGGTTCAGTGAAACAAGACTGAAATGAGGAATGAACTCAGTTAAGAAATGGAATTTGTCCACTAAGATAGTCTTGGAAATGAGTCTTGAATAATAAGAAATTATTATCTTTGATTATGTGTGTATGCCACAAAGTTTCATGTTTTAAGTTATGATTATTAGGATTATATTTCACTACTATGATTTATCCCATGTTATGAAATTATGATCTCTTTTTTAGGTTAAGATTTCCAAAATATATGTTCTTATGAATATGATGTGATTGATATTTCTTTTTTTACCTTACTGAGCATTTGAGCTCACCATTTTATGTTTTCTTTTCCCCAGGATATAAAGAAAGGTTTTAGGTAAAAAAAAGAAGATCATTATGGGAGATATTGAAGATCTTTCACCATGATTAGAAGTTTATATTCCGAGTTTCCAAATACACTAAACTATTATGGTCCTTGTGTGTGTGTTTTTGTTATGTAATAAGTATTCCACAAAAGTAATGTAATATCCATGTATGTCAAGATTATGGTCTCTACAATTATCATGTTGGTACTAACACTCTTCATCTTGTAGTTATACTTGGCTTAAAATAATCCATTGGTTCTTGGTTTCTAAACATGGTTTTCAATGCCAATGAGGGTGTGATGTTGAATCTCCTGTTAAACCTGAATGGGGACAAAATAAAGGGTACTTTAAGTTTCCATGAGCTCACTAATATTCATTTTTGGTCATTTAGGTGGAATGAGTAGGTGATTTCATAGTCTTCTATCAATCCAAAGAGAGTTCCAACAATTTAATTGAGATTCCCCAGACACCATCTATTTTTTATTCCACAAAATATCATTGATGTTGTGATTGATTGAAGGCCACACCAAATACCCAAGGTAGTAATTATTTCGATCTAGTAGCCACCTCTTCAACTTGTTCGATAAATAGTCACAAGAGTGTTTATTGGTGGACAACATATTCCATGTGAATCTTCCAATGAGTCCGTCCTTGAATATTTTAAGGTCATTAATTCTAAGGCCCCATTTCAATGGGTTTAATAGAGTCCTCCCATGAGACTATAATTAGTTTCTATTAATGAACTAAACCATTTCAAATGAATTTCATGATCATACCTTTCATCTCGATGATGAGTCTTATTGGCCATATATAAAATGATTAAGGGTATAAAAGTTTAGAGTTGATGACTGAGATCACAAGGAACACCCTCTTGTCTAGGGACATTTATTTCCCTTTCCATTGGGGGAAATGGTTGAAAATTCTATAGATGATTCCTCCATAAATTTTTTTGACTATTCTTTAAAAATTATGAACACCATGGTATGTAAATGGAAGAGATAGTTTCCTCACTCTATGTCTCCATGAAATTTTATTCTATCTTCCCTTAATGAGACCATCACCAAACACAATCAAATATTAATACAAAGATATAGCCTTCCCAGCCACTTCTTTATAATGGGTAAAAAGGGATTGAATGGAAGAGATGATCCATTAGGAAACCTGGCCAATGAAAATAATTTCATATGCATATAGAAGGTGTGATGTAACAGGTTCACCTCTACCAGCACTGATTTTTTATGAAGGCCAACTGAGGAAATATTATAAATGAATCTGCTCAGATAATCTTCCACAATGGAAATGAGGAGGCCCTATATATTATCACTATATTAAATACCCCTTCTACAATTGGAGAATCCTCCAAGAGACCCATTGATTATAATAGAAAGACTTATAGATAATAAGATGTCATTTATCATCCTAATAACATCATTAAAGAAGACATATTTATCAATAACATTGAGTAAAAAAATAAATATAAGGGAATAAAAATCCTTTGATGTATTAATATTCTTGGTAGAATTTCCCTCCTTCATTATCCTCATCATTATGTTCAGACTTTATGATGCTGTGAATAGACAATTTTTTATGCACCATCCAGGGAAAAATCCATACTAATTTGTGGTGATGTGTTAGTTTATGACTACTCTCATCCTGGTCATGAATATTTTTCTTATATCTTTGGTGGTAGTGTTATTAAGGGAAACCAAAATAAATTCTTCGATTTACACTTCACTATCTTTCATAGGAATTAAGGAAATGGAATTTTAACACATTCCATATAGAAAAATTGATTGGGTGAAGAATTACATTAATGCATTAACCATAGAATCTTATAAAATTTCCTACTAGAAAGATGAAGAACATATTTGAGAATCCAACTGTCCCTACAACACATTCCATGTTGAGAAAAAAGAGAGATCCCATGACTGATTATTATTTTTTGTTGAGACAAGGCTTTCTTTCTATTTATCACCAATAAAAGTGGTAATATTAAAAACCATATTTGATGTGTTATCAGCTCTATCATTTGCATATAACCCAATGATGTAATCAATATTATCTTTGATATAGCATTCTTAGAGGACTATAAATACCCATTAGTATTGATGGTATTTTTCACTAATTTAGATCTCTTCTCCCTATGTAGTCTATGAAATAAACACGAGTTCCTATACCCTTCCTTCAACCATTTAAAATTTATTTTATTCCATTATAGCCTCTACTTAATGGTATTGAGGTTATCTATATTTTAATGAGAATGAAACTCTTCAATATAGGGAATATATTATCTCTAGTTTCTAACATGGGGGGTCATTTAGATGTGGTTGAGCATCCTCAATTTTAGCATCATGAATTGAAAATGAGTTTTTATTCCATACCCTTAGATTCTTCTTAGTGTTATGGATTTTCTCTTCATGCCTCTAATGTTGTCTTCCCATTTACACAAGCTTCCAAGCCTCCAAAACATTTTCCCTACATACTGGATAGACAACTCATACATTATAAATTAAAAAGGGAGAGGGACCAGCCTCATTTTTTTGGAAGACATAAACAAATATGGGGTATTGATCATAATGGTTCTTAGGTATCATATATCCCATTAGTCCATTAGTAAAAATCCTATTATTCAAATGAAAAAAATCACATATCCTTCTTTATTTTCTTCAATCCATTCAATGTATGTTTATACCATGTAGAATTATCCCATTTAATTGAATCCTCCACAATTTTTCATTGATATATGGAAGAATAAAAGTCAACATTATATTCCCTATTAAAACATGATCCAATAATTTCTTTAGGTGTCCAAACAGTATTTAAGATACAAAAAATAATCCATTTGAGAGTCTCATTATTATAAATTTTCCTCAAGATCATCCCATATATCTCTTACCCTAATATGTGATGTTCTGAAAAAAATAAAAAACTTGAACATTGTGACCTATTGTACAAATGGATATCGTCATAAATTTCTATCTCTTATCACATTTGATCACTTTCACACTTCCATGTCTATGAATCCAAATGATGTCAGTGTTAGAGTTGTGATGATTTTTTAAATTATGGTATATCCCATATATTCCCATTTGATGTACTTACAATTCCAAAACAACAATTCACTTTAGAAATTAGAATAATCATTGGTTTCATAACCATGATAAACTGATAAGGGGTTTTGGTTTAATGGGGACTCCCTAACCATTGGTAATTATTTAATAATATCTTCATTATTTGATGTCTATTTCCCTTGTGAAAGGTATTTCATAATTGGTTACCTTATAGGGGCCTTTCACAATCATAGTTCTGCCTCTATTTTTCCACCTTTGGGGATGATTCTATCAATGATCCCTTCATTCAATCGAATACAACTGAAATATTTTTCTACCATTCTTTTCCTAATTTCCATCATGTTTCACTTGGGATTTACTCTATTCCACGTCATCATTCCAAAAGAATCCATTTAATGGAGTGAAATTGGTTTTATATAACACGAGTTTAGGTGACCAGACTACTAAATATATTATTATTGGTGTTTTGGAGAGAGGGGCCTCAATGAAATATTCCCTTGGTTTAATATTTCCATTATGATGAGGGGTCATATTCTCGCCATTGACTGGTGTTCCTTCAACTAAGGAACATCTATAACTGCTTGGTGTGTCCAGACCAACATGTTATAACACTTTCAAAGTCCAAACTTCACCTACATATTTTGGAAATAGCTACTAACTTTCAACTATCTATCCAAGGATACAATCACTAGTAAGCCCATATGCATCTCTATTCACACATTAGGTCGGCACCTCCTACTAAATTTTTGTTTATGCATGTTCTTTGGGGAGCTTTCCGTGGATCGATGTGCATGAAAACTGCACAATTTTTAATGTGGATCCAATTCATATTCCATTCCATGACCTCAATGAGTTTCTAATATTAGTATAGGGTGTCCATGATGTTAATTTAGAGCTTTATGTTAAGTTTCAATCTTGTAGAACATGTGCCAATAGGTTTGGAATGCATAATGCATGTGTTACAATTATCCTTAGATTTTTGACCCTCAGGAGAATCATGTAATCCTCTTTCATACTAGTTTTCATCTCCAGTCACTATACCTTCATTTAGACCATTTGGGAACCCATCAAAACAAGAATACCAATATTTTCCATTGAATCATGTGACATGGGTGATCCCATTTTTGTCCAATGGTTGTATTTGAACCACTCTTACATTTCTAGTATTCAAACAATTTGTCCCAGAAAACATAATGGGGACCCTATATACACCATACATAGAGCTCTCTATATTAACATTTCCCCCCTTAGTCACATTACAGGGGCTAGGTAAGGTATTTTTATCTTGATAAGGTGCCATGATTTTTCCTTTCCCCATCCACCTTTTACCTTAAGCATCAAAATTCCCATTAATTTGGAAGATTCCACAACGCATGTCTCTCACACATTCAAATAGTATGTGGCCAAAACACATGAAATTTTTATATAATTTGGGGTTCTTTTCATACCGAATAAATAATTTCATTTTTTATCCTTAATAGTCATCACTACTTCCTCTAGAAGAGTGTGGTGCATGTCAACTAACACCAAAATAATTTCATATTTCCCAAATATTGGGTTATCGGTTTGTCGATCCATCTTAATGGGGTTCCCCATAGTGGAGGATATGTCCCTTATAATCCAATAATTCCATTAAATCTAGTTCAATTTAAAAAAATTTATCCATATTTGAGTGTGGGTGTTCCTTACCATGTCTATACCAAAATTCATATCTCATTATTTAATTCAATGGAATCACAGTTTCAATGAGATCGACCCATGGTTCCAAGATCATCACTTTATTCAACCTCAAGGAAACACTAAATGATATTATCCATGGGCCATGGATATTATCTTCCATTAGCTGATGCCCCAATTATGAGAAATATTTCATATGTAGGCACTAAATTTCTATAACATTTCACCATTATCTTCTAAAACCCTTACAATAATGAAATTTAGACAGATATGTGGCCACACCTCTAAAACATCTTTATTTTCATATACAAGATTTATCTTCCCTTTTTTGATAATACTTTTAGGAGGAGGAAGATCAATTTTTTAGAATGTATGATTCATGTAAGATTTGACCACAACCACGAAATTTGTGCACGAACCAGTTAAATTTTAGGAGACATATTTATGACAATAATATTTTTTGAATCAATGTTGAATAGATCCTTATGCCCAACGTGATCTATAGATAATAAGATCTCTTTATTCATAATAGGATTCAAATTCTCAGGTGCATCTTGGATAACAAAATTTGGAACTTCCCCAGTCTCCCTGTAATCCACCTTCTCTAATTCATATTAATAAAATATAAAATTCCTTATTCTATCATTAATTGGGTTATTAAATTATTCCCACATTTTTAAAATTTTATTCATTCAATATTATTCACCTGTTAAATAAGTGGGGATATATTTCCCTGATATCATTTTCACATTCTCATGTCGCTTCTTCAATCATATAGGTTTTCTTTAAATCATTATCTTGTAAAATCACATTAATCCACGACAAATTCTCTCAACAGTTAAGAATACGAATATCTTATTCCACATAAGAAGGATTATATTCCAATTTACTACTTCATGGCTCAAGACTTTAGTAGAATTTTCAACATATTTTATTATCATTCAAACTTGATATATATTATGTACCTAGGATAGAAATGGAGAAAATTTTACTCAATAAGAAACTAATCCAACATTATATTGTATTTCATATGGTCCTTTTAACTAAGAAGTTAAATTTAACTTTATACCTAACATCATAACACCTTTCCACTGAGATAACATATAAAAAACATGCTAAAAACATCAAAATAAATATATTTCCTCTAATTATCTGAAAAAATTAATTCTTTGAGTCATCCTCATATTTTACTAAATCAAATGCACCATATAGACCACTTACTTTTTTAAATCTTATCCTATAAACATAATTTATCCTACTTCACCACATAAATATGGTTTTGATCACTACATTCCATATAATTTTTTAGTTGGTTCTATCTGAAAATGGTAATGAAAACTATTATTACTTGAAAACAAAATTAAATAAACATATTGATCCCAACTTCCCCGGTAATCCATTGATCAAAATCAAAGTATAACCTCAATGGTTTCAATTGTTTTCTTAGACTTATCATCTGTTTGAGGACGAAAAGTTTCAATAAAATTTAATTAAAACCCCAATTACTTATCAATTCATTTTAACAAATTATAAGTAAATATGGGATATTGGGAAGAGATAATGGAAAGTGGAACTCTGGGTAACTATTATATCTCCTTACTATATAGTGTATAAATCTTGTCAAAATACCTAGTGTCCCAAATAAGATGTAAATTTCTATATTTAGTTAATAATTCTAAAATAACCAAAATAAAATTATTACAATGAAATATATTTTAAAATCCCACCAAAAAATACATTAATATTTTCCCACTTCCATATTGAAAATGGAAATGGCTTAAAAATTACATTCTGTAGTTTTCATTCTTATTTAAACTTATGAAGATTCAAAAATTTCATGGTAATTTCAACAATATACCTTCTCATAAAATCCAAAAAAAATATTATCGAATGTCTTGGTAAATTATAGTCCTTATAAGATGAATGGATAATAAAGAACTATGATATTATCTCTACAAATATATATCGAATTGTAAATTATAAGGATCACATAATAATATCCTATACATGATAACACATTCTCTATCAAAATCAAACTTAGGAAAAGTTCCTTTCAAAATGAATTCTTCCCTCTCAAAAAATAAAAATTTTAAGTGTAGCATTATTTATCTAAATCAAAGAATAATCCACTTTTTTTAATTTTATAGGATGGTAATGAATGTTGAAATAATACTCCTTCATAATTTATATCTATATTATCTTTCTCATGTTCAATATTTTCTCAATGAATGTATACATCAAAATTTTATGATGAGTATATATTTTAATCAATACTCCATTCAAATTATGCCTCAATATTTTTACACTGAAAACCATGATAGATAATTATACATAATTTGTAAGGTAATATGACACATTATGTTGTAGTTTCAATTATTCATAAAAAATCACTCAGTCATACTACATCAGAAGAAATAAAATTCCCTTCAATAAAGCATCATATTAGATGAAAATTTCACCATTTCTACAGGGAATGGCCAAAACTAGAGAATTCACTAATATTCTTATTATTTCCCAAAAAAATAACAGTAATTGTATAAGAAGAATTTAACTCTTTTTTAGTTATCATACGATGTGGGCCAGCTCCCTATGAAATATTTTCAATATACTCACTTTAGTAACATAAATAAAGAAAACTATCAAATTTATATGAAATTTTTAATTATCATATATTCAATGAAAAAATTATTTTTAACAATTTAAATAATTATACCATATTTAGAAATAACTTTTTCCATAGAAATAATGTTTTTTCAAACAAAATTCACATATAGTAAATTTCATATACTGTTTTTTTAAGGTTTGAAAAATAATTATCAGATTTCTTGTACGATCCTCATGAATTTTAGAATACACCAATATATTATTAATAAACACAACCAATAATGTATCTAAATAGTCATGTATAACCCTATTCATAATATCTATAAATATAGTTAGAGAATTATAAAAACCAAAGGTCATTTATACAAACTCATTTTTCCCATATCTAGTTTGAAACACCATCTTCATAATGTCACCCTCCTTCTCCGCCAGTTGATTATACCTAGACCCTAGATAAACCATTGAAAAATAATAATATCCCTTAACGTGTATATATAAATCATTTATATTAGGAAAATGATATTTTTTCTTCATTGTGATTATATTCAAAGTTATATAATTAATGGAGATCCATGTTTAACCATCTCTCTTTGAAACAAAAAATACAACCACCCCATGGCAATGTTTTGGGAAAAATGAATCCTTTATTAATAAATTATTTTAAATAATTTTTTAATTATAAAAGTTAAAAATGATCTATTCAATATTTTGGTTAACAAATAGGCTCCACATTGGGAACTATGTCAATAGTAAACTCAATCTCCCTATCATGAATAACACCAGATATATCATTATGAAAAATATCAATGTATTTTTATAATATAAGAACATCACTAATTCAAATAGATTCTTTACTTGCAATAACATGTGCTAGGTATCCTTAATTACTCCGTCTAATCAATTTTTTAGCTTCTAGGTTTATTATTAAATATATAAAATCCTTGAATAAAACATTCTTGTATATTCAATATATCTTTTCATGATTAACTAAATTGAAATAAATTACAATAGTAAAATCAATCATCATTAGGGGAAATTAAATTAGATTTTTAGGAAATACCACTCTGCTATTAAAAATAATAATGTACCCATAAATCATTATTACTTTATTATTTCCACCTAGAATTCTCACCCAATTTTTTTATCTTCCTTTACCGAAATGATATTTCAATTTCACCTTAAAATTTATCAGAAATGAAGGAATATGAATATTCAATGTCTAAAAGGGAATTGTAATATTTTAAAAAATAACTAATAATATACCATCAACAATTTATTTTACTTCCGAATATCAACCACAATAGTATAAGTTTTTCATCCAATAACTTTTCATTAATATTTTGTATTTTCATATTATATAAATAACTTTAGAAAAATGATAGCACAATTGAACATCTCATTATAACTAAAATATCTCACTACTGGATGGATGCTGGTCACCTAATTGTTTTATTGTTATGTTTTTCTTTCTTTAAAGTCATGTTGTCTATAGCCAAACTCATCACATCAATAATTCCTTCCAAATATTCCTATACATTCTTTAATACAATTTTTTCCCCACTTATCATAGGATGAGAACTTAATATTTTTACCTATAGATTTCTTTTATGAATACATATCCATTTCGTTCCTTACAAACCTTTTCTCTACATGTTTTATTGGAATACATGATCATCGATGAACTCAATTTCTACAATTTTAAAATATTGATAAATCTTTTCCTAAATAATCAATTCAAGAGATTGTAATGAACATAAATATATTTTTTTCACCATGAGTAAAACAAATTAATATTACTACCAATATCATGGATAAAATTTGGTATATAAGTGGCTAATATTGTAAAATTTTCATCATATGTAGCTAATGAATGTTTATTATTTTCCCTCAATTTAAAAAATTGTTTCTCCATACTAATTCAAAAAAACATGGGGAAATATTTTGCATGGAATATATTATAAAATGTGTCATTATCCATGGAATATAAATCATATCTCTCTTTTTTATTCTTGACCAAATAACATCATCTATAATTTTTACCATCAAAATGTTAAATATAAAGGGTTAAAATTTAAAATTCTGAAAAACCATTACATGAAATATCTTTTCCTTGGGATTTATTCATTGTTAGGATATAACTAGTTTAGAAGATCCCTTGAATAATAGATAATGTTACATCATAAAATTCTATATTATTATCAGGTTACTCTATGTTAGATATGGATTCTCCTTAACATGGATTCCTCCACCATTTATATTTTTCATCTACTGATCCATCACCATACGAGACGTCTTAGTTCTAATTTTTATCATTCTAAATTACTAATATAGATGTATATCATCCATTTATTTCATTTCTACTACATCCTCCTTGATTACTCTGTGTAAAACCAATATTAATATACCTATTTTAGATAATGAAACATGGTAATATATAAATGTTATAACATTCCAAATTAACCATATGGTAAAATATGTTAACCATATTATATTACCATTTTAATTAACCCTATTATTTTCTAAATACCTTTTCTAATATCATCAATAATGACTCGACCTTAAAAAATATAAATTATAGATAAACTTGAGTTCGCGTTATTATAATCCCAATGATCTTTTAGGTTTAGAGACATAAAGAGTTGGGTTATAACTCTTAATTAAAAACCCAAATATATATAATTTTTCCAATTCTATTTAATACCACATTTTTTGAAAATACATGTCTTTTAAAATAAAACATGATTTCTATTCATGAAAAATATTTATGACTTTTAACTTGACTTCTTATTATCCCTTAACCATCCTTAAACCCAGTGAAAACACATTTTAAAACATGGGAAATGCACAAAAATAATAGTATGGGATAAGAAAATAATAAATTCGTCAGTCTAATGAAAAACCGGAAAACACATGGGAAAAAAGATTCTTAAAAACATATTTCACTATTTTAAAGGGTATCATTTTTCCTTAAAAATGATCATTATCTTACCATTTGAAATAAAATGATTTCAATGAAAAATCAATGGAAAATATTGGAAATTCATTAGGATTCCATTGGACATCATCATCATTAAACTCTTATAAAACCATTCCAAGAACCTTTTCAATAGGAATAAATACAGAATTGACTTCCATTATAATTCTTTAGATAACATATTCATTACTGAAGGAGTTATAGATTTATCTGGGTGCACCCATTTTACAAGCTATATCGGGGCTCACAGATGATAAATAATGGTTTGAATCCCATCATTTAAATAATTTATAAAGTCCATAATGTGAATAGAATAATATAATATTCCGAATTCTCTTTATGAAAATCATGAAAATCTATTTTAATCAAATATAATAAACTATTTTGGATATTAAAATTCCATTTTATTTTAAAACCCATTTTCAGAACTAAAATACCCATAAATATGGATATTGTTTTTTTATTTATAGAAAAAAAAGACATCATAAAAGGGAATCAAAATTTATAATAATTTTTATGAGTTTAGGAAATGTTTTCATCACCATGGAACAATCCTTTTATATCCTGTAATGAATGTAACACATATACTAAAAAGATTCAATTTGAAAACCTTTGAAATAAATTAATAATACACATAAATTTTAAATTTTAAATCATTTATATCCATATAAAAACCAACATAATAGTATATTAAAAATATTAACATTGTGGAAAATTATTTTAAAAATAAATTTGGAAAATATGATTTTTATTGAAAATTGATTTCCATGAGTCTAAATCTACACCTATGATAATTTTATTTCTAAAAAATAAAATTATTTTAATGATTTAATTTTTTAAGAAACTTTTTTTAGTTTATTATTTATTAAATTTTATCTTTTACAATTCTATACACAATTAGTAAATCATTTATGTTCACTTTGGATGTTTTGATAGTATTTGTCTTATATGTAAAATATGAATTTGTTAGGTTGACTATGGTAAAAAAGTTCATATTTAGCTCATATAGAAAATAATATTCCTAGTATAATTACCATTTTTATACATCAATTATACTCTTGAAACCAATAATGAAAGATTTTTCTGAAAAATGAACTATGTTACAACTACGGAGATAGTGGTCCATACGTATGCAAGACTAATGTTAAATTTTTCAAAAATCATTATGGAAAGTAAGAAAGTTGTATATTATGTTAATATAATGAAAATAATATCCAAAATAAAATATTATTTTCTGAAATATATTTATATATATCTTCAATTTCATTTTGTGATGAAAAACTAATCACATCACTTTGTGGAGGTGATAATCCACACATATTCACGAATAACATTTTCATTTATCAATGAATAAAATGGAGAAAATTAAGTGATATATTTATTTTTAATAGTAAAAAATATTGATTTATTAACATAATTACTTAATATATATCTCATATATTCATTAAATACAACATTATTACATTCTATGGTAAGCGTTAGTGAAAAGAAAATCACATCGCTATGCATGATAGTAGTTCGCCAAACACATAAGAGTCATTATATCATCCCCCATGCAATATAAAATAACAAGTTATATGTGATATAATAATTAAATGGGTATAATTATTTTAAAAATGGAATCTAAATAATTTCAATCCATTATTATAACCATAAATAAGAGGATGTTATGTAAAATTAATTCAATTGGTTCGAGCGTTAGTCTATCATTAACGCAAACAACGGATTCATTTCCCACTACATGGAAGAGGAGATGTGTCATGGTTATTAAATTAAAAAAATATAATCAACATATATTTTAGATACTATTTATAATTTTACAATGTTTTGATAATATTTTATAGAGGTTCAAGAATAAATAAAATAAAAATGCTTGGTTGAGAATGATTCATCTTTTTTGGAAAACCTCTAAAGGATTACAATATAATGATTCCTAGAATGTGTTTCTAAATATAGAAAGGTTTATTTGAATTGTGTATCTAGTTAATTAATTTATTTGGGAAGATCATGGTGGTTTAAACAAGTTTTTTATTTTATAGTAGAGAGGAGAGGTGTTGGCCTTTTATAAGTTAAGTGGAGGACACACTAGGAATTTTTGAAAACAAAAATTGATACCCATATTTTTTTATGGAACACGAATCCAAAAAGAAAAACTAGTCTCAAAACACCTAAGGTCTAAATATTGATATAAAATTTAATTTGGACAACTTTTTAGGTAATTATAACCATTAATTTTTTTTAACCCACTGTAAATCTATTTTTACATTAACTATGGTAGATGATTTTTACTATTTTTACTATTCAGTAGACTCAAAAATTAAATTAGTCATATTATATAATAATTTATTATTTTTAGAAATATTTAACCCATTTTTTATAATTGTGTTCATATATGTGTAATTAATTATATTAAGACTAAACTCATTGATACAATGAAAAGTGGTTTCTTAATAAACATATCTTTCAAACATGAGATGATATTAATTTAACATTAAGAATTTTAATAATTATTGTATGAATTTAAATTAATATTTATAGAAATATAATATTTTAATTTTATTAGGAACATTCATCATTAGTATTTTTATTAATTAATTAAAATAGGGACACATTATTCAATTTAAAATGGTTTTTAGAAAAAAAGTGTTTTTAAACCCAAAATTAGAATTATATTAAAATTGAGTGTAATTTATTTTTATAATGTAATTAATTAGATTCACTATAACTAAACTATATTGCTAAATATGTGTGAGGAAGAGTGGAGAGGATGTTCCCTTTTATGAGGGGAGGGGAACACTTTGACTTAAATGAAGTCTTTATTTAATATATATTTATTTTCACAAAAAATGGGAAAAAATTTATAAAATTAAAATGAAAAATTTCTGTTTAAATCCAATCATCATTAATAAATTCTACATCTTTACATGATTTTTTCAACCTTATCGATTTTTTAACCCAGATTAACCAATTTTGATAATTACAAATGAATTTATGTTTTATTATTTTCTGATAATGAAAGTCACTATAAAAGGGAAATTGAAACATAAATGGACTATGAATGATATTATCAACCTTATTCGCCTCACTTGGTTGGAGATTTTTTTTATTTTTTAAACACATAATAAAAAAATTATTGTAAATATCATTATTATCATTTGATGAAGTACTTATATAATATGACATTAATTTCATCAATATTATAATGTTAATAAAATATAATCTTCTCTCTAATCTATTATAAGTTATTTTGATCCATAAATTTTTTTGGGGAAATAAATCCCACTGAACTAATAATAAATTTTGATATAATTTTGAATTATTTAGTTGATTTTTCAACAACTTGCACAATCACTCTATCTGGGTTTTGAAATAATTATTGATAATTACATCCCAACTAAAAATTAAAAATAAATTCCCATGAAAAAAATTATTTTTTAAAAAATATTTACTGTAGAATAGATCCTCTTTTATCCTTATGAATAAAATTTTTACATTTAAACACAAATAGGTTGATATTTTTAATCCTTATTTAAATTTATATTAATTTAATTATCAATGTAATTTTTAAAGTAATTTACTAAAATTTATAAAATTTTATGGTAAAGGTCAGAAAAATATAACCAATAAATTATGTATTCTTTTTAAGGAGAGTTTTGTCCTTTTCACTTTATTTTTATCCATAATTAAATAATTTACCCTTGCTATGATGATTAATTTCTACTACAGCTAATATTAATAATAACAAAGAATAAATGGGAGCTATTAATAAAATTTATCCTCATGAATCCAAATATATTATATATTTTTCATGACTAAATTTCATGAAGTGGAATATATTTATTAATGATTATAACAAAAAAGAAAAAAAATATGTTCTTAAGTCCAAGATGAACATATTCCAAAATAGTGTATAATATGGATTAAAATGATGTTAATTATATTATATATATTTAAATTAGAACCATGTTACATTGAGAAGAATTAAATTAAATACTACTAATTTTACTAAAGAATATTTTTTTTACATATATTAGTACTTTTCAGTATTCCCTAAATAAAGAGTCATCATTGAAAATACCCCTTCCCACCTCAGGGATTTACGTCCCTGTAAAGATACATCATAAACTAGAGAAACAAATGAGGGTATTGTGAATGCATCTGAGCCTTCCACTCCCATGTCCTCTCTTGGGGGTTCCTGAGCTGCCAATGAATGCGCACCAGAGGAATCGACCGTCCACGTAGGACCCGCTCCTGTCGATCATGGATCTCCACCGAAACCTCCGCAAAAGTTTTTCCATCATCGATTTCCAGATCCCTGTGACCAATGATATGCGTCGGGTCATGCACGTATCTACTCAGCTAAGATATATGGAAGACGTCGTGCACCCAGTGCAATTGAGGTGGAAGGGCTAGGTGATAAGACACCTCTCCTATCTTGCTGAGGACCTGGAATTGTCTGATAAAGCATGGAGATAACTTTCCACCCCAGCCAAATAACTGTAATCCACGTCGAGGTGAGACCTGTATGAAAATTTTGTCACCATCCTCGAACTCCAGTGGTCTCCGCCTCTTATCAGCATAGGACTTATGTCTGCTCTGTGTAGTCTTCATCCGCTCCTGGTTGTTATACACCTTCTCCGTCGTAGCCTGAACCATCTCTGGTCCTACGAGTGCTGACTCCCCAGGGTTAGTCCAGCATAGAGGTGATCGACAAGGTCGGCCGTACAGTGCCTCCTATGGTGCCATACCGATGGTGGAGTGGTAGCTGTTGTTGTACGCAAACTCCACCAAGGGTAGGCGATCCTCCCAGCCGCTACCAAAGTCAAGGACACATGCACGAAGCATGTCCTCGAGTGTCTGAATGGTCCTCTCCATATAGCCATCCGTATGAGGAATAAAGGTGGTGCTCAGGCATAGCTGCATCCCAAAAGCCTCCTATAACCCCTTCCAAAGCAGGGAAGTAAAGCGAGCGTCCCGATCGTAGATGATAGATGATGGCACACCATGAATCCATAAGATCTCCTGAACGTAGAGGCATCCCACGATCTCCACTGAGCCCTACTCTCTGATAGTTAGGAAGTGGGCCGACTTGGTGGGTCGGTCGGAAATCACCAAGATGGAGTCGGGTCCTCTGGAAGTACGGGGGAGCCCCATCACGAAATCCATAGATACCCCGTCCCACTTCCACTCTGGGACATCTAAGGGCTGCACCAAGCCTGCTGGTACCTGGTGATCCACCTTCACCTGCTGGCAGGTGATGCATCGTGAAAAGATCTCTGACAAAGCCTTCTTTATACCTAGCCACCAATGCTATCTTCTGAGATCCTGGTACATCTTCTCCACTCCTAGATGTACCGCAGGAGGGGAAGTGTGAAACTCCCTCAGCATTTCCTCCAACAGTTCAACTGGTACCATGGTACGTCCCCTGAAGAGGATGACGTGCTCTGCTCCTTCAAAAAATCCACCAGGCACCTGTCTTGTGGATATCTGTGCACGCCGCGTCTCATAGTCAATGTCCCCACGATGTGACTCTATGACCCACTGAAGTAGTGAAGGAGTGACTGTGAGGGACTATAGGAAGGCTGCCCCATCTCTATCCATGAAGGATATCTTCAAATCAGCTAACTCCCCTATCGCCTCTCCAAGTATCTGAATTACCATTCTCTTACTGAGAGCATCAGCTACTACGTTCCCCTTCTTAGGAGTATAGACTATCCCGAAGTCATAGTCCTGAAGGACCTCCAGCCATCGTCGATGTCTCAAGTTCAGGTCTTTCTACGAGAAGATGTACCTGAGAATCTGGTGGTCAGAGTAGACTGTAAATCACTCCCTCATCAGATAGTGCCGTAACATCTTCAAGGCAAAGACAACTGCTGCTAGATCCAGGTCATGGGTAGTGTAGTTCTGCTCGTTCTTCCTCAATTGTTGTGAACCATTAGAAATCACTACCCTCTCTTGCATCAGGACACACCCAAGTCTGGTCCCTGATGCATCGCAGTAAACTAAGTACCCTACGCCTTCCTCCGACAGCCTCAAGATGGGTGCACTAGTCAATCTATGTCTCAGCTCCTGGAAGCTCTGCTGACATCTATCTGACCACATAAAGGGTTTCCCCTTCTTCATCAAAGCTGAAAGCGATGCTGCAACTCTGGAGAAGTCTGGGACAAATCTCCGACAGTACACAGCCAGACCTCGCAAACTCTGCACCTCCGTCATGCTCCTATGTGGATCCCAAGCAAGTACTGCCTCGATATTCATAGGATCTGTAGTAAATCTTGCCTCCGAGATAATGTTCCCCAAGATGTGAAACTCTCGAATCTAGAACTGGCACTTTGAGAGATTACCATAAAGCTGGTGCTCTCAGAGTGTGTCCAGTACAACCCGAAAGTCGTAGGCATGCTCCTCCTCCGTAGTCGAGTAAATTAGTATGTCGTCAATGAATACTACGACAAATCGATCGAGGTAAGGCTAGAAGATCTTGTTCATGAGACTCATGAACACTGTTGGAGCGTTGGTTATTCCAAAAGTCATAACCATGAACTCATAGTGGCCATACCGACACCTGAAGGCCGTCTTCTACACATCCTCATCTCGAACATTGAGATTATGATAGCCTGACCTGAGGTCTATCTTTGAGAACCATCGTGCTTCCTTGAGCTGATCAAAGAGGTCATCAATCCTAGGGAGTGGATACTAGTTCTTTAAGATCACCTGATTCAGGCGACGGTAGTCGACACATAGTCATAAGCTCCCATCCACCTTCTTGGCAAATGAAATTGGAGAAGCCCAGGGTGATACACTGGGTCAGATGAATCCCTTTCCCTGTATTTCTTCCAGCTGTACCAAAAGCTCACAAAGCTCGGAGGGAGCCATCCAATATGCTCGAGTAGATATCGGGGTTGTCCCGGGGTACATGTCAATGTAAAAGTCTACCTCTCTGTGAAGAGGTAGTCCTATAACGTCATCTGTGAAAACATCCGCATACTGATCCACCACAACAGGGAAACTCGGACTCCGCGCATCAACCGATATGAGGATGAGACTAGCCACCTGATATGTGATCGGCTGCCCTCTTTTTTGCGTAAGTCTATCCTGTGCTGAAAAGGCTCCCTTCTCACCGATGAATGTGAACCTGCTCCCATCTGTGCGGACACACCGCACTTGGCGCCTAATGCAGTCAATCTGAGCATGGACTGTAGACAACCAGTCCATACCCAAGATGACATCGTAAGGCCTCGACGCCACTACAAGGAGATCCCAGCCAAAGCTCTCACCTCCTAGAGTAAGATCACTTTACCATCACAAGTGCGTAATCATCGAGTCTTCTCCCATAGGAGTCTTTAGGTGTAAGGATCGAGCCAACAACTCCATCGGAATCTCTGAGCTCTGAACAAGGGCCGTGGGAATAAAGGAATGAATCACTCCTGTGTCTATAAGAACAGATGCAAGGTTGGAGTAGACATATATAGTACCTAGAATCATCTCAGGTGCGCCGTGGTCGTAGGACTCGACTGCTTGGAGCTGAGCCTTCACCTGTCTGCCATCTCCCTGAGGTCGGTGTGGTCCTCCTATAGGTGATGGTGGTGGTAGAGCCTCAAAGTGTCGTCCAACACCTACTGCTCAGCCAGCTCCTCTGCCTCGTCATCCTGCTCCATGCAGACCTCCATGGTCGAACCTCTGCCTCTGCCTGGGTGGTCTGTCAACTGTCTGTTGCTCTTTTGCATGGTGGGTCGGGCAGTCACGAGCCATGTGGCCCTACCTGCCGCATGTATAGCACTGCCTGCCTCTCGTATGACTGGATCTGCTGCGTGTCCCCCACACATCCGAACCAATATCATGAGGTCGCCCACCTGATGGCCTAGTCCGCTTGGACCTCTGCGAAATCCGTCTACTGCCGGCTGCAGAAGACTCTGCTACGTGTCGCCCTACAGTAGGCCTCGCTGCTAGCGTAGGCTCAACAAGGAAGCTCTCCACATGAAGGGCTCGCTCCAGTACTCCTGACTACATCAGAATCCTAAGGTAGATCATCGAAGCCCGGATCTAATACCTTAGTCCCTGCTCAAAGGTCTGGGCCAGTAAGAATGGGTCATGTACCATGTCCCTGGAGTATCGTTAGAGGTCGGTAAACCATGCCGAGTACTGGGCTACTATCATGTTTCCCTTATGCAGCTGTAGTAACTCTTAGATGTGCACCACACGATGGGTGGACAGAACAAACTTCGAGATAAAGAGGCTCTCGATGTCCATCCATAGTAGAGATGTCTCGTTGTGCACTTGGAGAATCAGGCTCCACCATCTACCTGCTGCTGAATGCAGGCGACTCACAGCAAGGATAACCATAAGATCTACTGGTATCCCTACCAATCTAAAGACTCAAACAATAGCCTCCAATCAATCCTCATCTACCTGAGGGTCCGTCTCTCCACGGAACCTAGGAGGCCTCTATCACTCAAAATCGTGCAGTGCACTCAGGCGGCGTGCACTCTCCACTACTAGGGCTGGTGGTATCAGTGGCCCAGCGGGTAGAGGTACCGCTCATGTCTCTATTGTAATGGGGCCCTACACAGAGGCCTCATCGCTCAGTGGGCTTCCATCTCACACAAAGCTCAGAACCCTAGCTGGCTGCCTTCATGGAGCCATCCTAAAAAGAAACAGGTGCACCATGGTCGAACAGTATACCTGGTGAGCTGACAGAAAATAATCCCAAAGAAAACTTTTGAGACACACAAGAACTCAGTGTTTTTGAGCACTAAGTCAGAAATCAGAAGTCAGGGTCCTGGTGTTTGGATACTTCGACCGCCGCACCAACACTAGACTCCCTGGACTGAAAACCACAATCCATACACTTAACACTATTACTTCACAGAGAAGAAATTATCAGAGTCCCGAGTTCTACAGTAGAACTGACTCCTCTGATATTTTTCATGACCCGCCTCCCTGGGCCATGAACCTTGTCATCTGACCCCATTGGTCTCCTATAATACCTTGGTTGCCTTCCCATCAAACAATAGGCTATTACTCACTAGGGTCACTTATCAGACTAATGACTGTCCCCACATGCCATCACATGTTCTTCCAGTGTGTTTTGTACTCACTCACACACACCCTAGGAAACATCCCAGAAGGTCAACCATCATGATTACTACTCTAGGTCAACCATTCTTAACTGTGGAGTTATAATCAGGTATGATCCCAAAAAGAAAGGTGCACCTTGTTGGCATCAGTAGTAACATTTATCCTTTTAAGTCTCACTTTTCTTATGGTGTAACATTATCCACCCCTTTAAATCACAATGCCATCATTGTGGACCGCAAGCCTCAAACCAAGGCAGTGCCTATGCACTTCCGGCTGGGTATTGGCTCTGATACCATTTGTCATTACCCGCCTCCCCGGGCCCTGAACCTTGTCATATAACCCTACGTGTGGGTTTTTATATCTTTTGAACCGGTGCTCGGAATTGAGATCCAAGGACACCAATGAACTCGCAGCTCTGGTAATTTCTTAAGGGGACATTTACCGTAGTTGTGTTTTATGCGGGTTGAACGTTAAAAATTGGTGTTTAATTAAGAAGCTAAATAAATTTTTTAAACCAATTTCATATATCTATGGATTTAAATTCCACCCATGGGAAGTTATTGGTGGGGACCACACCAACCCAACTTCCCATGTGTGGATATTTGAGATGTGGGGCCCACATGATCCCCAACCTTTCATCTCCCAAAACTCTCTTCAAACTACCCAATTAATTTACCTTCCATTAATGAGAAACCCCCCCTTAATTATGATAACTCTTCCTCTCCCTCCCTCCCTCTTTAAGTTCATCCAACACAAGTTATTCATTGAATTTTAACTCTTCAAATAATTAAATTAAGTTGTTTGAATTTTGAATTGCATGTGTTAATAAATTAATAGCATTATCCTATTATTTTATTTTTGGGGGAATTTGTTGTGTTAAGGAGAGTTGGGAGAGATCCCTTTAGAGAGAGAGAAAATTATTCCTCTCCTCAACAAAGAATGGTTTTATTCTCCGAAGAAGAACACCAAACTTCAATGAAGAATGACTCAGTGAAGAACACTCCATGATTCTCCAATCCTCTTCTTCCTCCGCATCCGGGGAGGAGACACCGACGTAGGGAACTCGCCAACGACGATGGTTCTTTCTCCGAAATTGATGGAGCGACATCACTTTCCGCATCTACGATGAACAATCCTTATTCGAGGTAGGGGTTTGTTCATTTTGAAGTGTTTATCTCATACCCATTCTTTTTTGGGAATCATTGTTTATTTTCGGCCAACTACTACCACCTAACATAGAGGGTGCGGTCCGAATGCACACAGCCCGATGACCCTCCATAGTCTCTTTTGATTGCGATGTAAATCATGACAAGAAGGTGGATATGAACAGGAGTGGCGGTCATGCGCCGACCGCGTGTAGAAGAACCTCAGCCCGCAACCGCGGGCCACTCGACCGAGGAAGAACTGTCCGGCCATAGCCGGCTGGGCCGAAGGGAGGAACCACAGTTCCCCACGGCGCCACACTTCGGAAGACCGTGGCCCGCATTACACAGGCCTCTTTGGCAGAAGAAACGGCCGGCCCGTCGACCGGTAGGGGCAGATGAGAGACGTGTCGCCGGGAGGGCGCCACACCAGACGAACTGTGGCCCCCCATGCAGGCTTCTTGCGCCAAGAAGGCAGGCCGACCGGTTAAGGAGGGCGGCGATGCGGGGCGCTACCGGTTCGGGCATCCGGGGGGCTGCACCCCTCGCCTCGGTCCTCTTGGCCCCCTCGGGCCTCGTCGTGCCCTGACGGGCCGGTCTCGTCAAGAGAAACTCAACCTGACAGATGGTACGTCAATCAGACATCCGGTCTGAGAGATATTGGCTTTTCCGTTCTAGGGGCCCGGTTAAAAATACGCTCGTTTCTAACTCGACCATTTCCCAAAGTCATCCAGAACACACTTAGAGTAACAAAAAAGGACTTACTCATCACGGTCGGAGGTCCTTAGACGGCGCATCGATCGGACGTGCGGTCTTTATTTTATCCATGTTTAAGTGAAAATGGGTCTGGCCCGTTAAGCCCAGTGGGCCGATAGGTCGGGTTAACCCAGTTTTTGAGGGTCCGACCCGGCAGGGGTGTCAGACTAGCCTGATGAAATGCGTGGCTCGGCATGAGGGGCTTCACCCGGCCCGAAGGGGTGCGGCCCAACCTACAGGGGGGTGGCCTAGCCCGTTGGGGCACGGCCCGGCCCGGCGCGAGGTTGCCTTGCCTACCGCGGTCGGGCCGCGCGGTGCCCCACTTTGTAACATCCATGTTCTGTAAGCCACCCAAAGGAGACCTGTTCCCGTTTTTTCACATGACCTCAAGCGCATTTCACCAAATTTCAGAGGCTGCCGACGAGCAGCGAGGGCCTTGGTATGTTATTGGGGAAACTATTCCCTCATTTGATAAGGTATACAACGAAAAGAAATTAACAGTAAACAGTGGAAGCAGTAAACAATACGTAGCAACTAAAACCAAACAGTGGAAGAAATGAATATATAGTAATGATGATAATGATGCAACAGGTACACATATCTATGAAACATAGAAAACACAACAACATGCTGAAATACAAGTAAAAAAAGTACTAAAATAACAGCAACTCCTACAGCACCGCAAGCCTATGCTTGGTCCTTTGTTCTCCAGCTCCAAGCAATCAAGTACTGAAAGTCGAAGGGCTCTTTCCCTTATCTATACCTCCAAAAAAATGTCTGCTTGGGCCCAAAATCATTACCCAAACAGGGTGTGAGATACAATCCCATAGGCAATCACTCAAAGATCTGTGCCTAACAGTAAATGAATACAAGGCAAGTAAAAGTGTAGGAAGTAGTAAACCGAAAAAGCACACAGTAGCTACAATCCACAGTTCTAGCATATAAAGTACACAAGTAAACAACCAAAAACAAGTAGAAAACATGTAATCCTATAGGTAGCTCTTACAGCCTATCCCCTATGGTTCATCCTACAAGTACTAGTAACCCTCTAGGAGGCACATAAAGTCTCACCCCTCTAGTTCAGCTAAGAGTATACTTTCTGAGGAATCGTTGACCGTCAATTCCCCCTATAGTCTCATATCATACTAAAGGATCCTTGGGAAAGCACTCAACGTCTAATTCCCCCTATGGCCCGCGTTGAGGTACTACAGACTCTCTGAGGAAGCACTCATCGTCAATTCCCCCTGTGGTCTCGCATCGTATTAAAAGACACTCTGGAGAATCCCTTACGTCCATTCTCTCTATGGCCTACTACACTAGGTTCTCACAGTCCAGTATTAAATATCATACTCAGAGCACACATATCATCCCAATTAAACCTCATGAACTACTTGGATATCATTCTAAGGTAGAAAAGCATAACAATATAATAGCCCCACTATCCTACAACTAGGCATGGCAACTAGAAAAAAGTCTAATAAGAAAAATATGCGGGGAAAAGCATAGTAACAGAGTATAAATTATCCAAATTCACAAGCAATGATCTCTACTCAAGATATCAAGTAAATCAGTTAAACAACAGGGGAAAAACAGGAAACCCACAATTCCACGTTCAAGGGAATTGGTCAAATTTGCATAAAATATTCATAGTCATCCTAAGGAAAGGCACAAACCACCTACATGGATTCTAGGAGATCAAAATACATGAGCCACACATATTGATTCTCCTTAGAATAGTGAAGATCTATGAAGATGAAAAAAAAACATTCAATAGATGATAACTTGATAAAGAAGAGGAATTGGTAAACAAGGCTCTTGGAGAAGGGAGGACTCACTACTGCGGTTCCAACGCAATCGACGGAGATCAAAATGGAGAACGGAAATATGAACGGTGGCTAGGAGATGATTCGTAGATTCCTAGAACCCTCGGACGAAGAAGCTGGAGATGAAGAGCTTTTCGTCGATTAGGCACGACCCTGGTCTGTTTAATGATAAAAAAAAATTACACGACGTGTACATTTAGAATACATGGCATGTACTAGGTTTTTTATTACTCCGCATTAAGCGGCCTCCACATCACCCCTACACCCCGTGTGTGTGGCCCAGGCATGGACAACACATGGCTTCGAGCCGAAAAAGAGTACACAACATGTAATTCAAAAATTTACAGAAACTCCATTTTTTCTCAAAAACTCTCAAAAAAGGAAAGACATACCTCAAACGAAGATCCGGGTTCTTACAAAACCACTTTGTAATGTCCCAGTTCCAGAAGCCACCTAGAGGTGCCCCATGCCCTGTTCACCACATGACCTCAAACACATTTCCCCAAATGCTAGAGACTCCAGAATAGTAGTGAGGGCCTTGGTAAGTTATTGGGGAAACTATTCCCTCATTTGTTAAGGTATACAAAGAAAAGAAATTAACATTAAATAGTGTAAGTAGTAAACAATATGAAAAAACTAAAACCAAATAGTAGAAGAAATGAATATATAGTAAATATGATAATGATGCAACAGGTACAAGTATCTATGGAACCCAACAAACACAATAACATGCTTAAATACAAGTAAAAACAAAGTACTAAAATATATAAAGTCCTGCAACATCACAATCCTAAGCTTGGTCCCTTTCTCTCCAGCTCCAAGAAATCTTGTACCGGATGTCGAAGGGTGCTTTCCCTTATCTATACCTACAACAAAAAAGTCTTCTTGGGCCAAAATGCATGGCCCAAACTGTTTGTGAGATAAAATACCATTAAGAAATCACCCAAAGATCTGTTCCTAACAGTCAATGAATACAAGGCATGTAAAAGTGCAGGAAGCAGTAAATAGAAATAGAACACACCAACTACAATCCACAGTTCTAGCATATAAAGTACCTAAGGAAACAACCAACAACAAGTAGAAAATAGATAATCCTCTTGGTAGCTCTCAAAGACTAACCCCTATGGTTTAACCTACAAGTACTAGAAACACACTATAAGGCACATATAGTCTCACCCCTCTTGTTCACCTATGAGTAGACTTTATGAGGAAGCACTCACAGTCAATTCCCCCTATAGTCTCTTATCGCACTAAAGGCTCTCTGGGAAAGAACTCAACGTCTCATTCCCATTGTGGCCCATGTCGAGGAACTAAAGACTCTATGAGGAAGCACTGATCATCAATTCCCCCTATGGTCTCGCATTGTATTGAAAGGCACTCTAGAGATTCCCTTACGTCCATTCTCTCTATGTTCTACAACAGTAGGTTCTCACAGTCCTGTGTGAAATAAACATGCTCAACGAATTCATATCATCCCATGTAAACCTCAAGAACTACTTGCCTATCATTCTAATGCACAACATCATAACAGTATAACATCCCCACTACCCTACATCTAGGCATGGAAACTGGAAAAAAGCCTAATAAGCATAACATGAAAGGAAAATCACAGGAACACTGTATAAATTATCCAAATTCACTAGAAATGATCTCCACTCAAGCAATCAAGAAAAAAAAATCAAAAAACAAGGAAAAAATAGGAATCCCACAATTCCCCGTTCAAGGGAATTGGTGGAATTTGCACCAAATATTCACATACATCCTATGGAAAGGAAAAAACCACCTACCTGGATTCTAGGAGATCAAAATACTTAGCCACACAGATTGATTCTCCATAGAACGGTGAAGATATATGAAGACGGACTAAATGTTCTACCAAAAATAAACTAAGAAAGAAGTGGAATTGGTAAAAAAGGCTCTAGGAGAAGGGATGACTCACCAATGCGGTTCTAATGAAATCAATGATGATCGGAATAGAGAACAGATAGAGGAAAGGTAGCTCAGAGAAGATCCTTGGATTCCCGACACTCTCAGACGAAGAAGCTATAGAAGAAGAGCTTTTCGTCGATTAGGCGCGACCCCGGTTTGTTTAATGAAAATAAGTACACGACATGCACTTTTAGTGTACACGGTGTGTACTAGGTTTTTTTGTACTCCGCATTAAGCGGCCTCCACATCACCCCTACACCTCGTGTGTGTGGCCCAGCCATGGCCAGCACACAGCTTTGAGCCAGAAAAGAGTACACGGCATGTACTCAAAGAGTAAAGGGCGTGTACTTCAAAAAATTTTAGAAACTCCGTTTTTCTCAAAAACTCCTAAAAAAGGAAAGAAATACCTCAAAAGAAGATCTGGGTTCTTAAAAACTTTACCACTTAAAGAAATTTGTCCACGAATTTCCCTAATGAGACGTGGAAGAAGAATCCCCAAACAACTCTTTCCACTGCGATCGTACATCGGCTTCCCTTTACCAGGTCTCATCCTGTACTTGTCTGTGCTACCATAGCACCTGTACTATATGAACAGACCGCCTACGGAGAACCTTCGTACTAAGATCGAAAATCCAGATAGGATGCTCCTCAAATGATGCATCCGCTTTGAGGTAAACTTCCTCTGGTTGAAAGACATGTGATGGTTATGAAAAGTAATGTCGGAGCTGAGAGATGTGGAAGACGTCGTGCATGGACCAATACCTCTGAGGTAACTACAACCGATAGGCAACCGGTCCAACTCTCTCCAATACCTCAAAAAGCCCGATTTAATGTGGTGACATCTTACCCTATCTCCGAATCCTCCTGTGTCCTAGTCTCAGTGTGACATGCTGGAAAACCTGATCCCCGACATCGAACTCCAGAGGTTGTCTCCGGTGATCAGCATAAGACTTTTTTCAAGACTATTCTGGATCCATCCTCTTCCGAATCATTTCTATCTGCTTTGAGGGCTCCTGAACAGGACAAGGTCCCAACAAAGCTGCCTCTCCTGCCTCCAGCCAACATAAGGGTGATCGGCATGGCCTACTGTACAAAGCCTCGTAAGGTTGCATCAGAATAGTCTCCAGAAAACTATTTTTGGGGGAGAATTACACCAGAGGGATATGCTTCTCCCAAGAACAGCCAACATCTATAATGAAAGCTCAGAGTATATCATCAAGAACCTAGATCATACGCTCGGACTGGACATCTGTCTAGGGATGGTAAGCTGTACTCAAAAGTACATGTGTACCCAAAGCCTTCTGAATCCCCTACCAGAACCAAGAAGTAAATCATGCATCTCTATCTGAAACAATGGATTTGTGAAATCCATGCAGATGTACAATCTCCCGGATGTACAACCATCCCAGATCATCAACATGAAAGTCTCCTTGATCGGCAAGAAGTGAGCAACCTTTGTAAGCCAGTCGACGACAACCCAAATAGTGTTGTTCCCTCGAGGTGACCTCAGTAACTCTGTCATAAACTCCATCACGACGTCATTCCACTTCCACTCCGGAATGAGTAACTGCTGTAAAAGGTCTTCTGGCCGTTGATGTTCCACCTTCACTTGCTAACATATATAAAATCTCATAATGAAACCAGAAAAATATCTCTTCATACCTTTCCACCAGTACTGGCAATGAAGATCCTGATACATCTTGGTGACACCAGGATAAATTTCACAAACAGAAGAATGAAAATCCTCCATCAGCTCCACGCGTATATCTACCGACACCCATACATGTCCCTTGAAGCGCAAGATCTCATCCTCACCCACTGTCCATCCCGAAAGAGGGTCCTCTCTAGATAGGCTCTCCCAAATGACTATGCTTTATGTGTCTAATAGCTGCCTCATCCGTACCCGATCTAGAAGCATAGAGGTAATGACTACAGAATGTAGGTAATTCTATCCCTGTCTGTCGTGCACCTCCATATGCATCATAGAGAAAAGATACATCAGCTGCCATTCACTACTGACCTCATAAACTGCATGTATCTGAGTTCTCTTACTCAACACATCTTCCACTGCGTCACCCTTTCCCGACGTATAGGCGATATCAAAATCAATAGACTGAAGATACTCGACCCACATACGCTGTCTCAAATTCTTATCACACATAGTGAATATATACTTGAGACTCTTATGGTCGGTGAAAACAACGAAGTTCTCTCCCAGAAGGTAATGTCTACAATAGCGCAAGGCATGAACAACAGCTGCCAACTCCAGATCATGCATCAGGTAGTTCGTCTCATGTGGCCTCAACTGCCGAGACCCATACCCAGCGACTACATCTCCCTTCATAAGCATAGCTCCAAGCCCGACACCTGAGGCATCTCAATAAACAGTGTATCTATTTCCCGGCTCTGGCAAGACTAGTATCAGTGCTGGCGTAAACATCCCCTTTAGCTCATGAAAGGCTGACACAAAATAATCTGACCATAAGAACGTCGCTCCCTTCTTGGTCAGAACTGTCAATAGTGCTGCTAGGTGTGAGAAGTCTTGAATGAAGCATCTGTAGTATCCAGCCATCCCTAGGAATCTCTGCACCTCAAAAACATTCATTGGATGCTCCCAGAAAACAATAGCTCTCACAATCTCTGGGTACACAGACACTCCTGCCTCCGAGATTACGTGACCCAAGAAGTGAATCAGATCCATCCAAAAGTGGAACTTCGAGAGTTTAGCATAATGATGATGCTCTATGAGTTTACTCAAAATGATATCAGGATGGATATCATGGTCATGTCGAGTGTGAGAGTACACTAAGATATCATCCATGAAGGACACAACGAAGGAATCCACGTAAAGATGGAACACTCAGTTCATTAGCGCCATGAAAACTGGTGGCTCATTAATGAGGCCGAAGTGCATAACCATATACTTTTAGAGACCATACCTTCTCATGAAGGCTGTAAGAGGTATATCTGATGGTATAACGCACAACTGATGATAACCAGACCTCAAATCGATCTTCGAGAACACTTGGGATCCTCGAAGCTGATCGAAGATATCATCAATCCTTGGAAAGGGATATCGGTTCTTGATCGTCAGCTGGTTCAACTTCTAATAATACACACAAAGCCTAAGGGTACCGTCTGCCCTATTTTCAAACAGGACAGGAAAACCCCATGGAGGAGTACTGGGTCGGATGAAACCCTTTCCTTGTAACTCCTCCAACTGCTTCTTGAGATCCTTCAACTCAGTTGTAGCCATCCTATAAGGAGGAATGAACACCAGTACCGCTCCTGGTACGATCTCGATAGATAAGTACACCTCACGCTCCAGAGGCAAACCTGAAAAGTCCTCTGGAAAGACATCCCTAAAACGATGCACCACTGGAGGAAATTCCAACTGTGAAGTCCACTGATCATCCAGATAAAAACTAGCAATCTGGGCCGTCACCCTTCCTAGCCCATGATGCTCGAGTCCTGCTCGACTCGTCTGGACATCCCATTCGCCTCTATGAAGAAAATACTCACCCTCTGGTGAGATAAAACTCACCATGTGATGATAACAATTGACGAATGCCTGGAAGGGAACCAAACTGTCCACTCGAGAATGACAAAATAGCCTGTCATCTCTAGGATGTAGAGGTCACATAATAAACGATACCCTGAAACCTCGAGAGGGAACTCTCTACACTGACATACACTAGATGTCCTTGTCACCAAAGGTGTGTTTAGTGTCAACGATTCGGTAGAAGAAAAGGTACAGAGCCCAAGGATATCTATGACAGAAACAAAGATAAATCTATGTGTAGCACCAGTATCGAAAAGAGCTGAAGATAAAACTGAGGCTTCTAAAATCGCACCTCGAACGGTAGAAGGTCCGAGATCCTACTCTTGATAGTTCTGCTCCATTGCAAAAGCCTAGCCTATCCCGCGGTCCTGTGACCCTGCCTGACCACTCAGATCTGATCCTTCCTTCTGGCGCTGAAAGAGTGGTGGCTGACCACCACGACCTCGACCTCCACCTCAGCCCGAATGGCCAGAAGAACTCCATTTCCCCGACTGGTGAGAAACTGGTGGTGTTTCACCTGAACGAGGAATCATAGAATAACTCTCGTAACCAACTCCTAGTGAGAAAACCTGTAAGAAATGCTAAAGGTGACCCATCTTGCCGCAATATAGGCACTCCATGGGGTCTCTCTGTCACTGTGGCCTCCTGTTCCCTGATCGCCCATGCTGGTAGCATATCACCTGGCAGACTGATGATGCATCTTGACTCCTCAGATCACTGCGTGTAGACTCCCTATGGTGCTTCTTGCTATCATCTGGAGGAAAACTAGCTCTGGAAGTAGAACTGCCCTGGCTCGCAGCTCCGGAGTCTCTCAGATTGCGCTCCACAATTAGTGCCTGGTTGATGATAGAAGTGATGGAAGTCAACTGGAAGAGATTCACCTGGGAGGTGATCTCCTACTTGAGACCATCCTTAGACTTCCTCGGGAAGAACATCCCATCCCCACCCCAGAGGGGTGTGAAACGCTGCAACTCAGTGAAACGAGAGGAGTAATCTATAACAGAATGTGTACCCTACTCTATGCTCATGAATTCCTAGGCTCGGCCGTCCCTCAGGGTCTCCGGGTAGAAGTAGTCATAAAAGACGCGCTGGAACTCCTCCCAAGACATAAAATGCTAATGAACCGCTTGTGAGATCACGTCCCAGCACCTCTTGGCAGAGTCTCATAGAATAGAGTTAGAGAGCTTGACACGCCTCTCTGGAGGCATCTCCAGATTCTCAAAGATGGTCAACATGGCATCCAGCCATGACCCTACAGCCTGAGGTCTTCCTTCCCCTAAGAAAGTGGAAGGATTGTGCTGCTGGAAAACCCACGTCATGTCTTCCATATTCATTGTAGAAGGAAGTTCTCCCTGAATGGTCTTCATAATCCTCAAAAAACCATCCCCAAACTGCGCATCAGCGCCTAATACTGGTATGACAGCTGGTGCCAAGGCTGGCCCGACTGGAGGATTGGCAGGAAGTCCCTAATTAGCCATATCTGGCATCTGATCACTGTCTGACAACTGACGTACAACTGGAGGACGTATCCAAGGCATATCTCTGAAAGATAAAAACATACCATAGATTAGGAAAACTAGGACAGATAACCAAGGAGTAAAAAACGAAAACAGGAGAAGGAAACACACAAGATTTACAAAACAATACTACACAACATGTATAAAATCTACACGGTATGTACTTAACTCAGTTTCCCTACCCATGTCTCCTTGCACGACTAACCCACACAGTCTTGTTAAACTAAGACAACATGGTGTGTGCCTAGTGGACACGGTGTGTAGTAGACAAGGTTTCAACGATCTATGTTTCTAGCTACACGGCTGGCTACACAGGTGAGACTACACGGCGTGTTCCAAACAAACACGGCATGTACTTGAAGATTTTTCCCGACCATGTTGTTGGAGACATGGCCAAGTACACGGCTGACCCTTACACGACGTGTTCTGAAAAAACATGGCATGTATGGGAGAAGATAACACCGACCCATGTTTCTCGTGACAGGTCCGAGTACCTAGAATGAGACTACGCGGCGTGTTTCTATCCATCACGACGTGTTCTACTCGAGTTTCCCCGACCCATGTTGTTATTTACATGGATGGGTACACGCTCACTACTACACGACATGTACCTACCATACACGACGAGTTCCTATTGATTTTGAAAACCCGTGTTTCTGCTCACACAATCAAAGACATGGTCTAAAACTACACGGTGTGTATATATAATGTACACACCGTGTATTCTTGGTTCTTTTCTCACCCCTCTTCATGAGTACTATACCTGTGTGAGACGAGTCTTGACTTTCAATCATTATCATCGATGTGATTAACATGATTTCCTGTGTGGACTGAGTTGTGATTTCTTGTGTGGACTGGGTTGTACTCGGGATCGTGAGTTGGAGCCGAACTGGAATTGATGACCTAGGTATAAGTATGGGAATATACCTAAGTAGATTTGTTTGATACTTCATGTTTGTATATTTCCTTTTTGGTATATCCTTTGTGGATTCTGGGAGACCTTCGAGGGTCTCGGGGTCCCTACTTAGTATTGTATACTCACCCCTGCACAGGCTATGCCCGCACTACGTTGTGTTGGATGCAGACAACAGACATCACTGATCGAGGTGGAGTCTTGTAGAGTGGGATAGTACCTCAAGCTGGACCACTTGGCAGGATGTACACAGAGCGGACTGCCGGAACCGAGGATATGAGGAGACCATTTGTACCCACACTTTTTGTGGGATATCCATATGGAGACTCAGTGGTTGCTGGTTTACTTTATTACAACTGTTCTTTCTTTACTGTTGTATTGTACTTTCAGTTGGGTTTGTATTCTAGCCCATTTACTTTCCAGCACTTACTTTTGTACTTAGTTTACGTAGTTCTTACTTTATCTTGCGTACTCAGTAGTGTTTGTTTACTTATATGAAGGCAATGACTTCCCTTTTATCGGGATTTACGCCTTTGGTGCTAGTCGCCAGACCTTGGCCTATGGAAGGTGGGCTTGGGGTAGTCACGGCACGTGCCCCGAGGACGGGTCGTGACAGTCCTAAAAATATATGATTCTTCCAAATGACTTATATAATCTTAAAAATGACATTTATGAACTAGCTGGGATTTTCTTGTCCTTTTACAGTAACTATAGTACCCATATATTATGAAAATACAAGAATGACATTTGTAACATTATATAAGATAGTTGGTTGGACCGTATATTTTGGACAATTATATCATTTAAGAAAAAATTATTTGTTTTAGAAACTCATTTATGTATATTTTTTCATTATCTAGTAATTGGTAAAGTGTTCCATGATTGATGTACATTGACTTTAAATTAATTTTGTGTAATACTCAATAAATTACAAAAATATACTCCCAAAGATTGTATTAGTTTAGTTTCATTGAAAACATGGAACATAATCTTATAACATGGTGAAATATCTTAAAAATATCCCATAAATACCTTCCTCTTTTGTTTTCCTACCTAAAATCATTCATTATATCATGGTTAAAAGAAAACATAAAAAAAGGGTGATCTCAAATGCTCAGTAAGGGTAAACAGAGAGAACATAAAACAAACCATATATATAAGACTGTAAAAACATAAAATTATAGTTTAAATATAAAAATCCTGACTCATTCTACACCAAGATTAGCTTTCACTATATGCAACACCATTTTATCTTGAACTATAGGCAACAATATACTTGGTTTCTGTTATTCACAATTTCATGTTCTATTGATAGAATTCATTTCATGAAAAACTGAGTATATATTTTTATCATTGTATAAAAGTACTATGTTTGGATTATTTTATATGAAATGCCAAATAATTCTTATAACACTGTCTTGTCTTGCATTACACACTTGAGAAACCTTCCTCAATTGCATGTGTTGTACGCAATATCGAGTTTCACTAAAAAATGATGTATTATTAAAATATTAACATTTAATGGGATATAAACTTGAATTTATGACTATTATTAGCCAAATTTCTAATTTTATTAACATTAACATTAATATTATTTATTTTCAAGGAATGATAAAAGAACAAATACATTTTTTTATAAAGGAATTATTTTTTAAAAAAAATCAGTTTTCTTCATTTAGATGGCTCACCCATTTTAAATATTGTTTTAATCACATTTATATATTATATTTGACCAAAAAATCCTTTTTTGAAGAGGTACATCAAAATTTATTTTGGTTTATTTTTGGGTAATTTTTTGATAAAATTGATATTTTAATGAATAATGAAAAATATTATATTTATTTCAAAATAGCCTTTTCATTTAATTTATTTAATTAGCTAGATAATATTATTTCATATTTTTAATGTGTAATTGGATTATGTATTTATAATTTAATCTAATTTTGTTCATATGAAGTAATTTCACATTTAAATTGAACATAAACACAAGTAAATCTTTTGATTGATTTTAATTCTTAGTAAACTACTTTCTGGTTTTGAAAACATGAATTAATTGTAAATTAGTTTCTACCAATTATGTGTTTTGAATTTAGAAAAATTCATTCTATATTTGGAATCATAAGGTACAAATTATATAAATAGATTCCTTTTATTTTTGGATATTATAAATAGTATCTTTAGTAATTATTTTTATTTATTGTGGTTAAAGGGTATATTTGGAAAATGAGGGTAAAATTAATATTATAATAATTTAAAACTACCCTAACACATGTCCTAATCATATTTTATGAGTCAAAGGCGACCAAAACAACCCATAGGCCTTATTCTGGCCATTCCAGAATCAATTGGGTGTCAAAATAACATGTTATAATAATGAATTTAAAGTTAAGGGAAATATAACATAAACCTGCATCTTTTTAATAAAACAATTTTAATATGGGGTTATATAACTGATCTACATAACAATAAATATTAATTCTAAATGTAAAAATATTAAATACATAATTTAATTTTATTTATAATTTTTAGACATTAAAAAAATATATTTATTTCTAATTCAATGATGATGAAGTGATTACCTTATTAATTAATTATTCAAATAAATGATATTATAAATATTCAAATACATGTAATTTGAACATGTTGATTCCATAAAAAAATATATGGTATATATTGACTTTTTATATTTTAGTTAATTGTTTTTTTTCAATGTAATCATGTTTTTATGACTAACAAAAATCAATTACTTTCTAGTGTCAAAATTGACATAAATGAGTTTGTAAAACAAATAATGTTTTATTAAATGAAATAGTAGTCCAAAAAATATAATATTCATCCAAACGACATATATAATGTTTCAAATTTCATTAATGAACCACTTTTGGTTCTCTTGGAATTTAATAGTTACTATAGTAACCATATTTTAAGAAAATATATGAAGACCTGATAAGAGATAATGTTTTTAACTAAGGGTTAAAGATAAAATATACGGTTAATTTTGTGACCTAAATATCTATAAAACCTATTTTATGAGGGTATTGAGCCCCATTATTATCATAACCTCATTATATATCACTTTGGAACTGTTATAATCTGAATATAAATTTATAATAAAATAATATTACAAGATGTCCATAAAGTGCCCCTCCTCCTTCCTATTAAAGGCCACAACCTCTTCCCATTTACTCCCACCTCTCAAGCCCGAAGTCTCATCAAAAATCTGCTCAACTAATCTCACAAAATACCTAACTTCCTCCTATAGTACTTAAAATAGGTATAAGGAAAATCAATAATATCTTTTGGATCAAATCAAAAGAAGTTACCCGATTTTGAGGTAACGTCTTCTCTCAAGTTCTATTCCTTTATTTTCCATCTCTACTCCCTATGATCTTATTATTCAATGATTATATGAAAACAAAGATATCCTAAATATACTATGATTTTTTTATTATAAGGATTAAAACTACACACACACACCTCAATCTAATGGATATGATCATTCTATTTCTGTGTACGGTGAACTACTACCTCACGAAATGATGACTGTTCAAATTTCTCCTACCACCTATCATATTTACCAATATAATGGAACTGAATTTATATATGATATATATTATATTTATATTTTCTCAATTATTACGTAATTTTTATTTCACAACATACATTTATACTTTCTATAATGGGTAAATATGATAATTTCATTTGAGGAAGTGCGAACTACCGCCCCCTCAAAGTGATATGATTCATTCAATCCACACATGGAATTTATAAAGGATGGAGTTAATGAACTTATGTAACACATATAACAGATATATTATAATGTATTTATAACATACCTAGTTATCATTTAGTTTTCATTCCATTAATATTATAATAAAATGTGAATAGTGGTCATGATTACGTACGACTTACCATCTCCACGAATGGTGCATTTCATTTATTATCTCCAATGTTATTGAATATTCTAAATAAATATATAATGGTTATAAAATATATTTAAATCATGACTAATATTCTCTATATAATTGACTTATGACCACATGGATAATTTTCATCAAAACAAGTTCATTTTTTTGACTTAAGTATTGATACTTAGAAAAACATCTGATACGAACTCAAATAATTAACTAATTGTAATAACATGGTAATAAGTGATATAAAATTAATAATAACCTTTAAAAAGGTTATTAATCAGGTATAAATTAACTTATGATTATTAGTAAATAAATTAATGAATGAACAAGGCAAGTTAGACTCAATGTAAGGGACTTCATGTCCATATCCTTTCATTGAGGTATATTTAAATGTTTACACCAACTTCATTTATATGGTTATTTATTTGGGAATTATGGTAATATTTTGGTCCCAAAAATGGTATGCAATGAGATTATATTTAGTGATGTGTTTTTTCTACTTGTTAAAGCTGAAATGCTTTACTTTATGATAGAGTATTTATGGATTAAATGATATTCATTGACAAAAAAATTTCATTTTGTATTTATCACTTACTAAAAATTTTATGATCATCCCATTTTATGAAATATTTTTCAAAGGACTTCAAGAAGAATATAGTCAAGGATAGGATCATGGAAAATTTATGCTATTAAAACATGGAAGGAAACCATGTTTCATTTTAAAGAGTTTATGTTTTATATAAAATGGATAGTCAATTAAAGTGTCTTTTTGTAATATTTATGTTCTTATGTATGAGTTATGCCATAATTATATAAATATCTAAACATGAAAATATCCTTGATGTGAATTAATGTAAAATTATTATCTTATCTCAAGATTCTGTAATGTTTATAGATGGGGCCTTATACCCCACCTATTTATTTCCTTTTAACTATTTATAGTAATCTGTAGATAATTACAGGATATATGTAAAAAAGAGAAGATAAATGAGTTTCAATAAATAGTGAACTATTATAGGAAGATATAACCATCCTTCCACTTCTTCACTATCATAACAAGGTCTATGTGAATCCTTTGATTTGAAAATAATATGAGGAAAGGATCACTTGAAACATTTTTATGTATCATTGTTTAATTTATAAAATTATCCTCTAAATTATTGGTTTATGTATTATAATAAAACATTTTAAAATTATTTTATAAAATATGTGTTTACATTTTGGGAGTTTTGGTAGATTTAATTTGTTGAAGAAATGGGTGGTTTTAACCATTTTCTGCATGAAATTTTAAAATTAATTAATTTAATTTAGTTTAGGATATATTTATATATATTATTCCTGATAAATTTACTATAAATCCACAAAATGTTAAAATATAAAATGATATAACATGATGCTTATTTTATGGATAGCCTTGATTTTATAGTAAAATAATAGTTTTTTTCACCATGTTATCAAAATTAGACATATAGTTGACTAAAAAGGATTGTTTATAAATAGAAAAAGACATGTAGAATCATTTTTCATTAAATATGTTAATCATGGTGATATTTTTTTAATAAAGAATAAGATGAATCTATAGGTAATCCCTTTTTACATGTAGAATAACAATTTAATGAGTTTTGTGAAACACCTATATAACCTTTTAATTTATTAAATTTAAGTGGATGAGAAATATATTTGATTTTTAAAATGAATGTAGTGAAGTAGTGGGACGAAAATAAATCTATTGTGGGAGGTTCAATTTAAAAAATGGGTATGGTTTATTTCTTGTAAATGGGGATATATAGATGGAATGTTAAAAGTGAATTGTTTAATAATGAGTATGTTTTAATCCAAGTATTTATTGATATTGAAATATAATGATGTTAAGGGAGTTTTTATAATGGATGTTTCATAGAAATTCATGTTCTATTTTAAGGGAAGATAATATTGTTGATTCTTGAAGAACATTGATGAAAATATTCATGTTTGAACCTCTATTTATAATTATTATTTGTTTTGTTTTTCATATTTAATACAAGTGATTAAGATGAGAGTAATATCTACAATATTTTAGAAGGATGTTAATTATCATCATCTAGTGATGAATGTGAAGAATATCTACTACCTATAAAAAGGTAAAATCTAATTTGAAGAAGGATCATCCATTATGTGTTGCATATTCACATTTACACATAAATATAAATAGATCTTTTATAAAATGTAGTTTATTAGTGCTTCAATATTTAAATATCATGATCACATTAAAATGATAATTTTTTAAGAATAGATTTTTCTATAGACATCTAGGGAGAAATATTGATTCTGAGAAATTTTCAATATTACACATTGAATTTTCTATATCCTAGATTCATATACATCCATTCACACACATGGTATTTTAAAAGAATTAATTCATGGGATTTGACAGAGTGAATAAATCTATGATAATTTAAATATCACATGAATAAAAACATGATATAATTTTGCTATTATATATATTTAATAAAAGGATAACCACGACTGAATTTAAATGAGTTATATATAAGAATTAAATATATAACATACAATTGAAATTACACGTAGTTTCCGTGTCTAATTTAGAAACTTTATTAAACAAATATTAAAAATAATTATAAAAAAATAGGGAGAAGAAGGTAAATATATAAATATATTGATATAACCAATCAATGAACATGAAAAAGTAAAACTAATATGTATAAATGATGATAAATAAACCAAATTCATCATTAGAACGCATTTATTTTAAATAATATGGTGATAGTGATAATTGTTTTAAGAGTTCATATGCATTGAGAATGACTGAGAAGTTCAAAAGCATGGGAAGTATTATTCTTGACTGACCATGGTAAAGTAATCAAAGAGATAAATAGAAGGAATCATGTGTTTTCTTAAAGGATGAAAAAATAAAACATACTCCCTTCACTAAAAGGAAGTTACAATTGACGAACAATTTATGGAAGGATTACTCGAGGACCCTTTTAGGAACTATCAATATGGAGTATAAGAATCTCAATAGGAACATATTCAGGTTATTTTTAATATATAAATTCTACTAAATAGATCATATGTAAAGAAAACATCATGAGGTGAATTCTATGATCACTCGAGAGCATGCATTTAAAAATATTAGCTTAAAATATTTTTAGGTGAATGAATGTACATAAAATATATGTTTTATAGAGGATAACTAATTTATTATAACTCAGATCCAAACAGGAAAGTAGTAGGAAATCAATGTTGAAACATATAAATCAGATGTGTTCTTCCATTATTTACTACATTACTTAATAAAATTTTAGAGGCATGTGGAAGAAATGATCAAACATGAACTTGTTACATAGGTTGAGTTAAAAGAGATAATATCATAAAAATGTATCATTTAATCACCCCTCCCCCACTCAATGGGCACACTAGAGCTAGGCCCCACAAATACAATGAATGGAAAGAACATAATGATTTTTAAAGAGGGTAAATTCTTAAACTCACATACAATGGTTGTTGAATTATTATATAGTAAGGTAGGTTATTTTATGATTTTTCCTTATTCATCAGGTTAATCCTCACTTATCTTGTCTTGGAATGGGTTTTCGTTTTTACATCTACTTAAAATATGAATATTTGAACCTCAAAAAACATATAAGTGGTTTCATAGACGTGTTTAGTGATGAATTAGAATGATTAATTTCATATTTGAAATCCCGAAATTGATTATTGTGATGTTATATGATACAACCCCTCATAAATGGATATTTTTATTTACAATTATTATATTCATGGAATTGTATGATACGTAAATAAGCACTGTCTTATAATTCCACACCATATTTTTAAAAAAATTATGTAAAATTATTGATATTAAAAAATTGAGCGTTGTATTCATTATATCTATAATGTTTTATGAAGAGTTTGTCATCCTTGTGACCTCCTACATATAGATATTCCAAAACATTGTAGAAATTTCAAATCTGTTATGTGGATTTTTGATGTTCTTCATGAAATTCCATGCCTATGAACATTATATTGTCATTTATTGAATTAATTAAATGGTTTATTGATGCAAAACTCATTCCAAAATAATTAGTCAATTGTAAGACCATGGGACCAATATTTTTTAGAAACACAGAAAACAATCATTTTACATTACATTATAAGGGTTCTTCTTGGGGAACACCATGACATGTTGAAATCCATTTTGAGTATAATTTTACCTAGAATTGAGTTTTTATTAAACTCTAATTAACCCTCATTGGTTTTTCCCCAATAGTAACAGACCAAATATACATGACTTTAGACTATATCAAATTGTTTTTTGTAAAATTTCTAATCTATCATTCTTTGTCTCATGTTAAATATATAATTTTTTTTATTTATTTTGGTTATTACTATTTAATTATTTATGTATATAATTTATTTACATAATGTGAATAATTTATTCTATACTTTAATTTTTTTTACTACCCCTTATAAATTTTTCATATCATTCTATACATGTTATGTCTGGAAATATATGTCATAGTTTTTATATACCATGCATTTTGTTTTTTATATTGATATAAAAATTAATTTTAACCATGAGTATAATTTATACATGGGATGAAATATAATTATCATGGAATTAATATCAATCTTGAGTGAACAACCATTGGTACAAGGACTTTGGGTTATACTTCTTATCAAACTAAAGTATTATTCCTTCTTCAAGACAATTTGTGTTTTGATAGTGACAATTCCATGCTTACTCATGTGAATATTATTGATTAGATACAATTATAAACCATTAAATGAGAGAGATTAAGCTACATTTATTATGGGATACATTTGGATATGTGTACATATATTTGTCTTCTAGTTTTTTTAATAACATAAATTTTGTGTTTTTTAAAGAGTTTCAAATTAATATGGGTTGAGAATATTTATTTAGTGTACGGAATATAGACTCTAAAACAAAATCATTACAAGAAGTAAACCATAATGAAGAAATATTTAATATTAACTATTTTAAGTGATGTAATAATTATTAATTTAATATTAATAAAATGTACATTTAATTAGTGAGGAATTAAAAATACATCGAACACTATGTGTGGTATTCCACAATAATAAAACACATATCATAACCTCAATCATCAAATTGGGAAGTTTCATTATAAAAAATCATTTCCATGGATTATCAATTTTAATGTATTTTGGATATGACAAACATTTAATTTTAGGTTACCAAATCCTAAGAAGATATTTATGCGACACATAACTATGAATCCCTGCCATTTTGGATTCTAAAGGAATAGAATTGGGTTTATATTAAATTTATGGATTCAGAAAAAGAGTTTTCAACAAAAAAAAATATGAGGGAAATATGTGATATGATTTCAAGGTGGGCCTACCAATTCTTTTTGAGGTGGAAAAATATGTGGGATGAAATATTATTCAAATATGTATCTTATCTCACTTAATAGATATAATGTATTAGGATATAATTATTATTTGATATACATTTAATAAAATTTCATATCAAATGAATATAAAACATGATACTCATTTGATAAAATATTATTATTTATATAATTTAATAATCATCCTTGAGTGTTAAATTGAGATCAATATTGTAGAAGGAAATACTAAAAAATAAACAATTCCTTGATTATTACTATAAATTAAAAATATATCTTAAGAAAAAATGAATTTCTATGTGCTAGAGAAACCCCTTTCTATGAAACTGACCAGTGAAGCTGTTAAAAAATTGAAAATTCAAATCTATGATGATCATACAATGTATTTACTATATGTATCTACTCTCATGGTTGGGAACATTAAATTTGAGAGGAAACATCTGTATGATAATTTTTTCTTATAATATAATAAAAAACCCAATTTTTTTTTTGTTAGGAAGAAGCTAGGAATAAGAGGCATGAGGTTATAAGGGATCCCTTAAAAAGAAAAATTATGGAAACTATTTCAGTCTCACCTCAGGTTCTTAATATGATTTGGTATGTTAATGAAATTGGGATGTTGGTTTCACCAATTATCCTAATTTTCAAATGGATTTCATTCTATAATCCCTATCAGAATGACTCATATAGATTATTAATAATTATAGTATGAATAATTTTATAAAAATATTACTAAATATCCTTAACATGTGGAGGATTATTGAAAAAAACATAGGAGTAAAATACTCAAATGAAATAATGATGGTTTAGAAGGATAACGGTAAGTATATTTTTTGGATATTACAGATAATAATTCTTGGTGAGTCTCTTACACTTGTTAAAACAATAAAAGGGAAGGATGGATAGTTCATTAATTTTGTAAAATATTTCCATTATAGACGGATATATCCAAAATAATTAAACAATTATAAGTTAAAAGATAGAGATTACACCTTATGTTTTAACATTAAAAAATAAACTTATTTATTCTAAATCATATATTATACCTATAATATATGTTACATGTGTTTAAAATATAAAGGATTTCATTCCAGTATACGGTGATACTATGAAAATCCCTCAAGTACTATGTTTTAAATTCCTTCAAATGAATTCATATTTCAATACATAAAACATTCAACTGTGTGGGTTAATTACATATCATGGTTCCCATGGATTATTTTTGTAATTAATGAGGCTTTTTCTAACCCTATGATTTAGGTAACCATATCCTTATTTAAGATTTTGGTGATACATAGTTAGTAATTCATTATAGTTAGTATACAAAATAAATAGAGTTTAATTTTATACATTTTAATTACTTGGGAAAATATTTATGCACTCAATTTTCTATTATTCGTATATGAAACAATTGGTAAATTTCCCTTGATAATTAGCTAAAGTGACGAGGTTCCCTCAATATAAATATGATTACATAGAGAAATATAGATCATCACTCAATTAATGGATATTATGTTTAGGGTTATGAATTTTATTAGGATAAAATTAATTAAAATTATATAATGAGAATATATCAAATTGTATACTCTCCCATGGATATTCATTTGTTATAAATTAAACCATACATCATGATAATCCTTTTTAGTTATATTATAGGTATGACATGTAATATAATTCCGAATTATAATATAAGGTTGATAAGTATTCTCAAAGACAATAATTCAAGACATATAGATGTGAATGTTATAAAAGACAATTTTCTAATTCTAACATATTGGGATAGGATACCAGGTGTTCTTCATAATTTTTATAATAAAAACATATCAAAATTATAAAAAGGGATTAACGAATAGTTATGTAGATCTACATGTTAGAAATATTAAAAAGGCTATTTCATTAGAAATAATCACTATAGATACATGTCTATATAGTGGATTAGTTATTAATTTAGGAAAAAAATTATATTATTCATTCCATAAGTACAATTTTGAATTATGTATTGTTTCATTATGAATTTTTTAGTACTTATTATGAAAAAATTTATATATGAAAAAAATATGTTTTATAGGAGTTGAATTTTGATGAATGGTATTTAAATTCTCTATATGAATAATAATTTCTATAATATTTATAATCTGATTTTCAAAATTTATTTAAATACCACTTATCATTAGGATTGTCTCCTTAGGAATATAAATGAGAAGAAACTCAAAGACTCCATATATATGGATTGATAAAATAATTTATTTTGAATAATTCAATACATATACATATTTTTTATTATGAAATAAATGAAGAAACCATTAGTGGAAATAGTGATAGGGATAGTGGAAAATTTTATGATATAAATAATGATGTATATAGAAAAATGATTTCAAAATAATGTGGCTGGTAAAGTTAATTTGTAACCATTATTGGTAAATTTTTCCGGTATGGTTGTGTGCATTTCATGATAAATAAGTGTGAAACCTTTTAAATGTTAATGGTGTTCAAAACTGAAGTAAAAAAACAAATACGTAGAAGTATTTAGAATCTATAGTCTAATATTGTAGTTTAATACTTGTTCTAGGAATTCCCTAATCATTTGAGTGATTGTGGAATTATTTGAAAACTTTGTACTCTTTGAACCCTAAAATGGAATGGTTTGTCCTAAAAGAATAATTGTACCTTTTTTAACATGGATTTATTTATGTTGAGTTTGTGTGACCTTCCTATATCATTATGGGAATCTTCTCTAAAAACTACTACATTTAAATTAAATTTGTTCAATATTAATTAGTTATAGAGACTCTCTATAAGATATAACATGGGAGACATACAAATTTTTTCTTCATGATTATTATGAGTTATAAAATATATTTTCTATGTTTAGAAAATAAAACATTTCCTCAATCAGAAATGTATTTATTTATTAGTTTTCCAGTATAAATTCAAGGATATTAATTTTATATTCCTTTTGAAGAAAACATATTATTGTATTTAGATATTTCATTCCATGAGGTTGATATAATTAATTAAATATTCATTGGGAGGAAATTTAAACTATTAAAAGATCGGGAGAAAAATTACAAGAAGTGTTCCTGCAGTGGAGAGTATGCCAATAACAGATAGAGTTTTCGAATAAGAAATGCCTTAGATTAAATTATAACCTCAAAGGACATATAATATTCATTAGGAAAATGGGATAAATAGATTATATAATATAATAATTTTGAATTTATAGTCATTGATGATGATGTTACTCCCTGATAAATTACCATTGAAATTTTAGTCTCTATGAAATAGTTAAGGGCTGTGAAATTTGAGAGAGTCTCTATATAAAAAATAATTTGGAACATTTAAGATGCACATAAAGATGGGTTAAAAATATTTTTCATGTGGGATATCAATAATAAAACTATTATTTATTATACTTTAACTACCTATAATTCACTCTTAGTTCTAATGTGTTACAAAAATATTCATTGTATTGACTATAAAGAGGTATTTTCTTAATCTACAATGATAATATCTGTTCACATATTTCATGACATGGTATCCAATTTTTATTATGAGATATATCAGTTTTATATAAAAAATTATTTTTAAATTGGAATTTAGTCGATGATGTGTGTATGATATATCAAATTTTTTTGATGTTACAAATGAGTATATTGAGATTTACAAGATGAAATAGTATTTTAATGATTTAATGAAACATTATTAGATTTAAAACATCTCATTTGATTAAGAAATCAAATATTTTAACTTCTCAATGAATTTTAAGGATTCTTGTATATATAAGACATATACAACTATTGTAGTAATTATGATATTGATTATGGAATCCATACTACTTATCAAAAATAATATCAGGAATTTATTATTTTTAATGGTTTGGTTAGGAATGTTCTTCCCATTTAAATCAATAGTTTATGTAACAAATTTACTTTGTATAAATATTTATATATATGTATTAAATATCATTATTTAAGTGAGTCAAAAAAAATATATCAATGATGTGTTGTAGAGTTATAGAATTGACTATTCCAAAAAGAGATATTTACCAATATTTCATGGATTGAATCCTTAGAAGATTACATATATTTCAAAATAATTGAAAAGGATTCATATAATTACTTATCAATCCTTAATTGGAATCATCATGTATTTCATGTTATTTACTTTTTTGTATGCCGATTATTCTTTGATCATAATTATTGTATAACAATAAAATAACAATGAGAGTCACTGGATAGAAATAAAAAATAAATATAATTAGAGAAAAAGAGATACATAACCTTTCATGTTCTTTAAAATATAGTTTGATCTGATTGAAAAGGATTAGATAGATTAAAATTTATACTCTGAAAAAGAGTATATGTGAATGAGGTTCCCAGGATCCACACAAATATGTCAGATTCTAAAATTGATTTCTTTAAGCAGTATCTTTAAAACAAAGCGATATAAACCTATCATTTTGTATAAAATTACCAAAAGATATACATTACAAATTAAGATAATTGTAATGTCACATGAATGGAAGGATGAATGACTTCGATGATCATCTATATAAAAAAATTAAATTTTGAAAATGGTAAACACTTCTCGGTAATAAAATGATGCTAGATCTAATTCATGAATTATAAAAGGTTATACACAAAATCATAACATGTGGAAGGGAATCATTGTAAAGGGTGATCTCAAATTATCATGAATGGAAATCATATCAACATACCATACAAGGTGAGTCAATAATAATATGAGAAACCAACAAAAGTAGAGTAATATCATTTTAAAAGATAATGAAAAAGTAATATTTTTCCATAATCGATTATAGTACGTCAGGTAATCTCAAAATATAAAATATATACTCTAGTTTAAAAGTGAAATATAATAAGCCTAATCAATGGAGTATATTTATTGTCATACATAAAATATGTCATAAGATTGATGGACTAATTATATGGAATTATGGAACAAACAAAATTATAGAAATTATATGCCAAGATCCTCCAACAATTAATTGAACATATAATAGACTTTGGTTAATAACATATCTAGAATATGAGGGTTTTTATACACTAATCATGTTCCCATCATCTTGGGATAAACATATCATGTACCATTTGTCTTTGATAAATTATTCTATGTACCCATGGGATTGTGATTAATCGTCTCATTTACAATTTCACTACAGATAAATCCTCATGTATCCCCTTTTTCTTTAGATAAATATGCTCATGTACCCTATAGATTGGGATAAATCCAAATGTGTAACCTTGTGAATGGGATAAGTTCTCATATGTTCCTTTCTGATCTCTTGAAATAAAAACATTAATAATTTATTTAAGGGTGATATAGGACCCCACCAATAATTCATCAATATATATGTGTTCTAATAGAAAATGTTTATACTTCAAGAATCACATAATTTCAACATAGAAAAGTGAAAGGAATCATTAAAATAATTCCTTTTATATACCATAATACATCCATAGTAAAATGTATTATTGTGGAATAAAATATCTCCACTTTAATAGTTGAAGATTTAAATATTTTTTCCAATCTAAAAATTAATTTTTTTATTTTAGAAGTATAAATTAAACAATATAATGGGGTACCATTTTAGAATGGAAAAATTACACCACAAACATATTTCATTAATATTTATAAATTAGACCAGATAAAATAATTAAACATCCACATCTAATGTAAAAATAGTGTCTGTAGATTAAAATATATATATATGGAGGATGATTTCAAATATATTATATGAGAAAATATATAAAAATAATTAAAAATTATTTCCTAATATATGAGGATATAAAGTCCCTTTGAAAATATATAATTCCTTTTGATATCAAATATTTAATTTTGGAAAATAAAATAATATTACATTTTCTATTTTAAATAAACAATATTTAAAAGTATTTTTAAAAATATTTGGACATTAAATAGACTATTTATAATTAATAATTCTCATAAGACGTGATAAATTGTAAAAGAGTTTTTATAAAATGTTTTTAACAAACTCATAACAGATGATGTTATGAATCATAATGAAAAGTTATTTTACAATAGTTTAAGTTAAAACATTTTAAAACATTTAAATTAAAAACGTATGATTGAATAATTTCTCCTTGAAAATATTTTAATTGTTTTATTTTAAATTTAGAGAGGAGGATAAAACATACGATCATGAAATGAAAAAAAACTTTCATTAATTAAAATAATGTTCATAAAAATAAATATAAGATAAATGGATAATAGAACATAAAATTTAATTGAGGATATGAAAAATATGATTCTCATCTATGGTATTACATAATGTTTATTCCAAACAGAATTATGAACATTCTCATAGAGAGAAAATAAAATCATGGATGAAAAAAGATCTTTCTGGTAGATAATGATAATTATTCTAAAAATCATAAAAATTTATAAACATAGAATTCCATAAATGTTATTTTTAAAAAATTAAGTAGATATGAAATTATAATATCACTACTTATAATAAATAAAATATAGAACAATGGAGTAAAATAATATTTCTTGTAACTCAATTAGAGAAAAATATATTATAACAATTATTTTAAGTTTTTCTGACTTTTGAGACAAAACCCATGAGGGAAAGAACATGTTATATAACATTGAATGAAATGAAATATAATATAATAATTATATTTAATGATAATAATTGAGTAAGTGGAACACAATAAACAAAACATAGTGTATAATATAAACATCTATTGGGGATTTTAAATTTCAGAAAAACAACCCCTTATATGCCACATATTATTTTATGTATGAATGCATTTATTATGATTTTAAAATAAAAATTTTAAGATCCAGTAAAAGGAAGAGTTAATATAATAAAAATTATATATTATCTAGGTTAATTAAACATTGAATAATATAGACTGTTAAGAATGTTTTTAGCATAATAGATGAGAATTTACATATCACTAGACCTTACAATTTTAGATACAAAAATATCCAAAACCTTTATAGGATATGATTTCAAATTAATCAATAAATAAAATTAATAATGAGATTATCATGATATTAAATATTAAAATAAATTAAATTCACAATTCAAAAGATAAATTTTTTTTTACAATATGTCTCAAGGAGTGAAAATTTGGGATAAGAAACAATTTTATTGGTCTTGACTCACTATGCGCACATGACTAGCTTCATGAATACAGAAATTAAGTTTATTAGATACATAAATTTGAAATTTATTCATTAATATTTCATTAATTAGATAAATTTTACTATCATATTCTATTTATTTATTTTATAGTTGATTATTATGTTTGTTATTTTGAATGAATGTTTTATCCATGTTGTCTTATATCAATTTTTTTTATCAAATGTTATATGATATATACATATTATAAACTTTTAAGAACCATAATTAAAATATTATTTTATTAATACCTTATAATAATTTTAATATTTAAAATCTCAAAGTCAATTATGATAGGTATTTATAGTATCGTTCATATCTCTTGTTAAACTCACCTAAATAAGGAAATGTTATAACACATTGATTGAGTATGCTTAAGGATATATATAAAAAAACTATAAAACATAATAGTGATATTTTATTTAATTTATTATTTTTTGGAATTTTATTTTAATTTTTATAGATAATATTGATAATCATATTGAAAATGAAAATTGTTTCTTCGACAAGGTCGTAGTCCTCACAACACTGGGTTTACGACTTTGTCTTCTAACCATTGAATCTGAATGAATAAGGATTATAGTTTATCACATAATAATAATAATTTTATTATATATGTCATATTTGTTCTTAAATTACATCCTTAGGACCTGTGAAGAGAGGCAGTGGTGAAAAAACCATGTTGTTTCTTTGTAGAGGTGGTAGTATTAAAAAATGATTGATTTGCGATCTATTGTTTATTCTTAGTTGATGGGAAGGAATGAATAAGGGTTATTACTTCAATATGATAAAATATAATTCTACTAATTATAATGATATAATTATATTACTATTTTAAGGACGTTTTATAAGAAAAATTATTAAGAAGAAAAAGTTAAGTATTAGGTAATACTCACTTTGGGACCTTGAACATTCTATTGAAAGTCAACTTTTAAATGATGTGAATAGACTAACATAGGGTGAATAGTGGATTTTGCTAGTGAAATTAAATTTTAGGATAGTATAAATGGGTATGGTTTCAAGGAAATTTCAAAGGGTATGCGTAACATTGAGATGCTATAAGTAATTCCCCTTTATAAGTTATGAAAATGGAACTTTTGTGAACACCAATTATTTTACAATACTAAAATTACACTTCTCAAAATTAAATGGTTGCATATGTGATAAATATTGGTCATTTGGGTGATATTTGGTTGATAAATCTTCCAAAACCGATTTAACTCATGATTTATCCATTTATAAAGCATTTTTATACTTGATTTACATATTTCACCGTTATACAGTTATCTTTGGTAAAAATTTTGTACCATAGTAGTTAATATTTTATTAAATATGATAGTTAACCCTTAAAAAATATTTGTATGATATAATCCTAAATTTATCAACCAAATGGTAATATTTTATTTATAAATAATAGAAATGTGTCTTTAATATTAATAATTTCAATATATAGAAAACATATTTTTTTGAAAAATGTTGTTTTTACCATATCATATTTTTAATATTAATTATCATTGATTACCACATGAATGGGTTTTATTTTATTGATATTTTTTATTAAATGTAATAATTCTATTCTTTTGTATAATGTATTAATTTATATTATTAGATAAAATTAAAAAAAAGTTAACCAATAAATTCTTTTGAAATTATATTTTTATTGTTATCATGGTAATCAATATTTATTAGAAAATTTATATTTTGATTCTACAAAATTAAATTGTATTTATCAAATAATATTAATATTTTAATATAAAATATTAAAAATATCTTTGTTTATAAATTTTTAAAAAAAATTAAAACTAATTTTTATGATAAGTAAATATTAATAGTTTTTATATTAAAATATTACTTATGTTTCCAATATTTTAAACATAGGTATTATAAATTATATATAGTTTTTTAGAAGATATATTTTAATATATATATATATATATATAATATTTAAAATGATTTCAATTACATTTAGTTCATAATTTTATTATGAAAATGTTTTAAAAGTGATGGTATTATCAAAGACATTGTTTTTTACTATTCAATAAAAAATAAATTATTTTAGAAAAATATCAACAATTCACTAGATAATAATTTTTATGTGAGATAAATAGATGAAGATAAATATTTTAATTTTTTTTAAAATTTAAAATTTATTTTTATTTTCAAATCCAAAATAAAAATTAAAATCCACTTTTATTGAAAGTAATTCTTTTATCATTATATTATATTGATTTTATACACAGAAAAAGAAATAATTATTAATTGATTAATATATTAAATATTTTATTAGATTTTTAGTAATAATTTTTATTCAAAAAAATTTCCTTGTTTAATTCTAGTGTTGTGTGTAAAAGAAGTTATAAATAATGGTCTTAAATTTAAAATATCTAAAATCACAGGTCGTTACATTCTGCATCCATACATTAATTTCACCATAATTTTTTTTATTAATAATTTATGAATGAAGATGGAGGAATTTTAAACATATTCATAATTTTAAAAATATCTTCTTATATGATGTCTACCTTACTCTCTTAAGTAATATTAAGATAAATATTTTTCCATGTACAACATTAATCATTTATAAAATCATATACCCCAGTGAATATTGTAAAGAACTAAATTTTTTATTTAATAATACGCCTTTTCCCTTTTTCATGTTGATTATGTCCATGTTTGGTTAAATTAATATGGACATAGAGATGTTTTGGAGGCTTAAAGTGTGCGTCGATAATCATTCTTCCAAAAATGGTCATACCGTACTGCCGCACAAAGGCCACACCGCAGAGTGGGTTAAGTTACAAGAATATTGTCTGCAACATAGTAACATGTGGATTTTATGACACATCACAGAGTAATACTGGTTGTTTCATGATGGTTGAGGGTAGTAGTGGTTGAACCGATGCTTTCTCCGTATAGAATGATTAACAGGGACTACTACAAGTTGACTTTGAAAATGCCGTAGAACTCTCATTTTCATTAGTTACATAAGGTTGTAGAGTCTTTTCTCTTTGGAAATTAAGACACATAATAATTCTATTATGATTTAATTTCATTATTTCCTTATCATTTGAGATTGATCATTCTATTTAATAATAAATTTATGATGGGTTTCTCACATGGATTAATCCTTCAAAGTCCATTATGTAAATACATTTTTCCTCCTCCTCGTAAATTGAAATATTGTTCATTGAAGGACTTCAAACGTAACTACATTCCATATAACCCTCCCTACAGTTTAGTGACTTAGGAATCAACAAGATTATATGAGGGAGAGGACTCTTTACACCACAACTGTACATCATGTTCCACCTCCAACATCATAGAACATCATTCCTATGTCATGGTTCTCATCTCCCAGCTCACTCTCCACCATGGTGAATCATGTCTAGGTTCTGATGCCAATTCCAGCATAATCTCTATGTCACCACCTTCTTTCTTACACTGTGGCTGTGTTTTTCTTCCCAACTTCTATAATGAATCTATTACCTTTCACTATGGGGACCCTTGAATTTAATATAAGTACCTTTAGTAGATCTTTGGGTTCCTTAAATGTAATAAATCAACTAATAAATCATTCTACAATTTAGTTTTTTTTCAATTTCCTACATTAGAACCTATGAAATGGTTTATTAGACTGGTCCTTGAAATACCATAGAGATAAATTGGTTTGGTCCAGGTATAAATGTGACTCAGATATCTGCACCATTGTCCGTCCATTATTTGGACATAAAAAATGTTTGGTATGATGTTCCTTACCACATGGGCTCTTATTTATTCATGTTTCCATACTATTATTTATGTGTTTTCTTATTTAATATAATTATTCATTGTGATATCATAAAGGTGTGTGTGTGTGTGTCCCGTGATATCCATTGTGATATTTGATTCCATGAGTTATAATAGGTCAACTTATTTAATTTTTTTATTTTGATTTCATAAGATTGTGTGTTCTGAAATATAATCAATATGATATGTTATGCATTCTTGTGGAATCCCACGATAATTCTGATTTCATACCTTAGTTGGTTTTAGTGGTACTTGATATAGGTGGATATTAGGGACATATTTATACCATAGAGGGAGAGTCCACTAAAATGTGGTTAGTGGTGAGGAACTACATCATAAGGTTGATGCAGAAGGATTCTTTGGGGTCTTGACGAGAAAGAACTCGAGGTATCTCTGATTTTCCATGTACCATGTACCATGAGGTATCCTAGTAGATGTGAGTACCAGATATTCTAAAATAAAGGATGTTTGGGGACATGGTCCTATTGATGGATAAATTAATTCATAATGCATGTTCAGAAGAAATTGTGTGGAAACCTTACCGAGGATGGTATATATATATTACTGAAAACTACCACTGTTTTTTTATAAGGAGCTAAAGCAGGTTCAACCAGTGGTTCATGGAGGCTTGGTGGAAGCACAAGCTATTAGTTTTGGATTTTATGTTTTTTACTTATATACTTTTAGTATTACTATTATGGAATGAAATTGTTATACATGAGATCATTTGGTTGAGGAAAAATTGATGGTTTTACCAGGTCTTGTACTCAGGCCCAACTTGGGAAATTTTTATTCAAATGTAGACTTCATGAGTGATATGATCAAGGGAGAGGGTCCTGTGGTGGATAGCTAAGAAGAGGAGTATGGGTCAGGTAGTGGGCCGAAACAGAATTCAATGGACCCCATAGTCCTTTTTTAATTTATCTGCATTTATTAATTTGGACAAGTTTTCCACATTGAGATTTTATTATTTATATTATATGTATGAAATTTAAATAGTTATTCATCTTTCCTATATTTATTTATATTTTTACATAGTTTTATTATATATCCTATGAAATTATATAGAGGTTATAATATCCACAATGACATAATAAAACCCTTTCTACTAGATAGAAGTATCTTGTTTAATGGGAGGTTCGCATGTGGTTACATTGAACTCAGGATCAAGTCTGGTGGTTCAGTTTTGAATGTTAAAATATGGTAACAAAAGATAATTATTCACTAATATTTATATCTATTTTCCTTGGTTTATAATAGCTAATATATGAGATATATTGGTTAAAACAGTAGAATGGGAACTATTTCAGTTCAGGTCCTTCACTAAACAATGGTCCATTGAGTTTCCATAAATCAGGAAATTGTTTGCTTGTTTTTACCATTGATTAAATTATCCTTTAGTAATTGACATGATGTTGATATGAGATTAATTATATTTCTTGTGAGTTAATCAATAAATTATAAGAGTGTAGGTTCACATTACATATCTACAAATGTTTTTGTGTTAAATAGTAGTTATTTAATTAAATTCCGTGATTTGTGCTACATGTTTGAGGATGTATCTCCATGTGTGAATATCTATGCTAATGGGCTATTGTGATATATCTTCATTGGAATTCATTAGTTGAACATGTCATGTTTTTTTAGTGTAATTACGATGACTATGACTAACATGATGGGATGAAAACTAGAGTTAGTGCTAGGAGGGTTATAGTATGGGTTTGGTTTAGAATCTTATAAATCCCCTACATGATCCTATATAAAATTTTGGATATGTTTATTTTCCTAATTTTAATTCAATTGTATAATATTCCACCTCACATATGTTTTGTGGGACCGCAAGTTGATTAGGATGCTCATGAAAAGACCCCTCACCTTCCCCAATGGTACATGTTGTGGATACTTTCTATCAACCCAAAACTCAATGATAAAAATGTTAAGTACTTTCAGATCCATCATAACCATCCTTTCAAGTAATTAGTGGACCACTAGATGTTGAGGATTATATGGTCACTATAGATAGAATCATTGTACCCATCAAGACAACCTCAGATAGGATGAAAAACTATAACCATTCATACTTCAGGGACCCAATAAGCAATGTTAGGGAGTTATTATCCAGGATGGTCAGTGAGAGGGACTCTCATGGGGGATTTCAAGATTTTTTTTACCATAGTTCTTCCCCAATATTCCGAATATCGATTGATGACAGGAGTTCATGGAACAATAATAGGGATCCATGAATGTATCATCATAATCCACTTGTTTTACTGAGATTCATAATTTTACACCACTAATTTATAGTATTGAGGCCCCAAAGGTTAATATGTTCAAAATATAATATTTATATAGACATTAACAGCAGGTTTGGAGCTTTAACCTAGATTCGTAAGTAGAGGTTCAGAGGAAGGCCTTGAAATTTGAGTAGATTCCGGAGAATGGAAGAGTAGTAGGTCTTTTCCCACTATTAAAAACTATGATATTTTTATCTCTTACTATTTCAATGAGTTCCTCTTATGATTCTATGAAGAAGAGGTCTAGAGACATGCTTCAAATTAGTGTCATGCATGTGTAGTAGATTTGAGTATCTTTGTTTACAATGGGTGGAGAAATGTAGTGTTCCAACTATAGGAAGTGTGTACACTACAGTTAGAAAGTTCAATCACTCTAGAGTCAGTCCAAGTAGTGTGGCAGGACATGACATCTCCCATATATATGCGCATTATTTTTTTCTCGAAGGTGGAGAAAACCAAAATAATGGAAAAAGAGGCCAGGTTATGGTTCTTAACAGAAAAATAGAGTTGTTCATGAACCTCAGGGATATGGTCATAAGGCTTAGGAAGGTCACTTATATGTTTTTCATCAGAATCCATTATATTTTGGAAATGCGATATATATGGTTCAACGTATTTAGTAGATCACATCCACTAGTTCAATTCCATTTTTTGATACTATTTCTCCTCATCTCATTATAACTACACAATTTTTTGTTGGACATTATATACCAATATTGTAGTTTTATAAATTATTATAACTTTAAACACCACTAGGAATTAAATTGGAAAATATCTTGGGATTAATAGAGTTTCTTATATTCATTTTTTGTTTTAGAAATCTTTTATTGTACATGATTTGTGGGATGAAGACCTTTGATGTGATATTTGGAATGGATTGGAAAAATTACTATCAAGCTCCCATAAACATATATCTATGGTTTATTTAATTCAAATCACTAAAGGGGGGGAAATATGGGATGATCATAAAGTGGGACATGGGGGTAGAGAAATGTGGTCCCAACATGAGCTTGTATAGAATTATCAAAAAATAAATTGATGGATTGGCTCTCCTGATAGTTTTAGTGACACCCCCTCATCATTATCTTCAGTAGTGGATCTCTGTTGTGATTTATTTCCAGATTTCATTATAGAATTTCTACATGAATGAGGATTTTAATTTTATATTGATCACATATAGGGTAAAAAACCCATTTCTATATCCTTATATCATATGGAACTAACTGAACTAAAGGATCTCAAGGTATCGTTGTACAATGTAAAGAGTAAGGGCTATATCAAGATGAGTGCTTCACCATGGGGTGCACCTATGTTATTCCCTGAGAAAATGGATGGTAGTTTTAGAATTATAATTGATATCCAAAAATATGAATGAGGTGAAGGTGAATAATTAACATCCTTTTCCACAAATTGATATCCTTTCTGATCGATAATGGGGTTCTTAGTTGTTCTCTAAGATAGGCCTTTGATCATCCTATCACCAGTTCTGATTTAGATAAGAGGGAATTCCTAGGACAACATTTTGGAGTAGGTATAAACATTATGAGTACTTTTTGATGTTTTTTGGGATGAAGAACACATTGGATGTTTCCATGACCATCATGAAAAAAATCTTCTACCCATCCATGGAATCATTCAACATAATTTCCAACGATGGCATCCCCATCTACTCGATAACACTATAGTATATTGATAAGAACATGGAAATAGTTTTGAGTATTATTAGAGAACACTAAATTTAATCCATGTTATCAATGTATAAATTATGGATTCAATAGGATAATTTATTACAATATATGGTCTCTAAGACTGGTATATCCATGGAAAAAGAGAAATTTTTGACGTACATGTCCTAAAGACATCCCCAAAACATGATTCTGATGAGAACCATTATTGGTTTAGCAATATATTACGAGTAGTTTATCCAAGACTTCACTTGACTATAAATCTATGAGAATTATTATGCATAAAGGATTTACGTTCTATTGGTGAGAAAAATATGAAGATTCAATCCATGAGATAAGGAAAATATTGAATATTAATCAAATATAATCACTACAAGAGTCTTAGATTGGATATCCATTGTTTTCTGACTCATCATGCATTGGTATTGGATTATTGTTAATATATAGGGACCAGGAAGTTTACTATATATCACTTAATATATAACCACATGATGATAAATCTCTTACACATGACGTTGAGATATATTTCTTGTTCCACAACCTAAAGTGTTGGTGGCACTATCTCTTCGATGATGTATTTTTTTCATGGACCTCAATAGTTCTTGCAATATCAAGACCCAAAGGGACCTGAAACCCAGATAGAGGAATTGGTTTGAGTATCAATATATTTTGGACAATGAGATAGTGAACTAACCTATTATGGGTAATTTCATTTTTTATTCTCTTATCCATATGATGTTGGTTTGGTATGATCATGGTTATAAAAAATTTGAGGAGTTGGGGAACCTGATAACCTTATTGGCTTATTAGAGGATGGATTTGTGACGGCCTAGACACATATTCAACTAAAGGTTCCTCGAGAATAGTGGTCCATATGGCCTCAAGTGCATGCCTTTAAATACCAATGGTTGTATACTAGTTGTGAGGGCCTATGTTGTGTCCATTGGGAGACGATTCCATCAATACTGTTGTGTAGAATAGCATATGTATATAATATAATAAGTGATAATTAGTGTATGTTGTGTAATAATAAATAGAACGAATAGAAGATGAACATATGAATAATAATACAAAAGATGAAACTAGTAAAAAATACAAAAATGATGATGATATTCCATGTATCATTAAATTTAGAATGCTTTGATACAGGCCAGCATAGAACACATTCTATAAAATAGTATGAAAAGGGAATCCAAAAACTTTCCCTAGAATCCCAATCACTATATTGGTCATCTATTACTATCTCCATCAAATTTAATCAATCAATCACATGTCTAATATAGTGGGTTTCAATTTTTCAAAACATGTATACTTGTAATCTAACTGAGTAAAAATGGCACCCAGATAGGGTGTGAGATTAATCTCAGTAGGCCACCACCAATGGTGTATATAACATCACGATAGTTTAATATAAAAAAATAGTGTGCATACATTTATATGAAAATGTAAAGAAGTATATTAATTTAAATACTCATGTACCAGCATCCGCCATTGGATGGTGTATTAACATGTAACCAATTAATTAATTTATTAAGTTCCAATTTATATAAATAATTCACATTTTTCATATCCAAAACTGACATCACCACATGATATTTATAGTAGTGGTTCCAAGATGTAATAATGAAACATGTATTGACATTATTAATGACTGGGATACAATGTAATAACCAATGAATACTACACATAAATGGTCACCAAATAAGTAGTAATTTCATCATATCTCGTGGGTAAGAGTGTAATCCATAGATCATTGTCAAAGGCATTTCATAAAATTCATGATGTAACTATGTCCATGGAATACATCTAGGGTAAAATGGGATATGAAATCACAAGCCCAAAGGATTAAAAATAGGAACCTTAAGTCTATATAAGCCATACTAAATCCATGGATTGTATCCAATGAATCATATAAATGATATATAAGGGATATTACAGTGTCATATTGGGTATCATGAAATAGATGAGGATTGGGATCCAAGGTGGGTCTCACCCAAGGAAACCAATATGTTTTATTTGGAATGGCATCCACGACTTCTCAAAGAATTCCCATGGGAATCCAAAAGTTAATTCAAGTACAACCACTCTTATAATAATATAAAGGTCCATATATAATTTGGGTCTTTTAATTTAATTAATTTAATAAGTTAGACCATGTGATGGTCATGCCACTATATAAAACAAGGGGCCTTCATCCCATAATTTTTTTACAGGTGGAAAGGCATATCATATACATGAAACCCTTAATTAATACATATAATTCATAACCATTTCATTTTTTTAATTCCTCTACCATCCATTATATGTGGTAATATATTCTATAGAAATTCATCCAATATTTCATTTGCATTTAGTAAGTCCAATAATGTACTTAGTGTACCCTCCAATTATAATTAAATTTATATAATAAATTAGAAGAACATACCTTGAGAGGATAAAGTGGAAAGTAAAATTGTAAAAGGAATTAATTAATTCAAAATAATATATTGATTTAACGAGGGAGGATTACCTTTAATAGGGTTATTTCTAGGTACTCACAAATGGTGTTCCAAACAGACACATTAAGCACTAAAATACCAACATGGAAATCACCCTACATGGGGCATTCAACATTGTTGGTATAACCACCTACAATGGATAACATTAATAGAATGGGTATTATAATATTTCAATAATGACTATAAAAAATAAAGATAAATTAAATTGATGATTCCTAATGAAATCGGGGCACGCACATGGTAATTTATAAAATGATGAATCTTGATGAGTGATTTATAGACCACGTACATTTTACTCCCATGACTCTCCTCAATCAGTATCAACCTCTAGTTCAAACTGGGTTTGTAGAGATTTAAATAATGGATAAATTCCTGGAAAATGGGGAATACGAGGCTATAAATAAATAGAATCATTGATAGGGATAAGAACAAAGAATGATTAAAAGGGAATCGAGATCTTACTGGAATAGATCCAATGAGACGAACGACAATCAAATTGGTCTCTGGATGGATTCATGATCTCAAATCCTAGATTATGCCATCAAAGGATCCCAAAAGTGATAAAATTGGATGTTATGTCCAATGAATAAATAAAATTATAGAGGGGATAGTTTAATTATATCATTTAAGTAAAATTTAGTGAAATCACCCGAATTTGGCCTTCGTACGATTTGGCCACATGGTTTTCCAAATCATGCACCATCTAAGGAAATATGTGAGAACCCACACAGTTAGGAAGCATGATTAGGAAAACCAAGATCTAACTGTGAAAAACACCTTTATAATTTTTTAGATAGTTTTTACCAGGACATGAACCAAAAGTCACACTATTATAGAAAACAGTGTTCCCTCCTACTGCTCTCTATACATAACCACATGGTTATGAATAACAGTGTGACCAACACCATATAAATTAAAATAACAATGTAATAGGATTTTTAACCCCAAAACTATGCTTTATACTCTAAGAAATACTCATGAACTCTTAAGGCATTCAAAAACACATTAAGAATCCATATTAGGTTCATCAAAGGGATTTGGACCCAAATTTAAGAGATCCACGCCTATGTCATAAACCATATTCTTATAGTATTCCCCCACTAAAGGAACTCATTCCTAGTTTCACCTTCAAAGGGAATAAAAACACCATTTTAGAACAAATGCAGAGAGTAAGCGCATATTTTAGCCTCATTCTCCCAAATCATGTCATATACATGGTTGTGCTACCATAGCACCTGTACAAGAGGGAAAGACATGCCTTAGAGAGCCTTTTTCTCCATATAATGATGTTTATAGGATACTAATCATAGGTATAACCGACATATAAATAGAATTCCACAATATCAAAAGATTGATCTGGGTCATCATGATAATGACAATGTTGTGAATCATTGAAGATATTGTGGATGGAATAATGCCTCTGAGGTAGTAACAACTGATAGGATACATGAAATAATCCATATAGATTCAAAAATGAACGTACATAACGAAGAAAAATCTTTCCTTTCCCATGTACCCTTATATTCCCTGACATTAAAGATACCCATAAGAAAAAAATATCCTCGACCTTGAAATTAAGAGGTCGTTGACAATGATCGAAATAAAATTTTTGTCTATACTGATTGGTAGGCATATGATCGCTGATTAGTTGAACCTAATTCAATGTCTCCTAAATGATATGAGGACCATTTAGGGATAAAAATACTACCTTAAGTCAGAACATGGTTGAATTGTATAACCGAACATATAAGAACACAAATGGATCCATCTGAATCCTCTCTTGGAAGCAACTATTATGGGTGAACTCAATGAGAGTTATATGCCTCTCCCAAGAACCAAAAAAATCAAGTGTTCATTTCCAAATAATGTTCTATAAAACATGTATCATCCATTTATATTTTCCATCTATATAATTGTGAAGGAATTTTCTCAGAAGCACAATCATACCCTTATCAATTTGAAACCCCTACTAGAACTGTGAAATACAAGTAGTGTCCTTATCTCACACAATAATATTAGAGATTTAATGTATTTGGATGATCTCATGAATATACAATCATCTTATATAATAAAAAAATTATGTGTCCCATATAGGAATGTAGTTGGATACATTCGTCAGTCAGTCAATAAATTCTGATACATCATCCCTACCATTACACAACCTTTGTATGACGGCTACAAATTCCATAGAAACATATTCTCATTTATATTATGGGACTTGAAGTGGATGTAATAATCCAATTGGTCATTTTTTATTTTCCTTTAACTATGAATAGGTAGAAATCCTAGTGATAAGGAATTCTATCTGATGTTTCATCCCATTCCACCAATACTGGCGTCTCATGTCTCGATACATTTTGGAGATGCCTGGATGAACCTCCCACTATGAAGTGTTGGACTTGCACATCAACTCATCTATCATATCTATCAGAACCTAGAATCATCTATGCATATGTATGATTTTGGTTAATATAAATAGACTAATATATAGGTGGTTGACCACCTAAAATACTCTACATGAGAACCAAGCCCTTAGGTTAAAAAAAATATCTACTCTTCACCTTCTCATTGAGAGAAGAGGTAACTATGAAGGATGATATATATGACTAATCATGACTACAATGAAACTAAATATGTATCTCATAAAATAGGTCAATCAAATTTATTTCACCGTTGGCTTCCTATGTAGCATGGGACTGAGTTTTATAACTCAACGCATCAATAACTACATTTCCATTTCCATGCATAAAAGAATGATTAAATTATAGGACTAATGGTATTCAACCCATATTTTGTATCTAAGATTCATGTCACATGGCATAATGATATTTTTTTTGATCTTTTGGTATGTGTAAACCATGAATTTATCACCCAATAGATAATTTCACCATCAATATAAGGAATAGTCCACTAATTCTAACTAACCTTCATGTGGCGTGTAGTTTTTCTCAGGAGGCCTCATATGTCAACATTTATATGAAACAACTCTATCCTCCTGCATTAGTATTCCGACTAGGAAAATTCTCGATGCATCAAAAAATATGGTATAAAAACTTTCTGGTCGTAGAAAAATCATATTAAGTGCTGAGAAAATCAATCATTTTAACTATGTAATGTCTTTCTCGCACTCTTATGATCATAGGAACATAAAACATTGCTTTTCAATACTAGTAAGAGGTGAAACAAGGTTTGAGAAATCATGTTTTAAATTCTTGTAATATCCAATGATCCCTAGGAAACTCTTTATTTTAAAATTGTTATTGGGATACATCAAAGAAACCACATCAGTAACCTTATTGGGGTCAATAAAGAATCTTTATTTCTAGATAATATTACCCATGAAGTGAAATTTTTCAATCCTAAAGAGGAACTTAGAAAACATGGAATAAATATGATTATCTCTCAGTGTACTCTGAATGATATCAAGATTCTAAACATCGTCACTACTGTGGTGAGAATACACAAACATTTCTCGCACAAATAATATGAGAAAATAACCCAAATAGTGGTGGAAAGACTTATTCATTAGATCAATGAAATCATTGGGTTCATTTTTATGACTGAACAACATTACAATGTACTCATATAGACCATACCTACTTCAGAATGTTGTGCGAGGTATGTCTATTGTCAATAATCGCACATGATGGTAGCTTGATATCATGTAGACCATAGAAAACACCATATCTCCTCACATCTAGTCAAATAGATCATATTTACTAGGATGTGGAAAATTTTTATTGACCGTGAGCATGTTCAATAGTATGTAATCTATGAATTGATGAAAGGTCACATCCTCTTTAGAGAAAATCATATATGGACCCTAAGAGGAAGTGATAGACCATATAAAACCATTTTTCTATTGATCCTCTAACTGCCACTTGATCTCCTTCTGCTCATTTGGTTCCATCTTTTATAGAGGAATGGACACTCGAGAACATCTTGGAATATGAAAAATCATAAACTCTTCATCTCTCTTCAGAGGTAAGATAGAAAAATCATCAAGAAAGAAGTCCCTAAAATGATAGACTATTGGAGGGAATTCATCTTGATGAAATACCTGATCCTTGATGAAGATATTAGTAATCCGGTTTGTAGCAACCAAAATTTTCTTTAATGGAAATCCATCTTGATCTAATTAAATGTCTCTTTATGTTTATATAAAATGTAAACTTCTTTGCTTTTATGTTAAGAATTTTGACCATTGCTAATATATCCGTTTAATAGTGATCACATGATTAGTATAAGTTTATGGCTTTAACAAATTCACATTTACTCAGAAAAAGGAAGTGATGGCCTCATCCAGTAGAATTTCCCCGTAAGAATCCCATTTTTCGGAACTCAGAAAAGAGGTGGCATCCATGGGCTTCGCTCTTGACCAAGCCCAAGCTAAACTTCATCATGTCATACTCGAATGGGACCGTCTACAGGAGAAGTGGAAGTTGATAGAAATTACCACTCTGGCAATGTTATCCGAGCCACCACAAGAGTCTGTCACCATCTTACACCTTACCCTTAGGTCTTATGCGGCTGTTTTAAGGGGTTATTTTACAAATGAATAGTACTATGTTCATGTACATTATTTTTGTATATAGTAATGAATATATTTTCTTGTCATTATTGATACATTGTAAATGGTTGTTAAAGTACAAATAATGTGTTTGGTTATTATTTAATTAATAATTATATAATATTAAATTAAGGTATTTTTGAATTAAATAATACTTTTATAAAATATTATTAAATTAATTTTTATTAAATATAAATGATCATATAATTTTATGAATGCAATTGTAATTTTTATTAAGGTTTGAAAGCCATTTTTATCAAAACCTGTGAAATTTTTATAAATGTCGGTTTTTATTTTAAAAGTGAAAATTAACATATTTATAAAATTATTTAGATAAAATAAATGTTTTTTAGTAATCAGGACGTCAAAATTATCCAATGGTGAATTTTTCATAATTTTCTGAGATAGTCAAATTTTTGAGTAAAAATTAAATACTGTTTAAATAATTAATGTCTTTTATGACATCATAAAGACCCAATAGTGATGTAATAAAATACTATAATCTTTATGTTCAGCCAATATATGTTTTACAATTTAAATAATGTGATTTTTTGTTTTTTGTCTTACTTTTCAAAGCATTAATGGACCATTCAAGACTTATTAAACACCTTGTCTTTTTAAATTAATTTCCATGAGAGTATGACTAACCTCCACATAAGCAACCATATTATTTTAAGATGTTCAGACTTTGGACTTATAAAATATTGTTTTCCTCTTCCCTTTTCTAAAAAACAAGGGCAAAAACCATGGGATGGTTTGTGGTTTGGATTAATTTAATGTAAGGGGACCCAAACCTAAATAATAAAGAATTCTCTCACCTTTCCTATATAAAACCACCCATGCTCCTACTTCCTCCTCACTAAAATCCTTTTGAGTTCGTCAAAACTCTTACCTACTCTCTCTATAATCCTACCAAGGTGCCCCAAGCTCCCAAGAAGCCTCTCACAAGCCTCTCTCTAGCCTTTGGAAGCACACTTCCAAGTAAGGGTTTTTTCTTCCTTTCTCTTTTTTGTCCAATTTTCATTAAGTTTTTTTGCACTTTTAATTTCAATTATGAATGTTGGGGTATGGTTTCGAACCTACCTCATACTTCCCTATTTATGGTTTAATGATGGGAGACCCATTTCTCTCTCATTAGACGCCTCCCATGTACACCAGTTACTATGCCGAAATTCCGAAAGGAACTTCTCTCTCCTCATTTACATTCAAGAAATACTTCTGTATGATGAACCTAAATTCCATTACAATTGTTGGGAAATGTATCTATATGACCTCCTAACATTCAATTACATGTAATTATGATGAGTATCCCCTTTCTATCTCATCAACATTTTTTATGAATTCTTACGTCACGCTGTTACGATGCCGAAATCGCACCGATTTTCTAAGTCAATGCCATTGTGTAATGAATACCATGCCCATTTCTCCATCAAGGGTATTCAACTTTATGAACATTTAATTATTTATTAGAAAGTTTAATGTATTAATTCCATATTCCTTTATCATGGAATAAATGATTATGTTTTATGAATCCATGTTTTATGATCCATGTGCACACTTATGCATGAAATGAAATGTTTAAGAAGGGTGCACCCTTATAGCGCTCCAATGCATTGGGTAAAGAATAGTATCATGATACGTCATGTGAAATGAGTGTTGAATCATGCTAATTCAAGTGCAGCGAGGGTTTAATCGTGATTCAAATGCAATGAGGTTTTACTCATGGTCCATGTACAATGATCCTTGGCTCATGTTAATTCCATGTTAAGTGTCGTAGCCACATTTCCATGTTATGATTATCATGATTTATCATGCCTTTATGTTGAGGTTTATCTTGTGCTCTATTGATATGACTAATTTATAACATTTATTTTACTACTCATATTATTCCATGTATATTCCCTTACTGTGCTTTATATCTCACCCTTTTCTTATGCATGTCCTCAGGTTATCCCATGCAATGATAAGTATGAGGGAATGTAGTGGTCATGAAAAGTAAGTTTTCAATAAAGATATTGTATTTCATGTTTCAAGTTTTTATGTAATTATCCTAAGCCCCAAAGACACTAAACCTATTGATCTTCATTGTTGTATCAAGTGATGTTTTATGTAATAAATCATTTTTATGTTTGTAATAAAAGAATGGTTGTCATAGTTGGCATCAGGGGATAGGTTTAGTAATTTTCGGGATTAGGATTATAAAACCCTAGTAAAGACTCAGAGACAAGACTATATATAATAAAAACATCCCTATGTTTTGGTAAGTACTGAGTAAGTGGTTTATTAAACAAATGCATCCCTATCTGGATACGAGCAGGTAGAGGCGGCTCTAGCACAGATGTATCCTAGGGGTAAAACCCGAAAACACCGCTTTGAGCTAAACTGAAATGGGAACTAGTGCATGACAACGGTCCTTGCTGCACTCTTGGTTAGGACACTCCCAGGGGATATGTTTTGATAAATTCACAATCTTATTATGAACCGTTATTAAAGGAATTAAAAAAATTCCCCTAAGAATATATGTTAGAAAGTAGATCATGAAAATCCTAGATTAAAGCCTATAGACTCATGATTTAAGGAAATAAATGTTTATTTATAAGTCATCAAATTTTGTCTTTGGATTACCCTTTATGTGTTACACCTTACTTTCCTTTTATTCCAGCCAATGGCCGGTAATAGGAGGACTCAGGCTAACAACCATTGTGAAGATCAGTGTGATGACTCTACTAATGAGATGCCTAATCCAATGGGAGCGGGAATCGAGAACTTTTTCATGATTCTCTCTCAAATAACTCAAGTTTTGAATAGAAACACGGGTCAAGAAGAATGTTCAACCCCCCCTTTAAGAAAGAACAAGTCTCTATCGATAGCTTCATGAGATAAAGGACTCCTAATTTTAGTGGAACATCTGATCCCATGATCGCTGAACAATAGATCAACTCCATTGAAATGATATTTTCCGTCCTTCAATGTTCTGAACAAGATAAGGTTCTCATGGAGGCTTATCGTATGGAGGGTGAAGCTGATCAACGGTGGACGTTGATCAAAAATACGAAGCCTGAGGAGAAGATAGAGGCATTGGAATGGAAGGATTTCTAGAAGATGTTTTTCGATAAATATTTTCAGCACACCCTCCGGCTTAAGATGGTAATGGACTTCCTTTCCATCAAGCATAAAGATGAAGATTATATGGGGCGTACGAGGAAAACTTCACAAGCCTTGCACGATATTCATCCGGCTTTGTCGTTACCCCCGAATGCAAAGTTGACCCCTTCTTTGGTGGGCTGAAGCCTAGACCGTAGAAAGCATTGGCGATCCGTGACTTCGACAGCTATGAGGAAATTTTCCGATGTGCCCTCAATGTTGAAATGGAGATTGGAGAATCACAGGGGTATCATGGGGATAATAAGAATAAGGTGGAATTCAATTCTGGTGGTCTAATGGATAAATCCAATGGTGCTAAGAAGATCCAGCACCCCACTTTCCAAAAGTGAGTAAAGAAGAACCCTGTAAATTACCTTAAGGGGACAAGGAAATGCTTCAGGTGTGGAAGAGAAGGGAACCTAGCTATTAACTGTTGGCAAGAAAGACCCGAGGATGCGACAGAGGAGTGTAACATTCCATTCGAACCTCAACGCATTGTTCAATGATACAAATGCAAAGAACTAGGTCATTTTTCAAATCAGTTCCATAAACCAAGGTTTTTCGGAGGCAACCAACAACCTCCAAGACAACAAGGAAGATCTTTTACCATCACATCTGCCGAAGTGAACACCGACAATGAAGTGGTGACAAGTATTCTAGTTATTCATTAAAAAACAGCGAACATACTTTTTGATTCAGGTTCTACGCATTCTTTCATATCTCGAAAGTTTTGTAGAACTATCCCAACACCACCACAAATCATGGAAGTGAAGATGTTGGTGAGTACGACAAATGGGGAAATCATTGAATACCATTAATATAAGTCCTCCCCTATTATAATATATGGATTGAATTTCCTGGAGAACCTTGTCATACTCCCTCTGGTGTAATTTGATGCAATTATTGGCATGGATTGGCTTTCCTTATATAGAGCCAACATAAATTGTCTGGAGAGGGAAATCACACTCCATATGGAGAATCGACCCCCGATTCGTTACAAATGTAAGGAGGAAGATGAATCTTCATTAGCTCTATTATCTGAAGCATGGATATCACTGCCTTATGAGAACGCGTATTTGGATCAGATGATTGAGTCCAAGGAAGAAACCATCCTTGAAGAAATGCCTATTGTAAGGGAATTCGCTGAAGTGTTTCCCGAGGAACTTCCTGGTCTTCCTCCTAGAAGAGATGTTGAATTCTCAATTGAACTTATACCCAAGGCTTTACCAATATCCAAGAATTCATATAGAATGGCTATTGTAGAGCTTGAATATCTGAAGAAACAAATACAAGAGAATCTGGATAAGGGGTTTATACGCCCAATCGCTTCACCATGGGGTGCACCAGTCATCTTCGCCAAGAAGAAGGATGGGTCAATGCGCATTTGCATCGATTATCGTGAGCTCAACAAAATCACAATAAAGAACAAGTATCCTCTCCCAAGATTTGATGACTTGTTCGATCAGTTGTGTGGAGCACAATACTTCTCCAAGGTGGACTAGCGGTCGGGATATTATCAAGTAAGGGCGAAGAAGGAAGATATCCCCAAGACTGCTTTTCGTACAAGATACGGGCACTATGAATTCATAGTAATTCATTTCGGAATCACTAATGCTCTAGAAATCTTCATTCAATTATTGAATAGAGTCTTTAGGGATTACCTTGAAAAATTTGTGGTAGTCTTTATAGATGATATTCTAATATACTCCAAAAACAAGGTGGATCATGAGGAGAATTTAAGAAGTGTGATAGAGACTTTGCGCAAGGAGACACTCTATGAAAAGTACAGAAAGTGTGAGTTCTAGTTGAAGGAAGTCTAATTCTTGAGCCATATCATCACAAGCAATGGGATATCTACGGATCCCTCCAAAATAGATGCAATCTAGGGATGGATGAGGCCAACATTGGTAATGGAAATCCGTAGCATCATGGGGTTAACTGGATATTATCGACGATTTTTGAGAAATTTATCCCGATTGTCCAACCCTCTTACCAAGATAACTCGAAAGGGAGTAATGTTTTCTTGGAGTGATGAATGCGATGAAAGCTTCATGGAGAAGAAAAAGGAGGCTTATCACTACGCCCATCCTCACTTTACCCACAAGTGGGGAGATTTTGTGGTATTCAGTGATGTTTCAAAGAAGTGTGTAGGTTGTGTGCTAATGCAGAATGATAATGTGATATCCTATGCCTCAAGGCAGTAGAAAATACCTGAGAAAAACTATCCAATGCATGATCTAGAGTTGGCGGAGGTGGTATTTGCCTTGAAAATCTGGCGGAATTATCTTTATGGGGAGAAATGTGAGATATATACTGACCACAAGAGTCTTAAATATATATATTCACACAGATAGAGCTTAATATACGCTAGAGAAGATAGATAGATCTCATCAAGGATTATGACTGTTCAATCCATTACCACCCTGGGAAAGCGAACAAGGTGGAAGATTCCCTAAGTAGAAAGGACCCAACGATTCTATCAATGATGCGAATTGAGAAGGATCCAATATTCTTAGACTTGATGAAGATGGACATGGGAATCATAGATAAGGGAACATAATAAATACTTTCAAAAATGATTGCTCAACTATCTCTTTTATAAAGGTTAAAGGATTCCCAAAAGGATGATGTGGGAATTCAGGAAAAAGTGGAAGCTATCAAAAAAGGGAAATCCCCATAGTTTAATGTTAATGAAGAAGGAATTGTGTGGTTTGGGAAAAGACTATGTGTTCCATCAAGTCCAGAGCTGAAGAAGGATTTTTTGGATGATCCACATAGTTCATATTTCTCTATTCACCCAGGGAGCACAAAGATGTATTGAGATATCTGAGAAAACCATTGGTGGGATAATATGAAGAAGGAGATCGCTGAATATACATCAATGTACCTAGTGTGCCATCAAGTGAAGGCAGAGAGGTAGAAGTATAAGGGGTTGATGCAACCATTTCCCATACCAGAATAGAAATGGGAGAACATCACCATGGACTTTGTCACCAGACTTCCGAGGACATCCAAAGGAAACAATGCAATTTGGGTTGTTGTGGATCGTCTTACAAAGACTGCACACTTCATTGCTATTCGGGAGGATTTCTCATTGGATCAACTAGAAAGGATATATATTAGGGAGGTGGTAAGGTTGCATGGAGTACCACTATCTATTGTGTCTGACCGAGATCTAATATTCACCTCTATGTTTTGGAAGAGTCTTCAACATGCTCTGAATACAAAACTGAACTTCAGTACGACCTATCATCCTCAAACTAATGTCCAATCTAAGCATACTATCCAAACACTTGAGGACATGTTGAGATCATGCTCAATGGACTTTAAAGGAGGATGGGATCAACATCTTCATCTGGTTGAGTTCTCTAATAATAACAGTTTCCACTCGAGCATCCAAATGGCACTATATGAAGCCCTTTATGGTAAAAGGTGCAGAAAACCGTCATGTTGGGATGAGGTTGGTGAACGTAAGCTTCTTGGACCGGAAATGGTCGAAGAAATTGTGGAGAGGGTAAAAACCATTCAGCAGCATATCAAGGCAGCCCAGAGTCGACAGAAGAGTTATGAAGATAACTTTCGACGAGGCCTTGAGTTTAATGTTGGAGACATTGTTTTTCTATACATATCTCCGTGGAAGAATGTAATTAAGTTTGGAATGAAAGGGAAGTTAAGTCTAAGGTACATCGGCCCCTTCAAGATTCTTGATCGTGTTGGGGTTGTGGCCTATCGACTAGTACTTCCACCTACCATAGCGAAAGTACATGATGTCTTTCATGTATCCCTCTTAAGTAAGTACATACCGGACCCTTCATAGGTACTCTCTTCTAAGGTGGTACAATTGGAAGATGATTTTTCTTACGAGGAGCAACCAGTGAAGATCTTAGATCGTAGAGAAAATGTTCTACGAAATAAGACAATGACCCTCTTCAAGGTGTTGTGGAGAAACCACAAGTTTGAAAAGCGACTTGGGAATCAGAGGAAGTGATGAAGTTTAGTTACCCACATCTATTTTAGTGTGGGAAAAGGAAAATTTCGACGGTGAAATTTCTTAAGGGGGGAATATTGTAGCAACCCAAAGTTTCATTAATGGAAATACCTATTGATCTAATTAAATTTCTCTTTAGGATTATATAAAATTTCAACTTCTTTGGTTTTATGTTAAGAGTTTTGACCGTTGCTAATATAGACATTGAACATTGATCACATGATTAGTATAAATATAGGGCTTTAACAAATTAAAATTTACTCAGACAAAGGAAGCGATGGCCTCATCTAGTAGAATTAGCCAATACGAAGCCCATTTTTCTGAACTCGGAAAAGAGGTGGAATCCTTGGGCTTCCCTCTTTACCAAGCCCAAGTTGAGCTTTATCATGTCAAGCTCGAACGGGACCGTCTACGGGAGAAGTGGAAGTGGATAGAAATTACCACTCGAGAAATGTTATCCGAGCCACCCCAAGAGTCTATCACCATCTCACACCTTACCCTTAGGTCTTATGCGGCTATTTTAATGGGTTATGTAACAAATAAATAGTATATGTTCATCTACATTATTTTTGTATTAAATAATGAATATACTTTCTTGTCATTATTGATACATTGTAAATGGTTTTTAAAGTACAAATAATGTTTTTAGTTATTATTTAATTAAGAATTCTATTTTCATAAATTAAGCGATTTTTGAATTAAATAATATTTTAATAAAATATTATTAAATTATTTTTTATTAAATATAAATTATGTTATAATTTTATGAATGCAATTGTAATTTTTATTATTGTTTGAAAGTCATTTTTTTCAAAACCCGTGAATTTGCGATAAATGTCGGTTTTTATTTTAAAAGTGAAAATAAAAATATTTAGAAAATTATTTAGATAAAATAAATTTTATTTTTGGAATAAGGACATCAAAATTATCCAACGGTGATTTTTTCATAATTTTCTAAGACAATCAAATTTTTGAGTAAAATTTAAATACCGTTTAAATATATAATGTGTTTTATGACAACATAATGACCCAATAGTGATGTAATAAAATACTATAATCATTATGTTAGGCCAATATATGTTTTAACATTAAAATAATGTGATTTTGGATTTGTTTGTCTTACTTTTAAAAGCATTAATGGACCCTTCAAGACTTATTAAACAAATTGTCTTTTTAAATTAATTTCCATGGGAGTATGACTCACCTCCCCATAAGAAACACTATTATTTTAAGAATTTCTGACTTTGGCATTATAAAATATTGTTTTACTCTTCCATTTTACAAAAACCATGTGCAAAAAACATATGATGGTTTGTGGTTTGGATTAATTTAATGTAAGGGGACCCAAACCTAAATAATAAAGAATTCCCTCACCTTACCTATATAAACCCACCCAAGATACCACTTCCTCCTCACTCAAAGCCTTTGGAGATCATAAGACCTCTACCCTACTCTCTTTATAAACTTTCCAAGGTTCCCCAAGCTCTCAATAAGCCTCTAACAAGCCTCTATCTAGCCTTTGGAAGCACACTTCCAAGTAAGGGTTTTTTCTTCCTTTCTCTTTTTTGTTAAATTTTATTTAAGTTGTGTTCCCTTTTAATTTCAATTATGAATGTTGGGGTATGGTTTAGAACCTACCTTATAATTCCCTCTTTATTTTTGAATGATGGGAGACCCATTTATCTCTCATTATATGCCTCCCATGTACACCTGTTACTATGCCGAAATTCCGAAAGGAACTTCTCTCTCCTCATTTACATTCAAGAAATACTTTTGATCATGAACCTAAATTCCATTAAAATTGTTGGGACATGTATCTATATGACCTTATTACTTTCCATTACATGTAAATATGATGAGTAACCCCTTTCTCTCTCATCAACCTTTTTATGAATTCTTATGTCATGCCGTTACGCTGCCGAAATCGCACCGATTTTCTAAGCCAATGCCATTGTGTAGTGAATACCATGCCCATATCTCCATAAAGGGTATTCAACTTTATGCACATTTACTTATTGATTATAAAGTTTCATGTATGAATTACACATTCCTTTATCGTGGAATAAATTATTATGTTTTATGAATCCATGTTTTATGATCCATGTGGCACACTTATACATGAAATGAAATGTTTAAGAAGGGTGTGCCCTTATAGCGCTCCAAATGTATTGGGTAAAGTATAGTATCATGATACATCATGTGAAATGAGTGTTGACTCATGCTATTTCATGTGAAACGAGGGTTTACTCATGCTTCATGTGCAATTAGGGTTTAATCATGCTCTATGTGCAATGAGCCTTGGCTCATGATAATTCCATGTTAAGTGTTGTTGCCACATTTCCATGTTATGATTATCATGATTTATCATGCCTTTATGTTCATGTTTCTCTTGTGCTATATTGATATGCCTAATGTATAACATGTATTGTACTCCTCATGTTATTCCATGTGTATTCCCTTACTGGGCTTTATAGCTCACCCTTTACTTATGCATTTCCTCAGGTTATCCCATGCAATGCTAAGTACGAGAGAATGTAGTGGTCATGTAAATGAAGTTTTCAATAAAGATTTTGTATTTAATGTTTCAATTTATTATGTAATGATATTAAGCCCCAAAGATACTAAACCTGTCAATATTCTTTGTTGTATCAAGTGAAGTTTTATGTAATAAATCATGTTTAAGTTTTTAATAAAAGCAAGGTTGTCATATGGTTGGTCACTCAACCTATCCCATGATGTTCTAATCTATCTCTACTATCCTCGAAATACCACTCACCCTTATCTAGAAAATGTTTTCCCTCTAGTAATGTAAACGATAACCTACAGTTATAGTTTTCTATAATATAGTTATACATAACCAACCAATCCATTATGAAAATGATATCTAATCCTTTCATATAGAGAATAACGAGGTCCAACAAGAAAGTGTAACTACATACCTTAAAGGAAAAGTCCCTAAATTGGAACATTCTATCTAAATATACTTTTTATGGTGTATCAAGGGTCATTACACTAAAATAGTACTATATTTACATCTCATGACATTATAATATAGATAATGAGATGAATAATTATAAGGAAACTATTTCAAAAATATTTTTTACTATAGCAGAGGCTGCTATAATATTATGTCGTATTGTAGACAATATTATAGTTTGATCCTATGGTATAGGTTGCAATGCATGAAACTTTCCAAATCCATCACCCTATGCAACAGATGAACCAACATAATCCAAATCACATTACCAGTACTACTGGTGATCTAAATGATGGATACTAAAACCATGACCACCTCCTCATCCAGTCATTCTAGTGCTACTAAAACTCCCCACCAGACATGATGTAATAAAACCTTCCGAGTAGGTGGATCTTGAAAAAACTTCTCCCACAAGATGCTAATGGAATATAATTACAGAATGTATAATGATTCACTATATAGATACAAGCCAGAAACTCTATAGGTTCTCTATCACACTAAGGATTCATTTTCCCATATCATTCGTTGTGTTGACACACCATGTATCTATTAGAATGGGTACTTTTCTAACCACTACCCTTAAAAGAATCCTCGAGATATTTATTTCTACTAATGGAATAACTTCTAGAATTCTATGGAATTAGTCCTCTAGGCCTAGTTCTATCACCTTCCCTTAGGTTTCGTTTCATGATAAGATCTATATTAACTATTTCAATGAAGTTAGGTAGGCAAATGGCATTCACCAGAGTATGGATGGTATGCATAATCCCATTCTCATAACGTCTATCATGCGAAATATCATCACCGAATAGAAGTGGTGAAAAGAAATATAACTCAGTGAAACCCATTGATTATTCCATAAATGACATAGAACCCTACTACTGATTCTTCAAGTCTCTATCTCAGTTAGCTCTCAGCGTCTAAGGAAATAAGTTTTTATTGAACATGGTTAGGAATTCATCCCATATCATTCCCGGATGAAGACCATCATGGGACATAACATCATACAAATGATTTTAGAAATCAATTATCATGTTATTATAATTCTAGAACCTCCTCTCTAGTGGTGTCTCAAGATGAAAAAATATAGATTGGGTGGAATCTATCAAATAATTAATAGCCTGTTGAACACCATCCACTATGATGGTAGGAGGATGTTGTCACTGGATCTCACATGTCATGCCAGCCATTGTATGTTCAAGTAGTGGAGCCACATCCATGGAAATCATCATATGTAGGAAACTTCAAAAAACATGAGATTCAGTGCTTATATTTGGTACAATAGGAAGTGACTCATATCTCACTTATTGTGGTATGATTGGTGGCTAAGGTGCCACTATGTCTAGTGCATTTCCATCACCACCCTCTCGGAACATGACACAAATACATTGTGACGACATTAGTCTATAAATGTAATGAACCTTCCTCTTAACGTACTATATGTTGATATATAACAACACTACGTGAAGATGAATGCAAGATAGGTTCACTACACATTTTAAATTACCCAATATACCTTATAATATGTCTAGGTATTAGTAAGTGTACAAGTATAAGTTTTCAGGGTTCCACTAGATGATAGTTTAGTAGTATCTTACCTCATTATTTACATGAACCCATTTATATTAATATTTAAAGGTTCACATTTATATTTTTAATTATCTTATTTCCATAAATAATGGATTATCTTAAATGGATCTCCATTCCCAATGAATCTGGGCCCATAATTCATATTAATAAAAATGAAACCCATTTTAGTTTAATTCTAATGGATCGACATGGTAATTACCAATTCCAACTAATAGGGGCTAATAACACCTCATTAATTGAAACCAGTAATTAGTCAATCATATCTAAGAGAAATAGTTGTATATATATATAAATTCTCACTCAATAGTCACAATCATGTCAGTTAATGCACAGTGTGAAATACAACTATATGGAAAAGCAATATGAATGACATACGAATTCTTGGTGCATATGATTATAAATGTAATAATTATCCTTTCCCTAATATCATCTTTCCATATATGAAATAAAATTATCAATTAGAATAACAATAATAACCACAAAAAAACATGTGTTTCACTTAATGGAGAAATGATATCTACTATAAGAGGAAAAATAAAACATCAATTATAATTTAGGAAACTCATCCTTTACGGAAAACTTCAGTTTGTGAAACCCAAGAAAGACTTATGACTATGTTAAAATTATTCCTAATATCTAATATTTTTTTTCAAAATAGTAATTATATAATATAACATTCTATGATAAAACATTTTTATGTCCTAGACTGGTATTTCATTGAAGGATCCCCGAGCTAGGTTGGCCACATGGCCTCTAGTGCATCTCCCTGAATACTAGAGGCTTTTGACATGCAGTGAAGGCCTAGGGTGTGTTCGTGGGGAGACTATGCCCTCATTACTAGAGTGTATCACAAAATATGTCTATATTATAAATGGAGATACATATCAAAATCATTTTAATAATAAACTGAATGCATAGTATAAGTAAATATGAATAATTACACAAAAGGTGTAACTGAAATAAATATACAAAATTTGATGATTATAGGTCATGTATCAATAAATATGGAAAAATGATAGTATCACTTTACAACATATTCTACAAGAATGTTGAAAAAAGGAATCCAAAGACTCTCCCAAGAATCCCGAGATCTCGCTTGGTAATTTATTACAAATATTATCCTATTGAAAGAAAGAAAACAAATTTTTGAAGTAGTACGCTTCCCATATTCAACCCCTACATACATGTAATGCGTCCAAGTACCAATGATACTTGGATAGGGCGTGAGATAAATATCATTATTCCACCACCAAAGCGGTCTATAACATCCTTTACAAGTAATATAAACTGAAACAATGGGCAACCATCCATATAAAAAATTAAAGAAGTCTTGTAATGTAAATAATAAATTATATACATTCATTCCTCGACTGGTGTATGATCAGATATCCCATTCAATTATTGATTATTTTATAGAGTATATTATTAAATCATATGATCTATTCCAAGAACTAACATCACCACATGATGGTAAAAGTAGAAATTCCATGATGTAACAAGGAAAACTATATTGGCATTGACAATGAATGGGTTCCAATTTCATAACTATGGAAAACTATACCTCATGGTTCACCAAAAAAGTAGTATATATAGCCTATATCAGGGGTATAAGTTTAATCTAAAGAGAATATTCTAATACATTCCACAATAGTGATGATCTAACTGTGTCCAAGGAATACATCCAAGGAAAAGCTGGATAAGAAATAGCCAGGAAAAAAGATGTAACCATGGAACCTCTTTTCAATAGAATCCATGATGGATACATGGATTGTATCCAAGGAATCCTTTAATTATATAGAAGTTATCCAATGGTGTCATATTAGGAATCCACTGATATACAATGATCTGGTTCCAAGCTGGGTCTCAACCATGGCCACTGGAATCGATGAATTATAATGGAGTTTATGAGTGCTTATTGAAACCCATCATGAATCAAAAATCATACACAATTCTGACCACTCCTATAATGATGACAAGGTCCATATACAATTAGGCACCTTACCTTTAATTCATTTAATAAGTGAGTCTATGTTGTGGGCATTCCATTTAAAAAAACAAGGGTGGTTCATCCCATTCCATTCATATAATTTACAAGGCATATCGAGTACATGAAACCATTAATTAATTCATATAATTAATATCCATTTTTATTTGGATCAGTATGCTTCCATAAATCAAAAGTGGAAATGGTATCTATGGAATTGAAAGTAACCTATCATCTTTATTTAATAAGTCTCATCAATATACTTATTATTCTTACCAATTACATTTAAAATAGGTTAATCAATTTGAAACACTTACCTTAGGTGGTTCATGTAGAAAGTAGAATGGTCCAAGCCATTAATCAATTCACAATGAAATGTTCTCTTAATGATGGAAAATATCTATTAGCAGGGTAAAGACGAGGCACGCCTAAATGGTGGCGCATACACACACATCATGTACTAAAATCCTAAAATGAAAATCACCTTACGTGTAGTGCACAAAACTGTGGACGCAACCACCATTGATGGATAAGATTAACAGTATAAGTCTAGATTATGGTTATAATGACAATAATAAATACAAATAATTTAAACAGACCCCACCTGATGAAATTGGCATGCCAACATGACAATACATAAAATGTGGAATTTTAAGGAATGAGTTATGTACCACCATCACAATACTTTTATGAATATACTCATCCAGTACCATTCTCTAGTTTGGCCTAGATTGGAAGTGATCTAAATAATGGATTAATGCCCTGAAAATGGGGAATATAAGGATGAATCTAATTAAAATTTCTAATATAATTAATAATGATAAAATATTACAAATGAATTGAGATATTACTGTTTCGGATCCAATGAGACAAAAAGAGATCGAATCAGACTCTAGACAGATGCCTAATCTCAAATTATAACATAGTCCTTAAACGGAGCTCAAAGGGGAAATTAGAGTAGGGTATATTCAGTGGATAAATAAAATTGAATAGTTTAGAGTTTAATTATATCATTTAGGGGGAATTTGGTAAAATCACCCATATTTTGTCTTCACATAGTTCTACAAACATTTTGCCAAACATGCACTGTGTACTAAATGAAGGGTTAACCTGCACAGTTTGGCTCCAAATTTAAGGAAACCATGTGACAACCATGAAAAACAACATTGAATTTTTATTTCTATTTTTTGTATGGTTTTACAAACCAATTCGCATGGTTAGGGAAAATTATTTACCCTCAAACTACTCTCTATCTAACCCCCACATGAAAAAAATAATAGTGTTTCCTACCCCCAAGGTTTAAACAATCCATGAGGAATTCCATTTTCACCTCTAAAACTAGTCTCTAGTTTTTTAAAATCTCCAAATAACCCTGAGACCTTCTAGAAGTCCTTATAAATCCATATTATGTCCGTTAAAACTTATTTAGACCAATATTTAAAGGATTCGTACATGAGTGAAAACTAATTCTCTAATTGGAATCATTTGAGGACTAGGGTTCTAGATGTTCCCTCCCTTGGTAGTCACAACTTCTCTTCTGGAATAGGTAAAGCCCAGATTAGAGTTAGACTGAGAGTTTGTTTTGATAAAGTAAAAGTAGCTAGAGGTGATCTGATATATGGTTATCCCTTTAGCAATGATTATGCCATTATGATACATGGGAGTCAAGTAGTACAAGCTTCTAGAAGAGAATATATAATGAGGATTATAATACCTATAGATGAGATGTGAATCAGGGAGAAATTTTTTTTTCATAACTTTATGATATAGTTCATGTGGCTTGGTATGAAGTGGGAAATTTCATGGTTCATCTATTGATGCCATACATATCAGAGGATAATGGTCGAGCACTATCCTCTTTTGGGTTCTCTCTAATAACATCATATACCCATGTAATAGTGGGAATATGGAATGGTAGACTTTTTGAATGGGTTAATCAGGACCTGAAAGGGTCAGAATGTATTAGGGTTGGTTGAAAACCAGTAGATTAATGTTTATGATTTCTATCGATCAAATAGACTCACTCGGTAGATGATCAGGGGAAGATCAATATTCATGAGATTTTATGATTGGATGGGATTACCTTAATACTTTTCTTAGTTAAATATTCAAGTTTTTATAATAGTTTTGGAAGGTATTGAAAAAATAATTAGTGAATAATTTGAGGGTTATTACCATGTACCATCCTCATATATTGGAAAGCCCAAGGAGACTATACAAATATTTGAGGATATGCTTCGAGATTACATACTAGATTTTGATGGAGCTTAGTGTGATCACCTAGCCATGCTTTATTTTTCATATAGAATTTTCAATCAGGATATGATTCAGATGGAACATTGTGAATGTCTTTATGTGTGGTAATTATATTCCCAACTCTGCTGGGATGAGGTGGGTGAGGCATCAGGTTTTGGTTAAAACATGGTGTAGGATACCTCTAGGAGAGTCCAAATTACATTATAAGTGGTTGATCACTCCTTACTATAGATAGATATATTATGAGGACCATGGGGGGAATTATAGTTCACTATTGGTGATCCATTTTTCTTAATAATGGCTCCTCAGTTTTGGAAGTTCCATATGAGAATGTAGGGTACACTTGCACCTCATTTTGTTGGAACCATTGATGTCTCTAAGTGGATATGGGAAGTGGAATACAATCATGACCATTCTTTTCACTATTAATGTATGCACGACATTTTCCATGTGTCATAGATTAATAAGTTCATACATAACATTGATCATTTTATTGATTGTGAGGATGTTGAGTTTGGAGGATCAAGTATATTTTGAGGACCTTTTTGTAAAGATAGAAGACTACAAAAAGATACAGCTTCGAGGGAATACAGTACAACTTATCCATATTTCGTGGAAGCATGGACAGATATTGGAGGACACTTGGGAGTTAGAGGATTGAATTCAATCTCAATTTCCTTTGTTGTAAAAAAATAATGAATTTAAAAAATAAATATATTTGGTAACAAATACAACACAAAAAATCGAGCTTAAATAAACTATAAAATATTAATATTTAAATATGACTATTATAACCAAGTCATTGAATTGGATAGTATTAATAAGAATAACCATATTACTAAATATATATGAACATTATACATAGTAATAATTTATGGAATAATTATTTGAAAATAAACATTCAATTTTATAGTAAAGCCATTTTATTCGAACAAATTAATGTTTCTTCAAAAATGATTATTATTTATTTTGTTTCAGAAAATAGTATACTAATTTTATTACATATTTAGATGATTTATTTGATATACTGAAATAATCTTTTTAAATCATCATATCAAAAATAGTTTTGATTTAATTTGTGGGATTTTATAAAAAGATTGATATTCTTGGTGAATATGAAAAATATTGATTTTTATTGAGAACTGTATTTTTGTTTCAAGAATTTACAAAGCTTAATTTTTTAGAATGATTGAAAACAAAAATTATTTCTATTATACTATTAATAATTCAATTAATTTAATTTATTTCAATTTTATGAATGAACTTGTTACATAAATATTTCTCTACATAAAGCAATTACTCTAAATGAAAATTTTAATTTCATTATTTGGTATGATTTTAAATTAATAACTGCCCATTATAGAAAATTTTTCTTGAAAGACGGATTTAATATTATGAATCATAGAACCCAATTTTATAAATAGGTCCCTTTTATTTTGGTCACTATAAATAGTAACTATATTAAATAAGTATTAGCATAGAAAGGGTAAATTGGTTAATTAAAGAAAAAAACAATATATTAAATACTAGAAATTGACCCTAAAATATTCATTAAAATAATTATATTAACATAATTTTTTATATAATCATACAATATTTGAATATATTATCTTTTTTCCATTTTTCATTTATTTTTCCATTTATATAATTATATTTAATGAATAGTCAAAATTTTAATTCTCTTTTTTTATTAAAATAAATGTTTTGACATAAGTCTAAACTAGGAATTTTTTTTATAAATATTTATTTTTTTAAAAATAATATTTATTCATCATTATAATTTATTTCTAATTTCTAAATGTTAAAAAAGTTTTTTAAATTCTTACACCATATTGACAAAATATATATTCAAGTAATAGAAAAACAAAATAAATGATTTTAAAAATTTTAAAAGACATATAATTTGAATTTATAAAATTTTTACACAGTTTTTATAGATCTATAAGATATGATAGTGAATTTTTAATGGAATATAATTGGATTCAACATTTTTCTTGATGTATTAAATTTATAATTAAATGAATAGTGTTAAGAATGAAATTAATGATATTATACAAGAAATAATATTTTATTAAATGATTTAAAATTCATAAATATGTTATGTTTAACCAGATGAATGGGATATGGTATAAAAAATAATATATGTTCCATTTATTGGTATTTTTATTTTATAATTATGTTATTTATCATTAAAATGTAGAAAACATTAATATAGTGGTAATTGTATAATTGGTTAATGTGGATTGAAACTAAATTATATGGGTACAAACATAAAAAAACATTTCATAATTTTAATATATGATATTAATTCAAAAAAAAATCATCCTTTATTCTAATTATATAATTTTAGTTCCATTTTTATCTAAAAATTAATTTATATTAATTTAATACATTATGAATTTCTAAAAAGTGACCCTCCCATCACTTTTAGAAGGGCACATGGTATCCTATTTTATTCAAACATAAAAAACATTTTGGAATTTCTTGGAATTATAAAAATATCATCCTTATATCCCACACCAGATCATATAATCCTTTGTTAGATTAAAGTGAAAATCCAGAATGGCATTAAGTATAATCCTAAAGAGGTATTCTGAAGAGAGGTATCATTCATTACCAATAATTTTTTTCATATTTATTTTTTCACCACATTCAAATATTATTCAACCATAAAAAATAATAAAACCAGTATGTATGTTATATTTATATGTTATTATGTAATTGTAATAACATATAATTTTCTACTCTTTGGTCAAATGGGAAATAGAACCATAATTCATGTGTACGAATGGATACCCTCTCACGAACTGAGGTAATTAGTTTTCTATTACCTCCTCTAATATTGATTATACTGATAGATTTAATGTATATATATATATATATTATTGATTAAATATTTAATACTATTGATTTTTTTACATGATATATTTTCGTAACATTCTATTCATTTAAAAATTATATTGGCATTCACGCACACCTTTAGACTACCACATCCACAAACCGATGTGATTTATTTTTCAGTACTACATCACTTGGATGGTTTTTATTAGTTTATTCAGATATATCATATGGTATTTGTGATATAATAATCATTTAATAAAGATAAAATAATTTTTTTATTTCTTTCCATCATGATATCTGAAATTTGTATTTGTGGCCTATCATCTCCATGATAAAAACATATTATATTTTTTAACCATATTTATTGATTTGTTTTAAACGTATAATTGAAATATGAAAATGAAAATTTCGTAATAATTATTATTTTAGAGAGAACATATCAAATACATATGTTACCATAGTCATCCTACTGAATCCATTTTTGACATACAAAAAATAAAAAGAGTAATAAACATGAAACATATTCTCATGAATGTAAATAATTAGCATATGTTTACTATTAAAGAACATAAATAATGTATCTGGAATGTCAGTCCTCATATAAGGGATTTTTTAACTCAACTTCCATTATTTGGTTTATACTTATACTTCATTGACTATGTTATTACATAATTATTTGTGAAATTAACTATGACTATATTATTTTATAATTCCACAAAATTTTTCTAGATTTACATTATTTTACGCATAATCTATTAAACAAATAATTATCACTTCAAATATATTACTTATTAATGGGTTTCTAATCTCACTTTTACTTCTGTGAGACACATTTCACACTCACCACTTATTCATTTTGTGTAGTTTATATAATTCCCTTTTATATTTTAGATAATTAATCATTTATATTCATAGTATTTAAAGTGTCATTTTATATTATTATTACATAGTGTTTATGATTCTATGTAACCAAAGTTGTAAGGGATTCTTTCTCAATATCAAATCATTGTGGAATATTTTATTATTAAGGACATGTCTTATTTTTTATTGTCCATACTATTTCTATTGACTTATTTGTGATTATTATTAAATATACATCACATTTCACATAAATATCCATATTCTTGTATCATATATATTATCATTACACAAAATTTATACCATTTTTATATACCATGATTTTAATGACTGGTGAAATATTGATAAATCTATATTATTTATTCAATATATTTACTTATTTAAGGGAATATATTTATGAATTTAAATTTATCATTTAATATATGTATAATTCATTGTCCATGATGTAATGGGTGGGGGTACAAATTATGTATCCCCTCGATGCATTGACAGATCACATTAGAAATATTAGTAAACTATCATTAAATGGGTTTCTGGTTTATGAAAACCTATAGTTTTAAATTGTCTTGTATTAAAGACTTGATGATATAGTAATAAAGATGTCTAACATAACGAAGTAAATTATTAAAAGTTTCCATTGTTGAGAATTTAGTTATTATCCCTGATATTACATCAATTTTTAATCAGTGGATCCATTTTGATCATAATTTATTGATTGTATATCATATATTCTCAATTATTTAACATTCCATATTGATTATTCCATATTTTCCCCTGATAGATTCTATTGTACATAAACCTTACAGAAAATTTTTGTTCACCCTATTTTTTTTCTATTCCTGATGATATAGATTGCGATATTATGAATAATTTTATGGATTCTAAAAAAAATTATTCTATAAACTCTATAATTCCAATACAATTATAAAATAATTTAAGTATCTTGTTCTTCAACACTGTATAATTGATCAATCATTCAGAATTATATCAATAGTATATTTTCTAATGTGATAAAGTAGACACCATCTCATTGTTATAGGAGTTGGGTTTATTACAGTTGGTATAAAATCATGTTTAATAGAAAAAATGGAAACTAGATTTAGGAAAATGTGGATTAGTAAAGATAACCGTATGACTGATTTTTAGGATACTCCTAAGAATATGATATCATCCAAAAATATATGTAATGATGATGGATATGAATAGTTTAAAAAAATTGGTTGGACAAGACAAATGATTAATTTAAAGGAATAGATACTCCATTTATGGATTTCTGTGATCAGAATTTAACATGACTAATGATATTTTGGGAGACATTTATTTAAATACAACCCTTGGTTCAATGTATTTTTTAAGGATTATGTAATTTAATGAATAATTCCATTAATTTTCTAGAAACAAATTCACATTTATAGATATTATTTATAGTTAATAATATAATTTTATAGTAATTTAATAATAGTCAATTAAGAAAAATCTATTATTTAGAAAATAGATTGCATTAAAAACTTTTGTGGTTATAAAGTGACTTGATATCTAAATTTATTTTTGAGGATGTACAACGAGTTGTTAGGAAACCTATATTGATGATCTTAATCCAATTTTCGAAAAAGTATAGTGTGGTAGCCTGAAGACACACCATCACATAAAAAAAGGTCATAGGGCTTAAAACCACAACCAAAGGGAGTCAAGGGTGTATCGCCAACCACTAGTCTACATGTTGTCCACGTTACTATGAAATTTGGTTTAAATAAATGATTTTATAGATAAATATAAAACATATTTTTATAAGAATATAATAGGAAAAAATATTTTCCTATTACTGGGATTTTGTGATGTATAATTTAATTTTTAAGATGTTTTATTGGGTACAGGTATATATAACCTTTAGGATTATAAAAAATGATTATTCAAGAAGAATGATATTATATTTTTTGAGGACCAATTTAAAGTGTATGACATAACATTTTATGTTTAAACTTTTATAATGATGAGGATCTTATGTTTATTTGGGATTTAAAATTAATTATTTGTGAAATAATCCTAACCGAACCCATGATTTCATTATTGGAATTTTGATGTAAAATGTATTATCTCTAAAAATTGATGATTATACATTTCAGGTACTATATAAATTTTTTGTAATAATTTTATTTTTTTATCTATAAATATATTCAAAATATATTGTTATTATTTCATGGATCTTATGATCTATTAAATGTTTTTTTGTTCCTTAAGAAAAAAACATCATGAGTACACATCGGTTAGAAAAAAGTTGATATAGTGGCTGAAATTGACTAAAGGAAAAAATTATACATATAAACCAAGTATATTTCATTTTATTATTATTCTAGATTGGAAATTAATATCTCATCTCTAAGAAAAGTTTATTGAAACAAAGATGTTATCCTATTATGATCATTTCTAATTAATTGATTGTTTTTTCAAAAATAAAAACTTTATGGTTTTTTGGTAATTAATATTCTCCTAAACAAGTTAGTTATCACACTATATTAGTCGTTGGGAATTATTTTTACCTTACATTTACTTATTTTTACTTCTCAGTAATGATTTTCTATTTGGAATCCTAGTTTTGTGGTTACCTTTGTATTTCCATTTCAATCTTTTTAAGAAGAAATTTTATTAACTCCCTTTATGATGTTGATTTAAATAAACTATTTATCAAATGTAAAACCATTTTTTATAGAGAAAATTTTAAAATTTAGGGGATCCAATTTATTTCAAAGGGTAAATATAACCCCTTTATTTTTTAAACTAATAATATGTTTGATGAATTTTTCAACACCCAACACGGAGCCTAAACAAGACATAAAATATTAATATTTAAATATGACTATTATAACCTAGTCATTGGATTGGAATTTGTGAATAGGAATAAAAAATTATTAAATATATATTAATATCATATTCAGTAAAAATTTCTTGACTAATTATTAGTAAATAAGAAATCTATTTGTCTAGTAATTCCACTTTATTCATCAAAAGTACATTTTCTTCAAAAATTATTTATATTGGATTTTTTGAGTGAAGAATATTATTATTTTTATCCACATGCCTAAAATTTATTTTATAAAATGAACTATGATCTTTTAATAATATTATTATTATTATTTAAGGGTGAATTTTTGGATTTTTTCTTAGAACATTGGTTTTTTCAATGAATATGGAAAAATACCAATTTTTTTAGAGATGTATTATTATATAAAGCATTTAAAATAAACCATAAAATTTTTAAATAATTTAAAACTTAAATTATATATAATAGAGTATTTTTTGAATCTTGAGGTCCAAATTATAAATAGTGGTCGTATTTATTTTGTTCATTATTAATTGTACCATAAAAAATAATTTCCATTACGATATGGGTAAATCTAGTAAATAAAGATTAAAATTATATAACTAGTACTAGAAAACGACCCTAAAAATTTATATAATATCAATAGGTTAAAATATTTCAACCATAATAATCCAATATACCTATATATGATATTTTTTCCATTTGGATTTTATTTTTACCTATATGTTATATTATATAATGAAAAGTCAAAAAATTTCATTCTCTTTGTTTTATTATCATTACATTTATGATATATGGATTAATTGGGAATATTATCAGTTATAAATAGATATTTAAAATATAAATAAATTTTTTCATCATATTAATTTATTTATAATCTTTATTGACTAAATAATTACCTTAAATTTTTATGCAACACAATCATAATATTTATTCAACTATTGAAAAATAAAATATATGATTTCAAAAAAATTACATGTGATAAAATATGAATGTATTACTGTATCACCTGAACTATATGTATATATATATATATATATGAAATTTTAGGGTAGTTTAAAATTATTATATTCGAATTTCCCAATTTTCTTGATTTATTGAATGTCAAGTTAAATGAATAGTGTCAAAATGACACTAATGATATTTCATAATTAATATTATTTAATTAAATGATTTAAAATTCATAAAATTATTCTACTCAGAAAAATTTTGGGTATATGGTCTAAAAGATCATCCATGGTGAATTTATCTATCTTTTTCATTTTATTACACGATTATGGATCTTTGTAGGGAAGAAATCTATAATACTGTGATAATTAGCTAAGGCGATAACCAGGGTCAAAAGCTAAAATAGGAGTGTAAAAACATAACCAATACATGTGTAAACTATATTTTACAGTATTATTTTGATAAATACTCATCTGATATTAATATTATATTAGTTGGGATCCATTTTAATATGAAAATTAATTATATAAATTAATTACCTTATGAAATTTCAGAAGTGCCCCACCCATAACATATATTAAGGATCTTCATATATTCTTTTATTCACACATATAGATGTTTGGTTTTATCCAACCCAAATCCAAATAGAATCTAGACATACCTCTTAAAATTATTTATTCCTTCTCTTGATCTTAAATCCAATCTATAATGTATTTAGGTATAATCTTAAATAGGTTTTCTAAAAAAGAAATATCGTAATTAACTGATCATTTATTATTTATTTCTTCTTCAACATCCATATAATATGATTAAACCATGAAAATATAAAAAAATAAGCATCAAAAGTATGATTATATTTTATTATATTAATTTAATTAAATTTACCCATCACTTCATCCATGAAATGTTAAATGAATTTGTTATTCCTATGTACGACGGACGACCGCCTCACAAACCGACGTATTTCATTTTCCATCAACACCTCTAAAAATTTGTTATAATTATGTAATTAATGTATATATATTATATTAATGACACATATATCAGTACTTGAAATTAATATATCGCATATCACTTTACTCATCCATTCACCAAAATGTGAGAACTCTATTGGAGCATACGTGAGGACAGCCACCTCTACAAAGTGATGAGATTCATTTTTTGTCACCTCATCACGTATATGGTAAATATAAGTTAATTTAAATAAATAATATTTAATTTATGATATAATATTCAATAAATAAATATAAAATAATATTTAATTTATTTCCGTCATTACTGTTCAAAAATTGAAAATGTTACTCATGGATTGGTATGACGTACCATCTCCATGAATGAAACGTAGTTCATCTGCATACCCAGATTTATTTATTATTTTTAAAAGTATAATTAACGTATAATATGATAATTATTATGTGATAATTGTAATATTTTTTTTAACACAATCTTATTTTAACATAGTCAACCTACCTAATCCATTTTGGAAATATGAACCAAATATCATCTAATCTTCTAATTTGAACATAACAGATTAAAATATTGTACATATCATGGTAACAAATAAAATAAAATGAATCATATATTTGAAAATTTTAATTAATCAATTAAATCATTAACATAATTTTATTATTAGCGACGTTAATTTCCATATGTGATGAGTCATATATGAGGTAAGAGATTTCTTAACTCAATTTCCATTCATTGGGTTATTCTTCTACACATTTTACTATTTAATTACATTATAATGTGTGAAATTAAATCTAAATGTATTTTATTTTATTATAAAATTATTTGTGTATTTATATTTGTTATGTGAAATCACTTTACTCGATAATTCTCACTTAAATTATTGGATATTAGTGAGGTATTTATCTCTCACTTTTAGTTCTATGAGAAATATAACATACTTACAAATTATTAATTTTTAATGGTGTATATTATTTCATTTAATATATTATAAAATTAATCTTTTAAATTCAAGTTTATTAATTTTTCATTCGAATATATTCATTCATCTATATTTTGATTCAAAAGTTACCAAATTGGTATGGTAAATTATCTCAGTTTCCATTCAATGAGGAATGATTTAATTTTATGCACCCATGGTATTTTATATAGTTTATATACTTACCTATGAATTTTTTAATATCATTATTAATTAGAAACCATATTTCCCTTTAATATACATAACAATTATCATTCAATTTATGATGAATTCATTCAAAATGCAGTGATGGGTTGGGATCAGAATTATATTTCCCCTCTATGCATCAGCAGGTCTTAGGAGATAAATCAGTAAGCTAACTTTAAATGGGGTTATGGTTTATCCATACCCATATATTTAAATTCCATTGTAATAGGGCATCAATGATATATATCATGATTTCTAAGATCATGATGTCAAATATTAATCATTTTTTTCACTGATAATTCAGTTATTATTAACCATCATATAACTGCATTGATATTATCCTTGGATTCATTTTGGGCATAAGTTAATAACTAAATGGAATTTTTTTTCATTAATTTACCTTACCATATCGATTGGCCTCATTTACTCATGATAGAATCCATTGTATATAACCCTTATTGATAATCTAATCTCATATTTTTTTTCTTCTGTCCATGAAAAGAATAAGGATATGATGGATAATATCAAGGATGAATGATTGTTTTGTTGTAATATACTTTATATTTACATTTTAATATGGAAATGATGAAGGTATTTGGTTATTCCAGGCTTATAAATTGATTGATACTGTTGTACTAGATCCCTCATATCTATGATAAAGTAATAAAGTAAACATCATATATATTTTACTAGAGTTGGGGTTGTTTCACATGTTATTCATGTTGGACCCTAGAGATTCTTCTTGGGGATGAAAATACATTATAGAGGGTGAATCATAAAACCAAGATATTATTATTATCTAATAAGAGATAGTTCATCCTCCCTATTTTGAGTTGGGGCATGTTTGTTTGAGTAGTGGTGGGCTTAGATATGTTTTGTAGGCTTGAATGGTAATTTTTAATGATTGCTCCAAAATGGGTGGATCCACATCATAGAAAACATGAACACACCATAGACGAGTTGATATTTCATAGCAGTGGTGTTTTTTCCATCATACCTACTCGATTTGAGGCCTTGATTCAAAGAAAGGATGGTTTTTTCTTAGTCATTATGGGAATTGGTGGTATTGACATAGCCTTTACCATGTACAGAAGTCCATTGAGGCTAAAAAATTATGACTTACAACATGATATAGATCTCTTAACCATGTCGATTTTATAAATTCATTCAATTTTTAGTTATTGGGAGTTATTCCTCTTAATTAGGCTGATACAAATTGATTATTTTTTTTCCTTTTCATTTTTTATTTATCCAATGATCCAAAATTCAATAGTTTAATTGATGAGGAATTTATGAGTGGAATCTCATATAGATTACACCTCTAAATACAATAATAATAATACCTTAATCCCCATCCATTTTTGTTGAAATCTAGAAAACCATTGTACTGATGATATAACACTATGACATAGTACCCTTTCTACACCATAGTGGATCTTGTATCAACACAAATCTAATACACATGGAACTGCTCCCATCATATTAGTATCATATAGACTATATTTTATAACATGGAACTCCATTTATATATCATGGTTCTCTATTCCCGGTTAATATTATATCATAGAAAATTTTTCATTCACTATGGTGTTTATTTTAGAACACCCTCCACACAATATCCATTTATCCTATTTTGCGATGGATTTTTCTAGCACACCCTTCATGACACAGCTAGCGCCTTATTTACTGGAAACCCTTTAGTATTTGTGATGATATTCTAGTAGAGTTTTCGGTTCCTCCAATGGGGAACTTTGGGTAGTAAATTATTCTTCCCTTTTTATCATTATCCTCACCATACAATGGATATTGTCACATGTTTAATTATACTATTCTTGAAATACCATTGCATGAAACTAGTCTGGTTGGTATGTGATTGTTGGTCAGATATTGAAACCTCCAATAGGCCCTGACATAGATTTCAATGAATTGTGTAATTATGTTCCTTACTTATGTGGATATAATTTACACATGATTACATACTATAATTTATATGTTGGATTATTGGATATCATTCTTGAATGTGATCACATGTAGTTTTTTGTATAACTCATCAGATCAATTATGATATTTGATTCCATGATTGACACTAGTGTGGAATTTTTCCGTGTTTGATTGTGATCACATGATGTTATGTATAGTGTTATACAATCATGATGATATGTTATGAATTATTGTGTTCTCACTATATATGTGTTTTTTCAGGCCTTCTTGGTTGTGAGTGGTACATGATATTACTAGAATACCGATATATTTTTATCCCTTAGAGGGGGATCAAATGGGCATGTGGTTATGGAGATGAGTGAACTGATCCAATGTTGGATGTATGAGGTAGCCATTGTGTCATGTTGAGGATGCAATGAAGTTATCCATTATTTTTGAAGGTCTATGCACCATGGGGTAGCCTAGTTTATGTGACTACCAAATCTTCAACAATAGAGAATTCTAGGTGACATGGTCCTCTTGAAGGATAGATGATTATGGGTAAAATGTTCACAAAAATATATGAGGAAACTGCATAGGGAATAATATTATTATTATCAAAACTATCCAATATTTTTTTTTCATGGAGTTGAAGCAAGGATAGTTGAAGGTTCATTTTGGAATTGTTATCAAACAATTTATAAAGTAGAGATTTTATTACAATTCATTTTATGCATTTATTATTATATGGTATGTATTTTTTATATTTTTGAATATTAGTTTCATGATGAATTGGTGGTTTCATATTGTGTCTTTTACTAAAACCCTACGTGGGATTTTGAATAAACTTATATATTTCATGAAAGATCTGATGAAGGTCTATTGTACTATAATGGATAGCTGAGTATATGAAGATGGAGTAAGAATTTTACTGGGATAGACTTCAATGGAACCCACATATATTTTGGTTATTTATATGTTTTTATTACAATGGACTGGCATTCTATACTGACAGATGTTTTATTTATAAAACATATATGTAATTTTTTTAGTCTCACATGAATAATCTCATGATTTATTGTTTTTTTTACTTTTATTATCAATCCAATAAAATGATACAGAATGAATATAATCCCATTTTTAAAACTTAGACTCTCACTGTTAGTCAAAAGACACTATCATACAGGGTAGAACACGTGAGGTTATTATAACTTCTACGTGAATGTTTTAGTTTATATTAGTATTTTATATGTATATACCATATAGTCTGGGATTTAATACAAGGATATATAATATAAAATAGTATTGTAACTTCTTAACAATATCTGCATTTAATTTCATAATTCTAAAGAGAAATTTCATTATTGACTTCATCTTCTCTAATATAAGTCATTAATTCAAAAAGAATTTTCTTATAAATTTTTGGGTTTTATATTATTTCTTAAGGGAAACATTCTATGTCTATTTTTTAAGAAATTCTAACCTCCCCAATTTAGATACCCAAACATCACCCATGTTGATTAACAACTAACCGTATGAGTATTCCACAATATCCAAATGATATACACTATCTTTGTAAATCTTAGTTTGTTGTAAGATAATGAGTTCTCTACTAATAATAATAAAATGTAAATTTTATATTCTAAAAAATATTTCTCCTGAAAAATTTTATTATAAGATGAAAAATATGTATTCCAAAATGGTAAATAAAAACATCTATACTATTCACTAATCACTATAAATATAAAATTCTCTTAAGATCAACTATGGACCCAATCATGTACTTTTTGGTGATCCATATTAGAGAAAATATAAATTGTTTTGGGGATGTGTTTAGGTTTTTTTGGATTTCATTTTATTATATAAGAGATAGGTCTATTTGGAAATATTATGTGCTTCATAAAAAAATACTCTATATACTTATATTATAATATCAAATTAATGAAGATGTTTGTGTCATGAAATATAATAATGACTGTTAACTTTCAATTAATTGGCTCATTTATGACAACATGCATCTTGAGTAGTGTCATAGGGATCATCTAAGATCCAATATTGTAATTATTCCTATGATGTAAGTATAGTAGCACATAAATAATTTTTCATGTAAATATAATATGATTCCTTTATATACAAGAATTTAATTAATTATATGAAACTGATTAAGAAAACATTGTTTTAATAAATATCAAATTTGGGTTGGTGTAAATAATTAGAGTCATTAATGTTGTTCCCAAGACCAACAGTCTATGATCTAGTGTCAATAAAAATTAATTTATAAGAAATATTTAATACCAGTTATAGATTCCCATACATAATTATCACATTTTTACAAGACATAATGAAAATAGAACATTATATACATTCCTATACCATTTACTTTTAATGCTTCAGGAATTTAGACCAATCTTAAAAAATAAATCTCATATCTTTCCCAACTAATGGAAGGTTTTTAGACTATATAAGAAACTACATAATATATAATAATTATTTAATATCTCTTTTTAATTCTCCACACAATATAAGTTTTTGGGAATGCCATATGAAATAATTTTCATAACAAAAATTTGAAATGGTAATGTTATGAAGAAGATATCAAAAGTAACGTAAAGGAAAACATAAAATAGAATATATCATGGCATGAATAATATAGTGGGTTTAAATTAGATTTAAAAATACAGTAAAACTGAATAAATGATATTGAAATAAATAGATGGATGAAACAATAATATAAAAAATAACATGCCTAAAAGTATTTTAATTTATGTTGATTGAAATAAAAGAATTTATAAATATTTTACCATCATGTATTCAAAAATGTTATCATGTTTTCCATCAATTATAAATCCTATAATATTTTTATGTCACAACTAATACATAATGATTTCATTGGGTAAACACACACCAAATACTCAAACTATTTGTCTCGTCAGAAAATATGATTCATCATGAAACTATGTATTATCAAGACAAACCTATATCTTCATTATTTAAAATTCATTCACCATATTATAGATATGAATAGAAACACAATTCATAATCAACTTTCCGTAGGAACCAATAAACATATGTATTGAGAAACAAATATACAGAACATCAATAAATTCAATGTTAATAAATAATAATAAGTCATCAAGAGAAATAAGAGGTATGGATAAAAAATACTCATATCCACTATAATAAAAAAGATTTATAAAATATATTTACATAGATAAACAACAAATTCGTAATAAGATCACTTATAATGACCTCAAAAAATAAATACATTGGAATATAAATCATGTCTTCAATAGATTTTTATTTTGAAAGTCAAAGGATGATAATGATCATTTATCGTATAGATATTGGATTCAAATATTTGAATAGGTGGCCAACATTATAGGAAATGAGCATAATAAATAATTTATGTATAGATAATTAAATTCAAACATTCATCCAATGAATAAAGTCATGGAAGAGGAGTATTTATGAACAAAAAAATATAAGAAGGATTATATTCCATATAATGGGAAAATAATGAGTTAAGAGGAAAATAAAATTGTTAGAATACAAAAAAATAAATAAAAATAATATTGTAAAAGAAAATTATTTTTTTCTAATAAATTTTTTTAATTAATTTTTCACAAATGAGATATTTTTCAAATACCATTTTGATATGAAATTGAGATTAAAAAAACACTTATATTAATGATAATGTAAGAATTAAATAGAACAGAAAAAGGTTTCTAATAAATTTAAATTAAAATATCATTAAATGAAATATATTAAATATACATGATTTTAATAGTGTAGTTTATGAACCATATAAATTAAATAATTGTGTTTAATATCAAACATGTATCATGAAATTAAATTTTTGATAAATAACACCTTACCTTGTTATCCTACTTAGTCAAATATATTGTAACATCTTGAAAAAGAAATTAATATCATAATATTCTATTATATAGTCTTATTCATATACATTAACTTTTATATACATTATTTTTTATTTTTTATTATGGGTATTTTTATTTGGTACTGTATACTTTTACTCTCATGTGTTATCAACATTAATAATTTCATTTATGCTTTGTGGTGTCAGTTTTGGTACAAATTAATTGATATCAAGTTCATAACTCAAATATATCTAAAGTTACTATAAAATATAATATATATTTTCTTATAAATATTTTATATTATCTCACAAGTGATTTATTTATTTAAAAAAACAATTGATGTAGTGTCATCTTATTTTGGTAATTTTACCGATCGAATATGATATTTTAATAATAAGTTAATTACATTATTTAACACTTACTTAACCATACTAAATAATTATTTTATTATTATATTATAATAATTTTAGTATTTACTTTCCCATGTCCACCCATGATATTGTTTTACCGAATTTTCTATGTAGGTGGTTAGACTAACCTAAACATGAATTTTTTTGATTATATGGTGATTATTATCCATACAAGTTATTTTTTGGGTAAAAATCATTATCAAAGAATTTTAATTATATTAAATATATTTTTAATGTTGTATATCATATTTTAGTGGTGATTAAGAAATAATTATGAAATTAGAAGAAAAATAACATGTGACACTTCGTGGAGTTGGTTGTCCACACAATACATGAATAATACTTCCTTTTTCCCAAGGAATGAAAGGAATGAAGGTGCAATATAATAGTTATCTTTATACTAAAAATTTATAAATATATTTAAATTTTATTCTTATATTCTATCTTTATATCTAGGTATGTGATGTGGGGGTGAAAATGGAAAATATCATTTCATAATGGTGGTAGTATACACAAACACAAGATCGAATGAATTATTAATAAAATTCCTTGTTATATTATTATTAATATCAATAATATATTTCATCTATAATATATTAAGTATTACAAAATAACGTTCATAAATGAAAATTATTTAAGGGGTTCCATTTAAATATTAATCATTGTTTATTAGTTACATAGCTATACTAATTAAATTTTATCAAAGCCTTATAGTTAGTAATGACCTTTATTTTTACTCCTAACTATTTATTAATATATATTTTTACTATAATTTTACACATATATTACAATCCTATACTTTAAAATTTATATAACATTTTTTAGTTGATTTTGTTTTGGAGATATATATGAAAAATGCAATTTATCACATTTTATTTTTAACAAAATATATAATTTATGATCTCAGGATATTACATTATCCCAATAAATAAATATCATCAATCCAATTTTCCTTTTTACTAACTAATATAATGAGATATGTTAATCTAAAAATACGTATAACTGAAGATATATTTTTCAAATGAGGCTCCTCCATTAATATCATAGTTATGGATATGAAAAAAACAATGTCCCATCATCATGTAAAAAACATTCTTCATTGTTCCTTCACAACTTTTCACTGTATACCATAATTTTTCATTCAAAAGGAATATTCTAGTAACATAGAGATATTCCCATGGATACCTCTTTACACATTCTTGACATGTAAGAACAATAATATTTGTTTCGTTATTTTCTTTTTCACAGGAACTTCCCTAAGACATAATCATTCATTTTATTGGTTTATTCAAAAATTAAACTATATTCATATTTTTAATTATATTTTTTGTACATTGTAAGGAAATATCGTGATACATATCATTTCAATCCTTATCTTCATAGTTTTCTCATGGGAAAAATATTTTCAGTGTCGATAGTACATATAACTCCCCAACCCCAGAAGCCCAAAGTCAGTGCATTACTTATTACATTAGAAACATTAAAAAGAATGAAACTATAAGGAAAAATCATTTTACTATTCTTTATATAACTATATACATATATTTTACTCATATTATATTGTTAAAGGTAAAAAAATACATTACATAACAAAAACTACTAAACTACATCCATAAGAACTCAATAAATGGTCTCCTCCTTATAACCTATTGCAGGTAAAAATGAAATGGGTGAGATAAAATTCAGAGTAAGAGTTAAAATAAGCATAATAATGATTCAAAAATAAGTTAATAAAAAAAAATTGGAATTGTTAATATGGAATGGTGAATAAATAAAATACACACTCCATCAATAAACTGAGAATGAAACTGCATCAACATATTTTTCTATAGTGAAAAACTCATGAACGATAACAACTGAAAATGAATAATGATAATTCTTACTAATTTTATTTCATTTATCTATAACATGATACCATTATACCATCATAATGGTTTATGTGTTTGGATAGATACTGGTCTTACTCGGTTTTAGAAACAAACTCGAAAGATTTATCGCCAACTGATTTGTTTCTTGAGACCTGCCAATGTGTCGATGGGCTATAGAGGGAAATACCTGTCAGTTCAATTCCAAATAATTATTTATAAATATATATAATACAGGTACGATAATCATTCTCCATATCAATATAGTGTATAGGATACAGATTTATAAATTTTTCCATAATTAAAACATCATTCCAAATAAACACAGTATGTAAAAGGGTATACAGATTTATACAATAGTCATATCCATGAAACCAAAATGTGGATATATAATATACATTCCATATAAAATGAAACATTATTTCAAATGGGTTGTACGTACACCACATAAGAATGACTAGATTCAAAATACCAAGTAAATAACAATGAAATGGAACCCGAAAGAAAGCCCCTTAAGACATTATAATCAATCAAGTTAATAATCATCAAGTGAATCACTTAAATCCATGAATATAAAGTGAATAATGATATTATATATCAATTGGAAGTAAATATACAACACATAAAATATATAAGTGGAGAGAAACGGAAATCTCATGAAAATAAAACTGAGATGAGAAACCCCAAACCTTATACTCGAAGGTGTTCTTGATTGATATTAGTGAACTGAATAATCAAATTTTAATTAATTAATTAACAATTAAAAAACATCCATTCATGTAATTTATTTATTATAAATTTATTAGGTTCATTAAATTCCTTTTTTATAGGTTTAAGATGTTCTATTTTATTTTTTTGGAAGCATTTTCATCCTTGGATTTCATGATCGGTTTATTTGTTTTAATGATTAGAAGTTCATTTAAAATGTGGAAAATAATACCGAATCATTAATATATATTATTAAAGAAACTATATATATATAAATGATCTTATAATTATTCTAGTTATATACCATGGGGATGACTAATTAGGTAAATGTTAGTGATAAATGATTGGATTAACATGTCAGTTTTGTGGACAATGAACTTGTTTTGTGTTATTATTTTATATTATGACCGTGTAATGAATCCAGAAAAATGAATACAATAAAATACATATTTAATGATATGTTTCAAACATTAAAAATGTTTCATTAATGTTATTGAAGATAGTAATTTAAATTGAAAACTCATCGCCCTTGACTATGATAAAATAACACATCTCATAAAGTATTTTCATTTTCAGTATAATTGGTGGGGGAAAACGAGATAATGATGCAATATTCCATTATAATTATAAAATTAAAATTTATTTAATGTAAATTTATTTTCAAATAATTTTTATGTGGTGATGTGAGGATAGAGTAAAAAAATAGAACTAGTAAAAGAAGTTGAATGAAATAGAATTAGTGGTTCATCTCTTGAGTACTCTTCCTTGAGAATCTCCTTAAGGCCTTCTTTTTTGGACTTTTTGTGAGACAATATGGTCTTGTACATGTGGTAAGGACTTGGAAATTGTATTTGGAATAACATAGGTAAGGCCCAAATCTTTAGTGGTGTGGTAGGGAGAGGGGAATGATGGCGGTATTTATAGTAGAGGAGATGAGAGATATTACATTATTTTAATCATTTTTTAATATTTTTTCTCAAGAATATAAATATTTTTCATTCATGATACATAAAATAGTAATAATTTCATGGTTTTTTGAACTAATTTGGCTTACATCATCTTTGCATCACCTATTATGTAGTAAAACAAGTATTTAAGATTTATCTTAATTTATGTTATTTTACTATTCATAAAAAATTCATGAATATTAAAAATATCCTAAAAATTAACCATAACAATTTTTCAGTGTGTTTATTTCAAAAATGCAATTAATTTTTTAATAATTATTAATTTAATTTTTACTTAAAATCAAAATTTATTCAAAAATAACAATGTTAAATCTATTACTAAATTTTTTAACACCATGAAAAATTAATCAACATATCATTACCTTATAACCATATGGAAATAAAATAATAATATTATTTCATATTTATAAGGTTCATATTACTATTCGTATTACTATTCATATGGTTATGTTACTATTTACCAAGAAACCAGTTGTTTCTATCAGACTCCAAATAACATACTGATCATAATCCTACGTGACCATTTTTTGAAATTCGAAACATATAAGGTATTGGTTTTTCACTTCTCCTATAAATAACCATGTTGTTTTCAAAAATTCTATGTTATTCGTGCAATATATCCCATAAAATGAATATAATGTACCTATGAAAAACATGATGTAAAATGTTTGGGGTGTTATATTCTTCTCTTCTTTGAAAATTTCATCCTCATGAATTTTCATGAATATTTCTCCCAATAATTATGTGTGTGGTTCTTCTTCATAACATCTTCTGGTTCCCATGTAACTTCTTCTATTTTATGGTTTCTCCAAATTACCTTTACTAGTCATGTTGTAAGATTTCTTAATAATTGGTATCTTGTGTCAAGAATCTTGATAGTCTCATTACAATTTTTCAAATCATGTTCCAACTCTATTTCATTATAGGATAGTGCAAGCTTTGGTTCTGGCATGTATTTCATTATCAATGACACATGGAACACATTATAAATGTTGGAGAGACATGGTTTCATATTTAAATGGTATGATATTGTTCCATTGCCTTCCAGAATTTCAAACGGTCTAATGTACCTAGGTCTTAGATTCCCGTTCTTTCAAAACCATAAGACAACCTTCCATAGATATACGTATAGAATTACCTGATCTCCTACTGGAAATTCCAAATCCTCTCTCTGGTTGTCATCATTACTCTTTTTCCAACTTTGTACTTATTTAATATGGGCCAAAACATTCTTTAACAGTGCATTTGTCTCTTTGAAATGTTCTGGGCCTATAAGTTTCATCTCGCTAACATCATTCAATCATGTTGGAGTTTGAAACCTATTACCATATAATTCTTTATATGGATCCATTTTAATTCTATAATAGAAACAATTATTATTGTAAATTTCCACTAAAGGAAAATATTGATCCCGCATAACTTTAAAGTAATGATAGATTGATATCAAGAAGTCTTCTAGTGTTTGAATTGTCTTTTCAGACTGTCAATCAGTATGGGGGTGATAATCAATACTTATATGAATCATAGTATCCAAATACTTTTGGATAATTTTCTATAATTTTGAGGTGAATCGAGGATCTCAATCAAAAAAATAGAGGGTCACCGATAAGTCATACAAATTCATTAATATAAATTCTTCCTAGGCTCTCAAGTGGTAAATCCTCTCTTATTATAAGTAAATGTTTTTATTTTGTGATAAGATCAATAATTATACTTATTTCATCATTACTTCTAGGTGTCATCGGTGTTTTTATGAACCAATCCATCGTAATTTCATCCCACTTCCACATAGGAATAGGTAGAGGTTTCATGACCCTTCTATGATCTTGTTTCTCTTCCTTCAGTTGTTAACAAACTAGACACCTTGACACATAGTCAGAAATTTATCACTTTATTTTATCCCAAAAAAAATATTCCTTCAAATGTCTATACATAGTTGTGCTACTAGGGTGTATGGAAAAATTTTATCTATAAGTATCATCTAATAGTTCCCTTTTTATTTTATTTATGGTTGAAAAGCATAACCTCTTTCAAAATTTTATATTTCCATCCTCATACGTGAAGTCTATCAGTCTTCAGGTTGAGAGCATACTATCACCTCTAGTGAAGATTATTTATTAATCACCTGAAAGAGGAAACATGTTTACCCTTCAATAAAAATTTCCCTATCCATCATTAGTAGATCCATGAATATAGGATCTCTATCAATCCTCATTTGGGTCATAATTCCATGATATTTCATCCTTAATTAACATTCCCCTTTATTTTTCTTTCCTAGGTAGTTGTGTATTGAAATCCATTGAGTAACTCAATCCATTTCGCTTTCCGCATGATGAAAATTTTCTATGTTAAAATTTATTTCACACTATTGTGATCCATTTATATTTTACATATTTTACCATAGAGATAATTTATCTATATTTTCTGAGCAAATATTACAATTGATAACTCAAGATAATGAGTTAGATAATTTTTCTCAAGATTCTCAACTTCCTTGATGCATAAGTAGTAAATTTATCATTATGTGTAATGAAACAACCTACTCCATTCTTTGATGCATCATTGTATATTAAAAACCAATCATATCCAGATGGAAGATATAAAATTAGAGCAATGAATAATAGTATTATCAATTCATCATGTAATTTTATTCATTAATTTGTCTATACAAACATAACCCCTTTATATGTGTCCTTGGTTAACGGGTTATCCTGCCGGGAAAAATTCTGAACAAATGCTGATAGCAACCTTCTAAACCAATAATATTGTGTAACTCAGTTATGTTCAATGGCATAGTCCATTCTTGGATTTCATTTTTCTTCTTGGGATCAATTACGATTCCACAATTGGAGAAAATATGGCCATGAAAACAAACTAATTGGAGCCAAAATTCACACATTCTAAACTTACCATATAATTCATTTCATTAAAGAGTTTTCATAATAATACTCAAGTAATTTTTGTGGTTTTCATAGATTTTGGAGTATAAGTTGATATCTTAGATAAATGACACAAAAAATTAATCTAGATATTTCTTGAAAACTATATTCATAAGATATATTAAAAATAGAGGTTGCATTAGTTGGTACGAAAGTCATTACTGTAAATTAATAATGCCAAAACCTGGTTCAAAATGTTGTCTTTGGAATATCCTCCTTCCCCACACACAATTGATGAAATCCAGATAAAGTAAATCCTTAAAACATATTGGGATCCATGAATTTGATCAAATAAATCATCAATTTGTAGAAGATGATACTTTTTCATAATTGTAATAACAATGATTTCAATGAAATCAATGCATAGATTCATGGAAATATATTTCTTCTTGATAATGAACGACATGTGCTCCCCATTGAGAAACACTAGGTCAAATAAATCATTCGTCACTCACATCCTGTAGTTTTTTCTTTATATCCACTAATTCCACAATTTCCATTCTATCAGGATTCTTTGATATATGTCTTGAATCATGAATTAAATTAGTAGAGAAATAAACTTACTGCTCTAGAGTATGTCCTAGTAATTCCTCTGTAAATACATCAATAAATTCATGAATAGTAGGTATATCATTAAAATTATGATTTGATTCCTCACCCATATAAATTTTGTTATCTTCCTCTCCTAGAATTTCATTAGTAGAGATAATGTGGGTGGATCTCGATAAGAATATGATGGTGTGGTTTCTTCTCTAATGATAAGATATTTTACACCATTCTAAAAAAAATTAATTCTTCTTGAAAATGATCTTCACATCATATTTTGACAGCAAATTCAAACTGAGAATTATATCAAATTCAATCATTGGCATGATAATAAGGATAAAAACGAAACCACATTTATGTGTCATGGGGGGACTAATCGAAACATTTTTGTTGCAATGATATATCCCCTAGGATTTTTTTACTCACAACTCCTTTATTAAATCGAATTTGACATGTACAATATTCTTGGAAAACATGGACGTTATAAGTGAATGTGATGATCTAGAATCAAATAAATCATTGGATATGTTTGAGTAAATAATTAATATACCTACCACCACAAAATTAAGAACATAAACCTCTATGGTCATAATCACATAATCTTTCCCTTCCTCTCATGGAATTTTCTATGGAAAGTTTCCTTGGAACTTTTGAAACTCTTTTCCATAGTGTCCCATATATTTACAATTTTATAATTGAACATCGTCGACCTATCTCTTCCCAATCCATTCACTAGGTCTATTACCCTTTTCTCCACACTTATATAAAACTTATAATCCTTTTAAACATTTTCGATGATGATTTTTCCACAGTTCTCACATAGTAGAAATTACTTTATTCCCTTCTACTTCATTGGAGCTTCATATTTTACATGGTTATTATAATGCGTCTTATTATATTTATTTACCTTCAAAAAATATTATCTTGATAATTAATTCTCTATTTTGATTAAAATTACTACTATTTCAACATATGATGATAATGTTTGAGGGGCGGTTTCCCATCAAAGACATGTTTTAAATCCTTCAATGAAATGATCAATCTTGTCTTCTGAATCACATATATAATATATAGCATACATGGATAATCTTGTAAATGTATCTTCATACTCTGAAACACTATCTTCTTCCCATTTCATTAGGATAGTTAATTTCCTCTTCATTTCATTTCATCATTCATGAGGAAAATATTTTTCAAAGAATATTTATTTTAATGTTCTCTATTCAATATCTTTTATTTCTCCTTTCTCTGTGGTATTTTTGATCAAGGACAACCATTGATTAACATAATCCTTGAGGAAATTTACTTCCAATACTACATTTTCATATTCATTTCATGTTAATGACATCAATATCTTTTTAGGAGACTCGATCCACTGTTCGACTACAATCGTATTAGTAGTTTCACTAAACGATGGGGGATTCTGATGCATGAAATAATAAAGTATATGTGTATCATGGTTATTTGACACATAGTATTTTTACCCAATATTATCATTATTTTATATTCTCCAACATTGAATGTTTTGACTTTCTTAGTAGGGAAATCTCTACATTTTCCATGGGTATTTATTCCCCTTATTCCATTAGGGACCATTACTAAATAATGGAATACACTAAATTATGTCATAGTTCATAATTTATAACTAGAAAAAAAAAGTTAATTTGAAAATTTATATAAAACAAATCTCATAATCATAAACATTGTTTATATTTATTTACAAATCCATAATAGTAGGTTTTTATGAAATTTTGAATTTTCATAACCATATACCCTAGGAGTGTCAAACCAGGTGCGTAGTAAGGCCCATTTTTGTGTACTAGGATACCCCAAGTCAACCCTGAAACTCTTTTTTGATGTTTTTAATCCTAGATATATCTATTCCAGAACAAAATCCACTTGTATTATCCATACATGAATGGTTGTTCTTGGAATTCCAACATAATCCCTACTATTGAAAAAATATCAAGATATTCTTCTATCTTTATCATAAAAGTATTAATTAGGGATATGTCCTCTTAACTATGTTTCCTAAATCTAGTTTCCATTTTTCAATTAAACAACCTTTGATAACAACTGTAACGCCTCGACCGAAGAATTTCAGAGTTGGTTCATTACTTATTACATTGGCACGATTAAAAGGAATGAAATATCGAAGGAGCAATTGGTTCAGTAGTCTTGAAGAAAATAAATACATACAAGTGAGTAATATTAAACTAGGAAAGGTAAGAAATTACTTTACATAAATAAAATTGCATCCATGAGAACTCAATAAATGATATCCTCCTCATATGTTGTTAAAGGTAAAAAAATAAAATGGATGAACTCAAATAATCTGTAATGGTTACAAATATGGGAATCATGAATCAAAAAGTAATTGAATCATAAACAAATTTGCATAGTCAATATGGCATTGTGAAAAAATGAAAAACACATGCCATTATTAAACTGAGAATGAAACTACATCCATAGATTTATTCATAGTGAAAACCTCATGGATAGTAATGATAAAAAATAAAAAATGAGAATGTTTATTTATATTATGTCATGTATCTCTAACATGATACCAATATACCAATGAGAACGGTTTATGTATGTGGGTAGATAACCATCTGATTCTGTTTTGAAAAAAACTTCAACGGTTTATTGCAAACTAATTTGTCACATTAGACCCAAAAATTAATTGAGGGTATATAGTGGGACCCACCCATCACATCAAGTCCCACTAATTATTTATATATATATATTTAATACATGTACAACATTTATTTTCAATATCTATATAGAGTAGAGGATAAAAATTCCTCAATATTTGCATAGTTTAAACATCATTTCGAATAAACACCATATGTAAAAGGGTATACATATTAAGAAAATAATCATATACATGAAAATTGAATATGAATATATAATATATTTAAAATGAAAAATGAAAAATTGTCTCATAGGGGTAGTAGGTACACCACATAAGAATGATTAGTTGCACAATACCATGTAAATCACAATAAAATAGAAACTGAAACAAAGTCCCTAAAAAAATTGTAATCAATCTAGTTAATAATCTTCAAGTGAATCACTAAATACCATTAATAAAAATATAATCATGGTATTATAAATAAAATTTATGTAGTCACACCCCACATTAAATAAATAAGTGGTGAACAATGAAAATATCATAGAAATTAAAGTGACATGAGAATCCCCTTACCTTATGCCCGAAGGTGTTCTCGATCAATCTTAATAAACAGAATAATCAAATGATGATTTATTAATTAAAAATTAAAGAACCTCATTTAAATGTAATTAATTTATTATAACTTTATTAGGTTCAATAATTTACATTTTTCTAAGAGGTTTAGTTTTATAGTTTTACAACCATTTGTTTCCTGGTTTCCATGATCCGTTTACTTGTATTAATTAATGGAATTTCGTACGAAATATAGTTAAAAATATTGAATTTTTAATATATATTATTACTGAAATTATAGATATATAAATTATCTTATAATAACTTTCATTATATACCTTGAGGATGACTCATTAGATAAATGTTAATGGTAAATGCTTGGATTAACTAGGTGGTTTTGTGCACAATGAACTTGTTTTGTGTTATTATTTTATATTATGAGGTTGTGAGGATTTAAAAAAATTTCATAAGATAAAATACATATACTATGATCTAGTTAAATCATTAAAATTTTTTAATAACCATTTTTAAATATAGTAATATAAATTGAAACCCCGTTGTTGGCGCCAAAAATACGTCCCGAAAGAAAGGAAGGAAAAAGACAGCTGGCACGCTGCCTCGCAAAGCACAGCCACGAAGCCCCGCTGCGAAGCACCCACGCGAATCGCCCCGACCCTCGCGGCCTCGCGAAGCTCCGGAGGCGGTAATGCTCCGCGAAACCATTTGACGTTCACGAGCCGCCGCGAAGCACCAGAGGCGGTAATGCTCCGCGAACCCATTCGAAGTTCGCGAGCCGCCGCGAAGAACCAGAGGCGGTAATGCTCCGCGAACACATTTGACGTTCGCGAGCCGCCGCGAAGCTCTGGATGCGGTAATGCTCCGCGGATGACGTTGACGTTCGCGAGCGCGCCGCGAAGCACCGGAGGCGGCGCGCGAGCTATGCTTCACGGCACCCCGTCCCTATAAATACTAGACTCCCCCTGAGTCCCGAGGATGGACAATCCGACCTTTCGGCTTCTCCTCTCCCGAATCGCGAAGCACTCTTTGCCCGAGAATCATGAGCTCCGCGAGGTATTTCTACTTCGCGAGATGACTCTGCTTTGTCTCGTTTTGAGCCCCTCTTCCGAGAGGGATGCCCTTCGCGAAGCTCAAGGGCGTTCGCGAAGGAAGGGGATTCCCAAGGGAACCCGGGCAGCCGCGGAGCGTTTATGCTTCGCGAAACACCAAACCCATGCTATTGATCTCTATGCCAAGGCAGGATCACTATGCATCGCGAAGCGCACTGCTCTGCAGGACCCTTCTTTGCGAGGCACCCCTTCCTCGCGAGGCAGTGCTCCGCGAACACTGTTCCACTTCGCGAAGAACCTTCCACTCACACCTATGCCCCATGCTAAGGCCAAGGCACTCCACTTCGCAAAGCACACTCCTCTACTTAGCGATTCCTCTTCCCGTAAGGCCCCCCAGGTTTGCACGATGTGATTTCAAAGTCCCATGGACAATACCACCCGTAGCGTTGCTTCGCCTAATGCTTCTTCGCATAGGCACGCTAACGGCTATTGCTTCTTCGCATAGCCACTTTAACGTGGGCCCCTCGATGGTTCGTTCCACGACCCCCCTTAACCATGGCCTTATCGGTACCTTCCCTTCCCCAAGGACCAGAGGGTACCGGTTATGTAAGTCCTAGGGGTGTGGAGTGAACCCAACTCGTCCGAGCTGCAGGACGTTAAACTGCCAAGCACCACGTCCTCAACACATGACGTTAAACTGTCATCCGACCTCGTGCCCCTCGCGAAGGGTCCCCCCAGCTCGAACATTTTTTACACCACTCGTCTCCACGGGAATGGAGCTCTTCCTCACATGGAATGAGATCCTCCTTGTTGGAGTGGCGTATGTTCGTAAGAGAAGGGCGACCCTAGCCCCCTCAACGGATGGCTGCACCTCTGCATCTCCGTACATCCCCACTACCAAGGTCAGTGGAGGGCGTGATAGGGAACTAGGAACCTCCCATCGTCGGACCAAGGTCCATCTTTCCTGCGCTCTGTCGCGCCATGGGCCTCCATCCTGGAGTAAGTCCCAACACCATGGGCCGCTCAACGCGTAAGCCCCTCTTCGCTTCTCACGGACGCACCCTTCGCGACGTGATCGTCAGGTCCTTGCAACCTCTTGTTTCTCACACTGAGCATGACTCACGTGGGCTTAGAGTGAGCACCGACCCTGACCCCGAATATTCTCTTGAACTACGAGGTCTTTCATCCATGTCAAGGCATGGTACGTAGGAAGCCTCTATGAGGTTCAAGCCCACTCGTCTTTCACGTCGGGTTTCACCCCCATCCAGCACGACGTTAAACTACGCTCCAGTCCAGTGGTAAGCCATTGCGACCCAACCCCCATCTTGAACTACGAGGTCTTTGATCCATATCAAGGAATGGTACGTAGGAAGCCTCTATGAGGTTCAAGCCCACCAGTCTTTCACGTCGGGTTTCACCCCCGTCCAGCACGACGTTAAACTACGCTCCGGTCCAGTGGTAAGCCATTGTGACACAACCCATCTTCCGAACTACGAGGACTTTGATCCATGTCAAGGCATGGTACGTAGGAAGCCTTCACGAGGTTCAAGCCCACCAATAGTGGACCCCCGGGTCTACTTTCACGTCGGTTCACCGACAAACCCATCCCACTTGAACTACGAGGTCTTTGATCCATGTCAAGACATGGTACGTAGGAAGCCTCCACGAGGTTCAAGCCCACCCGCCATTTCACGTCGGGTCCCATTCTGGTCCAATGGTAAGCTGTTGCGACCTTTTCCCACCTGAACTATGAGGTCTTTGATCTATGTCAAGGCATGGTACGTAGGAAGCCTCCATGGGGTTCAAGCCACATTGCTCGGTCGTTCATTCACGTCGAGTTTCACCCTCGTCCAGCATGACGTTAAACTGCATGCCTCCTTTTGTCCCGCATGACATTAAACTGTACACCCAATCCTAGTCCGACGGCAGGCCGTTGTGACTAACCCGAACTATGAGGTCTTTGATCCATGTCAAGGCATGGTACGTAGGAAGCCTTCCCAAGGTTCAAGCCCACCACCCATCGGACCTAGGTCCACTTTCACGTCGGTTCACCGACAAACCCCCATCTGAACTATGAGGTCTTTGATCCATGTCAAGGCATGGTATGTAGGAAGCCTTCCCAAGGTTCAAGCCCACCACTAGTGGGCCCACGAGTCTACTTTCACGTCGGTACTCTGACGATGCTCATCGGGCCAAGGTCCACCTTCACGTCAGCTTATCGACGTCATCCTGAACTACGCGGACTTTGATTCCCTGCCACAGGGATACGTAGGAAGCCTCGTCAAGGCTCAAGCCCAACTTCACTGTCGCCCCTGCGATGGTCCCACTTCACTCTCCTTCCACTCCATTCATCAACCTACCACCAGTTCCGATTCTCGCCTGGACCGTCTTATCCTGGTGAGACCATGTCGGTACGCTCTTCCTCACTGTCGCCCATGGGCTGGCCCCGGTATCGATATCCCTTCAAGGAGGATCCCTCAATCCGATCTGTCCTAGATAATGCTCTGGTTGGGTTGATCCGTCTCCGCTGGACGTTAAACTTGCGGCATACCCTGTGTTGAGCACGGGAAGCTGAGGAAAACCTCAGATATGTGTCTACGACATATAATTCCCCGTGCTCGATGTGGGATGCCTCGGGCTTCCACGCCCTCGAGAAGCCTTGTGGTCAAGGATAACAGACAGACACGCCAGGTACCCCAGCATCCAGACACGCTACTGATGCCTCAACGTGACTACTCCCCTGACTGAAGGTTTCTGCCCTGACTGAAACCTTTGGAATGTCCCGACAGAATTAGTGTAATTAACCGGTGTCCATGGAAACATGGCACTGGGAAGAGTTTCACGAACTACGTATTAAATCTATAAGGGAGACCCGGACTAGGTGACGAGTTCTGAGGAGGAATCCACAGGAGGAAGAACCGACATCCCATCATCCCGTTTCGATCAAGGAGCAGACGTCCCTGAATAAGGAGCGAATGCCGCCCGCCTTTGGAAAGCGGGAATGCGGGGCAACAGAAGCTCCGCACGTCCCCCCCCACGGATGGACGGGCACGCGCCCCGGCGAAAGCGTCAGAAACAGAAATGGTGAACCCGAAGTGAAATTCGTATCCTCAATATGGAGATTAGTAGCGTCTGAGACACCAGTAGATTGACGTGTCACCGGATCCAGATATCCGGTGCCTGGTCCCGCCAAGCAAATAGCGGGCCTGTCGTGAAACTCACCGGAAGTCGGGGCAGTAGAACTTGGGGCACTCCATTCTGCAGCGTATCGGTGTGGATCCTTCTCATAGACATGGAGAATGGAAGAACGCTGGGGCACCGGCTGTCAATCATTTTCCTCTCAGTACTGATGAGTTGATCCCTTCATTTCTCAGGAACCAGGTGGCTGTTACAGAGACGCGATCACCGTCCGCTCCTCACCCACGCAGAGGCAGGGGCAACACCACGACGGCCACCCCACGTAGCGCCGCTACCACCACGACGGCCGCCACATCGCGGAATACGGGGCGCCCACGCCCCCTTTCCCCATCAGAGGTCATCCAGCGAAGGGTGATCAACAACCTCGTGCGCATGTATGAGGAATAAGGGGTCATCCCAACCCGGGATATGGCCCGCCTGGACCTGGAGGCCTCCAGGCCCCACCGTCAACGCCGCCCTAACAGGCCGCGTAGGGAGCCTCTGCTCCCCACCCCAACATTCAACCGCTTCGGGAGCTTGTCTCCGGAACGCCTTGACGACTCCTCACCTTATGCTGAAGAGGCGGGCGCCGTCCGGCTTATCCCGCTCAGGGTCCCGACCCAAGGGCCCCAAGCGAGAGCTCCCGCCCGGCTGCGTCAGCGCCGCCGTCCGGCCCCGCAGGAAGATCAGGTAGACTACGTCCCTGCACCACCTGCACCAGCTCGCCTGACCCGACGTCAGTGCCGGGCACAGGCTGAGGACGCTCGCCTAGGCGCGTCAACGTCGACGGCTACAGTGGCCCGAGCCACTGCCGACGTGCATCATGAAGCCCCTGCATACACTGAGCAGGGGCACTCCTTCACCCAACCAGGATTGAGACCCCAACCGCCCCACGGGCAGGCTGGGTCGAATCTCCAGGTTGCAGGCCCAAGTGGTGATCTCCGCAAGCTGACCCGCGGTAATGTCACCCCGTACGGAGGTCCTCCCCGTACCACTACTCCATAGAGCGTGGGCCTTCCCCACTCTGAGGTTCGTCATGGAGGCATTCCTCGTGCGACCCCCATCCTGCAGGAAGACCTACTCCGCGACAATGATGCTCAGCGCGAAAACATTTCCCGCGCCAACTATACAGGGTATGGAGTCCATCCTCATGCCCCCGACCGCCAACCTGAAGGCACCATCCATCCAGTCCCTCTCCAACGTGGGGGGCCTCCCTACGTCCTCTCTACAACCGGCGAAGGTCCTCCCCACCCCAGCAACTCGAGGAGTGAAGGTCAGCCTCGCTCCACCCTCATCGACCATGGAGGTCCTCCCCATGCTCCTGCCAGTTCCAACAGAGGCCCCGCCCACATGGGTACTATTCATGGAGGTCCTCCCCATGTACCCTTCAACATTTTCCCTGGTTCCCCTCCCACCCCGGCTATCTCGAGTGGGGGCCCTCCCCGCCACGGCACCAGCGCCGCCCCGAGGCTACCTGATAGGGGTCAACCATGTCCCGAAGAGCCACCCCGGGGCAGAAGAGCGGGTCGTCACCACCACAAGAAGAATCCTGGGAAGGCCCAGGTGGAGATCAAACCTGCCCGCTTCTCCGACTCGGAAGCGGAATGCGATTCAATGATGGAACCTTCTCCCCGTTCCTCTGTATCAAGGACTGGGGAAGGAACCAGATGCGTTAGCCTAATTCTCCCAGAATTTGAGGTCCACCGAATTCCCTTCTCTCTCCGCAGGTACATCCAGGAGGAAGAAATCCTGGGAATTCCGCAGGTCTCGACCACGCAATCACCGCCTCTGTCACCAGAAGATCCCTCTACCTCTACTAGAGATCACGTAGAAATATTTTGGGGGACAACGACGGTAGAGAGACAACACGACCTGTCGCTGGTAGCCGCGGATACTGTTCTGGAAGCTGTGGTTATCAGCCCATCGTATCGTGACATCGTGGCCAGGTCACCTCACTCTTCGGAGGATAGCCCGGAATTCGGCATCCAGTCAGCTCGTTTTCCGTATTCTCCACCGCCGAGCTTACTATCCCAAAGGTCCGCCTCGGTACCGCTACCGGTCCCTCAGCTACCCCCGGTTGACGAGTGGGGCAACACAGGGCCAGAACCTGAGTCCGAGCCTAGGAGCTTCTGGAGTATCCTTGTAGCAGATTACTTCCCGGAGAAGTTCTGGCCGACGGCGGCACTGAATTTCCGCATACCAGAGTCTCTTACCCCTGAAGACGTGGGGTGCTTTTATCGAACCCTGTGGGCGACACACTTCCGCCTCTGTTATGAACGGGTGGTGTACCCCAGAAGTCGTGAGCACTTCGAAGAAATCGGCGAGCAGTGCCGCCTGATCGATGCAGCCGCACTTCTTGTGGCCCATCACCCTGAGTCGCCTAGCCACCAGAGCTTCCTTCAACGAAAATGCGTTCAGAGTCTTAAAGCACTCCGCAGAATCGTCAGGGAAGCCACCCCCCATTTGCAAGTCTGTGGTTGGGGACACTATGCCGCTCTCCTCTTCGACCCTATTCGACGGTAGCCCGATTCGCTATGCGACATCGAGGATATGCCCTCAAGAGGGGTCGCAGTCCACATGGCCGACGTTGTGGATAAGGAAGATGAGATTGAGTTCCTTGATGAAGACTTACCATCCGAGGGCATACTGCCGCTGCTCGACCCGTCAGGGAGAGTTACCCGTCATCAGAGGAACCTGCTAGGTATCCCCGTACCCACCGAGTCGCTAGTACTCGGTCGAAGCACTGGCAAGGGTAAAGAACACGTCGGAACAGTCATGCACTCCGACCCGTTCGCCTCTGTGCAGAAAACAGACAAATATCCCGAGAAGGCCACGTTACGGCAGCAGCTTGCTGAGCAGAAAAGGATGGTTGACGAACTCTTGGCTGAACGCGCCACAGAGCGACGAACCGACTATGGTAATCCCAGGCCGGGGAAGCAGGGGCAGGAACAATTTCCCCCTGGCGAGATGCCTCCGGGCCACCCTGATCATGCTATTTCCGCAGACAGGGCGGAAGCCGTAACATACGGCAAGAGGGCGCGATACGTCTCGCCAAACCCCCCCGAGCGATGAGACAATATGAAGAACCCAACCCGGGTTCCCCCAGTCGCCCCGCAGGTCGTCCATCCAGTTGACCCACGAGCGGCCGAAGCCGTCTACCATGTTGAAGAACCTGTAAATGCACTTGTGGTTAGGGACCCCCGTCAAGACAGGGACCCCCACCTGGAGGACCTTATTGCAGCACTCACAGCCCGCCTCGAGGCGTTGGAAACGCGGCTGGTGGTGGTCCCACCGGATGGCAATCCCTATACCGCGTGGGTGGATGATATTCCCGCGCCTTCGGGTTTTGGGAACCCCACTTTCTCGCCCTTTAACGGGATAGGGGACCCGCCCCAGCACATGGCTCATTTTTCTTCCAGGTGTGGCCCCATGTTGGGGACCCCAGCTCAGAAAGAAGCCGCCAAGCTCCGATGTTTCGTACAGACATTGGAAGGTCCGGCATTCGTCTGGTACAACCAGCTCCCTATCGGATCGGTGACCGGTTGGGAGGATCTTCTCCGACAGTTCTTATACCAGTTCAGCTCCACCACGCAAAAGACCAGCATTGCAGACCTCTTCAAGTGCAAGCAAAGGCCTGTTGAGCGAGTCGCAGACTTCATCGCCCGGTGGAAGGGACTTACGTATTCCCTCGATATGCCACTGACTCATGATAAATTACTGACGATGTGTGTGGGGAACGTCAAGACAGAGCTGGTACCCTCCTTGATTACCCAGAACTACCATGGAGGATTCAGAGATTTCTCAGACAAGGCTCAACGCCTCGAGGAAGCCCTGCAACGGACCAGTTAGGCACGTTTGTTGCTCCCTATGATCCCATCCAGGAGGACCGCCAGGGCTGAACCCGCCGCGGTGGATCAAATAGAAGCCCCGAGGCAGCTGGAATTGCTGTTGGTGGAACCACCCCCGCAACCCCGTAGAGGTCCTCCACCTCAAGCACAGGCTCCCGCCCAGCAGCGACCACCTCAGAACCGACAGGTTCCCCCGCGCAACGCGCCACTGCCACCTAGGCGAGACTATCAGGCGCCGCCTCCTCGGTAGGCCCCTCCGACCCCTCGTCAGGACCAGGCCCCCAGGGCCCCCTATCCAGAAAGAAGGTACCATACCTATTCGTTCAACGAAAATCAGGTCCCTGGGAACTTCCAAAGTGCTCTAGAGCAAGGGATTGTGCGTCTGCCTAAGTGAAAAAGGCCGTCAGAGGCGCATCTCACCGATCACCCCAACTACTGCCCTTATCATCGGATCCTGGGGAACACCCTCAAGCGATGCTATGTGTTTAAAGATTGGATTCAGGACCAGGTCAACAACAACATAGTCAAGTTGGGCCCAGCACCAGTGCAAGTGGCAGGTGTCTTTGCAGGATCAGAGATCGGCAGCGACAGTGAAGGTGAGTGGCAGCAGGTCCCTAGCCGCGGATCCCAGAAATATGACGACTGGATGGCTCGAAAAACCATCGTCTGTGCCCAGGGTATCATCCAGGCGCGCCTGAAGCAGTCGGAACCTTCAGAAGAAGTAGCCGGTGCCTCCGCATCGTCTTCACAGTCGACCTCTGCCCAAAAGGTCAAGCAGCGACGATGCAAGAAGAAGCAACGTGCACCGCCAGTGCCGTCGTCATCCCGCACTCTCGGCGACTTTATGCCCCCCGAAATGGGGATCCCTCCCAGAATCTGCCTAGCGGTGGATGACTCCTCGAGCGATAGCCAAGGGTACTCTTCGGGTAACACCGTGGAGATGGTAAAGCCCTTTATGACTCCCGACGAGGGGGAACCCCAGGCAGACCTCCCCAACGTTTCCAGCCGACGTCAACGTCAGCGGAATCGCAATCACGCCGGTCATCGAGGTACGTCAGCAGGCACTTGTGGCCAAGTCGTGCATGCTACCGAGACCAGGCAGCAGGTTCAGCGCAGATCTCAGCACGCGCAGACCCATCCAACACCCTCGGCTCTACCTCCACCGCCGTTCGTGCTACTGGATCGGGGGAGCCACCTCGTTCGTATCACAACCAGTCTTGCCCGGCTACAGGACAGCCTCCGCTGTCCGATCTTAGCCTGGTGACTACTCTTCAGGATTCTACTGGTAGGCAGCAAGACGTACCCAGTACTAGTCAATCGCTGGTCCAGCCAGCCGGACCCGTTGTGTATCCAAATGCCGAACGACCCCCTGTAAGTAGAGGTTTGCGTTTGGCACGAAAGTACGATGTTCTGAAGCACCTGGCCGACATCCCGGCGAGGCTCTCCATCCTTGAGGCCCTTCGCCTGTCATCTGAAATGCGCGAGGCACTCGCCGAGGCCCTAAGGAGCCCCCTCCAGTTCGAGACGGAAGTAGCAGCTGCGGAAGCCTTCCATACCGAGACGATTGAAAACGCCGAATGTCAGGCGGTTATCTCGTTCTCCGGTGAAGATGAGGACCCTCCTATACAGGGGCACATTCGCCCACTGTATATCACTGGCCACTTCAACGGTGTGGAAGTCCGCGGCTGCCTCATTGACACAGGTTTTGGAATCAATCTAATTCCGACCCGGACACTGCGAAAGCTGGGTCTGTCCGAAGGTGATTTAACTCCCTCTGACCTCAGGATCTAGGGGTACGACAGGACAGAGCAAACCCCGGTCGGCAAGATCCGCCTGAAGACTCAGTTCGGTGGCTTAATTTCCAGCACCGAGTTCATGGTTGTTTCTCAGGACACCGCCTACAATGCATTGATGGGTAGGCAATGGCTCCATCTGCATGCCACTGTCCCCTCGTCGTATCACCAGTGCCTCAAGTACTCGCTCAACGGTCGAGTAGGCGTGCTCCAAGGAGACGCGTCCCCTTTCGCTTCTTGTGAGGCCCGCTATCTGGATGTGGGTTATTACAAAAGTAAGGACAAGAAAATCCTGGTAAGCGAGGATGAGCCCACCCCGAACACAAGTGATCCCTGGGCAAGCATGGATGACGCCTACATCCTCCCGATCCACCGGTTGGAGGAAACGACCCCCGACATGGGACAATGTTTCGTTGTTTCGGGTATGCAAGGAAGGCATGTTCCCGTGTCCAAGCGACAACGGAAAATCACCTCGTACTCCTACATCAACCAGGCTCAAGTCATCCCAAAACCCCCTACCCCTGTACGGTACCGGGACGTCAATCTCATGACAACGGCGGTGCGCCATACGTGTCTCTTCCGCCGGGCTGGAATTAACCGACTCAGGCCGACACGTCACCACTGCTTTGATATCATCAAACGTGGCCCTTTAGGCTGAAGGCCATATGGGATAGGGTCGACTGCCTTCATTGCTATGGTCTCAATGGCTAGCGAGTCTCCCGATGTGATGACCGCTGCTGCCCAAGCCGGCACGAGCTTCCCCTCGGATTTTGGTAGCCCAGAAGCCCCCCCCCCATCGCGGGAAGTCCCCCCACGGGTGGAGAGGAAGACTTGGAGGATGTTCTCCCAGCCTTTGAAGAAGGCGTCTCTACCACGGTTGATGAACTGGTATAGGTGAACCTTGGTAGCGAGGCAGATCCGAGACCCACATTGATCAGTGCAGCCATGTCCCTCGAGGAGCGGCAGCAGTACGAAGACTTCCTCAAACAGCACCGTGATGTGTTTTCCTGGAGTTACGATGAGATGTCGGGGTTGGATCCCCAAGTGGCCGTCCACCGTCTGGGCCTCCCGGCAAAACATCGTGGGTTTAAGCAGCCTCCCAGGAAGATGCACCCTTCTCATGGTGCCATGGTTGAGGACGAAGTTGATAAGCTAATCAAAGCCAACTTCGTTAAGGAGGTCTAGTACCCCAAGTGGCTTGCCAACATTGTGCCAGTTAGGAAGAAGAATGGGCAGATCAGAGTCTATATCGACTTCCGCAATCTTAATCCACTACAAAATAAATAGTGTTTAGCGGCGGTTTTGTGGCGGCGGTTCACAAAACCGCCGCTAAACGTTTTCCGAAATACGTTTCGCGGCGGTTTTTAATAAACCGCCGCTAAACCTTTGTTTTTCTTAAAAAACCCCGACCCTTCCCTACCCCGACCCCCGTTTCCCCCGACCCCGCGTGCTGCAACCCTCGCCCGCAGCCCACCACGACCCCCCGGCGATCCCGTGACCTCCTCTGGCGACCCCGCGACCTCCTCCGGCGACCCCGCGACCTCCTCCGGCGGTGCCTGCGACCAGCAACCCGCGACCCCCTTCTCCCGACGACCTTTCTCACATTGACCGACGACCTTTCTGGGGGTCTCGTGAGACCATAGTGCAGACATTCTAGGCATGTCGCATATCTTTCATCGACCTTAAGAGTTATCACCTGCTCCATTTTATTCCCATTGTTTTATTTTTCAAAGGTCAGGGATTATGCAGGTTTTCATGAGTAATGTAAAGGATATTTACTCGATTTTTTAATGATACCTCACGTGACCAATGTGGGTTATATTTTGGTGTGTAGTCAAGTCCTGGAAAAATCCATTTGTTTCTCCTTAGAGTACTGAAGGGGATGCACAGAGAAGCTTGTACATACCTAATATCTTCTGCACAGCAAGGCTGACAATCCAAAGGGATTTCATGAGATGAGGTAGACTTGTTAGCAGAGACTTGTGATTCCTTGCGGATCATCGGGGTGCGCTTCATGTCCTTCAGCAATTGTGATCACCTCTCACATCCTCCCCTATATCTCCATTGTTTTATTTTAAAATGGTTTTGGGGTCTTGAAAGTTTACTTGGATATCATAAAGTAAATTTATTCATTCAAATGATGATATGGAACATGATTTTTATGACCACTAGAGGTTTCTTCCTTTTGATATTATTCCTCCTTTTTTTGGAGCAAATTTTTATGGTTTTCTATGAACATGAAAATGAAAAACAATGTGACTTAGAGGAATTCATTAATTTTTCACCATGTGGTCATTGGTTTTCTGGAGATCCATCTTGAGAGAAGTTATATTGAAGGGGGATCCATGGGATTTGTCATAGGTTATGCACAATGCATCGAGTCCTCACATGACCTTGAAATGGTCACACAATCATAATTCCCTTAGAGGATCATGTGATCCATAAGTCTTGTTTCCTTTTCATTTTGGGGAAGTTAATTCCTATATCAAGGTATTCCTTCCTTTTCGAATTTTCAGATACTTATTTGGTAGGCGTTAATAGTGATCCATGCTCAGTGTGGGATACAAGGAATTTTGGTTAGTATTTTCATAACACATGTAAAATCATACAACAAAGTTGAGGAAATTTTAGGTTATGAATGTTCTAACAATACCAAAAATCCTATTGAACATGCGAAGATGCAAAGAGGAACAACACCATGGGTGGTAGAGTTCCATTAGAATTCATGGAGGTGGGAAAGATGTAAATCAAAACTGCTGAGATTAAAATTATGGAAGGAGCAACTGATGAGATGGAAAATTTTTGACCATATTCAAAAAATAAAATCCAAAACTTCACTAGTTATGGGTGGGACATGAAAATAAAGAATTTACAATAGAACATGTTTGAAACACATGATCCACCATTTGTATCGAAAGATCCATTAGGGCATTGGACTAAGACAGGAGTTAAGCCAAAGTGGCATGAGACCATCACCATTAGGGGTCCATTTTTATTTTTGAAATATGGTAGGAATATGAATCTTGAAACACTCGAGATATGTAAATGAATAGGGAAACACATGCATGGAACCCAAAACCATATATTTTATACCAAGTGCATTAGATCATTTCAGTTGGATAACCCAACTGAACTCAGGGTAAAAGACCCTAGTATTGAAAATATTTTAAGGTGATATTCCTTAACCCCAATTCCAGTTATCTCAACCATGAGGGGTATGTGAGACATGGCTAGATTAACCTGACATGAATGAGTACTGTGATGGTCCATACCGCATGACACACTCTTTGGGAGACTCGAGAATAATTTAATGTCATGATGTTTGGGCATGGATGCCCAGTATAATGATGTGCACAAATGATGAAAAATATTATGTATTTTACCATCATTCAACTAGAATGATGAATTATAGTTTAGCATCATGTTACAGGGATGTATGTGGAATTGTTAATTTCTTGTTGTAGGGATGTTTCCATATAGTTTAACGTTGTGCGGTAAGGATGGGTATGTTTCATAGTTTATTGTCTTTTAATTAGGATATGGGTATCTCTAATGGACATGTGTAGTGTGGGGAAGCGAAAAACAGAATGTGAAGGAGGTAAATAGAGGCCCAATATCCCACAACACATTCTTTAAATAATCCTAGAAATTTTCATAGTTTAATTTCTTGGAGTTTAGACCTATTATATTTTTCATCTCTTCCATGTGTGTAAAAATTCTATCAAAACTTCTAATCCCACGTGATCCATGCTCGGTGTGGGAAACAAGTAATTGATATTATTTTTAAAACACACTAAATCAAATAATAGATGAATGAATAATTCGGTTAAGGATTTCCCAATGACGTTGACCTACTTACTCAATGTGTACAGGTACATAGAGGGGTAACACCTAGGGTGTTGGAGTTCTGTAAAAAAAAACAGGACGTGGAAAACATGAATCGCGGCACTCGATATCTGGGAAAAAATGAGGTCAGTGTGATGATGGAGGATAACTATTGGGCTTTTTTAGAACACAATATCAATAATGTGTTACATAGGTTGGGAATTAACAAATAAGGGTCAACCACTAAACATGTTCGAAATGTGGGACCTGCATCCAACATTCATCGAGAGTCTTCTGAGGATTTTCCTTTAGATGGTAGGTGATCCATATAGTCATCCACCATACCATTAGGGTGGTCCCTTCAGATGTGGAATATGATGAAGATACAAATAATGGAACATGTGAATCATGTATATGTTATGGTAATATTTCTATTTATAATTCAACACTATATGTTATACGCTATAGTGCATTTGAGCATGTCAATGGGGTATATCAGATAAAGGGATTAAAAACCCTTCCCAAGGATAGAGGTCCAATGGTACCTCATGGATGAAGTATGGAAATGGACTGGTGTAAAATATAGAGGATGATGAGGTGGGATACCCTTAGAAAAAAATTTACGACACGTCTGTTAAGACCCGATGTGTGTGAGGGCTAAGAAGGCTCATCGTTTCACCATATTATCACAAGAAAATCATGTGCATAGTTTAATGTAATGATGCATGGACTCAGACTTCTATATAATGTTTTTAGATCTTAGACCATTGGGCTCTTAGTTTAAGGTTGTAGAGTTTATACCATAATCGAGGAGGCCAAAGGGCCAAAATGTTTAACGAACCTAGGGCTAGACCCGAAGAAAAAATGTTTGGGAATCCCTACATATCTCATATATATAAGAATCAAGACATATGTATTTCTTGAATTTCATTTTGTTTAACATCATGTGGTCAGGATGTTGGTTGTTACCCATTTTATTGTTATACATCTAGGAATTTGAGTGAAATGTAGTTTATATTCATGCTACTAGGACATGTGGGGGAACCTCAAAAAAAATATGTATGATGATATTGTTCAAACATGACATGAATAAGTACCACATATCTCTAAAATGTGTCACATGATCCCTAATAAGGTCTAGGGCTAGACAAAAAGATAATGTGTATGGGTATCGATATGTATCACATAAGGTTGGGAATCAAACCACACATAGTTCTAAGATACCATCTAATTTAATGTCAGGTAGTAAGGATGCTAATGATTTGACATGAAGGGGTGGAATTGTAGAGTCTAGGCCTAAGAATTGAAAACTGTGTGTCACTACATATCCTTGAAGGGAAAAAATCAAGTCCCACATAGTTCATCGTTGATCTCTTTGTGTTGGTCCAACACATTCACAAGGTGGGGGATCTCTTTTTTCCATACTATGGAAAGCTGCATGATATTATTGAATTAAACTACCACGGGCATTTTTCTGTTGTTTTATTCAAATGCAAATGGGTCGATTTTATCAGAGGTGTTAAAAGAGATTCCTTGCAATTTACTTCTGTAAACTTCTCTCGCTTGATGGATGTTGGTGATTGTGAACTGCATGATCCATATATCTTAGCATCGCAGGAAGAAATGGTATATTATGTGAATGATGTTGTGGATGAAGGGTGGAGTGTAGTTACTCACGTAATAGAAAGAGATTTGTATGATATGGGTGATGAAGTGGAAGATTTGACCTCTGCAATTGAATTTCATCAACAACAGGAAGCAGAATTATTTGTCCATCATGATATTAAAAATATTGGTCTAGCAAGGATGAATGAAGTGGATGAAGCAATGGAGAAGGAAACCGACATGATTGAAGGGGAAAATGATTGTATGTACAATTATTTATTCATTCAGCAACTACTTGTTTCATTTTTGTAGTCATTCATTATCATTGTTATATATATTTTGTTTGTTAATACTGGGCATCTATTATCATTTTTAATTTTTTTTCTACATAATTTTTTTGAAATATATATTCTGAACTTAATTTTATTTGATTAAATGACAGGAATTCCAAGGATGAAGCGGTACACTATTCCTTCTTCTTCTACGACAGATGACGATCCGTCTGTCCCCACGGCATCATCTCCCCATGCACCATCTCTGACACCATCAGTGGATGCCTCATTAGAGGATGAGTCATCGCCTCCCCCTACAGGAGCTTCAGCAGTGGGGCAGCGACACACCCCCTCCAGTTCATCACGGACATTCTGGAGGGTCGCAGTCATAGGTACAAATTTTAATTAAATAAATTTATTGCATTTTGTTAATAGTAATTGTTTGCTCATTGTAGATGCAGACAATGAAACCGTGGAAAAAGACATAAAAAGTTCTGATATTTGGAACATGCATGGAAAGAAGATAGTGGTGCCATTTGATTCTTATGGGGTCCCGACGGATGATGCCGCAGGTTTACTTGGTCAGATTATAGGTCAGCTGGCAGCGGAGCCTATTTCCCTGCCTATTTCGTATGATGATTGGAGGCATATGCCTCCAAACTGGAAAAATGAAGTTTATGATTTTCAGATAAAGGTAATTTTATTACTTTATGGTTTAATTGAATGTCATTTTACTAATATATTCAAAATGAATTTCTGTATACAGATGTTCTTCCACTTTACCGTTGCTGATGTGATAGCACAGAAGTGGACATTTAAAAATCTTGGAAAAAAATGGAAAGATTTCAAATGGAGGTTGTGGTGTGATGTGAACGATTCTTCGTTGACCGTGCAGCAGATGTATGAGAAGATACCCAGTGGGGTACCGAAAGAACAGTGGAAGGTTTTTGTCGATAGACATCGTGATGAGAAGCGGATGGTATTGAAATATATATTATTATATTATCCTCATTTTACATTTATAAATGTACATGAAGGGGAGATAGACAATGAATACAATACTGTTAAATTGAATTTTATTTATTTCAGGATCTCTCAAGAAAGAATTCTTCAAACCGGGCGAAGCAGGTAATCCCGCACACTGCGGGTTCGAAAAGATTTTCAAGAAGCCGAATGTCATTGGTAATCTTTTAATTAGTTTCAATATTTATAAGATAATATTATCTATTTAACATATTTGATTGATGATTTATCTTTTTTTAATGCAGTCACAGAGTTTAGGGCATGAAGCATCCCGAACAGAACTGTGGCTGGATGTTCATAAAAAAACAGATGGAAGTTTTGTTAATGAACCTGCCAGAGAAGTTGGGGTATGAAGTCAATTATTTATTATAATAACTTAATATCAGTTTTTACTGTGTTAATATATATTGATATTTGATTTATAGGTAAAAATTAAAGAAATATGGGATGCCAATCCTGGGCAATCCAACTCAGTCTCCCAGGATGACCCGGTTGGTCAAGTCCTTGGGAAGGAGCATCCTGGTAGAGTGCACGGGATGGGTTTGGGACCCGTACCATCTGAGGTATTTCGCATGCCATCAGGGATTTCGGCCTCATTTACTCCTGGTTATAGTCATTTCATACTTGAAGATGCTCAGAGAGAGATGTCTGCTCTACAAAACACAGTTCACCAGCAGGGGGATCAGATATCTGCTTTGCAGAAAGAGTTGCTTGAATACGTCAGCATATGAGAAGATATGCCCCCGGTGGTAGTGAATCGGGTAGTGGTGAGCAGGTAAATCACAAAAAAATCAAAATCATTTAGTTTGAAAACTTTTATTCGTTTTAATTTTTATTATAAATATGCAACAATATTTAATTTTCAATATAATGTTCTTACAGGTGGCAGCAGGTGGTGGAGATGAAGGTGGAGAGGGTGACGATGCAGCATCAGATGATGAGTAGTAGTATTGTTGATGTGTTGAACAGGTATGATAACAGTTGGTTTGTATATGTAACATTTATGGCACATAGTTGCCACCAAACATTTCCATGTCCTAACATTTTCTTGATTTCTCATGTTTCCTTCTATGCATTTTATTTATTATGTTCTGGATTCCTCATGTGTTGACAAAAATATTCTTAATGCAATATGCATGTGATGATACCACATCCAATGAGAATACCATATATGTAACCCATATTCATACCCCTATTGGATCCATATCCAATATGTATCACACTAAAAGACCAATCCCATGACCATAAATGGCTAAGGCATGAAAGGTTAATGATAAAAGGCTCTGTCATGGCCTTAAAATTTTTACACCACTCCAATGGGTCCAGGAATACCAATTTGTTTTTAGTTTAGGCATGGTGGATGTCATTGGATTCGGTGGATGTTGGTTGGAAATTGGTGGTAATACCTTCCTTCTTCTTGGTTAGTTTCCTCTTATTATTCTCTTGGGGATTCAATACAATGATTCCTTTTTTGTCTAGGGTCTGAGTTGGTTTACATTTTGATGATATTTTGGCACAATGTAGGTTTATTTGTGGGTTTTTCATGCATTTGTGGTTTATGGTCATTTCTTCTTCACCCTATGGTGTGCTGCGAGTCGAAAAATATTCTTTAAGGTAGGGAATCAGTTATTTGTCTTTATTGTGTATCATGCATGGGGGGTTACTCTTGTTCATCCGTGGGTTCTAGTTGTGCTGGCTTAATCAAAGATAAATAATTGGCTAATTGAAACTGAAGGGGGAAAATAGGAATGATTCACATGTTTTTACAGCTTTGATATTATTATGATATGATGGATTGTATGGTATTGATACCTTGGTTAAAATTATGGTCATTGGGGGATTTTATTTCACTGGATGATATGTGTTGTGACTGTTGTGTCTATTGTTATTGTTGTGATATCACCCTAAAAGGAAAATTAACCAACCACTTATATTTTTCTAATGAAATGGATACTCTATGATTATGGATTGTGTTACAACACTCCTAAAATAAAGTATCATGTGATAAAATACCCGTTGATAAATCTATAAAATGATCCGTGATGTGTTGTGATGCATGTACATGATTATGGGATGATGATGTGTGGATGTGATATTATGTGGGGCTGATGGGTGAGATGTGGCTGTGGTTTTGGAAAATTAAGGGCAGTGGTGGAGCAGATCCAACATATTTTTTTTCCAGTTCAACATTTAGCGGCGGTTTTAACCGCCGCTAATGCCATACCTGTGAGAATTTAGCGGCGGTTAAAACCGCCGCTAAATATATTATGTTGATATTTAGCGGCGGTTTTCACCGCCGCAGAATAGGTGCATCAAACGCCTGAATTTAGCGGTGGTTAAAACCACCACGAATAAAAAATGTCAGAAACCCATATAACCGCCGCTAAATGAAGAGAAACCGCCGCTAAATGACGGATCTACGACACATTTCTAAAACCGCCACGGAATCGAAAAACTGACGCTAATAGATTGCCGACGCCAAACATAGCGGCGGTTTTTGTAAACCGCCGCCACACAATATAGCGACGGTTTAAACCGCCGCTAAACATGAAAAAAACCGCCGCTAGGACCGGCTTTTGTTGTAGTGATCGCCACTGCCCAAAGGATGACTTCCCACTCCCAGTGACGGAGCTGTGGATTGACGCCACGGCCGGGTTCCAAGACCTCTCTTTCATGGATGGGTATTCCGGGTATAACCAGATCCGGATGGCCCCCGAAGAAGAGGAGTCCCCAGCCTTCAGGGCTCCCCAAGGTGCCTTTGGCTACCAGGTAATGCCATTCGGTTTGAAAAATGCAGGTGCCACTTATCAGAGGGCCATGCATCGCATATTCAAACCGATCCTCGGGACATTGGTGGAATGCTACGTGGATGACCTTGTAGTCAAATCATGCCAGTGCCAGGACCATCTCAGAGACCTTGAGAAAGTGTTCGGCTTCCTCTGTTCTCATCACCTGAAGATGAACCCGCTGAAGTGTGCTTTTGGGGTCACCTCCGGGAAGTTTCTGGGCTTTGTTGTCAGATACCGAGGCATCAAGATCGACCAGGAGAAGATCAAGGCCATCAGCCAAATGCCTCCCCCGAGCAACATTCGGGAGCTCTGAGGCCTTCAAGGCCACTTAGCCTATATACGCCGATTCATTGCGAATCTGGCCGGCAAGTGTAATCCCTTTTCCCGGCTCATGAAGAAGGGCGCCACCTATGAATGGGATGAGGAGTGTCGGACCGCCTTCGAGGAAATCAAGAAGTATCTGCTCCAACCTCTGGTTTTGATGCCACCCGTCTCCGGAAAGCCGCTGGTCCTTTACGTGACCGCCCTGAAGAGATCTCTCGGTGCGCTGCTCACCCAGAATAATAATGAGGGTACTAAGAATAGTCTCTACTATCTCAGCCGCATGCTTCTCGATACGGAGGTCAGATACTCCCCTATCGAAAAGAGCTTCCTTGCGCTCGTCTTCGCCGTGCAGAAGTTACGACATTACCTGCAGCGCCACGAGGTGCAATTGGTCTCCCGGGTAGACCCACTGAAGTACATTCTGAGCCGTCCCATGCTGACTGGCCAACTAGCACGGTGGGCGGTGATTCTCCAGAAGTTTGATATCAGGTTTATACCTTAGAAGGCCATTAAGGGACAGGCGTTGGCAGACTTTTTAGCTGCCCATACAACCTCCGCGGATCAATCCCTGGACCTTGATTTCCTTGATGAGACGATCCTCTCAGTCGATCATGCTGCCCCGTGTTGGCAAATGCATTTCGACGGCGCCTCCCGGAGCCCCACCGGTAGGAAGCTCAATGATCCCAAGCTCAACAGAGTGGGCCTGGGTGTTTTCTTCATTACCCCGGCGCAAGCCATCCTGCCATACTCGTTCCTGTTGTCAGAAGGTTGTATGAACAATGAGGCAGAGTACCAGGCTCTCATCACCGGCCTCGAGTTGGCCCTTGAGATCCATGTTCCCCATCTACATGTGAAGGTAGATTCCGAGCTGGCAATCAAGCAGGTTAATGGAGACTACGTCGTCAGGAAGCCAGAGCTTGCACCATTGCTGGAGTACACCCTCCTCCTAATGGACCAGTTCTATTCTCGACCGGAGGTTACCCATGTCCCACGGTCGCAGAACGACCAAGCGGACGCCCTGGCTGGCTTAGCCGCGTCGCTCGTAGAACCCGAGCAAGATGATTTGGTCATACACGCGGCCCACCGGAGAGTCATTGCCCCAGTCACCCAAGAGGACCGTGATAGCCTACGGGTAAGTCATCTCACCGCCGGACCCTCCATATCGGGAGTCCCGGGTTCGTCAGACGCAGTGGTAGAAACCACCCCCGACTGGAGAGCACCTTTTGTCGAGTATCTCCAAAATGGTCGGCTCCCGGACGACAGGGCCGAACGCGAGTGGATCCGACGCCGCGCGCTGCAATTTACCCTCAAGAGCGGCCCCAGTCTGGAACAGATCCTTTATAAGAGGAGTTTCGATGGTGTCCTCCTCCGTTGCATCCAAGGAGGGGAGATACCTCAAGTTATGCAAGAGGTTCACGCCGGTTCCTGTGGCGCCCATCAAGCTGGGCCGAAACTGTCTCATCAAATCCGGAGGTTGGGGTACTTTTGGCCCTCTATGATCCACAATTGTATTGGATACGCCAAGATATGCCACACGTGCCAAGTACACGCCAACTTCTTGTATCAGCCGCCGGAGCCCCTCCACCCCACCAGGTACTCTTGGCCATTTGCGGTATGGGGACTTGATGTAGTGGGACCGTATCCACCGGCAACAGACTGCCAGTGTAGGTTCATCCTGAATGCTACATATTTCTTCTCCAAGTGGGAAGAAGCAGTTCCGCTCAAAGAGGTCAAGGCCCGTTCCATCTTTGACTTTGTGAGCTCCAACATTATCCATCGATTTGGAGTCCCTCACGCCGTCCTCACTGATAACGGCACCGACTTCCGAGCAGCTGAATTGATGAAATTGTACGCTAAGTACGACATCCGGTCGAACCATACCTCCCGCTACCACGCGCAAGTGAATGGACAGATCGAGGCGTTCAATAAGACCCTCTCTAACATTCTGCAGAAGATGGTTGGTCAGAACAAGAAGAGTTGGCCGGACAAACTCCCCAACGCCCACTGGGCTTACCGGACGACGAATCGCAACTCTACCCAGGTGACCCCATATTCCCTGGTGTATGGAGCTGATGCCATCCTACCCATTGAGATCCAGCTGCCGTCTCTACGCACTACAGTTTATGATCACCAGACATCAGATGAGGTAGCCGAGATCCGTCTAGCTGAATTAGAGGCACTGGACGAGAACCGGCTTCGTGCCCTGCACAATCTGGAAAGGAATCAGGAAAAGATAGCAAGAGCCTTTGACAAGAAGGTTCATCTCCTATCTTTTCTATAGGGTGACCTATTACTGGCCCTTCGAGCACCAATGATTCCCAGTAGGAAACCGCCCAAGCTAGAACCCAAATGGGAAGGGCCTTATATCATCCATAAGGTTTACCCCAATGGAGCATACTCCTTGGTGACCACGGATGGAGAGCATATAACCCCCCACCAATGCCATGTTCCTCAAGCGGTACTTTGCTTAGGGAAAAAAAAGAGAGGTCCAGCACGACCCTAAACTGCGTGAAGGTCCTGTACGACCTTAAACTGCAAAATGGTCCCGCACGACCTTAAACTGCATCTTCGTCCTGCAAGATGATAAACTGCGAAACGGTCCCGCATGACCTTAAACTGGACACTATAGTCCAACATGACTCTAAACCGTAAGGTCCTATATGACCTTAAACTGCAAAATGGTCCCGCACGACCTTAAACTGCATCTTCGTCCCGCAAGACGATAAACTGTGAAATGGTCCCGCATGACATTAAACTGGACACTATAGTCCAACATGACTCTAAACCGTAAAGTCCTGCATGACCATAAACTGCATCTTCATCCCGCGGGACATTAAACTGCAAGCCGGTCAGGCCTTTCTGACCGAGGCTCAGCCTCAGGCCCCTTGGCCTCCTTGGGCCCCTGGCCCCATCTCCACCGCGGTTTGGCGCCAGGCCCCCCTTGTTGTTTTTTTCCCGACTTACCCTCTTGTGGGATTGTACGGTATGGTGTAGGACCACGTCCTCATTCATGTCGGATTACTTTTTGTACCGTACATATCCCCAAATGAGGTGCTTCTCATTGTCCCGCATGATGTTAAACTGCACTTCTAGAACTACGTATGGCTTGATTCTCATCCTTATGAGATACGTAGGAACGCTCGGACACCTCGTCTTGAGCCCAGCCCCAAGCTTTTCCCTTCCACTATCCCCCCTAGGAATATTTTTCTTGGAGGATCTTTGTGTAGCAGGGAGTAGGCTTTCTTGGCCCCGCTTATGCAACCCCGCTCGCACAAAGATTGTAAGGGTCGCACCATGCGCCCTCTCCCGTTCTTCTATCCTCCCACGTCCTCACCGCATGACGCTAAACTGCATGGCCTTCAAGAACTACATATGGCTTGATTCTCATCCTTATGAGATACATAGGAACGCCCAGACACTTCGTCCATTGGCCCAGCCCAAAATCCAAAATCTTCCCTCGGGTCAAGACATGGCAGGGTGCACACTTTTGCCCCGACCCACATCGAGCAAGCCTCGAACCGGCTGCACATTCCCCCCTGGAGGTGTTTTCCCCTTTCGTGGATGGATACAACTATGCTTCACCCCACTCCTTGACTGCGATTCCGTCATTTTTCGCACCCAGAGGGACCCCCAAGAACGGCCTGGATACAATGCCCAAGGGCTCTCATACCGATACAGGTCAACACCCCCGAGGGTTTTCAAGCAACAAGCCGATACAAGTCCCGCGTCGCGAATTTGGTTGGCGGTCGATGCTCATTTGTTTCCCCCATACGGGTCACCATAGGAACGCTGTGTTTCGAACATGGTCAACGGTGTCCTGGATTTTCGGGTCCACCCCGAGATGTCCCAGGCATCAAGAACAGTGATTCATTCTGCCCCATCCCGAGGTGACAAACTTCCCCCAGGTGGTGCTAGCGATCGGGCCCACGGCCCAGGATTCCTCATAAGGGTGTACGGTGTGATGTGGGACTATGTCCTCATTCAAGTCGGGATCATGTACCATGTCGTACGCCCTCCCCTTCCAAGGCTCAGCCTCAGGCCCCTTGGCCTTTTCGGGTCCCCAACCCTCGTCCTTATGTAAGACGTTAAACTACAAACTAGTCAGGCCTTTCTGACTGATAACTTTCCCTTTTCTCCAGGCCACGACCCAGGATTCCTCATAAGGGTGTACGGTGTGATGTGGGACTATGTCCTCATTCACGTCGGGATCATGTACCATGCCGTACGCCCTCCCTTTACGAGGCCCAGCCTCAGGCCCTTTGGCCTTCTCGGGTCCCCGACCCTCGTCCTCATGTAAGACATTAAACTACAAACCAGTCATGCCTTCCTGACTGATGCCTGACCTTAGGCCCCTTGGCCTTTCCGGGCCACGGCCCAGGTCCCCTCTTGCCCAGGGTGTATGGTGTGATGTGGGACTATGTCCTCATTCACGTCGGCTTCTTCGCCATACCGCACACCTCCTTTGTTTCGGGGTATATTTCTTCCCCTTATCGTCTAGTATGACGTTAAACTACGTATAGAGAACTACATGCGGATTGATTCCCATCCTAATGGGATACGTAGGACCACCTGGATGTCCAAGATTCGGGTCCAGCCCCATCTCTCGGGAATCCTCATCCCATCCCGGCCCCTTGGCCTATTCTTCATCCATGAGAGGATTATATGGTGTGGTGTGGGATTATGTCCTCATTCACGACGGTTTCGGAATGACCACGCCATGCTCCCCCCTACTGAGCTATTTCATCGATCCCTTTTTCAGCAGTTCACCAATGTGCTTAAGAGTACTCTGGTTTATTACCTGGAATGCCAAGCTTTACTCGGACACGTCCGCACCCGCTTTCCAGGCTTTTCGTATCCCCGCATCAGGGCTTTCATCATCTTTCACACCCGGAGGGACCCCCAAGAACGGCCTGGATACTACGCCCAAGGGCTCTCCTACCGATACGGGCCAACGCCCCCCAGGGTTTCAGACAACAAATCGATAAAATCCCGCGTTGCGAATATGGTCAGCGGTCGATGCTTGTTTGTTGTTCCCACCTCAGGCTAACGCGATACGGACGCTGTGTTTCCATCATGGTTAACAGTTTTCCTCTATCGCCACGTCAACCCATTAAGCCCAAATGCCGGGTACACTATTCACTCCCTTCATCACTTCATCATGTCCAAGTAGAGTCTCAGGATTCTTGGTACTTTTCCTCCGTGCACGTCTGCACGTTGGGAGAACAAGCTGCATCAAAGGTGTCCTTCGAAACTCTCCGCCAACTCCCCTTTGATGGACGCCCCATGTATTGCGATGAGGATACCCCCCTTGTTTCCCACACCAAGTTTATCTCACGTGGGCTTAGGGATTGGGTTGACATCGGTGCTTACTCGGGAGTTGTCACCATCCATGGTCCGAGCTCTAAGACCATAAACTAAGACTCTCATCTGGAACTACGTTCAAGACCCCTTGTCTTTGGGTCCAGCTTGAGTTTAGCAAGTTCACCTCTCTCGGGTCCCACCATTGGGACCCCGGCCACGGGACCGCGTGGCGTAGTGTAGGATTACGTCCCCATTCACTTCAGGTTTTCAATAGCTGCACCACGCGCACCCCATTCTGAGAGTTGTCCTTCCTATTCTTTGTCCTCCATGACATTAAAAGGCACCCTTTAGAACTACGTGTAGCTTGATTCCCATCCTCATGGGATACTTAGGACCACCTGGATGTTTAATATTCTGGTCCAGCCCAACCTCCTAGTGATCTCCTGATCTCCCAGTCACCTAGGCCACTTGGCCTATCCCTCTCCAGGAGAGGGAGGAGTAGGTATGATACAAGGTTTTGGGCACCGTGCCCCCTTCCCCCGGGAACCTGCCATCTCTCGATCACCCTCAAAGTTGAGTCCCTTGACTCCTTGCAGTGGTTCACCCATGTATTAAGAGCACTATATTCCAGGACCAAGAGTGTCAGATTCAACTTGATCAAGTTCCTTCCACTTGTCAAGCTTCGTGTTCCCCTATATTCGGACTTCCATCACCTTTCACACCCAGAGGGACCCCCAAGAACGGCATGGATACTACGCCCAAGGGCTCTCCTACCGATACGGGCCAACGCCCCCGAGGGTTTTGGACAACAAATCGATAAAATCCCCGCGTTGCGAATATGGTCAGCGGTCGATGCTCGTTTGTTAGTCCTCATTTCAGGCTAACGCGACAGGATGCTGTGTTGCGAACATGGTCAGCAGTAATCTTCTGTCGTCACGCCAGCCCCTTCAGTCCATGAATGTTGGTTGCATGATTCACATCATTTTCCACCCCATCATGTCCAGGTGGAATCTCGACACTTTTGGCGCTATCCCTCAGTGAACCTTTGCATGCTAGGGGGACAAAGCTGCAATCTGGCGTCCTTTGGGGCTCCTATGGTCCGAGCTCTAAGACCATAAACTAAGACCCATTTGGGACTACGTTCAACATGATTCCCATACTCATGGGATACGTAGGACCGCCCAGACGCCCTGTCTCCGGGTACAACCCATTCAGGAAGCCAGTCTCTCTCCCTGTTTCACCTCTGTATAGGCCCCTCGGCCTAAGGTTTCCCTCTCCGGATGGCGTACAATTTGATGTGGGATCATGTCTCTGTCAATTGTGTTTTATAACACTGCGCACATTTCTCGCCTAGCATCGTCTCTGCCACGTCTGTGCTGTATGACGATAAAATGCATGCTTGGTCCTATCATATGACCTTAAACTGTGAAATTATCGTCCGGGCTGCACGACGAAAAACGACACTGCATTGTGGTAACCTCGTTGTAGAGGACATCACGTTGGGTACTGGCCACGCGCCATGCCATTTGTCAACGCCCATCGCGGCTTGATCCTTGTGGCGACATCACGACCTACTATTCTAGGCCTGTCGCTTCACAAAAAAAAACCATTCACCCTAAAGAACAAACAAGATACATCAAATTCCGCTTCTTTTAGTGCAAGGGCCACGCCCGCACTCCCCTTTTCCCCTGGCACTGGTATCCTACCATGTCATTTCCAGAACTACGTATGGCTTGATTCTCATCCTTATGAGATACGTAGGAGTGCCCGAGCACTTCCCCGCGGGCCCAGCCTAACCTTTGTGTTCGTTCCCTCGACTCGAGCATTTCCCCAGAGAATGCATGGTAAGTAGGGCTTAGGTCCTCCTTCACGTCGGGTTTTGATGCCGTGCGTCCCCTGCTCCCTTTTACCTATTTATGGTCTAAGGTCCATCAAGAACTACGTAAGGCTTGATTCTCATCCCTATGAGATACGTAGGAGCGCCCGGGCACTTCCCCGCGGGCCTAGTCTTACTTTTCATGGTCCGAATTCTACGACCCTAAACTAAGATCTCCCCAAGTGAAAGGAATCTGCTCCCTCTCTCTAATACGTTTCGTTGCTGTATTCAGATGTGTTTTGACAAAGAGCCCTAAGTGTGGGATTTTCATAGGGACATTCCCCTCATCCCACGACCAAGCTTCGTGAACTCGCTATTTGGATCCTCATCCTCTTCCACGTCCAGAAGGACCCCCGGGCGACATGGATACTTGGCTTAAGGGCTCTCCATGAATGCTGGACCTAAGGGCCCTTCAATCGTTTCAGGCCGACGTCCCTACGGATATCTGAGAACATTTGTGACATGGTCCCGTGTTTCGAACATGGTCAACGGTCGACCCTCATTTGTCTGTCCCCATTCTAGGCTAACGCGACAGGGTACTGCGTTGCGAATACGGTCAGCAGTTACCCTCCGTCGTCACGCCGCCATCATTGTGATCTGAATCTCGAGCATCATGATTCACACATTTCCACTTCCCCACGTTCAAGTGGAATTCCATCATACTCGGCTCTTTCTCTTCGCGCATCTAGGTGCGCCTCAAGATCGTGTTAGTGTCACTGGGTCGGGATTCACCGAGCGTCCCTTTTCCCTAACCAGCCCCTCTCTGTGTCGGGAAATTCCCACCACTACTGCTTGTTTCCCACACCGAGCACGACTCACGTAGTCTTAGTAGTTTTGGCAGGATGTGTACCAACACGGTCAGGCTGCTCCTCATCCTGCATGACGTTAAAATGCGCTTTCAGAACTACGCATGTCTTGATTCCCATCCTCATGGGGTACGTAGGAATGCACGACCACTTTGCTTCGGGCCCAGCTCAATCCTCACTCTTGATCCCTCGACCTGAAGAGTGTCCTCTGGGGGTATGTGGTGTGATTTGGACTCCAAGTCCTCATTCGCATCGGTTTCATATCTACCGCGCCACACGCTTCCTTCCCTCTTATTCCACGTCCTATCGTATGACGTTAAACTACAGGAGTCTATGTGTCCTCAACGCATGACAATAAACTGCAGTTCTGCCCCTGAACAAGTTCAGGATGCCCCAAGATCCCACTAGGAAGTGACGGATCCCCTTGCCAGAGAGGCCCTGTCTAAAATAAGGAATGATCCATTGTCAAACCGATGCGCCTATCGCACGTACTCCCACCACGGTGGTGTAACTACCTAAGTGTTGGATTCTGTTCGGACAGACCATCAACCCATATTCCACGCTTTGCGTGCCCCTTATTCGGACCCTCGTCCTCTTTCATGTCTAAAGGAACCCCCTAACGGCCTGGTCTCATGCCGCATCGGCTCACCTACCATCCTGGGCCAACGTTCTGGAAGACTGGTCATGTTTGGAGGGACCCCCAAGAACGGCCTGGATGCTATGCCCAAGGGCTCTCCTACCGTTACGGGCCAATGTCCTGAAGGATTGATTGACAACAAATTGATAAAATCCCGCGTTGCGAATATGGTCAGCGGTCGATGCTCATTTGTTGTCCCCATTTCGGGCTAACGCAGTAAGGGTACCGTTTCTCCTCCAAGGTTAACGGTTGTCCCTTATTGTCATGCCATCCCCACAGTATTCCAAATCTTGGGTATCATGATTCACACTTCCCATTTTCATCTGTTTGGACCGATTTCAACGCCCCTGGCGTTGCCCCATTCGTGTATAAGAGCACGTCGAAGAAACGGTAATTCCACTATCCTGGAAGTTCCTCCTCCGATCAAGCCTTCCCCATCTTTCGGGAATCTGGACTGGCTTGGGGAATTGTCGTCAAACGTCCCACAAACATTTTAGGGATGTGACAAGGAAATTCAACCGTGGAAATCGTGCGTGATACGGCATTCAAAACAAAGGTAAAATTTGGAAGCACGAAGGTACCAATAAAAGGGTTTTCGGTTTGTTACAATACTCGGGGGTTGACATCCCCCATGGACGGGTTGACCCCGTCAAAAGAGCGTTGCAGCTCCGCCACCCGTTGACTTGCGGCATCCAAGGCTTGCTGCCGCTGAACTAGCTCTCGCTCCTCCTCCGCAGTGGCGGGGCGCAGTTCGTCAGTCCTGGCTTTGGCCCTCTCCACATCAGCTTGAACGTCATCCATATTTTCAGAGGTCTTCCTCATATGCTCTTTTGCCTCCACCAGCTGGGCCTTCAACCGTGAGACCAGCTCAGTTTGTGCATCAAGAGAGGCTGAAAGCTCGTCTGCCCGGGTCTGCATCCGTTGAACCTCACCTTCAGCCTCCTGGAACTTCTTGATGCTGGTCGCCTTCCTCCGCTGCCAGCCCATGCTGAGCCCACGATCATTCTCCCGGATCTTCTCAGCCATAAGATCTCGGATGAGTGCATGAGGACGTTGGGCATCCACTCCCCCAGCGCACAGTTCGCGCAACCGCGAGCGAAGCCTATCCATTTCGGCCAGCCATTGTGCTTGGGGAGTGTCCTTGATAAAGCGTGCGATCAGCTTCCACGACCGGCGGCGAACTATGCTGATGTCTTCCTCGTCGGAGGCCGTTTAGTCCCAGTCTGCGCGATTGACAGGCTCATACGCGGGATACGTCTGCAAGAAATCCTCGGCAGGATCAACATCCGGTGTCGAATCCAGTGCGACACCTGGCACCGAAGCAGGTGCGACAGAGCTGGGACCGACCGGTTGATCCTCTTCCTCGGAGTCCACCTCAATGATTTCGGGTACGGCCCTGCTGGAGGACCCACCAGTGATGATGTGCGTCGCATCTTGAGAAGATGGAGGGATTATTGCCACCATCACTGGAATGCCCCTAGGAGGGACGCCACCAGACATCCCGACCAGCCTTGCCGCAGCAGCCCACACCAATCGAAGAACTGCATGACAAAGAGGGACATAAACATTAGTTGGCATGGCCTACATGTGACAACGAGGAGACCGGTGGAGGAGACTTACGAAGATCGACCTCCGACCGCTGCTCCTGAGCCGGTACTGATGGGACCCCGAGGCGAGGCCCCCCGTATACTATTGGAAGGTCTGGGGATTCCAGAGGAGCCATCACCCGCCAAGGAGCGAGAACGAGGCCTACGAACAAGTTCCTCCTGCATGGCTCAAACATTGGTGAGAAGTCCATAGGGATCCAAGAACAGATCATAAGGAGAGAAGTTCAGAATGCTACCTCGAGAGCCTCTGCGAAATCGTCGGATTCTGAGCCTCGGTCTCTGACCTCGCCCTCCTCCAGCGGGCTCCCTCCTCCAGCCTCATCCTCCCGAGAGGAGTCCTCTGATTCCTCCGGCAAGGGGAAGCGCTCCCTCAGATCGGCATCCGATAACTGTGGGGGGACCGTCTGATTCAACAGTACCCTCACCCGGTCTGTCATTGGGCGAGGGACACCACTGGAGTGGACGTAATCCTCCAGATCTTCCAGGTACTGTTCTGCCTCCGCTGGAGACGCCATGAATCCAGCCCGAACTAGGCCTATACCCGGTAATTCCATCCCGAGGCGATTCAGGTGGGCCCATATCTCGGATGGGCTGAGGAATTGTCGGTTGACGTCCCAAATGTCCCAAGCTTCCGGGAAGACGGCATCCTCTTCCATGTCAATGTGACACAGGCGCTTCCCCGGAGCCTGATTGGATATCCTATGGAATCCCCTCTGTGGCCGCCCCTCCGGATGACCCTGCTCTCCCGGAATCACCGGATCCACCACTGCTGCCATACCCTCGGCCGGTGTGGGTCTCGCCGCCATGGCAGCCCCGCTACCGCGAGCGGCCCTAGCTGCCCTCCGACCCCGACCTCGAGATAGAGGAGGCCCACCGTCACCAACCCGGATCGTTGGTTGCTTCAGCATCTCCCCCGGATAAGCGGCCTCCCAACTAATGGCGTACTCCTTCACTAATCCGAAGGCGGCGGTGGATGGAGGCAATGCAGTCTTCATCTTTCCATCTTCATGTGTGAACATGAGCCACAGCTGCCTCATCACACACGGGTGCTCCTCGTGACGCACCACCCAGTATACCTGCGGGGTCAGCCGCTGGAGGCACCAAAACTGCCTCGCAAACCGATACGGAGTGTACGGTTCACAGAGCGGATCATGATCTATTCGTGCCACCAAAACTCCACCTCGGAAGGCCAGGAGGTAAGCCCGATGTTCTTTCGTTCCCCGTCCGTCATCATTAAGCATCCCCGTCGGCGATGGGAAGGGATGAAAGTTGAACTCGTCCGCCCTCCACACCCTATTCAGCACCATCGGAACAGCCAGTTTGAACGGGAAGCTCCCGACCGCGTTCAGGATGGAGGGGCGAAAGTTTGATCCCGACGGCGAAATGGGGTTTGGATATTCGTAAATCCCCCTGATATGCACTGCGATCCACCCATACAGGAGGTGGAAGGGCCCGCATATCCTTGGCGGCTTCTTGCCCTCGCTAATATGCCGCAACAGTCTGTACAGTTTGGTGAGCATCGGGATCCCCAGGTTGATCCGCTGCCCCATGGCCAACATCGACGCCATGATAAATGATATGGGCCGTACCCCATTCTTGTTTCTCTCACCGGTAGGATCCAACCACATATGAGAGCCGCGATGAACGCCGCCAGCCTGACTATTGGCTGTTGTTCAGTGCTGACACTGAAACCCCAAGTTTTCCATTGGCTGTCCTCCAAGACTCGCCAATACGAGTGCCCTTTGCCCCGTTGGGCCGCCCTTGGACACGTTCGAGGACTTGGAGGGAACTCTCGATTCTCTGGGAAATTCCGGAAGCATTTGAACCACCTCCTGAAGTGGACGTCCCTCACTGCCTCCTTGTCCTCTCCAGGGACAAGCGCCATCAGCGCCGATGCCAGTCGCGGCATTTTCTCCGCATCCCCCCACGCGCTAGAAATGGGGAGGAACTCGTCATACATGGCCCCCAAGATTGGGACCCCAGAAATATGGTGGACATCCCACAGGCTGATGCCCACCTCCCCATGATGCAGGTGAAAAGTGTTGGTCCTAGATGACCATCTACTCAGCAACTCCGGCATTAGCTACTTCGGTTGGTAAATGTGGAATTGGGAGGCCCATGCCGCCTCATACAACCCCACTCTCCTCAACTCGTCCCCGAACTCCTCGCATGAGGCGCCTACCCAGTAGGCCCAGGCCCACTCATCAGTAAAGTTGCTGCCCTGGCACAGGTCCCACTCATCGGACCATCCCTTCTTCGAATCCTGCAAGGCCGCCTTCAGCATGGTACGGTAGAGGGGAGGGGAAGTCTCCGGCAGCAATGGATTCCCGTCGATGTCGTTCACATGGTTGTAGAGATTGTCAGCGGTAACGGGAGTGAAGTCCTCCCGCGCGTGACCATCGGCCGCCCTGAACCATTGGTGCTGGCACGGTGTGCTCCTGAACCAGCAAGCTGGTTCATCCCTACTCGCCTCAGGGATGAAGACGTCATCCCTCAGTTCGAAGCCGTACAACGGCAGTTTCTTGCACTGCGGATAATCTTTCTGACCCTCTGAGAGCAGATCCGTCAAAGAAGTGTGGTCTGAGTGGCTCCGGATCATCTCCCCCAAGCCTGGACGGTTGGCCATCTCATCTCGACGAGCAGCATCTGCAAGGACCCCCAAGACAGCTTCTTGATGGGCCATTTTAACTCTGGCCCTCAGAAAATGATTCTTTCGGATGGATCACGAAGTTCGACCGCGAAGCCGGATCACGAAGATTGGTCGCGAGACCAAGCCGCGAATTCTGGCCAAGGCCGACAAACAGAGGTTCGCTTGGCGCGGACGCAGAGTCGGAGACCCGCGGTTCCCCGCGAAGCTCGATTCGCGGAGTGCTGTCGCGGAGTACGCGGAGCTTCGCAAAGTCGAGAGCACAAAAAGACAAGGAAGGCACGTGAAGACAAAATAGGGTGGACCCCTATTTATAGGCGGCAACCGCGGAGCATCGCGGCGCGCCTCACCCGTGCGAAGCATCGCGGCGTGTCCGGATCCGCGGCCCCGGCGAGCATCGCGGGGCCCCTTCGCGATGCTGCATCGCGAACCACCGACAATTTTGGCGATTTTCCCTCAGACTTCGACCCTTCGCCCTCTGCGACTCCAAGTCTAAGGGGGGGCATTTATTGGCGCCAAAAATACGGCCCGAAAGAAAGGAATGAAAGAGATAGCTGGCGCACTGCCTCGCGAAGCACAACCGCGAAGCCCCGCTGCGAAGCACCCATGCGAAGCGCCTCGACCCTCGCGGCCTCGCGAAGCTCCAGAGGCGGTAATGCTCCGTGAACCCATTTGACGTTCGCGAGCCGCCGCGAAGCACCAGAGGTGGTAATGCTCCGCGAACCCATTTGACGTTCGCGAGCCGCCGCGAAGAACCAGAGGCGGTAATGATCCGCGAACACATTTGACGTTCGTGAGCCGCCGCGAAGCTCCGGAGGCGGTAATGCTCCGCGGACGACATTGACGTTCGCGAGCGCGCCGCGAAGCACCAGAGGCGGTGCCTGAGCCCTGCTTCGCGGCGCCCCTTCCCTATAAATACTGGACTCCCCCTGAGTCCTGAGGATGGACAATTCGACCTTTCGGATTCTCCTCTCCCGAATCACGAAGCACTCTTTGCCCGGGAATCATGAGCTCCGCGAGGTATTTCTACTTCACGAGACGACTCTGCTTTGTCTCGTTTTGATCCCCTCTTCCGAGAGGGATGCCCTTCGCGAAGCTCAAGGGCGTTCACGAAGGAAGGGGATTCCCAAGGGAACCCGGGCAGCCGCGGAGCATTTATGCTTCGCAAAACACCAAACCCATGCTATTGATCCCTATGCCAAGGCTGGATCACCATGCATCGCGAAGCGCACTGCGCCGAAGGACCCTGCTTCGCGAGGCACCCCTTCCTCGCGAGGCAGTGCTCCGCGAACACTATTACACTTTGCGAAGCACCTTTCACTCACACCTACGCCCCATGCTAAGGCCAAGGCACTCCACTTCGCAAAGCACACTCCTCTGCTTAGCGATTACTCTTCCCGTGCGGCCCTTCGGGTTTGCACGATGTGATTTCAAAGTCCCATGGACAATACCACCCATAGCGTTGCTTCACCTAATGCTTCTTCACATAGGCACGCTAACGGCTATTTCTTTTTCGCATAACCATGCTAACGTGGGCCCCTCGATGGTTTGTTCCACGACCCCCCTTAACCATGGCCTTGCCGGTACCTTCCCTTCCCCAAGGACCAGAGGGTACCGATTATGTAAGTCCTAGGGGTGTGGAGTGAACCCACCTCGTCCGAGCTGCAGGACGTTAAACTGCTAAGCACCACGTCCTCAACACATGACGTTAAACTGTGATCCGACCTCGTGCCTCCCGCGAAGGGTCCCCCCAGCTCGAACATTTTTTACACCACTCGTCTCCACAGGAATGGAACTCTTCCTCACATGGAATGAGATCCTCCTTGTCGGAGTGGCGTATGTTCGTAAGAGAAGGGCGACCCTAGCCCCTTCAATGGATGGATGCACCTCTGCATCTCCGTACTTCCCCACTACCAAGGTCAGTGGAGGGCGTGATAGGGAACGAGGCACCTCCCATCTTCAGACCAAGGTCCATCTTTCCCGCGCTCTGTCGCGCCATGGGCCACCATCCTGGAGTAAGTCCCAAAACCATGGGCCACTCAACGCGTAAGCCCCTCTTCGCTTCTCACGAACGCACCCTTCGCGATGTGATCGTCAGGTCCTTGCAACCTCTTGTTTCTCACACCGAGCATGACTCACGTGGGCTTAGAGTGAGCACCGACCCTGACCCCGAATATTCTCTTGAACTACGAGGTCTTTGATCCATGTCAAGGCATGGTACATAGGAAGCCTCTATGAGGTTCAAGCCCATCCGTCTTTCACGTCTGGTTTCACCCCCGTCCAGCACGACATTAAACTACGCTCCGGTCCAGTGGTAAGCCATTGCGACCCAACCCCCATCTTGAACTACGAGGTCTTTGATCCATGTCAAGGCATAGTACGTAGGAAGCCTCTATGAGGTTCAAGCCCACCCGTATTTCACGTCGGGTTTCACCCCCGTCCAGCACGACGTTAAACTACGCTCCGGTCTAGTGGTAAGCCATTGCGACCCAACCCATCTTCCGAACTACGAGGACTTTGATCCATGTCAAGGCATGGTACGTAGGAAGCCTTCACGAGGTTCAATCCCACTAATAGTGGACCCCCTGAGTCTACTTTCATGTCGGTTCACCGACAAACCCATCCCACTTGAACTACGAGGTATTTGATCCATGTCAAAGCATGGTACGTAGGAAGCCTCCACGAGGTTCAAGCCCACCCGTCATTTCACGTCGGGTCCCATTCTGGTCCAATGGTAAGCTGTTGCGACCTTTTCCCACCTGAACTACGATGTCTTTGATCCATGTCAAGGCATGGTACGTAGGAAGCCTTCATGGGGTTCAAGCCACATTGCTCGGTCGTTCATTCACGTCGAGTTTCGCCCTCGTCCAGCATGACGTTAAACTGCATGCCTCCTTTTGTCCCGCATGACATTAAACTGTACACCCAATCCTAGTCCGACGGCAGGCCGTTGTGACTAACCCGAACTACGAGGTCTTTGATCCATGTCAAGGCATGGTACGTAGGAAGACTTCCCAAGGTTCAAGCCCACCACCCATCGGACATAGGTCCACTCTCACGTCAGTTCACCGACAAACCCCCATCTGAACTATGAGGTCTTTGATCCATGTCAAGGCATGGTACGTAGGAAGCCTTCCCAAGGTTCAAGCCCACCACTAGTGGGCCCACGAGTCTACTTTCACGTCGGTACTCTGACGATGCTCATCGGGCCAAGTTTCACCTTCATGTCAGCTTATCGACGTCATCCTGAACTACGCGGACTTTGATTCCCTGCCACAGGGATACGTAGGAAGCCTCGTCAAGGCTCAAGCCCAACTTCACTATCGCCCCTGTGATGGTCCCACTTCTCTCTCCTTACACTCCATTCATCAACCTACCACCCGTTCCGATTCTCGCCCGGACCGTCTTATCCTGGTGAGACCATGTCGGTACGCTCTTCCTCACTGTCTCCCATGGGATGGCCCCGGTATCGATATCCCTTCAAGGAGGATCCCTCAATCCGATCTATCCTAGCTAATTCTCTGGTTGGGTTGATCCATCTCCGCTGGACGTTAAACTTGCGGCATACCCTGTGTTGAGCACGAGAATCTGAGGAAAACCTCATATATGTGTCTACGACATATTATTCCCCGCGCTCGGTGTGGGATTCCTCGGGCTTCCACGCCCTCGAGAAGCCTTGTGGTCAAGGATAACAGACAGACACGCTAGGTACCCCAGCATCCAGACACGCTACTGATGCCTCAACATGACTACTCCCCTGACTGAAGGTTGCTGCCCTGACTGGACCCTTTGTAATGTCCCGACAGAAGCAGTGTAATTAACCGGCGTCCATGGAAACATGGCACTGGGAAGAGTTTCATGAACTATGTATTAAATCTATAAGGGAGACCCGGACTAGGTGACGAGTTCTGAGGAGGAATCCACATGAGGAAGAACCGACATCCCATCATCCCGTTTCGATCAAGGAGCATATGTCCCTGAATAAGGAGCGAATGCCGCCCGCCTTTGGAAAGCGGGAATGTGGGTCAACAGAAGCGCCGCGCGTCCTCCCCCACGGATGGATGGGCACGCGCCCCGGCGAAAGCGTCGGAAACACCCGTCATCATTGAATGTGATAAATAACAGATCTTGGACGGTATTTTCATTTTTAATATAATAGGAGGATAAAAGAGAGATGTTGATGAAATATTACATTAGCATACTAAAATTATAATCATGTAGGAATATGCAATTACATATAATTTGGATAATGGGAGTTGACAAGAGGATAACAAAAGAATGGAACATGTTAAATAAGTTGAAAGAAAAAGGAAGAGTGGTTCACCTCTAGAGTACTCCTCCTTCAGAATCTCTATAAGGTATTTTTTGGAATTTTGGTGAGTCCAGAAGATCATGGAAGTGGGGGGAGGTATTTGAAAGTGTATTTTTAAAATATTAGGTAATGATCAAAGCTTGAGTGGTGTGGGGGGAAAAGGGGAATAAGGGTAGTATTTATATTGGAGGAGAGTAGGGATTTTACATTATATTAATCAATATTTTAATATTTTTTCTCAAGAAATTGAATAGTATTGATTAATGTGACCCCAAATAGTAATTATTTCATGTGAGTTATAATAATGTGGTATTACATCATCCTTGAATCATCTACGATGCAGTAAAACAAGTATTTAGCATTTATTGTAATTTATCGTATTTTATTATTCATAAAAACTCATGAATTTCCAAAAAATCCCAAAATCTCACCATATACATTTTTTGACGTGTACTATTAAAAAATTTACTATATTTTTTACAATAATTTTCTAAATATTGTTTATATACTTTTTAAATAAAATCATAATTTATTCAAAAATAAAAATTTTAAATCTATTAATATTTTTTAACACCCTGAAAAATTAGTCAACATCTCATTGCCTTATAACCCTAAGAAAATAAAATAACAATATGATTTAATACACATAAGGGTAATATTAATACTCATGTTACAATTTATAATGGAATATTATTATTTACAGGAAAAACAAGTTGGTTCTATCAAACTCCAAATAACATAGTGATTACAACTATAGTTAACTGATTTCGGAAATTCAAAACACAAAAGTGATAGGATAAGACATTTTCTTATAAATAACCATGTGTTGTTCCAATAAGACTGAGTTCATCATGAAATATAGACTATCTAATTAATAGAATGTATTTAAGAAAAACATATCATAAATTGTTTTGGGTGTTATAGTACCCATAATTAAGATGAATCATTTGGGATTTATCCATTAATTAAACCAAATGATGTTAACATTAGTGATAAAAAATTAACAACATAATAGAGTTATTGTTTGATGATAAATTTTACTTTTAAATTTCTCACATCGTGAAATTATAACATTATCATTCAGTTCAACCTAAATCCCTATTGGTTCAATCTGGATTTCATTTTTTTGGTTTCTCTTAAATTATATAACCAAATTCATTAACATGATAAATTATTCATAATGGATTGAAATGATAATATGGTTAGACATATCATTTCCCTCAATAGTTTTGAGATATGGGTGTAGTCTTAGACTGACTAATTATTCACTAGAGTGAAGACTAACATCACACTGAATAAACCTTTTTATGTAATTAGACCTGCGTTCATCTTTTATATAGCCACTTCCACATACTAGTATCATGATATGGATGTAATTAGTTGGAAAACCACACAATCCCTATTTTAAAAATACATTGGTATGTTACCTCATATATAGATGAATCCCTAAAATTCTCTCTAATATTCACTCATCCTATTCCCCGAGAAACATATATACTTAAATATTACCCCAATTAACATAAAGGGTTATTTTTAAATCTGAAATTATAATGAATGATAAATATACTAACACATTATGGTATTTAAAACACTTATATTATCCCCCAACTGACATATTAACCTTTAAATTTATCAAAAACAATAACTAATGTCAATTTTGGATTTCTAAAAACACACTCATGCATATGATATTAATTAAAAATATATTAAAAAATATATTTGACTCTAAATAAATATTTCTAGACATTAATATCAAATAATTACATGAAATAAATCAAATATTACATTACATACATTCTTGTGATCTTTTTGAAATAGATATTTATATAATTAGAAAAAATAAAAAACGGATAAATCTCTTGTATTTCTCAACTAATGGATATATTTTCAATTATATAATAATTTAATTAATTAATAATAAATCATAAAAATCGCTCACAAACTACCCACACATGATACTCTTATAGACAAATAATATAAATTTATTTTCTTCATAACCTAGAGAAATTGAAACATAATAAGTATGTGACAAAATTATCATAATAAAAAAACATATAATAGAATCTATCATGGAATTAAAAATATGGAATTTACAAATTAGTTTCAAATAATTCCATATAGAATAGGACACGTGCATGAAATAAATCCATGGATGAAATAACAATATAGAGATTCACATCGATAAGAATAAGTTAATTTATGGTGATGGAATTCATAATTCATGATATATTTTATCCTCATAGCCTCATAAAATATATAATTATTTTCATTAATTATATATCAAAGACATTATTCTTTGAATCCAATTCATAACCAAACCATTATGATTTTTTTGTAGGCATACACCAAAGACCCAAAACATTTTCTTCTTGAGACCTACCGATGCCTCGAGGTGGAATATAAAACTAATCCCCTCCTATAACATATTTAATTATCATGAATTCATATATTAAATATATGAATATTAGTAAAATTCATAATATCCATTCATTACTAATCAATAAACATCCATACTACAATTCCAACATTTGGAACGTTAATATGGTTTGAGTGAATAAATAATTGTAAGGTATTTCCATAATGAAGGTGGATAGTTGACAAATACCTGGAAAAAGTGTAATAACTAATGTGTAAAATCATATAATTTTTTTTAACAACACGTTCATAATAATTATACTTTTAATGGTGTCATATATAAATAGAATTGGAATAAAAATCAAGCCTAAAATAGAGGATGATTTGGAAAGAAAAATGTAGTGATATAAAATTTCTATAAATATTTTATTAAAAAAAATTATAAGTTTATTATGTAGTTATAAATTAACTTATGAAATTATTGAGGTATATATAAAGACATTCATAAACACATAGATTCATAAAAAAAGATGATTGTCCAACAAAAATATGTGTTATGGATGGTTTCCTTACAAAATTTTAATAATGAGTCGAGGAGGAAAATGAAATAGTGGTTAGATATCAAAAACCCAATTAATAATAGTGGAGAATAATATTTTGTGTGTTTTTATTAGAAACTAGTATTAAGATTCTCTTTATGGACTACTTGCCAAAAAATATTTTCGATTTGAAATTAAAATTGAATAAGAAACCCTCAAAATAACGATCGCATAAGATATAAAATGAACATCATGAGGTTTAAAATAAATATAACATAATATGCCATTAATTAAAAGATATTAATTATGAATGAAGTTAAGATTGGTGTGGATTAATTATATAAAACATTTATTATTATTCAATAGAAAACTTGTCTATATAAATTAAATTTGTGACAAAGAAACACTCACCATGTTCTCCTGCATTGTTGAATGAGCTTTAACCTCATGTACAACAAAAATATATATCCTAATATTATATTTTCTAAAATTATTAAAATACATTCTATATTATAAAATTTATTTAATATCATTTATTATTGATATATTAAATAGTTATAGCTTATATTTACAATCGTGTGTTATTAAATTTAATTATTTCATGCTTTCATTATGTTGTGTATTTGGTAAAAATTCACTAATAAGAAGTCAATAATTCCACGATAATTAAATCTAATATAATAGATAAATTATATTTCCCTATATATCTATTACCTCATTCCCTATGTGTTTTAGTTATTCTGCATGAAAATTGTATCGTTGATGGCATATTTTGATAATTTTTATGATCAGAGATGATATTTTAATGATGTATTAACAATTTAACATCACCATAATTAACTATAGAAAATAAGTATTTTCTTATATAATTATATTTACATTTTTATTTGAGTTTCTATAGTGACCTTTGGTAGAGTTTTTGTCCATTTCTCATGTTTGTGGTATGAAAGACCCAAACATGAACATAGGAGATTAATGGATGATTATGGTATTGAAAATGGTTTATTTTGGAATAATATTTTACTATATTATATTAATGGTGTTATTATTTATTTTGGGGGATTTCAATAATTTTTAGAATATTTTAATAAATAATAAATAATCATGATGAAAAATGATATATGTTTCAACGTGGAGGTCATAATCTGCATAACTAATGGTTAAGGCATTCCATTTCACAAATAATGAGAGGGAATGAATTTAGTATATAATTTAATATTAATAATCATAATTATTTTATATAAATAAAATTTACACATCAATTTTGTCCTTATCAGTGAAGAGTGTTGGTGGTGAAACAAAACACTTTGCTTTGTGGAGGTGGTAGTCTGCAAAAATGCATAATCAACACTATTATGTTCTTCTTACAGAGGGAAAATAATAAATAAAGGTCTACAACTAAATATTATAAAACATATATATACTAATTATAATTAATTATTTATATTAATACTTTTTGGATAGTTTGGAAGATAAATTTTAAGATAAGAGGATATGGTTTCTGTAATACTAACCTAGTGACCGTGAACATCCTCTTGAAAGTATCCTTGGAAATAAATGGATTATGATAACTTAAAGTCCTTACATGATTTATAAAATTAATTTTATTTATAAAATATTAAAATTGGGTATATATTAAAACCAATTCCGATGGTTATGTGACACGTCAGGAGGGAGGAATTTATCCACTTTTATAAAGGAATAAAGGGGATCTTTTGGGAACACCGATTTTTTCAACAATGAAATTAAAATATTCATCAGTGAATGGTTCAAAAAGTTATAAATAATGGATCTTAGGGTAAGATAATTTATATTAATATTATCTTATTATTTTTAAAACATTATTTAAGCATGTTTAAATTCATTTTTCATTATTCATTGGAATTTTTTTTATAATTTCATCTTTATTGTGGAAACTAATTTTTTCCAAATTAGTGTAATTTTAATGCCTTGACATATAATGAGTATCATTAAAAATATCTACATTATAATTAAAAATTTTATATCTATTTAAATGAATACAATATATATTTGTAATAAAAAAATAATTTTAATGTTACCGCATGGAACACATATAAAACTATTTTTAGGAAATGATTATTTATATACTTAAAATATATGAGAATGATAAAATTATCAATGTATTTTATTTTAATTAATTAACATTTTTTTTATAAAAATTTAAAGTTTATTTTTGTTTTAAAGGAAAACTAAGCATTATTCTACAAAACAATTATTTAATTAAAAAAATACCAAAAATAGTTTCATTTATTTCAAAATATTACAAATGTACATAAAAGTTGAATATGGATTTTATAAATTTATAATAGTATTTGAAAATGTATTGTTGTACCCCTTAATTAAATCAATGATATTGGAAAAAAATTTATAAATTTTAAATTAGACTTAATTATTGATATATCCATATACACTATGAATTTAGTAAAGAAAACATTTTCAATATTCACCTACAAATCAATTATTTCACAAATATACGGAAATTTAAAAATGAGATAATATTGAAAGTTTGAATAAAATATTGAAATTATGTTTTTAAAATTATATTAATAATATTTTAGAATGTATTTTTTAAATAAAAATATAATAATATAAGGAAACCCATTATCATATGAAATTTTTGATAAAATATAAACTATTCTTAATCTTATTCCATATCCATTAATAATTAATTTTGGAGTTGATATATTATTTATATAAATAATATCATCTAACCATTCTAAATTTTGTATCTTAAAATAAAACAAATAATTTCAATCTAAAAAGACTTTCATTTTAAATTATAAATTAGTATTTATTTGGTACATAGTTATACTCATTGAATTTTATTAGTTCCTTAGTATTAATAATATCATTTATTTTTATTTTTATATATATATTTCATAACATGTTTACCTCTATTTTACAAGTTAATTCTGTATATATTTATTTACAGTGATTTATAATTTCATTGTTATTTTGGTGTTGCATCTATAACGGGCTATTGAACACATATTATATCTAAAAGAAAATGTAATTTACAGTCGTCGGGTGTTATAACTTGCATGTATGTTTAACATGTTATTGATGAATTATTATATTTACATGAGATATATTATTATAAATTATTTATTATTTTCATAGTAATACTCTTTTATTTATAATTTATTACTTAATTTTTGATGTATTGATATTAGTGATTTCATATCCTCTAAGAATTCACTGATAGTTATGAATTGTATTTTGATCAATGATTTGAGATGTAAATATATTTGGTTTCTAAAAGATTAATGAAATTGTGTTTATTAAAAAATGATTTTTTTAATTTTCAATGAATGTAAAATAGTTTTCAATCAATTTTAAAATAAAATGAGTCTTGTTATATGATGAAAAATCCGAGGTATTTTTATATATTTGTGATTTATTTATAAAAGAAGGATCAGTTTCCCATGGGATATGTCTTAGTATTTTCTTCATATATTATAAATTTTTAATTCATTTGTATGCTCTTCTTTGAGTTGTGTTTTAGATTTAAAGAAGTATTAGAGGGTTAGATCATGTAGGTGGGTTTCTATAAGTGTGTATCAGTTAGAATCGTGAAATGTTCCTATGAGGGTTGAATAGTGTATGGGAGAAAAACATATATTATGTTTGTTTTAATTATTAGGCCTATAAATGAAGGTAAATTATGATAGGAATGATCATGATACTACTTGAGTGAGTGTTTATTGAATAAAAATTTTATTATTGTCATTATTTTGTTTTATACACATAAAGGATAATATTTATAGTTGTAAGGTATATATTTTCACTTAAACGAACTACTTTGATTATATTAAAGGGACAATTGGCCTTTTGGGTTATTTTGTATACGAAACCCAAATGATGATATTTTTTATAGACAAATTTTTTATGTTCTTTTGTGTTTTTATGGCCATATTTTTTTTGTGGTATTGAGATCCATGAATGATAAGAACTAGAATAAAGTATCCAAATAATTTATAAATGAATAATAATGCTTATTATGTTTATAACCCTTTCTAATATAAAAAATAGAAAATTAAATATATGATAAATTTATTTCATCAGTCCATAAATATGTGGTGGAAGATAATATTACATGTTGGGATCATATCCCATAAAATATCATTATTCTAATAGAAACAAAATCAATCTTATGTATAAGAAAAACAAGGTTTTGATCAATGGGATGTTAGGGATTATACCACATATTTAGATAGGTTTAACATTTTTACCTATGGCATGCGGGTTTTATAGTTCTACCAGTACAAATGCACATTTGATATGTTAATATTTATTACTCAATAAAATTATTATATTTATTGTGCATGAATTTTCAATATATGGGATTTATAATGTGTTTTTTTCTATTAGTGGGTAGTGGCAGTGTAAAACACCAAAAAACCCTCTGACCTAGAGTGAAGATTTCCATGTGGGTTAATTATGTTATAATTATAATAATTCATGTATCTTATTGTTTATGAAATTATTGGTATTGAGTTTATCAATGATAAATATATGAAGACAAGGGAAGTTATATGGTAGATACCCACATAGAATATTTAAAATGAAATCTTTCTCATGTGTAATGGAAAACCTGTGTCAATTGTGTTAGAATTTTTCCTTTATATATCATATTACAATGATTTTGATGATACTGTTTAGAGATAAAATTAGATAATTTCACAGATTAATAGTATATTATATAATTTTGTGATCTTAATAATATATTACCAAGAATAAAGAAAATTTGAGAATTTCATAAAAATACTATATTTGTATATTAAACTCTAATCTGCAACGTATTTTTTATTAATAGTACTTCACTATTGTTGAATTATACTATGCTTCTAGTGGAGAGGTAAAGTTGAGTAATGACTTTTTTTAATAATAATGTGACTATAGTATTTTTTAATTAATGAATGTTATAGTGTACTAGTTTTTAAAATGTATTTTGCTCTTAATGATATTTTTCAATGAATTGTTGAAGATAAGTCTAATGCACCATATTCTTCCTTAAAACCATGGTGTTAACCAAGTTGAATTGAATTCATTAATCTAGTGATCATGAATATCCAATAGCTAAATCTTATACATGGTTTCTAAATGTAATCTAAAAATGTTTTGGTATTTATTATATATATTTTTTTCATCAAAACTAATTCGGTGGACTGTCAATTGAATTATCTCACATGTTTTTGAGTGAGTTGAATTTAGTTTTTTATCATCTATATATTTTAGTATATTGATGATGGGAACTATGACATGGGATGGTAGGCCCTGGAGAGTGTTTGTAGTTATATGATTCATCTATATAACATTTTTGTGTCTCCTATGAGCTTTGTGCGAGATGTGTAGTTTAATTCAATAGTAAAATTTGCATATGCGTAAGTGTTGTGAGTAATTATTTGGGAAGAAAATTATTATGGTGGGATGTTTTTAGTGACCTATGTCATATATTTTTTTTGTGAAAATTGATTAATCTATGCTCGAACTAATATAAGAAATTTGTTGTTTTCATTTAAAGATACCAACATGTTATTTGAAAATATATGATATTATTATATGATATTTACATGAGTTTGGAGTATTTTTTAGGGATATAAAGGATTGGTTGTTGGACGGTGGTTAAATAAAAATTTTAACTACAGATATAATGTGTACATGATGAGTAATACAGATATGTGGTGGCCCAAGGGGAAAAATTGGTACATGATGACGTAGTAATGGTTCACTATAACCTAAAATTTAGTATTATATTTTGAGATTTAATTAATTATTTCAATAATTATAAATATAACATGTTCTCCATCATCCTCAACTATTTGAAAACAAAAAAGTTTTAAAATTCCCTACATCCTTTGTCCCACATATTCTTCAACATTCATATATTATTTTAATAGATTAATCATAAAAGTATATAACACAGTGGAGTCATAGATGTTATATTTCTATTACTCTCCCTCTAATTTGAATATTTCTTCTAGTTCGTCATTTCCTATACATAAAACCACTATTTAATGGGATTCCTTAAACTTAATTGATTTTAGGAATTTGATTTAGAATTAACTAGTGGTGTTGGTTCATCCAACTATTTCTTTTAAATGATAGGTGATCACATTCATTTCCATTAGTTTATACATAGTTACATGTACAGTGTGAATAAAACAATGGGTATGTGGGTGTGCTTGACCTAATAATTTTTCTATATGACATGTGATGATTAATTAAGGTTGAGTAGAGACCCATAGGACATGGGAAGATGTTTCATATATTGTGAATCATGAATTCATCATTTATTATCTATTTTTATATAGAATAATAGTTGTTAATATATGTATTTTCAGATTTTAATGGCTGTTAATATTTTTATTGATCCGTTTACAGAATAATGTGGTTATTTATAATTTTTTGGAATATAAAACATAATGTGTACTTATTATTAATTAATGATTCTATGCTCTTAGGTTTGTTCTTTAATACAATCCAATTTTTTTAAAATTTATAGAAAATACACTTTCAAATGTCGTGTGTCAACCCAAATAGACAAGGAACCATAGGTAAATTAAATTTTAAATAAAAACAAGAAAACCATTTAAATCTATATTGAAATGACTGGACCCATGAAACGTATGTAAAATATGGGTTATAATTTTTTTCTGTAATCCAATTAATCTTGAGTGATGTACATGAGATATATTATATTTTTCCCATTTTCCATGAATAGTCCTTAAAATTAATATTTCATGTAGTTACTCGGCACCATATTTATGAGAAATGGTGTCTACTACTAATTACATTGGCATGATTATAGGTAATCAACCCATAATGTATCGATCACTTTAGTTTTGTTTGGTAAACAAGATACATAAATTAGTTTAGTATTACAAATTGATATAATAAGTAAAAAAATAATATTTTAATTCATTCAAAATAAATGAAATTTGGGATAACTATATTCCATCTAGTTAATTCATTCATATCTATCATCATAACCTTCATGGAGTCCTGGGGAATGAAACATTATATGGGTGACCTCAAATGCTCAATATGGGAAAACTATGGCAGAATAAATAAGGAATAAATGAGATTAATAATTATGAATTAGTAAATAATTGATCTCACATTCCATATAAAAATAAAATGAGAAGGAAGTGAATAAAAAATACAGAAATTTAATAATTAGAAGAACATTTCATTCAAATAACTATATAAGATAAAATAAATATGGCAAGGTGAGAAACTAAAGAACATTCCATTTAATCAAGGAACAGAAAATGATGTGTATACAATGATATGTCGATGAAAAATCTCATGGAAAAATAATATATGATTCTAAATAGAGGCAATTCGTAATTATTAGACATCATGTTTTAGGCACATGAAAAGATATATCATCATAACCATTCACAAGGCGGTTTAAAACTACAGATATAATCCAAAATAAATTTTTCAACTAATTAAACTAATTAGGACCAATCAATGAATTGAGGAGCTATATAATGTGTTGGCTCCACCAACCATTGCATTCTTAATTCATTCTTTATACTGATTAATTGATTTAATTAATAAAAAATATTTATTATAAAACATCCATATTGAATAAAGAATATTGACTTATCAATATTTCCCAAATAATCAAACACAATTCAAAATAGGCAATGTATGTAAAGACTTATACCGTTTTTGGCAATAGTAATATACATGATAAATGAAATGGAAAATTTATAGGGAATTTAATTTTTAATGATCACAGGAGATTGAATATTTCAAGAGGACTAAAAAATGAATCAAGGAATTCCATGATAATACTATAATTGTACAAATCATTCGAAAATCATCTATAGTAATAATAAGGATGGTATCAAAAAATTCCCATATAGGGTAAAATAATGGGTTTTTGTCTTTAATGAATAAGAAAAATCTAAAAAAATATTAATAAAAAATCAATCTTTAGGAATATAGAATTTTATTATGCAAAACATTTTGAATATTTTTTCTATGGAAATCACATTTTAAAATGATTTTTTTATAATGTATCATTTTTTACGCAAAAAAAATAATGAAATTAAGGTAAAACCACATTACTTTTTAATGTTAAAAAGGATTAAAAAATTCCTTATTTTTGAAAGAGATAAGATGATTCATTTTATGGAATTGTTAAATTAATAAAAGGGTAAAATAATAATTAAAAAATAATTATATGATCACATTTCAGTTTTTTTAACAAATCCCAGTTTTTATATAAAAATAGGTTCTCCAACTACAGAGAGAAATAATGTTGGGTTTTCTTAAAAACATTTTATAAAACATTTTTAGTACCAATTAGTGGAAAAATGGTACTAATACTTGATAAATTTAGTGAATAACCATATAATAATAAAAGGGTTTATTTAATAATAGTTATATAATTTCTTCATATGTAAATTCCATTGAGATATCAATAGTATCATTCTTGAGGAAAATATTATATAATATCCCAAAGTGTCCCATACAACATTGAAACATGTTAAATCAAAATAATCATGAACGAATAATATTAAATGGATATTATAATATCATGCGTATAAATGGATACATGATATAAAATTTCAAAAGTAGTATGTACACCTTATAAAAGAAACTCTCGGCATAACAACAATTAATACTCAATGGATTTTAAATTGAGACGAAAATACATTACCTTAAGGTTCATTTCTCATGATCATTCGTTAATAGAATATAAAATAAAACTATGTAAATATTATAATTTATAGAGAAACTTTTTTAGGATTATTATTACTTTTATTTTACTTTTTACTATATTATATATATCTACTTAAAAAATTATCTTTATGTTGGGTGTTTTGACCATATTTGGTTTATGTTTCATAAAAATGTCTTTGGTTGGTCAACTATGGTGAAATGGTTCATTATATAACACATCAAGAATAAAAATAATGACATAATTGTCATATTTATACATAAATTATACCTTAAAAAAAATTAAATATATAAATGAAAAAATGAATCAATGTTACGATTATGGAGATGGTAGGCCATATATATGTGTGAGTAACGTTATAAATTTTCAATGATTATTATAGAATGTAGTTATGTATAAATAAATATTAATAAAATTATAATTTATGTAATGTATCATATATTTAATCACACACAAACATATATATATATATATATAATTCATGTGATGTAAAATAAATCACATTGTGCCGATGATGCGATAGTCAACACGTCCACAAACAACATTATCACTCAATAAGGGTGTGAAAGGGTAACGATGAAAATTATATATATATATAGTATATATAAATAAAAATATTTATGTCATTATTATCATATATAGGTTTTTTATTTAATATATGTAGAATTGAAACCATCATTTATACGTTCCATGTATTGTGTGAATGAATCACATCGCTTTTATGGGGTGGTAATCCATACTTCCTCAAACAATGTAATTGTATAACTGTAAAATGGAATGTATTAAAGTTATGTGTAATAAAATTATTACATAAATATAAACAAATAATAACTATCATATATATCATATATTAATAGTGTTTCCATCATAATGGAAACCATGATTGGTGGTAATGGAAAAAATGAACAATCATCGCTCCGTGAGGTTGTAGTTTATCATACACTAAAACCGTATGTTCGTTACCACTTGTATGGAATTTTTTTTAATTATAGGTATAAAACATAGAATTAAAACATCCTAGTATATTTTATAATAATTTATTTATTATAAAATCATATAATAATGATTATTTATGGTTTTTATAATAGAAATAAAACTAGAGTGTTTCAGAGAAGATATAACCTCTTAATTAGTTATCTTCTTTGGTTTTTTACCAAAACGATTCATTGAAATGTTTTTCTTTCACATGGTTATGATTCTATGATTATTTAAGGTATTTTTATGATATATTTGGGATGATCTTGGTTGAAAATAAATTATTTGGGATGTGTGAGTAATTGGGAGACGTGGTGGCCTTTTATAAGAGAGGAAAAGGAATAACATCATATTTTTAAAAATATGTATGGTGTACCCACGTTTTTACCAAAAAAAAGTCATAAATAATGAAAAAACAAAATAATCTAAGGGTCATTTCAAATTATTGTTCATTAAATAAGAGTTGGAAAATTATTCAGGCCATTTGGACCCCTGACATAAAGATTTAGTCCTTCATTAAGATGAATTTTTCCTTTATAATTGTCAATAATTTAAATTTCTTTCACTAATATTTTTGGTCAAAAAAAATTTGGACTTATTGGAAATTATAAATTATTTTTATTCCTTATATGGAATCTGTTTTTTATAAATTCCAATCATCAATGTGGTCGAAATTGATTTACATTTAATCACACATGCATGATGAAAATGCTGGTATTTAATGTAAAAATGTCTAAAAGTTTCTTATGTTTATAAAGTAAATTTGAAAGTGATATTGATTAAAATAACCTTAATTGGATTAATTAAAATAATAGGAACTATTTTAACTTTAAAACCAATCAAAAATATATTTTTACTTAACACAGAAATTAGATTAAAAAATCCTTCAACTAAAATTCTGTATTTTTAACTATTAATTAAATAATGATATTTTTCCAAAAAATATCTAAAAATAAACTTAACCTAATATTTATGTTTATATTTATAATAAAAAGTTAATTTTTACATACTAAATAAATTAATATGTGAAAATCTATAATTAAAATGGGTTCTCTATAAAAGGCGGTTAAATTGCCTTTATAAAAATATAGTTTTTTATGTGTAAAATATAGTTTGTTATTATCTTATGTATATCAAACGTAATGGGTGAATATAAAAATTATTTTATTGAATATATAATATATATCATACATTAACATCACTGACTAATTTTATTAAATTTAATATATTAGCTTAAAATAATATTTTGAGAATAAAAATATTTTTCTAAAAAAATATTCACATTATATTATATTTCTTGTTATATTCCATTATAATAAAATTGTATCAAATTAAATCATTATATTTTATTATAAACTATAATTTTGGAAATTATGTTTTTACTATTCATATAACTAGTTTAACGTCTTTTAAATATCTCATTATATTTTAATAATATATTATTATTCAATTAATCTCGGTCTTGTGTGTAAAACAAGCCATCAAGGAAGATTGTTATCGAGTGTAATGTAGGCCAACTATATGTTTGATGAATTGAAATATATAGAATCTAGTTTAAATAGTAAATATATTATAATGTATCTTGATAATATATTACATTACACCCTTTGTGTGGAGTTTCATACATGCAATCAAATTCAATGGTTTACTTTTGAATTATAGGGTGTTACATTCTCTCCATGTTAATTAAATTGCATCCTTGAATTTTTAGCTTGATATTGTTAATAGATTTTTTTATGTTTCATATGTTTAATTTGTACATCCTATGTTGGGTTCACAAAACATCCTCTATAAAATAGAGAATGAGATGTATAAAGGTCACACAAAGTTCCATGTAACTCTGTCTCTAAGTAGGATAACATTAGTGGAATGTGAAATTATGAACATGGGGGAATTTGTAAATATTTATAGGGATTGAATATGTAAATAAATCACAAATATGTGATTGATAAATATTACATTGAGGGACTCAAATATATAAATATGAAATGAATTAGAGGGCCATCAGTTCTACAGAATTTTAGGTATTACAATAGGATTTTATTTCAAACTCATTTTCCCAATGTTGGGTAATTATTTTACATGCCTTGTACACATAATTGATATATTTCTACAAAGAGAATATCAACAATAGGATTTCCTTAGATATATTTTAAAATTAATTCAAAAATAAATATTTAGGAATGAGAACAAAAATACTATTCTAAAGGATCTTATGGAACATAATAGAGTGAAAAGACTAATTATTTTTCTTTATCTATATTCCTAAACCAAAATTGTCAACTGATTTAGACCAAATCCTAAGAACTAATTCTACTGGTTCATCATTAAAATTTTTTCATTAAATTTTTTTTAACTACAAACAATGTATATTTTAATATAAAACTGTGTAGGTCAGTGGTTGGACTAAAACCCTTATTGTCTTTCAATCATGGGTTCATGACACATAGCCTTGTCGGATTTGATTTTTTGTCACTTTACATGTTGGATGTACTTATCTAAAATTGAAGTAATAAAATTCACAAAATAAACATGATGTACATACGTTAAATAAGGTTAATCACTAAATACATTTTAACTATGGTTTTCAATACAACACCAGTACATAAATACTTTATCCATTTACTTCGACAAAGTTACTTCCATAGTTTATAGTTTGTCGATAATATCATTTATATGATTTCTAAATCATGATACATTATTTTCAACATAAAAAAACTTATTTTTAACCTATGATATACATTTTATTTATATATTGAAATCCTTCATAATGGGTTGTAAATAAAAAGTGTATTATCATGAGATAATCCCATGGGACTGTCAAACTAGATGCATAGTAATGACTACTATCATAAGCATGATTCCCCATGTTAGTCTCAGAACACCTTGACAGAGTTGTTCCTCCTAGGCATATTTGTGAAAAATATACATCCTCTTGTAGTATCTAGATTGGTATGTACTACTAGGAACACCCACATAATATCCTCCATACCAAAATTATAGGATGTTCTTCAATACTTATCTTAAATTTCTTCCTTAGGGTTATGGTATCTAACTAATGTTTTCTTAAATATAGTTCCCAAGGTCGCTAATAAACCTCCCTCTGATATGAAATGTAGTGACCCGACCTCAGATATCCTAGATCTAGTATCTTTTATTAATTAAATTGGAATGATTGCAGGGAATCATACCCCAAGGGACTGATCAGTTCAATAGTCTTGGTAAACAAGATACATACATGAGTATTGTATTAAAAATTAATTCCTTAATTAAAACATATTTTTTTTCTTCATTATAAATAAATAACCATTAGAATAAACCTAATACATCATGTACATTCCTTAATATCTTTTATAGTACATTTCATTGATTCATTGGGAAGGAAACATAAAAAAGTGAGCTCAAATCCTTATTAAGGAAATAATATAGTTGAAGAAAAATTTATTAAATAAGAATAATAATTATGACACGATAAATAAATAAACTCACAAGAACTAAAATCAACAAACTGAGAATCATGAACATAAAAAATATGGCACTGTAATATCTAGAAACACATTCCATTCAAATTACTAGATAAGGTAAAATTAATATTCCAGGGTAAGAAACTGAAAAAAATTCCATTCAATCAATGAATTTAAAATTAAGTCTGTCCATATATATTCCAATGAAAAGTCTCATGGATGCATAATTATTTAAACTAGATGAAGGAAATTCTATATTATTGGGCGTTATGCCTCGGGCTCATATAATCCTATACCATTATAGACTCTCACGTGATAGTTTCAAACTACATATAGAAACCTATTTAGTTTTTTAAACTAGTTTTTCTCAGGAGAAACTATTGATGTATTGAGGAGATATATATTGTTCTGGATCCACCTGACATTTCATATCTGTAGATTTCATCATATCAAAAAATTTATTTAATTAATAAAAAATATTCCTTATCAAATATCTACATTGAAAAAATAATACAAATTGTTCAATATTTCTTCATATAATCAAACAAATATTCAAAGAATACATTGTATGTTAATAGGTATATAATTTCGGAAAAAGTAATATATATGATAAATGAAATGGATAATTTATTGGAAATTCAATGACTAATTGTCATGAAAGATTGAATATTTAAAGGGGCAAGAAAATGAATAGAGGAAATGAATGTGAATATTATCCTTGGAATACTCAATAATAAACCATCCTTGGGAAGAATAAGTTTGGTATTAAAAAAATATCCCAAGTGGAGTAAAATAATGGTTTTTTTTCATTAATGAATATGAATACGATAAAAATATCATCTTAAAAACATTCTTGAGAAATTATCCTTTTATTTTGAAAAACCGTTGGAAAAACATTTTCGTTGAACATAAATTTTTAAAATGTTTTTGTAACACCCCAAGCTTCTACGGTACGCTTCTCTTTGAATAATGCAATAACGTGTGTTGTACGCAATATCGAGTTCTAACATACACCACAACCAATCAAACTAGCTGTTATGAATAGTAATACCTACTTTTTAAAATTTTTGTGATTTTATCTCTGAAAATAGACTTAAATTTTGGATTCGGAGAGTCGAATTTAGTCAAAGGAGAAATTTTGGTACTTTTCTGATAACTTTAATATTTTGATGAATAGTGAAAATTACTAAATTTTAATTAAAAACAACTTTTTTAATAAAAATAATTAATAGTGATAAATTATGAATTTGAGTGGTTTTAAAGTATATTTAGACTATATTTTTACCATTTAATACAATGTTTGTTATTGGACATAATTTCACAATTAAACTGTACATAAAAAAGTCTCAATCTTTTGATAGTTATTATATCTTAAAAACACGCTTTTTGTTTTAACAGCGGGAATTAATTTTAAATTAATTTCCGCAACTTATGTGTTTTGAATTTAGAAAAATGGATTACATATTTGGAATCAGGATGTTCAAATTGTGTAAATTGGTAACTTTTATTTTTAGACATTTTGAATAATTACTTAATTAAATATTTTATTTACCATGGTTAAAGGGTAAATCCAGTAAATAAGGGTTAAAAAAATAGTATTATAATAATAAAATATTACCCTAAAACGTGTCCTAACCTTATTTGTTGATACATTTCCGACCATGGGAATATTTGGGTCGATTTTGGGGACACCATGGTGCAACTTGTAAGTGATAGGGACACTTTATTTTAATTAAGTTAAAATGAATACAAAAATTCCACAAGCATATATATTTTAGAAAAAGAAATTTTTAAATAGGGTTATATATGTTGGATTTTAGACTATAAATATTCATTAGAAAGTGAAAAGGATTTTCTACATAATGGTATATTATTTATAATTTTTAAACATTAAATAATTTAATTTATGTATGACACAATGGTGATACAATAATTACAACAATAGTGAAAAATTAAAATGATTGATTTTGTAGATACCCAAATAAATATAATTTGAGACTTTTTATGAATTAAACTAATTTTATAGGTTAATATGACATGATAGTAATTATTTAATGAACTTTATTCAAAGTAATAATTCTGTTATGATTATTAAAAAATAAATTACTGAATAGTGTCAAAATTGACATAAAAGAGTTTTTAAAACTAAAATAATATTATTAATTGATATTAAATTCCTAAAAATCTAAGGCTCGGCCAAGAGACTTATATCCTGATAGGTGTATCATTAATGGACCACTTGGAGGTCTTTTGGATATATATAGTATTTTTATTAACCATATAATATAAAAATACAAAGAGACATTGTAAAAGCGAAACTAATTATCTAGGAGTTAATACTTAATGATAAGGTTAATATAGTGACCCAAACCTGCCTAAATTCTATTGGCTAAGTGGTTTTTGACCCATACCCACCTTAAACTTTAAATAATACACTTTGGCGCCATTAGAAAACGAATATGAATTTATTATAAAATAATATTTCTATCTTTTCCAAAGGTGCCCCTCACCCCTCTTATAAAAGGGCACTCACCCTTCTCATTAATTCACACCTTCAAAGCCTTTTTCCTTGGCCAGACTCTACCTAAATACTCTCTCAACTTCCCTCAATTCATCCTAGAGGCCTTCCTTTAGTCAAAAATCCATCCTAAGAGCCATTTTGATCAAATCAAAAGGAAGAACCTGAAGAAGAGGTAATGATTTCACCACCCTTTTCCAAGTTCCTTTCTTCTTCCATTCATCCTTCTTTGTTATTACCATTATAAAATAATAACTCCATTATCTTATATATACTGCGATTTTATTATAAATATGTTACAACCATATTCTGTATTCTACCCATACTTTGAATAACATGTCACCATACGTGCGTACGTACGACTTACCGTCTCCACGTTGTGGTGCAATTGTTATTCAATAAATTATTATTTGGATGGATATAATAATGATGTGTAACTCATTTAAATAATAGATATAACATGATAATGATCCTGTATATATGATATACCAGCCAATTATATATTATTTTAATATCAAAATAATGATATTGTCGCTCGTGCGTACGTACGGACTACCGTCTCCATGAATTCGATAAGATTCATTCACCATCGTATCCATTCAAGTATAATTCAAATTTTATGATTAATAATAGTATCTAAGGACTTGATATCATTCTGTATATGATTAACATACAACCTATCCATGAAAAACAAAGCTTACGTAACAAAACATATAAAAGAAAACGAGTAAGTTAACACCCGAAACAACGATAATACTAAGTTATTATTAACAAATCAATTTTAAAAGATCATATATGATATCATATTAATGTATATGATTATTGTATAATTTAATAACAATTATTTCACCATTATACAGGAGGTTAACCTACCCCAACCAAGGAAAAGTACTAGTTAAGGGTTATTTAACAATCTCTTCATTATCCGAGGTTGTTTATATGTAATAATATACTGGGATTTCATTATCAGCCACATCCATGTTTCTTAAAAAGGTTTTTCAAAACATTTTTACTAATTACAAGAATATTGTTTAAAGACATTTATACCCTTGTTTGACTTTTTATAAGAGGTTTATAAAGGAATCTTTCCGTCATTTTCCAAACAAGGTGCTTTTTAACCTTTTCGGCAAAATTAATGTAAGAATGTTTTTAACTTATACGGCGGGTGCGGCTATTTTCCGCAGTTATAAAATCGTCGAAGCTTCCCTTACAAGCTTATAAGAATATTTTGAAAGAAAATGTTTTATTTTATAAATATATGACTCTTAAATGATTTCAAAATAGAAAGATATATTTCTCTAAAAAGAGTTTTGATTTCATCTATGTCAACATCCTTTGATTGATTTTACGCTTATTTGAAGTTGATTTATTATGATATAAAACTTCTGTATTGTATTGAAGGTTTTGTGATATGTTTGAATGTGGATGTGTTATTTTTATACCATTCATAATTTATGGATGAAGTATTTACATTTCGCATGCTAGTTTTAATACGAATGTTTATGTTATGTTGAAACCTTTTCATATGGGAATGAATTGGACTTAATATGTGATGGGTGGAGCCCTCTATAGCTCCTCGATGCATCGGTATGTCTAATGAGACAAACTAGTGTCTTGGAACAAGGCCTTGGAAAAATCTTTTTTTTAGTCTTGGAACGAGGTCCTGGCTATGTGGTTATGATAGTCTGGCATTATGTATTCCGTCATTGTGAAAGTGGTTATTAATATTGCATGTGATTATTCGATTAGTAGAATATCTGTGTGAATAAGTAAATTGAATTATTTCATTTTGCCATACTATGTTGAAGTTCAAGTTTAAAAGGCTTTTGTTTTAGTTATACATTGCCTTAAATGTTTATTCTTATTTATAAAAGTTTCTGCTATATTGTTATCATTACTGGGCATTTGAGATCACCCCTTTAAATGTTTTATTTTTTCCAGGATGTGAAGAAGTAATTTATGAATGACTTGTAGGGATAGAATGTGGGAATATGAGTGTGGACTATGAAGAAAAGATATTGTTGTAGTTTTCATTTTTATGATGTAATGTAAGACTTATGAATATATAAAGTGTTTCTAAGGATACTAAACCAATTGGTCTTTCAAGATTTAATATTTCTTGTGATCATGCCAATGTTATGTAATAATGCACCGACTCTAGGTAACTGGGGTCGGGGCGTTACAGTTGGTATCAGAGGAAGTTTAGAAAAAACCTTGGAAGCTAGATTTAGATAAACTCTGATTAGAGCGGATAGACCTAAGATGGACTATGAGGATTAGTATAGAAGAACATCCTAGAATTTTGGTATTGTAGATATTTTGTGAGTTTTCCGAGTAATAAAACCCTTTCTGGATACGAGCAGGTAGAGGCGGCTCTGGCACAAATGTACCTAGGGGTAAAACACGAAAACACCGCTTTGAGGTAGACTCGAACAAGAACTCGTGCACGACAACGGGCCTTGCTGCACTCTTGGTTACGACACTCCTGAAGGATATTCTTAGGATAACTCTCATTTTCATTAAAAATCATTATGAAGGGTTTATGAGTATATACTTTCTCAAAGAAAACATTTTTATGATTATAGATTATATCCATAAATAGTTCAATTTATGTTATGTTTTTTATAAGTAAGGAATTATGTATTTTGATTCATAAACTGATCAAGTTTATGCCATTGTTTAGAAATGGTTCCTAGTGGAAGAAATGGAAACCGTATCAATGCACGCACTCCATGTAGGGATTTCCCTCCTGCTCAACATAATTATAGTGGAGCTGGTGATGCAACTCGTGCCGATTAGCTAATCACCATATTGGGACAACTCACTCAGGTTATGAATAATAACCTTACTCGTATATAGCACCCTAATACGCGACATGGAGGATCAATTTTAGATTGATTCATGAGGCAACAACCACCAACTTTCAATGGGAGTACAAATCCCTTAGTAGCTAAGGAATGGATAAATTCCCTAGAGAAAATATTTCAGGCTTTAGGGAGTAGTGAAAGGGAAAAAGTTATCATGGAAATTTACCGCCTCACTCGAGATGCTGTTCAATGGTGGTCATTTATTGAAAACATGAATTAAGATGATGAAGTATCAAATATTTAATGGAGGGAGTTCAAAGATCTATTTTTAAAAAAATACTTTCCTCATGACTATCGAGCAGATATGGAAAGGCAATTTCTGAGTCTGGGACAAAAGGAGGATGAGAATGTCGCAAAGTATGAGGCTAACTTTACAAGGTTAGCATGGTATGCTGTAGATTATATATGTAACCCAAGAAGTAAGATTGATCGTTTATTTGATGGGTTAAAACCATTTCTCTATTGAGCATTAGTCTCACAATCCTTCTCGTCGTACGAAGACATTGTCTCATGTGCTATCAAGACAGAAAAGGAATTCACTAAGTCTTATGACTTTAAATAAAAGAAAGAGAAGAATAGATCTGCTGATCAATCAGGGAATGGAAATAAGGGGAAGAAGGGAAATTTTTAATATCCATACTATGGTAAATGTGGGAAGAAACACCCCGGTACTTGCTTGAAGGGAATGGGTATCTGTTACAAGTGTGGTGAAAAAGGCCACCAAGCTCAGAATTGTAAAGGGAAGAAGGAGGCTACCAATGTTTAGTTCTACAATTTCAGGGAGATGGGACATTATGCAAATGAATGTCCTAATCGTTAGGGGAAGTTACCTCAGAAAAGGCCAAGGGATCAAGTCCATGCTTTTTCTATCACTACTGTTTAGGTAGAAGATCTAAAAGACATAGTTGCAGGTAATTTAATGGTTTCTCAAGTTTTGAAAATGCATTATTTGATTCTGGATCATCGCATTGTTTCATATCATCCCAATTTGCTAAGAAAATTAGATGTTTCAAATTTGATTTAACAAGGGAGTTGTCAGTTAAAACTCCTATGTGAAGTATCATTGCATCAAAGTTTTGTGAATCGGTCCCCATTAGAGCACATAAATGTTCTTTATCTACTGTTCTCATCATCATAACTATGATTGAGTTTGATATAATCCTTGGAATGGATTGTCTTTCGGACTATGATGCGAAGATTTATTGTAAGAAGAAGGAGGCTACGATTTTTGATGATGATGATAAGGAACACCTTATCTTTAGAGCAGAATCTTCACCAGCTAATTATTATCTAGATCCACCCCCAGTAGCTCAATTAAATTCAATTATTAGGAAGGAAGAAAATGAAATGACTATGTGTGAGTAAAGGAATGTTCAAATAGAGGATATACCTGTTGTTGAAGAATATGTAGATGTATCTCCAGATGATTTACCTGGAAATCCTCCAGAATGAGAAGTTGAGTTTTCCATTGATTTAATTCTTAGATCAAGGCCTATCGAATACCCCTTATAGAATGGCCACTGGAGAATTAGTTTAACTAAATAAAAAAATAGAGGAATTGAGTAATAAGGGATTTATTCGACCTAGTGTTTCTCCATGGGGAGCCCCTGTTCTTTTTGTTAAAAAGAAAGATGGATCTATGAGGTTATGTATCAACTATAGGGAGATCAATTATATAATAATAAAGAACAAGTATCCCATACCTAGCATTGATGATTTATTTGACCAACTGCATGGAGCTTAATAATTTTCAAAGATTTACCTTCGAGCTGGATACCATCAGTTGTGTTTAAAAAAGGAAGACATTCCGAAGAAAGCATTTCGAACCATGTACAGGCATTACGAGTTTAGTGTAATGCCTTTTGGATTGACTAATTCACCCTCTGTATTCATGGATATGATGAATAGATTTTTCAAGTAATATCTCGATGAATTTTTGGTGGTATTTATTGATGATATCTTGGTATACTCTAAAATCTACGAAGATCATGAAAGTCACTTGTGTATTATCCTGAAGACTCTGAGATGACATGGACTATATGGGAAGTTTAGAAACTGTGAATTTTGGCATCATGAGATTTCTTTTCTTGGCCATATTGTCTCTAAAGATGGAATCACTGTTGGTCCTTCTAAGACCAAGGCAATCCAAAAATGGCTAGCACCTACGAGTATAACTGTGGTATGCAGGTTTCTTGGTTTGGCAGGTTATTATCGACGTTTCATCCAGAATTTTTCCCAATTGGATAACCCATTAACGAAGCTCACATGCAAAGGGGTTAAATTTGTTTAGAAAAAAGAGAGTGAAGAATGTTTCGAAGAATTGAAGAGAAGATTAGTCAATGCTCCTATATTGACTCTACCATCGGGGAATGATGGGTTGTTTATTTGTAGTGATGCATCAAAGAAATGAATTGGTTGTGTCCTTATGCAGAATAATAGGGTTATTTCCTATGCATCACGACAGTTGAAAATTCATGAACAAAACTATCCTACTCCTGATCTCGAGTTAGAAGCTGTGATCTTTGCTTTGATGATATGGAGGCACTACCTCTATGAGGACAAATGTGAGATTTATACTGATCACAAGAGTTTGAAGTATATTTTCTCACAAAAAGAACTCAACATGAGGCAAAGGAGATGGATTGAATTACTCAAGGATTATGATTGAATGATACACTACCACCCGGGGAAGGCAAACAAGGTGGTAGATGCTTTGAGCAGAAAAGACCATAGAGTTTTGAACAATATGAGGATTGAAAGGGATCCAATTTTCATGGATCTTGTAAAGATGGATATGGGAATAACCAGGGAAGGAGGAACATCAATTCTTTTTCAAATGGTTACCAAACCATCTTCACTAGAAAGGATTAAGAGTTCTCAGACCGATGATGAAAAATTTCAAAAAAAGATTAAAGCTGTAAATGATGGGAGATTGAGAGACTGTGTGTATGAAGATGGAATTTTGAAATTCAGGAACAGACTTTGTGTTACCGATATACCTGATCTAAAAAGGGAATTGTTGTATGATGCTCATAGTTCTAATTTCTCTATACACCCTGGGACCACCCAAATGTATAGAGATTTGAAGGAACATTTTTGGTGGGACAACATGAAGAGGGATATTGCTGATTTTGTGTCAAGATGTATGGTTTGTCAACATGTGAAAGCAGGAATGAAACAACCTGGATGAGTCATGAAACCTCTTCCCATACCGGAGTGGAAATGAGACAATATTACGATGGACATTGTCATGGGGATACCAAAGACTCCTAGAAAGAACGATTCAATATGGGTCATTATTGATCATATTACCAAGTCAGCACATTTTCTTGCTATAAGAGAAGATCTGCCACTAGAACATCTAGCAAGACTATATATTGATGAAGTTGTGAGACGTTATGGAGTACCCCTCTCGATTTTTTCTGATCATGATCCCTGTTTTACTTCAAGATTATAGAAAAGTCTTCAGAATGCCTTGGATACTGAACTTCATTTGAGCACTGCCTACCACCCTAAAAAAGATGGACAATCGGAACGAACTATTAAAACCTCATAAGACATGTTGAGATCCTGCTCACGTGACTTCCAGGGTATGTGGAATCAATATTTACCTCTGGTAGAATTTTCCTATAACAATAGCTTCCATTCGAGTATTCAGATGGAACCATATGAAGCGTTATATGGAAAGAGATGTCTTTCAAAAACCTATTGGGATGATGTTAGTGAAAGAAAACTTGTAGGCCTAGAACTATTAGAGGTAATGATGGAAAAGGTGAAGGTAATAAAAAATCACATCAAAGCATCTCACAGTAGGCAGAAGAGCTATGATGATAATTGAAGGAAGGATTTGGAATTTCAAGTTAGTGATCATGTTTTCCTGAAGGTATCTCTATGGAAAGGAGTTATACGTTTTGGTAAGAAAGGTAAATTGAGTCCCAGGTACATCAGACCTTTCGAAATTCTAGAACGAATTGGGGATGTAGCTTATCGATTGGCAATGCTGCCAAGTCCGTCCAAAGTTCACGATGTGTTCCACGTATCTCTATTGAAGAAATACATGCCTAACCCAGTGCATGTACTCACCAATGAAAAATTTGAACTGGAACCCAATATTTCTTATTGCGAAGAGACCGTTAAGATTCTTGTTATGAGAGAACAGGTATTGAGAAACCGGACGACACGTCTGGTAAAAGTTTTGTGGAGAAACCATAAGATGGAAGAGACAACATGGGAACCCGAGGAACTTATGATGAAGAACCACCTGAGTCCTTTCATGTGGTATTATTCTAGAATTTTCATGGATGAAATCGTTTGAAGGAGGGGAGAATGTAACACCCCAAGTTTCTACGGTATGCTTCTTTTTGAATAATGCAATAGCATGTGTTGTATGCAACATCAAGTTCTAACACACACCACAACTGATCAAAGTAGCCGTTAGGAATAACAATACCTACTTTTTAAAATTTTAGAGATTTTATCTCTCAAAATAGACTTCATTTTTGGATTCCGAGTATTGAATGATACCTAAGGTAAAATTTTGGTACTTTTCGGATGACTTTAATATTTTGATGAATAGTGAAAATTACTAAATTTTAATTAAAAACAACTTTTTTAATAAATATAATTAATAGTGATAAATTATGAATTTGAGTATTTTAAAGTATATTTAGAATATATTTTTACCATTTAATAAAATTCTGGTCATTGGACATAATTTCATAATTAAACCGAACATAAACAAGTATCAATCTTTTGATAGTTATTATATCTTAAAAACACGCTTTTTTGATTTGACAGCGGGAATTAATTTTAAATTAATTTTGGCCACTTCTATGTTTTGAATTTGGAAAAATGGATTCCAAATTTTGAATCAGGATGTTCAAATTGTTTAAATAGGTATCTTTTATTTTTAGACATTTTGAATAATTACTTCGGTAAATATTTTATTTACCATGGTTAAAGGGTAAATTAGGTAAATAAGGGTTAAACAAATAATATTATAATAATAAAAAATTTCCCTAAAACGTGTCCTAATCTTATTGGTTGATACATGTCCGACCATGGGCATCTTTGGGTCGATTTTGGGACCCCATGGTGCCACTTGTAAGTGATAGGGACACTTTATTTTAATTAAGTTAAAATGAATACAAAAATGACACAAGCATATATCTTTTAGAAAAACAATTTTTACATAGGGTTATATATGTTGGATTTTTGACTATAAATATTCATTAGAAATATAAAAAGATTTCCTATATAAAGGTATATTATTTATAATTTTTGGACATTAAATAATTTAATTTATTTATGACACAATGGTGATACAGTAATTACTATAATAGTGAAAAATTAAAATGAATGATATTATAGATACCCAAATAAATATAATTTGAGACTTTTTATGAATTAAAATATTTTTTAGGTTAAAATGACATGTTATGAATTATTTAATTAACTTTTTTCGAAGTAATAATTCTGTTATGATTATTAAAAAAACCAATTATTGAATAGTGTCAAAATGGACATAAAAGTGTTTTTAAAACAAATATTATATTATTAATTGATATTAAATTCCTAAAAATCTATGGTTCTGCCAATAGACTTATATCATGATAGGTGTATTATTAATGGACTACCTGGGGGTCTCTTGGATGTATATAGTATGTTTATTAATAGTATAATATAAAAATACAAAGAGACATATTAAAAGTGAAACTAATTAACTAAGAGTTAATACTTAATGATAAGGTTAATATAGTAACCCAAACCTGTATAAATTCTATTGGTTGAGTGGCTTTCGACCCATACCCACCTTAACCATATAATAATACACTTTTGATCCATTAGAAACCGAATATGAATTTATTATAAAATAATATTTCTAGCTTTTCCAAAGGTGCCCTTCACCCCTCTTATAAAACGGCACTCACCCTTCTCATTAATTCACACCTTAAAAGCCTTTTGGCTCGGCCAAACTCTGCCCAAATACTCTCTCAACTTCCCTCACTTCATCCTAGAGGAATTACTTTAGTCATAAAGCCAACCTAAGATCCCTTTTGATCAAATGAAAAGGAAGAACCCGAAGAAGAGGTAATGATTTCACCACCCTTTTCCAAGTTCCTGTCTTCTTCCACTTATTCCTTATTTGTTATAACCATTATAAAATAATAACTCCACTATCTTATTATATTTTAATTTAATTATAAATATGGTACAACCATATTCAGTATTCTATCCATACTTTGAATAACATGTCACCATACGTGCGTACGTACGTCTTACCGTCTCCACGTCGTGGTGTAATTGTTATTCAATAAATTATTATTTGGATGGGTATAATAATGATTTTTAACTCATGTAAATAATAAATATAACATGATAATGATTCTGTATATATAATATACCATACAATTATATATTATTTTAATATCAAAAGAATGATATTTTCGCTCGTGCGTACGTAAGGACTACCGTCTCCACGAACGCGATAAGATTCATTCTCCATCGCATCCATTCAAGTATACTTCTCATTTTATGATTAATAATAGTATCTATGTACTTGATATCATTATGGATATGATTAAGATACAACCTATCCATGACAAACACTACTTACGTAACAAAACATATAAAAGATAATGAGCAAGTTAACACCCGAAACAACAATAATACTAAGATATTATTAAAAAATATATGTTAAAAGATCATATATGATATCATATTAATGTATATGATTATTTTATAATTTAATAAAAATTATTTCACCATTATACAGGAGGTTAACCTACCCCAACCAAGGAAAAGTACAAGGTAAGGGTTATTTCACAATCTCTTCATTATCCGAGGTTGTTTATACGTAATAATCTACTGGGATTTCTTTATCATCCACATCCATGTATCTTAAAAATGTATTTCAAAACATTTTTACTATTTACAAAATTATTATTTAAAGACATTTATACCCTTTTTTGACTATTTATATGAGGTTTATAAAGTAATCTTTCCATCTTTTTCCAAATAAGGTGCTTTTTAACCTTTTCAGAAAAATTAAGGTAGAATGTTTTTTTAACATATACAGCAGGTGCAGCTATTTTCCATCATTATAAAATCGTCGAAGCTTCCCTTACAAGCTTATAAGAATATTTTCAAAGAAAATGTTTAATTTTATAAATATATGACTCTTAAATGATTTCAAAATAGAAATAGATATTTCTCTAAAAAGAGTTTTGATTTCATCTATGTCAACATCCTTTGATGGATTTTACACTTATTTGAAGTTGATTTATTATGATACAAATCATATGATTGTATTGAAGGTTTTGTGATATGTTTGACTGTGGATGTGTTATTTTTATTCCATTTATAATTTATGGATGAAGTATTTACATTTCGTATGCTAGTTTTAATACGAATGTTTATGTTATGTTTAAACCTTTTCATATGGGAATGCATTGGACTTAATATCTGTCGGGTGGAGCCCGCTATAGTTCCTCGATGCATCGGTAGGTCTCATGAGACATACTAGTGTCTTGGCACAAGGCCATGACAAAATCTTATTTGTAGTCTTGGCAGGAGGCCTTGGCTATGTGGTTATGATAGTCTGGCATTATGCATTCCATCATTATGAAAGTGGTTATTGATATTGCATGTGATTATTAGATTAGTATAATATCCATGTGAATAAGTAAATGACATTATTTCATTTTTTACATATTATATTGATGTTCAAGTTTTAAAGGCTTTCGTTTTAGTTATACATTGCCTTAAATGTTTATTCTTATTTATGAAAGTTTATGCTATATTGTTATCCTTACTGGGCATTTGAGCTCACCCCTTTCAATTTTTTATTTTTGCCAGGATGTGAAGAAGTAATTTATGAATGACCTGCAGGGATAGTATGTGGGGATATGAGTGTGGACTATGAAGAAAAGATGATGTTGTAGTTTTCATTTTTATGATGTAATGTAAGACTTATGAATATATCTAGTGTTCCCAAGGATACTAAACTAATCGGTCTTTCGAGATTTGATCTTTCTTGTGATCATGAAAATGTTATGTAATAATGCACCGACTCTAGGTAACTGGGGTCGGGGCGTTACAGTTGGTATCAGAGGAAGATTAGTACAAACCTTGGAAGCTAGATTTAGATAAACTTTGATTAGAGCGGATAGACCTAAGATGGACTTTGAGGATTAGTATAGAAGAACTTCCTAGAATTTTGGTATTGTATAGATTTTGTGAGTTTTCCGAGAAATACATCCCTGTCTGGATACGAGCAGGTAGAGGCGGCGCTGGCACAGATGCACGTAGGGGTAAAACCCGAAAACACCGCTTTGAGCTAGACTTGAACAGGAACTAGTGCACTACAACGGGCCTTGCTGCACTTTTGGTTACGACACTTCTGAGGGATATGCTTAGGATAACTCTCATTTTCATTAAAAATCATTATGAAGGGTTTATTAGTATATAATTCTTCAAAGAAAACATTTTTATGATTATCGATTATATCCATAGATAGTTCAATTTATGTGAAGTGTTTTATAAGTATGGAATTATGTATTTTGATTCATAAACTGATCAAGTTTATGACATTGTTTAGAAATGGCGCCTAGTGGAAGAAATGTAAACCGTATCAATGCACGAACTCCATTTAGGGATTGCCCTCCTGGTCAAGATAATTATAGGGGAGCTGGTGATGCAACTAGTGCCGATCAGCTAATCACCATACTGGGACAACTCACCCAGGTTATGAATAATAACCTTACCCGTATAGAGCACCCTGATCCTCGACGTAGAGGATCAATGTTATATTGATTCATGAGGCAACAGCCACCAATTTTAAATTGGAGTACAAATCCCTTTGTATCTGAGCAATGGATAAATTACCTAGAGAAAATATTTCAGGCTTTGGGGAGTAGTGAAAGGGAAAAAGTTATCATGGAAGTTTACTGCCTCACTGGAGATGATGATCAATAGTGGTCATTGATTCAAAACACAAAGGAAGATGATGGAGTATCAAATATGGAATGGAGGGAGTTCAAAGATCTATTTTTAGAAAAATACTTTCCTCGTGACCATTGAGCAGATATGTAAAGGCAATTTCTGAGTCTAGGATAAAAGGAGGATGAGAATGTCGCAAAGTATGAGGCTAACTTTAAAAGGTTAGCAAGGTATGCTAGAGATTATATACATAACCCAAGAAGTAATATTGATCATTTCTTTGATGGGTTAAAACCATTTCTCTATCGAGCATTAGTCTCACAATCCTTCTTGTCGTACGAATACATTGTCTCATGTGCTATCAAGACAGAAAATGAATTCTCTATGTCTTATGACCTTAAAGGAAAGAAAGAGAAGAAGAGATCTTCTGATCAATATGGGAATGGAAATAAGGGGAAGAAGAGAAATGTTCAATATCCATCCTGTGGTAAATGTGGGAATAAACTACCCGGTACTGGATTGAAGGGAATGAGTGTCTGTTACAAGTGTGGTGAAAAAGGCCACCAAGCTCGTGATTGCAAAGGGAAGAAGGAGGCTACCAATGTTCAGTGCTACAATTGCAGGGATATGGGACATTATGAAAATGAATGTCCTAATCATCAGGGGAACTTACCTCAGAAAAGGCCAAGGAATCAAGGCCATGCTTTTTCTATCACTACTGCTAAGGTAGAAGCTCCAAAAGACGTAGTGGTAGGTAATTTAATGGGTTTCTCAAGTTTAGCAAATGCATTATTTGATTCTGGATCATCGCATTGTTTTATATCTTCCCAGTTTTCTAAGAAAATTAGATGTTTCCAATTTCATTTAACAAGGGAGTTTTCAGTTAAAACTCCTAAGGGATGTATCATTGCAACAAAGTTTTGTGAATCAGTCCCCATTAGAGCACATAAATGATCTTTATCTACTTATCTCATCGTAATACCTATGATTGTGTTTGATATAATCCTCGGTATGGATTTTACTTCGGACTATGATGCCAAGATTTATTGTAAGAAGAAGGAGGCTACGATTTTTGATGATGATGATAAGGAACACCTTATCTTTAGAGAAGAATCGTCACCACCTAATTCTTATCTAGATCCATCTCCAGTAGCTCAACTAAATTCTGTTATTGGGAAGGAAGAGAATGAAAAGACTATGGGTGAGGAAAGGAATGTTCAAATATAGGATGTACCTGTTGTGAAAGAATATGTAGATGTATTTCCAGAAGATTTACCTGGACATCCTCCAGAATGAGAAGTTGAGTTTTCCATTGATTTAATTCCTGGATCAAGCCCTATATCGAAGACCCCTTATAGAATGGCCACTGTAGAATTAGTTTAACTACAGAAACAACTAGAGGAATTGAGTAATAATGGATTTATTCGCCCTAGTGTTTCTCCATGGGGAGCCTCTGTTCTTTTTGTTAAAAAGAAAGAAGGATCTATGAGGTTATGTATCGACTATAGGGAGATCAATTCTATAACAATAAAGAACAAGTATCCCCTACCTCTTATGGATCATTTATTTGACCAACTACATGGAGCTCAATAATTTTCAATGATTGACCTTCGATCTGGATACCATCAGTTGCGTGTAAAGAAGGAAGACATTCCGAAGGTAGCATTTTGAACCAGGTACGGACATTATGGGTTTACTATAATGCCTTTTGGATTGACTAATTCACCCTCTATATTCATGGATATGATGAATAGAGTTTTCAAGGAATATCTCGAAGAATTTCTAGTGGTATTTAATAATGATATCTTGGTATACTCTAAAATCTACGAATATCATGAAAGTCACTTGGGCATTATCCTGAAGACTCTGAGAGGACATGAATTATATGAGATGTTTATAATTTGTAAATTCCGGCTTCATGAGATTTAAATTCATGGACATATTGTCTCTAAATATGTAATCTCTGTTGGTCCTTCTAAGACCAAGGCAATCCAAGAATGGCCAGCACCTACAAGTATAACTAAGGTACACAATTTTCTTGGTTTGGCAGGTTATTATCGACGTTTCGACCAGAATTTTGCCCGATTGGCTAACCCATTAACAAATCTCACACGTAAAGGGGTTAAATTTGTTTGGAAAAAAGAGTGTGAATAATTTTTCGAAGAATTGAAGAGAAGATTAGTCAATGCACCTATATTGACTCTACCATCGGGGAATGATGGGTTCGTTATTTATAGTGATGCATCAAAGAAAGGACTTGGTTGTGTCCTTATACATAATGATATGGTTAATGCCTATTCATCATGACAGTTGAAAATTCATGAGAAAAAATATCCTACTCATGATCTCGAGTTAGCAGCTGTGATATTTTCTTTGATGATATGGAGGCACTACCTCTATGAAGAAAAATGTGAGATTTATACTGATCACAAGAGTTTGAAGTATATTTTTCAAAAAAATAACTCAACATGAGGCAAAGGAGATGGCTTGAATTACTCAAGGATTATTATTGCACGATACACTACCACCCGGTGAAGGCAAACAAGGTGGAAGATGCTTTGAGCAGAAAAGACCGTGGAGTTTTGAACAATATGATAATTGAAAGGGATCTAATTTTCATGGATCTAGTGAAGACGGATATGAGAATAACTAGGGAAGGGGAAAAATCAATTATTTTTCAAATGGTTGCCAAATCATCTTTACTAGAAAGGATTAAGAGTTCTCAGACCGATGATGAAGAATTTCAAAAGAAGATTAAAGCTGTAAATGATGGGAGATTGAGAGACTTTATGTATGAAGATGAAATTTTGAAATTTGGGAAGAGACTTTGTGTTCCCGATATACCTGATCTAAAAAGAGAATTTCTTGATGATGCTCATAGTTCCAATTTCTCTATACACACTGGGAGCACCAAAATGTATAGAGATTTGAAGGAACATTTTTGGTGGGACAACATGAAGAGGAAGATTTATAATTTTTTTTCAAGATATATGGTTTGTCAGCAAGTGAAAGCTGGAAGGCAACAGCCTAGAGGAGTCATGAAACCTCTTCCCATACTGGAGTGGAAATGGGACAATATTACCATGGACTTTGTCATGGGGCTACCAAGGACTCCTAGAAGGAACGATGAAATATGGGTCATTGTTGATCGTCTTACCAAGTCTGCACATTTTCTTGATATAAGAGAAGATCTACCACTGGAACGTATAGCAAGACTATATATTGATGAAGTTGTGAGACTTCATGGAGTACCCCTATCGATTTTTTCTGATCGTGTTCCCCATTTTACTTCAATATTCTGGAAAAGTCTTTAGAAATCCATGGATAATGAACTTCATTTAAGCATTGCCTACCACCCTCAAACATATGGACAATCAGAATGAACTATTCAAACCTTAGAAGACTTGTTGAGATCCTGCTCACTTGACTTTCAGGGTATGTGGAATCAATATTTACCTCTCATAGAATTTTCCTATAACAATAGCTTCCATTCAAGTATTCAGATGGCACCATAAGAAGCGTTATACGGAAAGAGGTGTCGTACACCAACCTGTAGGGATGACGTTGGTGAAAGAAATCTTGTAGGCCCAGAACTGGTGGAGGAAATGATGGAAAAGGTGAAGGTAATTCAAAATCACATCAAAGTAGCTCAATGTAGGTAGAAGATCTATGCTGATAATCGAAGGAAGGATTTGGAATTTCAAGTCGGTAATCATGTTTTTTTGAAGGTATCTCCATGGAAGGGAGTCATAGGTTTTGGTAAGAAAGGTAAATTGAGTCCCAGGTACATCAGACCATTCGAAATTTGAGAATGACTTGGGGATGTAGCTTACCGATTGGTAATGCCGCCAAGTCTCTCCAAAGGTCACGATGTGTACCACGTATCTCTACTGAAGAAATTCATGCTTGACCCAACACATGTACTCACCTATGAGGAATTGGAACTGGAACCCGATCTGTCTTATTGCGAAGAGCCCATCAAGATTCTTGATAGGAGGGAACAAGTACTGAGAAACCGGACGACGCGTCTGGTAAAATTTTTGTGGAGAAACCATAAGATGGAAGAGGCAACGTGGAAACCCGAGGAACTTATGATGAAGAACCACCTAAATATTTTCATGTGGTAGTATTTTGGAAATTTCAAGGATGAAATTATTTGAATGAGGGGAGAATGTAACACCCCAATCTTCTACGGTACGCTTCTCTTTGAATAATGCAATAGTGTGTGTTGTACGCAACATCGAGTTCTAACACACACCACAACCGATCAAACTAGCTATTATGAATAGTAATACCTACTTTTTAAAATTATAGAGATTTTATCTCTCAAAATAGACTTCATTTTTGGATTCGTAGTATCGAATTTAGCCTAAGGTGAAATTTTGGTAATTTTTGGATAACTTTAATATTTTGATGAATAGTGAAAATTACTAAATTTTAATTAAAAACAACTTTTTTAATCAAAATAAATAATTGTGATAAATTATGAATTTGAGTGGTTTTAAAATATATTTAGAATATATTTTCACCATTTAATACAATTTTTGTCATTGGATAAAATTTCACAATTAAACCGAACATAAACAAGTATCAATCTTTTGATATTTATTATATCTTAAAAACACGCTTTTGGTTTTGACAGCGGGAATTAATTTTAAATTAATTTCTGCCACTTATGTGTTTTTAATTTGGAAAAATGGATTATATATTTGGAATCAGGATGTTTAAATTGTGTGAATAGGTAAATTTTATTTTTATACATTTTGAATAATTACTTTGGAAAATATTTTATTTACCATGGTTAAAGGGTAAATCCGGTAAATCAGGGTTAAAAAATAATATTATAATAATAAAAAATTATCCTAAAACGTGTCCTAACCTTATTTTCTGATACATGTCCGACCATGGGCGTCTTTGGGTCGATTTGGGGACCCCATGGTTCCACTTGTAATTGATAGGGACACTTTATTTTAATTAAGTTAAAATGAATACAAAAATGACACAAACATATATATTTTAGAAAAACAATTTTTACATAGGGTTATATATGTTGGATTTTCGACTATAAATATTCATTCGAAAGATAAAATGATTTAATACATAATCGTATTTTATTTATAATTTTTAGACATTAAATAATTTAATTTAGTTGTGACACAATGGTGATACACTAATTACCAGAATAGTGAAAAATTAAAATGATTGAAATTGTAGATACCCAAATAAATATAATTTGAGACTTTTTATGAATTAAAATACTTTTCTAGGTTCATATGACACGTTATAAATGATTTAATTAACTTATTTAGAATTAATAATTCTATTTTGATTATTAAAAAAATCAATTATTGAATAGTGTCAAAATTGACATAAAAGAGTTTTTAAAACAAATATTATATTATTAATTGATATTAAATTCCTAAAAATCTGAGGTTCGTCCAAGAGACTTATATCATGATTGCTGTGTCACTAATGGACCACTTTAAGGTATTTTGGATGTATATAGTAATTTTATTAACCGTATAATATAAAAATACAAAGAGACATTGTAAAAGTGAAACTAATTAACTAAGAGTTAATACTTTATGATAAGGTTAATATAGTAACTCAAACCTGTATAAATTATATTGTTTGAGTGGTTTTTGACCGATCCCAACCTTAACCTATTAAAAATCCACTTTTGTGCCATTAGAAACCGAATATGAATTTATTATCAAATAATATTTCTATCTTTTCCAAAGGTGCCCCTCACCTCTCTTATAAAAGGGAACTCCCCCTTCTCATTAATTCACACCTTCAAAGCCTTTTGGATCAGCCAAAATCTGCCCAAATACTCTCTATACATCCTTCAATTCATCATAGAGGCCTTTCTTTAGTCAGAAATCCATCCTAAGAGCTCTTTTGATCAAATCAAAAGGAAGAACCTGAAGAAGAGGTAATGATTTCACCACCCTTTTCCAAGTTCCTTTCTTCTTCCACTTCTTCCTTATTTGTTATTACCATTTTAAAATAATAACTCTAGTATATTATATATACTATGAAGTTATTATAAATATGGTACACCCATATTCATTATTCTATCCATCTTTTAAATAACATGTCAACATATGTGCGTACGTACGACTTACCATCTCCACTTCGTGGTGTAATTGTTATTCAAGAAATTAATATTTGTATGGGTATAATAATGATGTGTAACTCAAGTAAATAATAAATATAACAAGATAATTATTCTTTATATATGATATACCATCCAATTATATATTATTTTAATATCAAAAGAATGATATTGTCACTCGTGCGTACGTACGGACTACCGTCTCCACAAACGTGATAAGATTCATTCTCCGTCGTATCCATTCAAGTATAATTATCATTTTATGATTAATAATAGTATCTAAGGACTTGATATCATTCTGAATATGATTAAAATACAACCTATCCATGAAAAACACATCATACGTAACAAAACATATAAAAGAAAATGAGTAAGTTAACACTCGAAACAATGATAATACTAAGATATTATTAACAAATCAATGTTAAAAGATCATATATGATATCATATTAATGTATGTGATTCTTGTATAATTTAATAACAATTATTAAGCCATTATACAGGAGGTTAACCTACCCCAACCAAGTAAAAGTACAAGTTAAGGGTTATTTCACAATCTCTTCATTATCCGAGGTTGATTATACGTAATAATCTACTGGAATTTCTTTATCATCCACATCCATGTTTCATAAAAATGTATTTCAAAACATTTTTACTATTTACAATAATATGGGTTAAATACATTTATATGCTTTTTGGAATTTTTATAAGAGGTTTATAAAGTAATATTTCCGTCGTTTTCCAAATAAGGTGCTTTTTAACCTTTTCGATATAATAAAGGTAAGAATGTTTTTTTAACTAATACGACGGGTGCGGCTATTTTCCACTGTTATAAAATCGTTGAAGCTTCCCTTACAAGCTTATAGGAATATTTTCAAAGAAAATGTTTTATTTTATAAATATATAACTCGTAAATGATTTCAAAATAGAAAGATATATATCTCTAAAAAGAGTTTTGATTTCATCTATGTCAACATCCTTTGATGGATTTTATGCTTATTTGATGTTTATTTATTATGATACAAAAATTCTATATTGTATTTAAGGTTTTGTGATATGTTTGACTGTGGATGTGTTATTTTTATACCATTCATAGTTTATGGATGAAGTATTTATATTTCGTATGCTAGTTTTAATATGAATGTTTATGTTATGTTTAAACCTTTTCATATGGGAATGCATTGGATTTAATATGTGATGGGTGGAGCATGATATAGCTCCTCGATGCATCGGTAGGTCTCATGAGACAAACTAGTGTCTTTGAACAAGGCCTTGGAAAAATCTTATTTGTAGTCTTGGCACGAGGCCTTGGCTATGTGGTTATGATAGTCTGGAATTATGCATTCCATCATTATGAAAATGGTTATTGATATTTCATTGATTAATCGATTAGTAGAATATCTATGTGAATAAGTAGATGGAATTATTTCATTTTTTCCATACTATTTTGAAGTTCAATTTTAAAATTCTTTTATTTTAGTTATACATTTCCTTAAATGTTTATTCTTATTTATGAAAGTTTCCACTATATTGTTATCCTGACTGGGAATTTGAGCTCACCCCTTTCAATGTTTTATTTTTCCCAGGATGTGAAGAAGTAATTTATGAATGACCCACATGGATAATATGTGGGGATATGAGTGAGGAATATGAAGAAAATATGTTGTTGTAGTTTTCATTTTTATGATGTAATGTAAGACTTTTAAATTTATCTAGTGTTTCCAAGGCTACTAAACTAATCGGTCTTTCGAGATTTGATCATTCTTGTGATCATGCCAATGTTTTATAATAATGCACCAACTCTAGGTAACTGTGGTCGGGGCGTTACAGTTTTCATTTAAAAAGTATCCTTTTAAGCGTGTAATGGAAGATTCAAATAAATGAGGGTGAGTAAATCGATAATTGTCAAAATAGGTAAAAGAACATTTATTTTTCAATGTAAAAAGAATTGAAAAACATCTTTTTGGGAAAGTGTCAAGTAGATTTATTTCACCAAAATATTAAAATAAAAAAGGCAAAATATTTCATTAAAAATCATTTTGAAATAATTTTGAAACTTTCTAATGAAACATGGTTCTTATAAGAGAACGAGTTCTCTGACTAAAAAGAGAAATAATGTTTTTTTTCAGGAAGACCTTTTCTAAGACGTTTTTATTACCAATGATTGAATAAAATGGTACTAATACTTGATAATTTTCATGAATAAACAAAGAAGAAGGAAAAGGATTATTGAACAATGGTTATATAATTTCCTCAAATCGAAAATTCCATTGAATGGTCATTAGTATTAGGCTTGAGAAAAATAATCATTAAACATCCCAAAGTGACCCTCACCACTTTAGAATCATTTAAATAAAAATATTCTTGAATGAATAATATTAAAAGAAACTTATAATATCATGATAATGAAGTTATTAATGATATATCATGTCAAAGTTATATATACTCCAAATAAAAGAAGCCAAGGGCATAAAACAAATAAGTCTCAATGAATGGTAAAATGAGATGAAAATATTTTACCAAGAGTTTCCATTTGGGTGAACACAATTAATGTAACACCCCAAGCTTACACAGTATACTTCTCTTTGAATAATACAGTAGTGTGTGTTGTACGCAACTTCGAGTTCTAACACAAACTGCAACCAATCAAACTAGCCGTTATGAATATCAATACCCACCTTTTGAAATTTTTTACATTTTATCATTCACAATGGACTTCATTTTTGTATTTGTAATATCAAAATTATCTTAGGGTGAATTTTTGGTACTTTTCGGATAACTTTCATATTTTGATGAATAGTGAAAATTACTAAATCTTAATTAAAAACAAATTTTTTAATCGAAATAATTAGCATTGATAAATTATGAATTTGAGTGATTTTAAAATATATTTAGGATATATTTTTACCATTTAAATCAATGTTGGTAATTGGACATAATTTCACATTTAAACTTGACATAACCAAGTGGAAATCTTTTGATAGTTATTATCTCTTAAAAAGACTTTTTTTGTTTTGACAACGGGAATTAATTTTAAATTAATTTCTGCCACTTCTGTGTTTTGAATTTAAAAAAATGGATTTCATATTTATAATCCGGAGGTCCAAATTGTATAAATAGGTATCTTTTATTTTTAGACATTTTGAATAATTACTTTGGTAAATATTTTATTTACTATGGTTAAAGGGTAAATCCGGTAAATAAGGGTAAAGAAATAATATTGTAATAATATTAATTTACCCTAAAACGTGTCCTAACCCTATTTTTTGATAAATGTCCGACCATGGTAATATATGGGTCGATTTTGGGACCCCATAGAGCCACTTTTACGTGATAAGGACACATTATATGAATTAAGTTAATGTAAATACAAAAATGACACAAGCATATATCTTTTAGAAAAACAATTTTTAAATAGGGTTATATATATTATATTTTCGACTATAAATAATAATTATAAATATAAAAAGATTTCATACATAATGGTATTTTATTTATAATTTTCAGAAATTCAATAATTAAATTGATTTATGACACAATAATAATGCAGTATTTTCCTTATTAATGAAAGAATAAAATAATTAATATTATAAATGTTACAATAAATATAATATCAATGTTTTGGTGCCATCCACTAATTTTATTGATTATTATGGAATGTTAGGATTCATTAAATGAATTTTATTTTAATTAAAAAAGTTTTTATGACTTTAAAAAAAATCAATTATTGAATAGTGTCAAAATTGACATTAATGAGTTTTTAAAACAAATTTTATATTATTAATTTATCTTCTATTCCTAAAAATCTAAGGTTCATTAAAAAGAGTTATATCATGATAGTTGTATAATTAATGGACCACATGGGGGAATTTCAGATGTATATAGTATGTTTATTAACTATAAAATATAAAAATACTAAGTGACATGGTAAATGTCAAATTAATTGACTAAGAGTTAAAACTAAAACATAAGGTTAATATAGTGACCCAAACCTGTCTAAAAACTATTGGTTGAGTGGTTTTGTACATATCCCCAGCTTAAAATTTAAATAATTTTCTTTTCATCCATTAGAAACAGAATATTAATTTATTATAAAATAATATTTCTAGCTTTTCCTAAGGTGCCCCCACCCCTCTTGTAAAAGGGCACTCTCCCTTCTCTCAAATTTGTACCCTAAAAACCTTTTTGTTTGGCCAAAACCTACCCAAATATATTATCATCTTCTGTCACTAAAACATAGAGGCCTTATTTTTATCATACGTTCAACATAAGAAGCAGTTTTGATAAAATCAAAAGGAAGAACCCGAAGAAGAGGTAATGTTTTCACCACCCTCTTTCAAGTTCCTTTCTTCTTCAACTTCTTATTTCTTTGTTATTTCTATTATAAAATAATAACTCCAGTATATAATATATAATGTGATGTTATTATAAATATGGTATAACCATATACAATATTCTATCCATAATTTGAATGACATGTCACCATACGTGCGTGCGTACGGCTTACCGTCTCCACATCGTAGTGTAATTGTTATTCAAAACATTATTATTTGGATGGGTATTATAATGATTTGTAATTGATAGAAATAATAAATATAACATGATAATGATTTTTTATATATTATATACCATCCAATTATATATTATTTTAATATCAAAAGAATGATATTGCCACTCATCCGTACGTACGAACTACCGTCTCAACGAACGTGATGATATTCATTCCCCGTCATATCCATTCAAGAATAGTTTTCATTTGATTGTTAAAAAATAATGTTTAAGGACTTAATATCTTTCTTTATATTTATAAGATACAACCTATCCATAACAAACACAGCTTACATAACAAATCATATAAAGAAAAACGAGTAAGTTGACACCCAGAATGACGATAATACTAAAATATTATTAACAAATAAATGTTAAAAGATCATATAGGATACCATATTAATTTATATTATTCTTGTATAATTTAATAAAAAATATTTATCCATTATACAGGTCTTTAACCTACCATCAACCAAGAAAAATATACAAAGTAAGTGGTTTCATATCTCACTTTTAAGTCCGTGAGATTTCCATTATTCACCACCTATTTATTGCATGTGGAGTGTGTACTACCCATGAGTGCATTCATTGTGTAATATAATTTAATTTATGGATATTTACATCATCATTATATGATTCTTCTTTCATGGTTGTATGTTTGGTACGTTACCAAATCGATAAGGGAATTTGATATTTCAATTTATACTCATTCGGCTTTATGCATACTTCATTGATTATTTTATGCCAAGATTATGTGTTGAATCGCTATTCATTTTATTATTTCATAATTTCCACTCCCATTTATGTGGATATACTTTTTATACACATTATCACCCCATTGATAAATTCTCAAGACATCGGTATGAACTTGATAAGAGTAATTTTTACTCAATCTGCATTTATTGAGGTAAAACATCCAATTCATTGGTGTTGTTTTTACAAGAATATGTGTGAATGTACTTTGATTGTTCTACACTAAATATCCAATCACATTTAGTGTATTTATAATTTTCACACATAATTATGTCATTTATTTATCCTTAACCAAAGGATACAGCCTTTATGAGTGATTTCATCTCAATTTACATTCCATTGAGACTCCTTTGTTGTTATACACCAAATAACTTTTATATGATGTATATAATGTACTTTGACATAGTATATCATGAATTCCTTTATTATCATAATATTAAAAATATTCTATTTCCTCAATTATTTTTTTTCAAGTGTCTCTCTTTTGGTTAGGAACTCTAACTAAAATATCATTTTAAAATGTTTTAATGATTTATTATTCTAAATATTTCTCATTAATTTCCATGTTTTAAAAATGGTTTTAAGGATTTATTTATATGGACATTAAAGTTTTTAAATCAAAACTCTTTTTAAAAGATTAAAAGTTCTATGGTACTCTTGGATTCAAAAATCTACTTTAAATGCCTTCTTTACAAATAGTGTGAATTTTAAATGTTTTCATGAAAAGGGGATATTTCTCTCAATAGTTTGATGATTATTTTAATCTATGTCAATATCCTTCATTATTATCGATTATGTTTAATATTTTATAATGAAATCTTCCATATTGTATTGAATGAGTTATTTTTGACTGTGGATGTGCTATTTTTATACCATTCATGTTTTGTGGTTAAAGTATTGACATTTTGTATGCTAGTTTTAATACGAATGTTTATGTTCTGATTCAAAAATTTCATATGAGGAATGCATTGGGCATAATAAGTGATGGGTGGAGCTCGCTATATCTCCTCAAAGAATTGGTAGGTCTACTGAGACAAACAAGTGTCTTGGCACAAGGCCTTGACAAAATCATATTTATAGTCTTGGCACAAGGCCTTGACTATGTGGTTATGATAGTCTGGAATTATGCATTCCATCATTATGAAAGTTGTTATTGATATTTCAAGTGGTTATTAGACTAGAAGAATATCCATGTGAATAAGTAAATGACATTATTTCATTTTATCATTTCCATATTATGATGATGTTCAAGTTTAAAAAGGCTTTTGTTTTAGTTATACATTCTCTTAAATGTTTATGCTTATTTATGAAAGTTTCTTCTATATTGTTATCTTTACTGAGCATCTGAGCTCCCCCTTTCAATTTTTTATTTTTTCCAAGATGTGAAGAAGTAATTTATGAATGATCTGCTGGGATAGTAGGAGGGAATATGAAGACAAGATGTTGTAGTAGTTTTTTGCTTTATGAAGTAATATATGACTTATGAATATATATACTGTTTCCAAGAAACAAAACTCACCGGTATTTTGAGACTTGATATTTTGTGATCTTTACAATGTTATGTAACAATCCACCGACTCTAGGTATCTTGGGTCAGGGCATAACAGGTGGTATCATAGAAATTTTAGTACAAACCTTGGAAACTTGATTTAGATAAACTCTTATTAGAGCACATAGCCCTAAGATAGACTTTGATGATTAGTATAGAAGAACTTCCTAGAATATTGATATTGTATATATTTTGTGAGTTTTCCAAGCAATACATACCTGTCTGGATACGAGATGGTAAAGGCGGCTCTGGAAATGATGTACCTAGGGGTAAAACCAGAAAAGGCTGTTTTGAGCTAGACTCGAACGAGAACTGGTGCATGACAACGGGCCTTGATACACTCTTGGTTACGACACTCTTGTGGGATATGCTTAGGATAATACTCATTTTCATTACAAACCATTATGAAGGGTTTATGAGTATATACTTCCTCAAAAAAATATTTTTATCATTATGGATTATATCCATAAACTACACAATTTATGTTAGGTATTTTACAAGTTTGGAATTATTCATTACAGTACATAAACTGACCAAGGGTATTCCATTGTATCGAAATGGTGCCTAGTAGATGGAATGTGAACTCCAGCAATATGTATGATCCAACGAGTAAGAAGGATCATATCTTTCACAGTATTAAGCCAACATTTATAAGGGAAATTGTCTCCCATGTATTTTCAACATATGAAGAAATAGTATCATGTGTTAAAAAGATATGTAAAGAATTATCTGAGTCCTATGTATTTTAAGGGAAGCAAGAGAAGAAAAAGAAGGAAGAGAGAAAGATAGATAAAGTGAAGAGGGAAAAGACGATTTTTCCCATATATGATAACTATGGGATGAAACACCCTGGAACATGCCTGAAGGGAATGTAAGTTTGTTACAAGTTTGGAGGAAAAGGACACCATGTATGTGACTGCAAGGGTAAGAAAAAGGTTTTAAATGTACAATGCTTTATCTGTAAGGAGTTTGGACACTACGCGAACCAATGTCCCAGTCATCAGACTCTGCCACAAATGATGCTATTGGATAATAATCAAGTTATGATTCTACCACAAATGAAGAGGAATGACTAGTGTTCTTATGTTTTTATTTAGGAATTATTTCATTTCAGTGTTGTATCAATGTTGTGATGGAAATAAATAAGGATCGTACTGTAGTACTATTTCATTGAGGATTTAAATTTTATGGTACAAATAAAAGTGACTCTACAGTGATTTGAACATTTTTGAAATTACATGGTTGAAGAAAAGATAAACCTTAACATGGTCCTAATATTGAGGTACTGATTTTGGAATATGATATGGTTAATTTGGGTAATTTATATTTCATATTATTGACTACCTTGAAACTGATTAATGGTTTGTATATTCCATCATTTTTGGAGTTTACAAAATTTTTGGATGGACTAATTATATCCAGTATTCTATAAGTAATAAGGGAGTATGAATGCAATCAATAAGGTATTATGGTAATTTAGGATGTTGTAGTGTTGTAAAATAATACACGATGAAGGTGTTGACATTTTATTACGTGGAAAAAATGATCTTAATTGTGTATACCTTTCTTATAAACTTTGGATAGTGAGTTTGGACAGAAGTATTTTGAATAATTCTAGTTTGAGATTATTTTTGGATATTTAAAAAAAGGACAACACGCAGACCGTGTGACAACCCGTCGCGTCAGACAAAGCTATGGGAATCAAACCCACACCCAAAGTGTGGTTAGGATTTATCGCCTGCCACTAAACTACGTGAATTCCCTGGTTAGTGTGACTAATTTTTTTTAGTTAAATGATTTTATTGATCAATAATAAGTTGATCTGGGTTCTTTTGTCTTATCAAATGAATACCCTTAGTATAGGAAAAAGATTTGGTGATTAAGTGATAAATTTTATTTTGGAAGATGTTTGCTTTTTTGGGAACACTATATTCCCAAGGAAACTAGAATACTATGTGATTTCATTTGAGGAGTACTGGTGGATTTTTATCTACGTTTTTATTGTAGATTTATAGTGATTTGGGTTATTTATGGAAACGATTAACCTATAATAGAGAATATGTTATTAGGTTAATTACTTTTAAGTATGCGACTTTAAGAGTTGTTAATGTCATTTAAAGATACAATTTAACGTGGAAGAATACATACCCAAATTCTTCTATGTTTTAGGTTTCAATATTAATTTGGATTATATTGACGGATTTTAAGGACAATTATTTATTGAATGTTATTTATTTAACTTTGGGGTATTGTTGGTTTAATTTTTGAAATTAAGATTAGTGTTTCATTCTCTAAAGGAATATCCTTTTGGGGGATCATCAGATCTTGTACTAACCATTCTGGTTTTGATTAATCTCTAAAGAAAAGGTAAATATATAGTTTATCTTTCATGGATCATGTGATTTTATATGAGATTATTATATCTCTTTAGTGTGACCAAGTCTTCTTGAATTGTTATCATTTAAAAAAATGAGTTATTGGTTGAAATTTATTAAAGAATGAAACTCTACTTAAAAATTAAGTATATCTTTTTATTTCCTTAGTCAATCTCATAAATGAATTCTTCATCTTTATGTAATGTAACTTAAAAAAATGTTGTCCGTATACTTTTACTACTGTGAAACTAATAACCGTTTGTCCCATCACATGTTTGTGGCTTTCTTGTTGTTAACTTTCTCATGATCATGTTTTCTATCCCTCTCCATCAGAACTTTATAGTTAGTTTATCTTCCATATCCATGTTTTCCTACATGGAATCCAATTATGAGTTATCTTGGGTGACCTTTGTACTTCTCTGTCATTCAATTAAGGTGATATTTTTATTGACTATTTTTCCAATGTGGGACTTTCGATTATATTCCCAAGACCAATTTTAAAAATTTCGAGGATGATATTACTTGAAGGAGGGGAGAATGTAGCACCCCAAACTTCCACGATACGCTTCTCTTCGAATAATATAGTAGCATGTGTTGTACGCAACTTCGAGTTTTAACACACACCGCTACCAATCAAACTAGTCATTATGAATATTAATACCCAATTTCTGAAATTTTATACATTTTATCATTCAAAATGGACTTCATTTTTAGATTTGGAATATCGATATTATCTTAGGGTGAATTTTTGTTACTTTTTAGATAAATTTCATATTTTTAGGAATATTGAAAATTTCTAAATTTTAATTAAAACTAATTTTTAATTGAAATAATAATAGTGGTAAATAATGAATTTGAGTGATTTAAAAATATATTTAGAATATATTTTTAACATTTAAAACATTTTTGGTCATTGGACGTAATTTCAAATTTAAACCACACATAAATAAGTGTCAATCTTTTGATAGTTATTAGCTCTTAAAAACACACTTTTTGTTTTGACTGCGGGAATTAATATTAAATTAATTTCTTCCACTTCTGTGTTTTGAATTTAGATAAATGGTTTCCATATTTTGAATCAGGTGTTACAAATTGTATAAATAGTTTAATTTTATTTTTATTTATCTTGAATAATTACTTTGATAAATATTTTATTTACCATGGCTAAAGGGTAAATCCCGTAAATAAGGGTAAAAAAATAATACTATTATAATATTAATTTACCATAAATAGGTCTTAACCCTATTGGTTGATACATGTACGACCATGGGAATTTTTGGGCTGATTTTGAAACCCCATAGAGCCACTTGTAGGTGATAAGGACACATTATATTAATTATATTAAAGTAAATTAAAAAATGACATAAGCATATATCTTTTAAATTTTTTTTTAAATAAGGTTAAATATATTATATTTTCGACTATAAATATTCATTAGAAATATAAAAATATTTCCTACATAATGGTATTTTATTTATAATTATTATACATTGAATAATTAAATTTATTTATGACACAATAATAATGCACTATTTTCCTTATTAATGAAAGAATCAAATAATTAGTTTTATAAATATTAAAATAAATATAATTTGAATGTTTTGATGCCATCCATGAATTTTATTGGTTAATATGACATATTAGAATTCATTAAATTAATTTTTTCGAATTAATAAAATATTTATAACTTTATCAAAAATTAATTATTGAATAGTGTCAAAATTGACATAAATGAGTATTTAAAAAAATATTTTACTACTAATTGATATTCTATTCCTAAAAATATAAGGATCAACCAGAGGGCTTATATCATGATAGGTGTATCATTAATGGACCACTTGGGGGTCACTTTGATGTATATAGTATGTTTATTAACTAAATAATATAAATATACAAAGTGACATGGTAAATATCAAACTAATTAACTAAGAGTTAAAACTAGAAGATAAGGTTAATATAGTGACACAAACCTATCTAAACCCTATTGGTTTAGTGGTTTTCGACCTATCCCCGCATTAAACGTTAAATAGTATACTTTGGAGCCATCAGAAACTGAATATGAATTTATTATAAAATAATATTTATAGCTTTTCCTAAGGTGCCCGCACCCCTCTTGTAAAAGGGCACTCTCCCTTCTCCCAAATTCATACCCTCAAAGCCTTTTGGTTCGGAAAAACCCTTCCCAAATATTCTCTCAAATTCACTCACTTAAACCTAGAGGCCTTATTTCTATTATAATTCCAACCAAAGAATCCATTTTGATCAAATCAAAAGGAAGAACCCGAAGAAGAGGTAATGTTTTCACCACCCTCTTTCAAGTTCCTTTTTCTTCTTCAAATTCTTCTTTCTTTGTCATTTATATTATAAAATAATAACTCAAGTGTCACGACTCGTCATCGGGGCCAATGCTGTGACTACCCCAAGCCCGCCTAGGCCAGGGGCTGGCGACTAGCACCAAAGGCGTAAATCCCAAGAAGAAGGGAAGACATTGCCTTTATAAATGTAAACAACACAAAATTGAACAAGCGGAAGCAAACACTAAGTAAAGCAGTAAAACAAACGTGCTGAAAGTACAAGTGGCCAGAAATACATCCCCAAAATAAAGGTATAGCTACAACCAAAAGAAAAGTAAAAATCAAAAGGGCAATAGCTGAAAGGTGGAGAGCCGCTCCTAGATCGTCCTCCGGATTCCTACCTGATGGGTAGGTACAGATTTCCTCCTCAGCACTCAACGTCTGTCTGTCTCCTCTGGGTACCGACTCGTCGTGAAATCCACCTCCAGGCACTGACTTGATGTGAGATCTGCCTTCGGGTACCATCCAGCTCTACAAGCCTCAACCACGATTAGTGATGTCCGTCGTATGCAACCAACACAATGTAGTGCAGGCGAAGCCCGTGCAGGGGTGAGTATACGATAATCAGTAGGGACCCCGAGAACCCCGAAGGTCTCCGAGAATCCAAAAAGGATAATCCACAAATGAATGATACAATATCGAAGTAACATCCAACACTACTTAGGCATATGCCCATATATATACCTAAGTCATCAATTCTCGTTCGGCTCCAACATCCGAGCCCAAGTTCGATCACGTCCACATAAGAGTAAAACCCAATCCGCACAGGATACACAAGTCAATCATATCGAAGATAATGATTGGAAGTCAAAACTCAGCTCACACATGTATACTTCTTCGTAAGGTGATAGAGATGATCAGATTAGCCACTGATTCATCTAAGCTAGGACCCACGTAGGATACTAAACTAGCTAAGCTGTCAGACCCACATAGGATTCAGACCAGCTACTCTGCCATACCCACGTAGGACAGCAAGAACAGAGTCAAACACTACCAGAACCACGTAGGATACAAGAACAATAGACTTCGCCATCGAACCCACGGAGGATTTCAGTACGGTCTTCATCGCTGCCGAACCCACGGAGGATTTCAGTGCAGTCTTCATCGCCATCGAATCCATGGAAGATTTTAGTGCAGTCTTCCTCACCGTTGAACCGATGGAGGATTTCAGTACGGTCTTCATCACTGCCGAACCCACGGAGGATTTTAGTGCATTAGTCATCCCTGACAAACCCACGAAGGATTTCAATGCAGTCATCGTTGTTATCGGAGTCACGACCAGCTCTAGGGTTCCCGCACAAAGCATGATCGATTCCGGTAGGGTCCGCTCCACGAGCCAAGGGGTTGATACATCAACTGACACGTATTCTAGAGTTGATGTATCTCAAAGTTCCATCTCGACAAGAGGAACTCAACGTGACAGACGTCGCATCAAATGGACGCCTGGTCTGATAGTTATTGGCCTTTTCGTTCCAGGGGCCCTGTTGGGTTTTAAGTCAAAAACAACCCGACCACACTCCAACTGCATCCAAAACTCGAGCGGAGTAATACAAAAGGTCCGTCTCACTAAGAGGAATCCAACAAAGTCATCGTCACGTCAATGGGACATCCGGAGCTCAAGTTATAAGTGTTTCTGCTCCAAGGGCCCAGTTGGTTTCATGTTTGAACCATCCCGGCCGTATACAAAGTTCTTCTAAACCTTGAGTGTAATATACCGAAACGACTGTCTCGATCCAAGGATCGCATCGCAAATGACGGTGTGTCGATCGGAGGTCTGTAGCCCATGTTACGGGCATTTGAACCAACCTGTCCGTTTGTAGGGGGATTTTGGCCCAGACCGACCGGGCCCAAGACCCACTGGGTCCGCCCGAACCGGGTCGACCCAACCGGGGTCCGCGCCCGACCCATTAGTGTGCGGCCCAACCCGGATGGTGCGGCCCCGCCCGACGCGGGCAGCCCAGCCTGGGGGCCCGCTGGCGCGTCAATTAAGTCGCGCCCCCTCTACGTCCGGAACGTCTTGGCCTTTCCGGTTTGGTCCACCGCTGCGGCTCAACCGCGGTGGTTTTGTTCCGGCAGCGCGTCGCCACCGCTTTCTACGGACCACCGAACGCGCTCCGGTGGTCCGTTTTTCTCGCCGCCTTCACCAGCGGTCCTCCCGGGACCCGAAATTCACTGCAAGAGGCTTCAAATTGACTTTACGGTCCTGTTTATTTGTCACCGTCGATCCTAATATCAATAAAAATACTACGGAGGGTTGTCAGGCTGTGTTTGTTCGGCTCATGCCCTCCACATTAGGTGTTATCAAATGACAAACATTTAATCTGATGCTTTTAATCATTGACAAGGATATAATTTACTCAAGTATAAATTATATGAATACCCTGCAATTAAATACCCATGCACAAGGGTATAATTCTCATAAAAATTATATACGAAAACCCCCTACCTCGATAATGAGTTGATGATCGAAGAGCGTCGCGAGGTAATGCTCCGTATGCGCTTGATGGAGATTGTTCGAGGTGGTGCGGTGTCTGACACCGACTGCAGAGATGAGAAGAAATGCACAACTATCAATCCTTGCGGTGACGACGTTCTTCGTCGAGGTCTTGACATTCTTTGTGTTCTTCCACGTGGAAGATGATGTTCTTCGACACCTTGGTTATTCCCTCCCCAAACTCCACACAACGAACCAACCAAAATAAATTAAGACTTTGTTTTAATTTACTCACACATGCCAACACTTTTTAAAATTCAAAACTAATTCAATTAATTAATGTGTTCAATTAATTGAGTAGAGAGTGTGATGACATTCATTAAAAGAGAAGAGGTAAAGTCACAAAATTAATTACAAGGAATATTTTAAGAGGAGTTTTAAGGGGTTATGGGGACTGTGAAAATGTGGGGGCTCGTGTGGGCCACATCTCTCCATTATTATCCCAAGGGAAGTTAGAAACCCAATGGGTCCTGCTCCAACTCCCACACCTAGGTGTTAAACCACGAAAATAGAGGGAAAAAGTGTTGTGACCCAACACTTAAACAATATTCCTTATATAACATTTGTACACAACAAATTTTATCTTTTTTTTATTCTAAATATTCATTTATTAAACCTCATCCCACATGTAAAGCAACTAAGAAAAAGGTCCCCCTATGAATTTATCGATGTTGCGAGTTCATCGGTGCCCTCAGATTTTAATTCCGAGCACCGGTTCAAAAGATAGAAAAACCCGCTCGTTCGTTCACTGAACGTACCCGAGCTAATCTTCGAAAAATGATTCTGGACACACCGGCCTCAGAATCAGGTTCCGTCATATGCCGCAGTCTCGTAAAATTCCAATGAAATTGAGAAAAAAATTTCCTTAAAATAGCTGGGTATTTACATTACTCCCACCTCAGGGATTTACGTCCTCGTAAATCTATAACTTAAACTAGGGAAACAAAAGTGGTACTAAGCACGCAACTGAGCCTTCCACTCCAATGTTCTCTCTTGGAGGTTCCCGTGTTACCAGTGAAAGTGAACCTGAGGAATCAACCGTCCATATAGGACTTGCTCCTGTCGATCCTCTTTCTCCACTAGAACCTCTGTTAATGTCGCCACACCATCGACTTCCAACTCCCTATGGTCGATGATGTGTTAAGGGTCATGCACGTATCTCCTTAGCTGAGATACGTGGACGACATCGTGCACCTGGTGCAATTGAGGTGGAAAGGTGAAGCTGAAAACCACCTCATTTACCCTACTGAGGACCTAGAAAGGTCCGTCGAACCTCAGAGATATCTGGCCACCTCGGATACATCTCCGTAAACCTCGTCGAGGTGAGACCTGTATAAGAACATGGTCTCCATCCTCAAACTCTAGAGGCCTCCATTTCCAGATCAGAACTGAAACTCAAAACTCCTACAGCCATGAGGGTAAGGTTGGTCGACCCAAGAGTTATCGACTACAACCTCCTAAGCATGAGTTAAACATGTGCTGCCTGGGGTTTCCTTTTCACTGACCTAGGAAAACCCATCCCGACATTTTCCTAACACCGTTAATTTGTGTATGAACTATGATTTCCCAGTTCATTCTCAAACTAATGTCGTAAGGCCTCGACGCTGCCACCAAGAGGTTCCAATTGAAAATCTCGCCTCAAGGGTCAGATCACACCGTCGGCGCAAGTGTGATTATCGAGTCTCCTCCCAAAGGTATCTCTAGATGTGAGAGTCAAGTCAATGGCTTAACCAGAAACTCTAGGTCTGGGAGAAGATTCATGGAAGGAAGGAATGATTCGTATCGATGTCTGTTGTTACGGAAGCTAGTAGAAGACACAGTCCATACTTCGAATCATCCTTAGAGCCCTTTCAGTCGCACTCCTTGACCGCATGTAGCTACTCTTTCCCCCGCCCTCTAGCTAACTGAGCCTAGAGGGGATTACAAAGGCGGGTGGTTGCAACATGCCATAATGTTCCCCACCCCATGCTGCTCTCCTAGCTCCACTTCCACGTCTGCTGCCCTGCAGATTCATCTGTCCTTTTCACTTCCTTTACTTGAAACATTTTACATGCCCATGTCTCCGAGACTGGCACCAGTTTCCTGCTTTCCCAATGCTAACCTTAATTGGATGCTTCCACTCAGCCAAAGAATTATCAACCATAATGGTTCTATGTAGCACCATAGAGGAAGAAGTGTGGGCTCAGATGTCCATTAGGCACACCTCACTCAGAAGTCTGAGCCCTGAAGCACCGATCACATCTTAGTAATCGAGTGCGAGGTATGTTTTGGTATGACCTGATGAATTATCAGCTACCGATACATCGTCGTGCCGAAGCTGTATAAGCTCTAGGAAACTCATAGCCACCTCCTAATGCCAGTTCTCAACCGCATGTGAGTCGGAATTGCCTCAGAACTTGAGGGATATCTGGTGCTGAAACATGTAAGGCACTAAGCCTAAAATTGACCTCTACTGGTACCGCCAGTAGTTTTTATTGACCTACATGTAGTGATGTAGCAGACACACGACCTAAAGTTACTATATCAGGCATCGGTCCACATACCGAATCCTCTTCACTAAACAGACCAACCTCATGGTCACTCACTGGAAATCACTAGTATCTAAGTCCACTATCCGCTCTACTAGTGTCTAAACTAGGCATAAAACTCTATCAATAGCCCGCATCCAGTCCACTGCTGCCTAGGATCTATCTCGCCTCAAAATCTCGGAGGCCTATGCTACCAAACGGGTGGTGGCGCTGCTGGTACACCACCCGAAGGATTCAACTTAGTAAGAGGTCCCCGCACCAGAACCTCGTCTCTCGGTGGGCCATCATCTCGTTCAACACTCAGAACCCTAGCTGGCTGCCGTCGTGGGGCCATCCTGAAAATAGATTGGTGCTCCATGGTCAATGTTTTATTCCTGGTGAGCTAACACAAAGTAACCACAACGAAAACTTTTGAAACACAAATGAAATCAATGTTTTCGGGCACTGAGTCAGAAATCAGAAGTCAGGGTCGTGGTGTACGAATACGTCGGCCACTACACCAACACTGGACTCCCTGGACTGATAACCACTCTCAATACCATTAACACTATTTCTTTACACAGAAGAAAGATCAGAGTCCTGAGTTCTACAGTAGAACCAAACTCCTCTGATACCAATTTGTCAGGACCCGTCCTCGGGCCCGTGTCGTGACTACCCAAATCCCGCCTTCCATAGGCCAGGGGCTAGCGACTAGCACCAAATGTGTAAATATAAAGAAGAAGGGAAGGAATTTCCTTTATAAAAGTAAACAACACAACAGAGTACAAGCAGAAGCAACCACTAAGTAAAGCAGTAAAAAAACGTGCTGAAAGTACAAGGGGACAGAAATAGAAGCCCAAAATAAAGGTACAACTACAACCGACTAAAATTTACAACTCACAAGGGAAACAACTGAATGGTGACGAGCCACTCCTGGATCATCCTCCGGCTTCCTACCAGAAGGGTAGGTATAGATTTCCTCTTCATCACTGCACATCCATCTGTCTCCTCCGGGTACCGAATCGTTGGGAAATCCACCTCCGGGCACTAACTCAATATGAGATCCTCCTTTAGGTACCGTCCAGCTCTATAAGCCTCAACCATGATCATTGATGTCAATCATCTGTAACCAACACAACGTAGTGCGGGCAATGCCCGTGAAGGGGTGAGTATACGATACTCAGTAGGGACCCCGAGACCCCTGAAGGTCTCGCAGAATCCACAGAGGATAATCCAAAACGGAATGATACAATCATGAAGTAACATCCAACACTACTTAGGTATATGACCATACATATACCTAAGTCATCAATTCTCGTTCAGCTCTAACATTCAAGCCCAAGTTTTATCACGTCCACATAGGAGTACAACCCAATCCACACAGGATAACACAAGTCAATCATATCGAAGATAATGATTGGAAGTCAAAACTCAGCTCACATAGGTATACTTCTTCGTAAGGTGATAGAGATGATCAGATATAGCAACTGATTCATCTATGATGGGACCCACGTAGGATACTAAACCAGCTAAACTATCAGACCCACCTAGGATACAGACCAGCTACTCTGCCAGACCCACGTAGGATAGCATGAACAGAGTCAAACACTGCCAGACCCACATAGCATACAAGAACAGTAGTTATCGTCGTCGAACCCATGGAGAATTTCAGCACGGTCTTCATCGCTGCCGAACCCACATAGGATTTTAGTGCAGTGTTCATCACCGTCGAACCCATGGAGGATTTCAGTACGGTCTTCATCACTGCCGAACCCACGTAGGATTTCAGTGCTGTCGTCGTCACAGCCGAACCCACATAGTATTTCAATGCAGTATTCATCACTGTCGAACCCACGGAGGATTTCAGTACGGTCTTCATCGCTGCTGAACCCACGGAGTATTTCAGTGTAGTCGTCATCACTTCCAAACCCACGGAGGATTTCAGTGTAGTCATCATCATCGTCGCAGTCAGAGCCAGCTCTAGGGTTCCCGCACACAGCATGCTCAATTCCGGGAGGGTCTGCTCCATGAGCCAAGGGTTCGATACATCGACTGAAACGTAGTTCGGAGTTGATGTATATCAATTTTCCATCTCGACAAGAGGAACTCAACATGATAGACGACACGTCAAACGGACGCGCAGTCTGAGAGTTATTGGCCTTTTCGTTCCAGGGGCCTGGTTGGTTTTTACATCAAAACCAACCCGACCACACTCCAAATGCATCCAAACCTCAAGCGGAGTAATCCAAAAGCTCTTTCTCACTAATAGAAATCCAACAAAGTCAACGACACGTCAATCAGATGTTCAGAGCTCAAGTTATAAGTGTTTCTGCTCTGAGGGCCCGGTTGGTTTCGTGTTTGAACCAACCCGGCCTTACCAAAAGTTCTCTGAAACCTTCATTGTATTATACCAAAACGTCCGTCTCGATCCAAGGATTTCATCTCAATAGACGGTGCATCGATCGGAGGTCCGTAGCCGATGTTACAGGCGTTTGAACCAACATGTCTATTTTTAGGGGGTTTTGGGCCCAGACAGACCCGGCCCAAGACCCCCTGGGTCAGCCCGAAATGGGTCGACCCGACCCGGGTCCGGGTCTGGCCCATTAGGTAACATCCCGGCCTGGCCGGAACTGCCCGGCCTAGCCAGCACGGTGCGCCCCAGCCCGGCCCAGTGCGGTCGGTCGTCCTGGGCGGCCAGTTGGCGCGGAAATTAAGCCGCAACCCCTCTGCTTCCAGAATGGCTTGGCTGTTCCGGTTTGGTCCACCTCCTCGACTCAGTCACAATGGTTTTGATCCAGTAGCTTGCCGCCGCCGCTGGTCGCTAGTGTCGCCGCACCGGCGTGGCGCGCCGCCGCCGGTTTTCGTGGACCACCGGATGCACTCTGGTGGTCCGTTTTTCTCACCGCCTTCACCAGTGGTCCTCCCGAGACCCGACCTTCACTACAGAGGCTTCAAATTGACATTGCGGTCCCGTTTCATTGTCTTCGTCATTCTACATATCAATAAACAAACTATGTAGGATTTTCGGGCCGTGTTTGTTCAGCCCGCGCCCTCCACGTTAGGTGTTATCAAATGACAAACATTTAATCACATGCTTTTAATCTTTGATGAGGATATAATTTATTCAAGTATAAATTATATGAATACCCTGCAATTAAATACCCATGAATGAGGGTATAATTCACATAATCGTTATATACAAAAACCACCAACCTCGATAACGAGTTGATGATCGAAGAGCGTCGCAGAAAAGGTGTAGCGAGGTAATGCTCCGTATGCGCATGACAGAGATCGTTCGAGGTGGAGCGGCGTCTCACACCAGCTGTGGAGAGGAGAAGAAAGGCACGGCGATCACTCCTTTCGGTGACGACATTCTTCATCGAGGTCTTGACATTCTTCGCGTTCTTCAACGTGGAAGATGATGTTCTTCGAGACCTTGGTTATTCCCTCCCCAAAGTACACACAATGAACCGACCAAAATAAATTAAGACATTTTCTTAATTTATTGAAACATGCCAACACTTTTTAATATTAAAAACTAATTCAATTAATTAATGTGTTTAATTAATTGAGTAGAGAGTGTGTTGGCATTCATTAAAAGAGAAGAGGTAATGTCACAACATTAATTACAAGGAAGATTTTAAGAGGAGTTTAAAGGGGTTATGGGGAATGTGAAAACGTGGGGGCTCGTGTGGGCCCCAACTCTCCTTTATTATCCCAATGGTAGTTAGAAACCTAATGGGTCCCGCTACAACTCCCACACCTAGGTGTTAAACCACAAAAATAGAGGGAAAAAGTGTTGTGACACAACACTTAAACCACATTCCTTATATAAAATGTGTACACAATTAATTTTATATCTTTTTTTTTCTTTTAAATACTCATTTATTAATCCTCAACCCGCACATAACGCAACTACGACAAAGGTCCCCCTAAGAATATATCAGCGTTGCGAGTTCATCGGTGCCCTCAGATTTTAATTCCGAGCACCGTTTCAAAACATAGAAAACCCCGCTCATTCATTCACTGAACGCAATTGAGCTAATCTTCAGAAAATGATTCCGGACACACCGGGACTTGGAATTAGGTGCCGTCAGAAGCTGCAGTCTCATAAAATTCCAAAGAAATTAAGAAAAAAATTTACTTGAAATTTCTGGGTCTTTACATCCAGTATCTTCTACATACTGTGATGTTATTATAAATATGGTACGACCATATTCAGTATTCTATATATCCTTTGAATGACATGTCACCATACGTGCGTACGTATGACTTACTGTCTCCACGTCGTGGTGTAATTGTTATTCAAAACATTATTATTTGGATGGGTATGATAATGATGTGTAATTTATTTAAATAATAAATATAAAATGATAATGATTCTGTATATATTATATACCATCCAATTATATATTATTTTAATATCAAAAGAATGATATTGTCACTCAAGCGTACGTACGGACTACCATCTCCACGAACACGATGAGATTCATTCCCCATCATATCCATTCAAGAATAACTTTAATTTTATGGTTAAAAAATAATGTTTAAAGATATAATATCATTATGGATTTGAATAAGATACAACCTATCCATAACAAGCACGACTTACGTAACAAAGCATATAAAGGAAAATGAGTAAGTTAACACCCAAAACAACGATAATACTAAAATATTATTAACAAAGCAATGTTAAAAGATCATATATGATATCATATTAATTTATATGATTCTTTTATAATTTAATAAAATCTATTTAACCATTATAAAGGAGGTTAACCTTCCATCAACTAAGGACAATGTAAAAAGTAAGGGGTTTCTTTTCTCACTTTTAATTCCGTGAGATTTCCATTGTTTACCACCTATTTATTTCATGTGGTGTGGTTACTGCCCATGGTTGTATTCATTGTGTAATATACTTTAATATATGGATATTTACATCATCATTGTATGATTCTTCTTTCATTGGTATATGTTTCTTAAGTTACCAAATCGATAATGGAATTTGAAATTTCAATTTCGACTCATTCAGCTTTACGCATACTTCATTGATTATTTTACTCCAAGATTATGTGTGGAATCACTATTTATTTTCTTATGTCATAATTTCCACTCCACTTTATGTTGATATACTTTTGATACACATAATCACTCCATTGATAAATTCTCAAGTCATCGGTATGAACTTGATAAGAGTAATTTTTACTCAATCTCGATTTGTTGAGTTAAACATCCAATTAATTAGTGTTGTTTTTACAAGAATATGTGTGAATGTACTTTGATTGTTTTAAATTTAATATCAAATCATATTTATTGTATTAAAATTTTTCACACATAATTATGTGGTTGATTTATCCTTAACCTAAGGATACGGCCTATATGAAAGATTTCATCTCAATTTACATTCCATTGTGACTCCTTTGTTGTTATACAACAAATCACTTTTATATGGTGTATATAATGTACCTTGACATAGTATATCATGAATTCCATTATCCTCATGATATTACAAAGAGTTTATTACCTCAGTTATTTTTATTCAAGTTTCTCTCATTTTTTTCGGAACTCTAAATAAAATATCATATTAAAATGTTTTAAAGATTTATTATAATAAATATTTCTCCTTAATGTAAATGTTTTAAAAACGGTTTTAACTATTTATTTATATGGTTATTAATGTTTTCAAATCAAAATTCCTTTTAAAAGTTTCAAAGTGGTATGGGACACTTTGATTCAAAAATCTTTACATGGCTTCTTGACAAATAGTGTTACTTTTAAATGTTTTCATGAAAAAGGGGGATATTTCTCTCAATAGTTTGATGATTATTTTAATCTATTTCAATATACTTCATTATTCTTGATTGAGGTTAATAGGATATAATACAATCTTCCATAATGTATCAAATGAGTTATGTTTGACTGTGGATGTGCTATTTTTATACCATTCATGGTTTGTGGTTAAAGTATTGACATTTCGTATGCTATTTTTAATATGAATTATTATGTTATGTGTCAAAAATTTCATATAAGGAATGAATTAGACTTAGTAAGTGATGGGTGGAGCCCGTTATAGCTCCTCGATGCGTCGGTAGGTCTCATAAGACAAACTAGTGTCTTGGCACAATGCCTTGACAAAATCTTATTTGTATTCTTGGCACAAGGCCTTGATTATGTGGTTATAATAGTATGTAATTATGAATTACATCATTATGAATGTGGTAATTGATATTTCATTGGGTTATTAGACTAGTAGAATATCAATGTGAATAAGTAAATGACATTATTTCATTTCATTTTGCCATATTATGCTAAAGTTCAAGTTTAAAAGGCTTTTGTTTTAGTTATACATATCCTTAAATGTTTCTTCTTATTTAGGAAAGATTCCTCTATATTTTTATACTTACTGAACATCTAAGCTCACCCCTTTCAATGTTTTATGTTTCCCAGGATGTGAAGAAGTAATTTATGAGTGACCTGCAGGGATAGTATGAGGGGATATGAAGACAAGATGTTGTTGTATTTTTTTTAATTTATGATGTAATATAATACTTATGAATATATCTATTGTTTCCAATACTACTAAACTAACGGGTCTTTCGAGACTTGATATTTTGTGATCATGCCAATGTTATGTAATAATGCATCGACTCTGGGTAACTATGGTCGGGGCGTTACAATTAATGTCATGTATAATAAAACTATTTTAATTTTATTATTGATCGAGAACCTTCTTGATTTTTATTATAAATTTTATTTCACTTTTTACTATTTTTTATACAACTACTTAAACTATTATGTTTACGTAGGGAGTTTTGAGCAAATTCTGTTTATGTGTCAAAAACGACTTTGGTGGGTCAACAATGGTAAAAGCGTTCATTATATAACCTCCCCATATTAATAATTATGAAATAATTTTCATATTTATTATTCATTTATACTTTTATATAAAATCATTTAATATGTTTCTGAAAAATGAATCAATGTTACAATCATGAAGACGGTAGGACGTACATACGCATTAGTAACAATCTCATTTTTCAATGATCATTACGGAAAGAATGTAAGTAGAATAATATATATCCAGAATGATCATAATATCATAAATAACTCATTAATTAATCATAAATAATTATTTATATAATTATTTTGATGTAAAATAATTCACATCTAGTTGAGGAGGTGGTAGTCCACACGTCCAGGAACAAAATTATCCCTCTTTATGTTTGAGAAAGGGTAATGGAAAAATGATATATATATATATATTATTCACCAAAAGTTAATTTTTTTATTAACATAAAATATATTTTTTATGTAACATATGTTTAATTATAACCATCATTCATATGTTCAATGCATAGTGTTGAAAGATTCACATCGCTTTGAGGGGGAAGTAGTCCACACATCCCCAAACAATGTTATCATATTAAGGTAAAATAGAATGTATTAATGGTATGTGTAGTAAAATAATTTCAACATTATAAATAAATAATATATAAAATTTATATAATATATAAACATTTTTCCCATCACAATTCAACTATGAGTGGTTGTAATGGAAAAAATGAACAATCATATTTTCATGAGGGAGTAAGTTTTCGTACACAGAAATAATATGTTTGCTGCACATTATATGGAATTTTGTTTAAGTACAGCACTAAACCTTAGATTAAAAAATTATTATCTTATTTATGATACATTTTTTTATTCAACCATAGAATAAGAAGGTCTAAGGGGTTGGATATTGGAAAAAAACTATAGAGATTGAGAGAAAACATTACATCAAACTCGGGTAACTTCTTATGGAATGTACCAAAAGGATTATTTGGTTTTAATTTTACCCAATGGGATGCTTCTATGATATTGGGTAGGTATTTTTAGGATCTATTTGGGCATATCACGTTTGAACCTATTTGGTTTGAGAGGTGTGTGGAATGGGGATAGGTGTTGGCCTTTTAAAAGGGACGAAAAAGACTCACTTGGTATTTCTAAAAAGAAGTTAGGTGTACCCACATTTATACCTAAAAAATGATTAAAAAAAACAGAATCAAGTATGGATGGCCAATGGCCGAATAGTGGCTATACAATGGTGTTTGTAAAAGTTGATAAGTCATTTGGCCACAAATATAGAGGTTTAATCCTTCACAAAGCTTAATTTTTCAATAATAATTGTAATAATTTTTTATTAATATTGCAAATTGTTTTTATAAAAAACAAGTTGGACTTATTAGACCTTATAAATCATTATTATTCCAAATATGGAATACAATATCAAAATATTCCAATCATATAAGTGACAAAAATTGATATAGATTTAAGCATGTGGGTGGGATGACAATGCAGGTTTCTAATGTAAAAATGTCTGAAAGGTTTCTATGTTTTTATAGTCAATTTCCAAGTGAAATTAATTAAAATAATATAAATTGGATAAATTGAAAAAAAAATTTCCTAATTAAACAACAAAACCAATAAAAAATATAATTTATCCTCATAAATTAATTAGAATAAATATTAGTTTTGATCTAATATTTTTTCAAAGAATCTAATGCCTTGGAAAAAAGACCATATTAAAATTATTATAAAAAGGAAATTAAATGAGTCTAAAAGAAGGGGTTATGTTACAATATTTCTAATAAATGGAGAGTAAATCATCAGGGATATCATTAAATCAATTAATATCCAGACTTACTCCATTATTGATGTGGTCATCTGCATCCATGTTCACTTCACGATAGATATGAGTGGTAATAGGGTTGATTTCACTAAAAGAATGAAAAAATTCCATCAACATGTAGTAATAAACCATTCCAGATGAATCACACTCTTCCGAATTGATTTCACTGTGGTTTTTGAATCACTTTAAATCCATATGTTGTTCCAAACCTACTATATGGAGAATGAGATAGCATGAATCACACTCATCATTTCACCATCTAGAGAAGTGGAAATACCACAACTTCCAAAGGAGCACAAAATGATCTAACCATGATATCCGTAAGGATGGTAAAACGTCACATGGGTCATGTATTTTCTTTTATAATCACAATCAACATGAACTTTAATCCATCCAAATAATGGAGGTTTCTATAAAACTTCAAAACTGTATCGTGGCTGACAAAACAATCCATTATTCGGAAGAAGTCTCAAAATCAAAAATCCTTTGACTGTATTGTTGCAATAAAACTTCTAAATCAAGTAATAATAACATATAACGGAGAGGATCTGAATCCGTACTAAATTAAGGTTGAGTGAGATGTTATTATGAAGAATAAAATTTCTATCATATCAGATCACATGATTCAGCTCAAAAACTGTAGCATGAAATAACTTCTTGATTTGTTGGGATCTATCCATATCACCACAATTCTTTAATTGGGTGTTGAAGATTCTATAATCAACCATTGTTAGTCAAAAATGTTAAAAATATTATTCCAAATACTAGTGTAATATTAAAAATAAATAAAAAGTTGGGGCACATCTCTCAATATTTATTACAAAGATGAAATTTGGAGCAAATGTGGACCCCAAATGATTGTAAACAAATATCGAAGGGGATCATGTTTTTAGTAATACACCATATAAGTGTTGATCTTGAGTATTTAATCCATGTCTTATCAATGTTTTAAATCCTTCTTAAATAATTTTAAGAATTCGGAAAGAGGTGATTATAAAAACAAATTGAATCCATCTTTTCATTATTTGATGGTTTGAAAATAAGAAATTCTTTTGTGTCTGCGAAAGGATATGTATCAATGATATAAACAACATTATTATGGATACTATCAAGATGATAGTTAATAAAATCCCTAATAGTAATATTAATTCTTTCAAGAGTTTGTTCAGTGAGAATTATTGACATGAGGGGGTATTTGTCCAGTTGTCCAACCAGAAGTTCATGGAGGAGTTCATGGAGACCAACCACTTAGAGTTGTCCATAATGTTGGAATAAACATTCTTAATGGAAGGCCAAATGTAAGAGTTTAGAAAATTCATGTTTCCAATCATCAACTTACCAAGAAAAATATTTTTAACGATGGAAATAAAGGGAGAGTCATTGTTGATTTAGTTCCATGTAATTATTGATTTAAGGGCCCCATTAAAAATATTTATATTTTAAATTCCAATGCCAACCTTATCTATCTGTTTGCAACACATAAACCAAAGTATATTAACAATTTCTTTCAAACCGGAGTGATGCCACACAAAAAATAATAATTGAAAAATTCATTTTTTATATGACATTCATGCCATTAATAATCCATCATTGTGTAATCCACTTTCGAGATAATGAATGATTTCATAAGGAAGATTTGACCCGCCGTAGAACGAGTTTTCCCCTTCTAAGTGGAGAGATAATTGAGAAACTGATCAACAATGTTATGGAAATCGATGGATTAGAGACTGCCCTAAAATATGGGGACACCAATATAGGTAAAACTAAATGAACTTTATTTAATGCCTAAATCATTGATAATACCACACTTTCTATTAGCTAGAAAATTTCTCTAAAATATGATAGATGATTTATTACATCTAATGACCAAACCAGAAACCTATTCATAGTGAGAGAGATGTTTTTTTATAGTTTCAATGATTAAATTATCACCTTGTAAGAACGGAATGATGTCATCCACATATAACTTATCCATGGGGGAATTCACATTTCTAGAAGCATAGACGAGCTTAAAATTATTCTGTTCCATAAGGTAGGTGACAATAGAGAAAAAATGGATGAAAGGGTATAACCCTGTCTGACATCTTTGGAGCATGTGATGTATCCTCTAGGTTAACCATTGACCGAGATAGATATGGAGGACAAGTTGAACAAATATTTACTCCTTGATATAAATTAATTATTGAAGAAAAATCTTTATAGAAAATTAAATATTAACTTCTAGTCTATTGGGTAAAAATATTTTTTAATGTCACATTTAATGGAAATTTTCCCACCTCTATTTGCATTGTTTAATGTGTAAGTGAATTCATAGGAAAGGAAATTATAGTCCTGGATGGATATTCCCTCCAAAATACCAAATTGATTCCCAGAGGTAATTTTTTCATTCATGGTTGTAAGCCTGTTTTAATGAATTTTAGATATGATTTTCATAAGGGTATTAAAAGGACGAATGGGTTTGAACAGATGAATCTCTTATGCATTATGGACTTTGGGTTTTTAGGAAATAAATTGCGTATTTATCCTATGGGTATATTTCTAGTTGAAAATAATAATTTGATATGTTTTAAAGTATCATTTGGGGTGACATCCCAATATTTTGGTAAAAGATATTATTGAAACCATCATGACTCAGGGAATTATCAGGATTTAGATGAAAAATAGTATCCTTGATCTTATGATCAAGAGGAATATTTAGAAGAAAGGAATTATCTTCATCACTGACAACTACCTGAATGAAATCATCGAAGGGATATTTATTAATGTTAGGACCATTAGAGAAAAATTCAAATAAGAGGTTCCATGATTAGAAATATAATCCTCATTATCCAAAAGGTTTTCTACATCTTTGAGAGAGGTTAAAGGCCTACAAGATTTCATAATTCTATAAAAAGTGTTTTGTAATTTAGTGTTAATATCGCCATCAGATATTCGTTAGATTTTTAATGATTGTTAACAAATGTTATCCATAAAATTGAGGATCGAGTTGAGTTTCCCAGAAATGTTAAATTCACGATTCTAATCAATGGAAAAGTCAGAGTTGGTGTTGTAATTTTGAAGATTATGTAGTTCATTATGCATAAGAATAATGTCATTGTAAATTTGTTTAGACATTGAGATACACAAACATTTATGCTTTTTTAAGATAATTTCATTTAAAATAACAAGAAAATGCGTCATTATAAAGAGTGATGAAGGCACAAATTTTTATAATGAGACAACAACATTTACGTTTCTAGAACCAGACTTTTCTGAATCTGAATATAAGGGGATGATTCGTAGTTTTGAGACTAATAGTGCCGATGATATGATGGTGATCAGATTGAATCATGGGGAGTGTGGAGTTGGAGATGATTCCCCATTTATTCAAAGAAATCTCATTCGTGAACGCCCTATACAATTTACTGGAAACCACCATATTATAGTGTCTTCTATACCAAGTGCATTTTCACCAGTAAGGGAAATTTCAATATGATTATTATCTTAAATAGTCTTCATAAACATTCTCGTATAGATAAAAGAGTGGAAATGACCCATCATATCACTCTAATAAACGATATCATTAATGTCCCCAAATACGATTAGGGATTATGAATTATAGAATCCAAAAATGAGAATTCATTCGAGAGATGTCTCTTATCCTGGTATTTGTTCATTTCGTAAGCAAAGGATCAAAAACAAGTGTACTATCCTGATCCATCTAATTTATAAATTTTTCCTCCGAGACATTGAAAATATTGACATATTGTATGGATGTTTTCTCAAAAATCCAATGAGTCTCAATAGTGGTGATATTTTTACTAGAACCTAAAAATGTATAACCAATCCTATAAAGATGAGGTACATTAGTGGAAAATATTATCTTGGGTTTTTCTACGAGAAAATCAAAGGCCGATGAATGTTAATAGATTTTTTGAAAATAATAATGGTGTCAAGGTTCACAATACACTGAAAATTCTATAAACAATATCTTAATTTTGTACCTATATGTGGAGTTAGAACTATATTTTTTTCATACCCTCTGAGCCCTTATGCCTAGAAGATCTTCTGAAATCTTTTTAGGTTCTTGGGATTGAGTTTTTATCCTTCTTACTTTTAACAGAAGTGGGAATAATATTATCTGCAATTAATGAATCCTTGGAAGGACCTTGCATAGCACCAGTACTACTAATAAACATAAATCTAGTTTTTTCATTATGCACTGCAATTATATTTTCATAATTATAATATAAAATAGAGGTATCATTTTTATGATTATATACTATAGAAATTAAATCAGCAGGTAAAATAATCAAAGCACCTGATTTTTTTGTAGGATCTACATGTTTCTCTTCTTTGTCCAAACCCAAATTGGTCATAAAATTGTTCTTCCTAGCTGAGACCTTAGTGATGCATTCAATCACATCACCCATGTGTCCCACCGGTGGGCTATTTAACTGTTTAGGATCACCACTCGAACCAAGTGGAAGAAAAGTGGTATTTCTAGAAATAGCATCCTTGCCAACATGTTGTTCATTGATGTCCAAACCTAAATTAGGGTTGGTATTATTTGTCCCATATGACGCCTTAGTGATGTGATCGGGCACAAAACTCAATGGTCCTCACACCATGCTATCAACTTGTTGAAAAACACTACCTGGACCAAGAGGAGGACACGCGGACTATCCAATAACTGTCATATTTTCAACATGATTACCATCAAATACATACATGGGGAATAAGGGATGCAATACCATGCAATTGTTGCCTACTTTATCAGATTTCAAAAGGATAGAAGTTGCCGGAAAATAAAATATTTAAGACAAATTAACATGGTTGCTACATTTATCATTCTCAATATAAACAAATTATTATTGAGATTGCATATCATCTATCAGAAGAACCTCTTATTATTTAAGGAGACTGATATCTTCATTAGAATTATTTTCCTCCTCAACAATTTAAGTCTTGGATTTTCCAAAAATATTCTCTACAGGCATCAACTTCAATAATTTCTAAACCCATATATCATTCTATTTCTTATATGTATTAGGGAATTCAGAAATAAGATCCTTTACTTTTTTTTATTCTTCACTTCTTCCCATTCATTTTCAATTGGTTGAAAAACAATGTTCCTATCGACCCAAAAGATTAATATTGAGTACACAATAATACAACATATCTCTCAAAAATGGGGATTTTTAACATATTCTATCATAATTTCATCATTGTAATCATTATTAATGAATTTAATCGAGTTAAGAAGTTTTGAGTCATGGTTAGTTTCCACCAACACTCTCAAAAATAGTCCCAATTCAGTATTGAGGGTTCTTTGATATATAATATGCCGAGAAACAATACAAGAGGCAATGTCATTCAAGATTTTAGGATGACAAAAATACTAGTTGAGACCATGAATTATAACATACATTTGTGCCAATGTGTTCCTGTGGGTAAAGGGTTTAAAATAGTATTCCCAATTAGAATTGATGGGAAAACCACGTTTGAGATTTATGTTACTAATTATCCATATCCAGTATAACTATTCCAATGATTTGAATTGAATTTGAATGTAAATGCTTTATATTATAACCAATTTCTAGTTCAAGATACCAAAAACATGACCAATTCTCGGTTTTAATTCATGTAAGGTCCATGTATGACCACCTTTCATGTATGATATGCGATCCATGATGGAATATTTTCACATATGCACATGTTGTTGGAAAGAATCTAGGTTGGATTCTACTGAGAACCCAAAAACATCATGTTCTTCAAAAGAGGGGGCTTCGTCTCATTTGATGTGCATACATTTGTGTAAAATAGAGTTTGTTTTAATCTTATGTTTATAAAACCTAATGGATTAATATAAAAAATATTTTACTTAATAAATATAAATATATATTACATTAATATCACTCACTAATTGAAATTAATCTAATCAATTAGCATAAAATAACATTTTCAGCAACAAAATAGTTTTTTACATAAATTTTTACATTATATCACATTACTTAATATATTTATTTTTAAATTATTTTTTGACCAATTACATCATTATATATTTTTATAATCCAAAATTTTTTAATGTTAGTTATTACTATTTAAAACTACTATTTTGACAACTAGTTTATATATCATTGTATTTTAATAATATATTATTGTTCGATAAAACTCAGTCTTGGGTGTAACGAAATCCATCAAGGAAAATATATTTTCCATGTAATGCGTGATAACACTGTTTTAAATATTATATATATATTTAATCCATTTTAAATATTAAATATATTATAATGTATCCAGATATTATATTACCCTACGCGCTTGGTGTTGCGTGCCATACACGTTATTCAATACAATTTTTTTCTTCGTAATTTTGAGGTGATACATCTCCTTTCTTAAATAAATGAATGAAAATAATATTTTTTGTTCTATTAAATTATTCATGAACATAATTATTGAATAATACAATCTCTTTAGATTAAATCATGCCAATTTATTCCTCTAAAATGGTAATGATAAATTTTTTTCATCCCTCTACCCCTTGGAGTGCATCAGTAATTCCAAGTCTTGATTTTGGTGTCTTCTACATCTTTATTTAATCATTAATTCACTCATTTTTCTAATAATTATTGATCACATAAATGATTTAATATATCCATAAGGCCCTCATTTAGTCTCATTTTCCCTATGATCAGGATATCTAGGCACTTTCTGAAAAATACATTCTCTAGTTTATGTATCCAACCATTTAACTCTTTATTCATTAATATGTTAAGTTAATACCACGTTCATATTACGCTCCTCAATGCTGTTATAGTGTCTCTTCTCATGATTCTTATTCTCAATAACCTTACCTATTGATCTTGTTACAATTGTTGTAGGTAGCAAGGAATATTCATTGCACTTTAATTTTTTTCATTAATTTTTTACAAGATTCCCACCAAAATCCAACAGACATTAATTCCTATTTTTGATATTTAAATATAGATAGAAATTTTACATTCTTAGTTCCTTTATAATATATTGTAAATTCTAAGGAACATAAAAAACATTACCATCCATCAAATACATATATACCATAATAGATTCCGTATTTTCAAATGAAACTATTGAATATTCCTCTATTTCCTCCCTTTCCTTATAGACCAAATTTTGTTTCCTCATTTATTTCAACATATTACACAACCCATTTCCCCTATCACCCATTCTAAAAAAATCTAATAATAAATTTTCAATGGCATCCCATACTAAAATTTTGGTTATAGGCTTTCCCTTCATAGATTGATATATTATGCTTACTATCCCATATTAATGTTTGGTGGTTGATACGTACCTCAACAACAAGAGTATCCACTATTTATGAATTCATTCATCTACTTATTTCCACCATAAAAAGTTAATTTTTCATAAATGTATTAAAAGGAAAAAAATTATAACATGAAGGGTGATTAATGTTCTGAGCATTAGGATACTGACTAACATATCCCAACATTATATTTCCACCATCCATAGTTTCTCCATATAATATATCCATTACCTGAATATTATTATTTGAAGATTTAAGGGTTATTATATGGTTACTAAATATAATAAGGGCATCGTAATAAGTGGATTGAGAGAATTCCTTATTCCTTTTTGGTAGGATACCATTCATTCCAAAATAATATGAACGATCAGACCTGAATGACATCTAGTTCAAATTGGAATGGATCCAATAATAAATTTCACCATCATGATTTTCTAAAAAATCTTATTTGTAATGTCCTTGATAGAGTATTATGTAACTAAACCCTTTCTGGTTCATTCACAATTACAAATGACACCAACCAAAACATCCTCAGTAATGGTAACTTCTCTAGTATCACCTATCATAGTATCCCTTTGGTGAGACTGTAGAGTATAGAACAACTGATGGCATATAGAACATCCATCAACATTAGACTTGATGAAATACTATTTTTTATAAATTTATCACATTTAATATAAATATAGATTAAATATATAGGTATATTCAAGATATCAACTTTCATACAGAATTGATGGTTAATAGGATAGATGTTTGAACGAGTACTATTATCATTGTATTGGAAATGACCAAGAAAATTTTGTAGAGTCAATTGTATTGACATGTTTTAAAAAGGAATAATTATGATAGGGACGTAACCCCCTATTATCATTTTAGGGGATTCATAGTTCAATTGGAAATAAAAGTACCGTTAAAGAAATATGAACTGAAACCCATTGATGATTTGTAGAGTAGTTGTCAAAGATGAAATTATATAATCTAGTATCATGAAATATAATTATAAATAGTGAAAATGTTGATACATATACTATAACTCTCTTAAACCCCCCTCGATTCAAACAAAAAATTTGAAAATAGTGAATCAATATTTGAAAATTACCAAACCAAGCCACCAATGATATGGTAAGGAGTATTAAGTATAATATAAATGCTAGGGATGAAATTATAAGATTATGTTTAATCATTAATTATTTTCTCAGTAAATCACACATTGATGATATTATTAGAAATTTAAATGGTTTTCAGGTCCCCAATCATGTCTATGCTCAAATTATATAGTTTTTAAGAGTAGTGTTTGGTACTCTATTAAAGAAAAGTGAATAAAATTTGAATATTGGGTTCTGATAGATTCATATTTATTGAGAAATGGGAGATAATTGGTTTTTAAATAAGAATATTTGAATAGTATAAAAATTTTCTGATGTAGAGTGACATTAAATTATAAAATTATATTTCCAATTACTCATTATGGAACTAAACTTATGTAATCTGTCATGGAAAGGGTAATGCCTACCATTATTGTTAATGTCTGTTGTTAATGAGTGAAAAAAATTTATTAAAACCATTGATATATCTAGGTTTCCCTTGGGTGGTGATATTTTAGTATAGATAGTTCACATAAATCATGTTTCATTGGTAATTATATGGATTGAGACATAAAACTCATTAATATATAAAAGGAATTTTATTTATCCCAATAAATTTCTTATTAATGAATATTTTCTTCGAAAATATATTATAGATTTTTTAGTTTCAATTAAATATTATTAGATATTATTTTTATGATTATTATGTTGGTATATTATATATTATTGAGATAACTGTTATATTTTTTCAATAAGTCATAGATAACATTGTAGAGAATATCACCACATTATGGCTATTATTTTCTTATGGTATATGATACCATGTTGAGGTGATCCTATAAGATAAAATATTATATCCATTAAAATTACTCCAAATATGGTTATCAAATTATTTTGGTCATTAAAAAATAATATGTTAATGTGTAAGAATATTAATTGATAATTAAGTCAATCAATTTGATTAATAAATAGCATTTCTTTTGTAAAGAATTGCAATATTGATCAACCATTTAAAATATTTTAAATGTTTAGATTCCCGAAGGATTTATCAATTAATGATAGAGATTTATTTAAATGTAATTCATGGGACTTAATTACTAATACATTCATTCCATTATCTTATAAAAACTCTCTCAATATTTCTTAGTTATCATTTGACCCACTAGGAAAATTATCTAGCACACCTTTTTGAGAATCAACATCCTACTAAATATTTTGGTGATTCCATAGGTTTTTTAATTTTTATGTGACCATATCAATAAGTTCTATTAGTTATCAATATGTCTATAGAGATGTAAATTAAATGGGAATTTATAAATAGTGATTACTCTTTTGTCCATGTATTTATGGAAATGGTAATATGAATAATTTAAGGAAGCTATTGTCATGGAAGTGTCCTGATAATACATGTTTTATAAAAAATGAATATAATGTTGTTGTTACATTAATAAATTAGTTATATTTCTCAACCTCATACTTTTTGTTGTTTTGTTCATCATGTTTAATACATGTTGTAATGATTATATTAGTTTCCACCTTAATTTGGATGATGTTTGTAAATGTTAAACTAGTGATAGCATGAATTATTGATTGTGACTAGAATAAGGAAATAATTAGTGTGAATAATAATCATCCATGAATAAGTGAATATGCACACTACCATATCAGTGTATGGAGATATATTTCATTTGTTTTGGAGGTTATTTAAATTCATATAATACCCCCTTATGTGGGATGAATAGTTTTTAGAATTATTTTAGTATATTAATAAATTTGAAGCTGATGGATAATTTAGATTTGTCCTTAAGAAAAAACAATCTAAATTTTGAGGAGTAGAGACATTAATTGAGTATAATTGGGATTCATAAGATCAGATGAAGGGTCTATAAGAGTCATATCCAATGTCAAAGTGTATATATTGAGTTTAGAAGAATAAATACTACTCCATAAGTTCAGCGAGCGACTTCACAGTGTCATTATTGACTTTGTAAGAGTCTCCATGACCTATATATGATCCATCCAATGTACAGAAATTATAAATTTCTATGAAACATCAAAAAAATAAATAATTTATATTCTTAAAATAATATATTCAATATAAAAAATGATAAATTACAAAATTTTGGGGATTTATGCTTCAATATTTAGAAATCAATATCACATTTTAATTATTTTGATTCAATATGAGAATAAATAAGTTCTAGTTGTGGATGAATCTATACATTTAGAATAATTACACACCATAGAAGGAATGTGCCACATCACAGAGGTTCATGTTTCCATAAAGACATTGATATTTCAAATGAGTAATGTTTATTTTATTATTAAAGGAACTGGGAAATGAATATTTATAAATAATACGATGAATAAGAATAAGAAAAATTTTTATTACTCATTACATGTAAAAAATTAATAACATTCATTTTGAAGGAGTTTTGAATTAGAATTAAAAATAGAATATATTCATTCAATTCAATGGTGTATTTATATCTATTAATAAAATTATATTCAAATGGGATTCACGAAAATTTTATGAATAAAAAGGAAGGAACAAGAAGAAGAAAATGGTATAGATATCTTGAGGGAACCTGCTATTAAACATGTAGGAGAAAATCAATAATATATAAAAATAGAAGAAGAAGCATTACATGTCTGGGAAACATGTTTTTGTTCAGTGAGAAGGGAGAAAATATGATTGCAACTATGAGTTACTATTCATTTATGGAGTTCTATATAATTAAATACACTAAAATTATTCTGTTGGAGTGATAGGGCCAAGCGAACTAGAAAATAGGTAGAAGACTAGATGTGTGGAATTAATAATTGATAAGGCCATTGCACCCACTATATTAGAAGGTGGATATTGTTGAATAACTACTGAAGGAATTATATTAGGATGTCTCTTTGAATAACTATTGAGAGGTATTATAATAACCCCCTTGTGAGAGGGTCTTCAGAATTTTGGGTGATAGATTCAATTTGAAAGAGATGGTATAAGGAAATAATTACGACGTTTCTTTTATAATCTCTATAAAAATTTAATTTTGGACGTTTTTCTAACATTATTTTTATGTGATTAATTTTCCTAAAACTATATTTATTTTATTGGAGAAATCATGTATCCAAACTCAACTCGAACCTAGAAAAGAGTAGGTTTTCGAGGATGAACCTTGTAAGAAAATTACTTTTAGGGATTTGTTTTTTATAATTAATCAATTAAAGTTGATAGACATGTGAAACATTTTATTGAAAATTGAAAAATTAAATAGGATACAATAAAAGATACAATTTCAAAAAAGGGACCACTAATTCAACCCCTCCACCACTCAATGATCTCACCAAACATGTTTACTAAAAATGTTTTTCGAGCTATTATGGGTCTCCAAACCAATATCCAATGATAAAAAAAGGATAAACTCAATCATTTTTGTAATATATGAGTATATATTATTATGGCTATAATATTCATAGATAGACGAACCAAAGGATTGCAGATTTTCTATTATGAATCCTTGAGGTGTTTGATATTGTTACTATGGGATTTACTTCACATTGAAGAGATGTTCCCAATACATAAGCTCACTATAAAAATTGTTAAATCGATTGGAATGTAATAAATACTTTCATTCAAACTCTATTTGATAAATTATACACCAAGATAATTGTAATTAGAACTATTAAGGTTAATTTGTAAAATATCTAAATTATGTTTGAATGGAATTTAATGACTAAAGATGTAACGACCCGAACTTTTGTTAATGAAAATCCTTCTTGATCTAATTAAATGTATTATTATATAGAATGATCATATAAAACGTATCCACATCCTTGGTTTTATGTTTTTTATTTTAAAATACCATTAATAATTGTGACCGTTGCTAATATAGTCGTTGAAAAGTAATCAAATGATTAGTATAAATATAGGGCATTAACAATTCCAATTTACATAGATAAAGGAAGCGATGGCCTCATCTAGTAGACTTTCCCCATACGAATCCCATATTTCGGAGCTCAGAAAGGATGTGGCATCTTTGGGATTCCCTCTTGACCAATATTAGGCCGAGATTGAATAATTTAAGCTCGAGAGGAACCACATACGAGAGAATTGGAAATTGATAGAGATTACAACTCGAGCGATGTTATCCGAGCCACCCAAGAGTCTTTCACCATCGCATACCTTACCCTAAGGAAATATGTCGGTGTTATAAAGAGTTATGTAACAATACCCAAGCACTATGACTATGTACATAATTTTTTATAAAGAATATACATTTATTTTATTATTGTTACTTTGTAAATAGTTTTTAAATCACAAATAGTATTTTTGGATAATATTCAACAAAGAAATATATTTAGATAAATTGATTCATTTTTCAATTAAAGAATTTTTTAATAAAATATTATTATTATTAAATTATTTTTTATTAAAATGATCGTTTAATTTTTATGAATATAATTGTAAATTTTATTATTGTTTGAATGGAATTTTTTTTCAAAACCCATGAATTTCTGATAAATATAACTTTTTATTTAAATTGTGTAAATTCATATATATATAATTTTATTTACATAAAACTAATATTATTTTTGGAATTAGGATGTCGAAATTATCCAATGGTGAAAGTTTCATAATTTTTTGAGATAGTCAAATATTTGTGAATAAATAAAAAACTGTTTAAATATATAATGTGTTTAATTACATCATACTGAATAAATAGTAATGTAATAAAATACTATAAAAATTATGTTCAGAAAATATATGTTTTAACATTAATATAATGTTATTTTTTATTTTTTTGATTTATTTTACAAAGCAATAGTGGACCCTCCAAGACTTATAAAACATTTTTTTAAATAGTTTTCCTTGAGATTGTGACTCACCTCCACATAAGAAACCCTATTATTTTATGAATTTGGAAAATTTAACATATAAAATATATTTTTTTCACTCCCCATTGTCAAAGACCATTGAAAAAAACTCTGGTCTAGTTTGTGGTTTTGAATTTTTTAATATAAGGTGTCCCAAACCTAAATAATAAATAAATCCCTCTTGTTTCCTATATAAACCCACTCAAGATCCCACTTCATATTTCCTAAAATGTTTTTTTGTCCGTACAAAAAAATTCCCTCCAATATGTAGAATCATCCCAAGGTGCCCCATGCTTCTATGAATACTCTCTCAGGCCTCTCCCAAGCCTTTGGTATCACACTTGAAAGTATGGGATTTCTACTAGTCTAATTTATGTCCAATTTTTTTAATGTTGTTATGCCATTTTAATTTCAATTATAAATGTTGGGGTATGATTTCTCACCTCCCCCATACTTTCCCATTTATGTTTAAATGATGTTATACCACTTTTCTATCCCATTAGTTCCTCCCATGTACACCCGTTACCGTGCCAAAATTCAGTAAGTAATTTCTCTCTCCCCATTTACATTCATGCAATTATTTTGTATCATGAATCCAAATTCAATTATTTAACTTGGGAAATTTATCTATATGTACCCCATTAATTTATATTATATGTGAAAATTATTATACACACATTTCTATTTCATAAACCTTTTTTATGAGTTCTTATGTCACGACGTTATACTGCTGAAATTGCAACACAATTTTCCAAGCCAGATCATTATGTAGTGAATACCATGCCAATTACTCTATTAAGGGTATTCAAATTAATGAACATTTAATTATTGTTTAAATAGTTTTATTTATTTTTCTCACATTCCTTTTTCTTGGAATAATTGATGATGTTGAATGATTCAATGTTGTTTGATCCATGTGGCACGGTTATACATTAAATGAAATGTATAAGAACGATGCGCCCTGATAGCACTCCAATGCATTAGGTAAGGTATAGTATCATGATAAGTCATGTGGAATGAGGGTTTAATAATACTATTTCATGTAAAATTAGGGTTTACTCATGCTTCATGTTCAATGTGGGTTTACTCATGCTCCATGTGTAATGAGCCTTATCTAATGCTACTTCCATGTTTAGTGTTGTTGCCAAATTTCCATGTTATGATAATAATTATATATGATGGATTTATGTTAATGTGTCTATTGATCTGAATTTATATTCCTTTTACCTAATATGTATTGTAATATTCATGTTATACCTTGTTTACTCCCTTACTAGGCTTTATAGCTCACCCTTTTTTTATGTATGTCCTCCGGTTATTCCATGCAATTCAAAGTACGAGGGAATGTAGTTATCATGTAAAATATGTTTTAAATAAAGATGTTTTGTTTTATGTTATAAGTTGCTTATGCAATGTTCCTAAACCCCAAAGACACTAGACCTCTATATCTTCTATGTTGTACCAAGTTAATGTTTTTATTTTCTAAATTGTGTTTAATTGTGTAATAAAAAGCAAGGTTGTCATAGTTGGTATCCGATGATAGGTTTTGTTATTTTAGGGATTAGGATTAAAAAACACTAATGAAACCATTATAGATAAGACTAAGTATAATAAAAAAATCTCTATTTTTTGGTGATTATTGAGTATGTGGTTTATCAACAAAATATATCCTTGTCTGGATACGAGAGGGTAGAGGCAGATCTGGCCCAGATGTACTTAGGATTGAAAACACCGACAATGAGTTTTAGTCTTGACCCGTGGTATCATGGTACATGGAAATAGGTCTTTCTTCACTCTTGTTCATGACACTCCCATGGTATATTCTTTGTTATTTCATAATCTTAGATTGAACCATTATAAAGGGAATAAAAAAATTCCCCTAGGAATATTTTTTGGAGTGTAGATCATGGATAACATAGATTGAAGCCTATAGATTCATAATTTAAGAGAATAAAAGTAATTTAAAAGTCACTTATTTTTGTCTTTGGATTAAAATTTATGTGTTACCTATAAAATTCCTTTTATTCTAGAAAATTACTGGTAATATGAGGACTCTGGCTAACAACCAATGTGAATATCAATGCGATGATTGTTCTAATGAGATCCCCAATCCAATGGGAGTGGGAATCATGATCTTTGTCATGATACTCTCTAAGTTAACTCTAGATATGAATAGAAACATAGGTCAAGTGTAATTTTCAACCTCCACTAATAAAGAACAAGTTGTTGTCGAGTTCTTCATGAGACAAAGGCCTCCTGCTTTTAAAGGTTCATCGGATCCCTCAATCGCTGAACAATGGATCAACTCCTTTGAAAAGATATTCTCCATCCATCAATGATCCGAACAAGAGAAGTTTATCCTTGAGGCTTATCATATGGATGGTAAATATGATCAATGGTGGACATTGATAAAAAATATAAAGCCTGAGGAGGAGATCAGGGCACTTGAATTGAAGGATTAGTGGAAGATGTTTTTTGATAAATATTTTCTGCGCACACTCTAAATTAAGTTGGAAAGGGACTTCTATTCCCTCATGAAAAAAGATGAATAATCTATCAGATCACATGAGGAAAATTCATAAGGCTTGCACAATACACTGCCATCTTTTTCATTACCCCCGAATGCATGGTTTACTGCTTCTTTGGTGGGCTGAAACCTAAGTAGTGGAAAGCCAAGGAGATCCGAGACTTCGACAGCTATGAGGTAATTGTCCGATGAGCCCTCAAGGTAAAAATGAAGATCAGTGAATATCAGGGTTATCATGGGGATAATAAGAGTATGTTGGAATTCAATTATGGTGATCTATTTGATAAATCAATCATTAGAAAGAAGATCCAGCACCCCACTTGGAAAAGGTGTGGAAAGAAGCACATAAAATATTAAATGAAGGGGTGAATAAATTATTTGGTTGTGGAAGAGAAGGGAACCTAGCTATTAACTTATGAAAAGTGAAACTTGCGACTGCAATAGTGGGGAGGAATCCTCTGTTCGACTCTCAACACATTTTTCATTGCTTCAACTGCAAAATACTAAGCTACCTTGCAAATTAGTTCCCTAAGCTATGGGTTTTCGAAGGTAACCAAAAACCTCCATGGCAGCAAGGGAAATATTTTTTTCATCACTACCACTGAAATAAACACTGATAACAAAGTGGTGACAGGTACTCTAGTTATTCATTCAAGAATAGAAAACATAATTTTTTATTCTTGTTCTACACATTATTTTATATCTTAAAATTTTAGTAGCACTATCCCAACACCACCAAAAATCATTGATGTAAAGATGATGGCGAGTACAGAAAATTGGGAAATCATTGAATACCATGATTATAACTCCTCCCCTGTCATAATTTGTGGATGAAAATTCCCTAAGAACCTAATCATACTCCCTCTGGTGTAATTTGATACAATTATTGGCATGGATTGGCTTTCCTAATATAGAGACAACATAAATTGTCGTGATAGGGAAATCACTCTCTATGTGGAGAATCGACCCTCAATTTTGTACAAGTGTAAGGAAGAGGATGAATCATATTTAGCTCCATCATCTCAAGTGGGGATATTACATCCCTATAAGAACACATTTCTAGCTCATATGATTGAGTCCAAGGAAGAAACCATCTTTGAAGACATGCCTATTGTGAGGGAATTCAGTGAAGTGTTTCTCAAGGAATTTTCTAGTCTTCCTGCTAGAAGAGACGTTGAATTCTCAAATTGACCTCATACCTGAGGTGTTGCCAATATCCATGAATCAGTATGGAATGGATATTGTGGAGCTTGAGGATCTGAAGAAAAAACTAGAGGAGAATATAGATAAAAGTTTTTTACACCGATGTGCTTTACCTTGGGGTTCACCAGTCCTCTTCGTCAAGAATAAGGATGGTACAATGTGCCTTTTCATCAATTATCATGACCTTAAAAAATCACGATAAAGAAAATTTACCCTATACAATTAATTGATTACTTGTTCGATCAACTGAGTAGAGCACAATATTTCCCTAATGTGGATTTTTGGTTGGGATACTATCATGATTGGGTGAAAAAGAAAGATATCCCAATGACTATGTTTCGTATAAGTTACGGGCACTATTAATTCATAGTAATCCCTTTCGGACTCACTAATTATTCAGAAATCTTCATTGACATGATGAATAGTGTATTTATAGATTACCTTGTCAAATATTTTGTAGTCTTTATAGATAATATTCTAATATAATCCAAAACTGAGTAGGATCATGAGGAGCATCTATAAATTTTACTAGAGTCCTTGCGAAAGGAGAAGCTCAATGAAATGTACAAAAAGTGTGAGTTCTAGTTGACGTAGGTCTCATTCATGGGGCATATCATCACAGGGAATGGGATATCTATGGATCCATACAAGACAACTATAATTTAGGGATGGCCAAGGCCAACATCGGTAATGGATATCTATAGCTTCTTGGGGTTAGCCATATATTGTCGCTTATTTTTTAAAATTTCTCATGATTTTCCAAACCTCTTACCAAGCTAACTCGAAAGGGAGTAATGTTTTCATAGAGTGATGAATATGAAGAAATCTTCAAGGAGATGTAATGAGGTTTATCACTATAGCCTTGATCACATTACACACAAGTGGATAACATTTTGTGATATTTAGTGATGCTTCAAAAATGGGCATGGGATGCATGCTGATGCAGAATGATAAAGGGATAGCCTACGCCTCCAGGCAGTTGAGAATCCACAAGAAAAACTGTCCCATGCCTGATCTGGAGTTGGAGCCTATGTTATATGCTTTGAAAATATGTCGGCATTATCTTTATGTAGAGAAGATTGAGATATATACTAATCAGAATAGCCTTAAATATATATTCACAAAGGAAGAGATTAATTTTCACCAACGAAGACGAATAGAACTCATCAAGAATTATGACTGCTCAATCCACTACCATCCCGATAAGGAAAACAAGGTGAAAGATTCATTAAGTAGAAATGATCTTGAATCATTATCAATGATGAGAATTGAAAAGGATCTAATCATCTTAGATTTGTAGAGGATGGACATAGGAATCATTAAGGGAGGAAAATCATCAATCCTTTCTCAAATGATTGCACAACCATCCCTCATGAAAAAAATAAAGGACACTCAAAGAAAGGATGTGGAAATTCTGAAAAGGGTGGAAGCGATCAGAATTGGTAAATCCTAAGTGTTCATGTTTGACAAGGATGGAATTTTTATATTTGGGTCACAATTCTATGTACCATCCGGTCCAAGGATAAAGAAGGATCTTTTGAATGAAACACCTATATCAACCATGTCTATTCACCCAGGGAGAACAAAGATGTATTGAGATCACCGTGAAAACATTTAGTGAGACAATATGAAAAGGTAGATTGTTGAATATACATCAATGTGCCTAGTTTTCAGCAAGTCATGGATGATAGGAAAATTTCTAAGGGTATGATGCAACGACTACCCATACCATCATGGAAGTGGTACAACATTACCTTGTACTTTATAGCTAAACAACCAAGGACATATAAAGGAAAAAATGTTATATGGGTCATTGTGGATCGTCTTACAAAGGCATCACACTTTATCGTGGTTTGATTAGACTTCTCATTGGATTAAATTGCACAGATTTACATTAAATAAGCTGCAAGGATTAATGGACTACCATTATATATTGTATCAGATAATGATCCAAGAATCACCTCGATGTTCTGAAAAAATCTCTAACATGCTCTAAGTACTGTACTGAACTTCCATATAGCCTACCATCCTCAAACCAATGGCCAAACAGATCAAACTTCTTAGGAACTAGATGATATGTTAAGATCACGTTCTATGGAATTAAAAGAAGGATGGGACCAACATCTACCACTGCTTGAATTCTCATACAATAACAGTTTCCATTCAAGCATCCTAATGGAACCATATTAATCCCTTTATGGGAAAGGGTGCATAAAACCGGCGTGTTGGGATGATGTTAATGAATGTAAGATGCGAGGACCTGAAAAAGTCAAAGAAATGCTGGATAAAGAGAAAACCATTAAGCGGATCATCATTGCAAACCAATGTCGAAAAAAGCGTTATGTGGATAACCATTGATGAGACCTTGTGTTCAAAGTTGGAGACATGGTTTTTCTATGAATATCTCCATGGAATAATTCCATGAGGTTTGTAATGAATGGTAAGTTATTTCCTAGGTACATCGGTTCCTTCGAGATTCTTGATCGTTTCAGGGTTGTGTCCTACCAACTAGAACTTCCACCTACCATCGATAAAGTACAACATATCATTCATGTATCACTCTTAAGGAAGTGAATACCATACCATTCACATTTAATCTCTTCAGAGATAGTACATCTAGAGGATTATCTTTCCTATGAGGAGAAACCAGTGAAGATGTTAGATAATAGAGAAAAATATCTACAAAATAAGACAATTCCCTTAGTCAAGGTGTTGTGGTGATACCACAAGTTGGAAGAAGAGACATGGGAATCATAGGAAGTGATGAATCAGTGTCACCTACATCTGTTTTATTGTGGGAAAAGAAAATTTCGAGGGAGAAATTTCTAAGGGGGGAAGATTCTAATGACCTAAACTCTTGTTAATGAAAATCCATCTTGATCTAACACAATGTCTTATTATGTAGAATGATCATATAAAACGTAGGCAATTACTTGTTTTTATGTTTTTGAATTTAAAATACCATTAATATTTGTGACCGTTTGTAATATAGTTGTTGAACAGTGATCACATGATTAGTATGAATATAGGGCTTTAAAAAATCAAATTCACCCCGACAATGGAAGCGATGGACTCATCCAGTTGTCTTTCCCCATACGATGCACATTTTTCATAGCTAAGATATGTGGTTCCATCTTTTGCCTTCACTCTTGACAAAACCCAAGCTGAGCCTGAATACTTTATGCTCGAGAGGAACCGCTTACGAGAGAAGTGAAAGTTGATAGAGATTACAACTCGAGCGATGTTATCCGAGCCACCCCAAGAGTATGTAACCATTGCACACCTTCCTTAAGGTCATATGTTGGTGTTTTACAGGGTTATGTAACAAGTTCCTCTCACTATAACTGTGTACATTATTTTTTATAGATAATATACATTCATTTTATTATTGTTACTTTGTAAAAAAAATTAAAGCACAAATAGTATTTGTAGTTAATATTCAACTAAGAAATTTATTTTGAAAAATTGAGGGATTTTTGATTAAATAATATTTTAATAAAATATTATTAATAATAAATTGATTTTTATTAAAATGATCGTATAATTTTTATGAATAAAATTGTTATTTTTATTATGGTTTGAAAGCTATTTTTATCAAAACCCATGAATTATAGAAAAATATAGGTTTTTATTTTAATAGTGAAAATTCAAATATTTAAAAAAATATTTAGATAAAATGAATATTATCTTTGAAATCAGGATGTTGAAATTATCCAGTAGATAAATTTTTTATAATTTTACGAGACAGTCAAATATTTGGGCAAAAATAAATACCGTTTAAATATATATTGTTTTTATGACATCATAACAACCCAATAGTGATGTAATAAAATATGATAAACATTATGTTTGGAAACTATCTGTTTTACCATTAAAATAATGTAATTTTTTATTTTTTGATTTATTTTAAAAAGCTTTAGTGCACCCTTGGAGACTTGTAAAACATCTTGTCTTCTTAAATTGTTTTCCTTGATAGTGTGACTCACCTCCACATAGGCAACCCTTTTATTTTAAGAATTTCGGCCATTGGACATATAAAATATTGTTTTGAAATCCCATTTGGAAAAAATCATTGGCTAGAACCATCAACTGGTTTGTGGTATTGATTAATTTAATGTGAGGTTTCCCAAACCTAAATAATAAATAATTCCCTCTTCTTTCCTATATAAACCCACCCATGCTCCCACTTCTTATTCACTCAAAGACATTGTATTTCGTTTAGAATTTTCCCTCCTCTATCTATAATCCTCCCAAGTCTCCCCATGCTCCAAAGAAACATCTCTCAAGCCTCTCCCAAGCCTTTGAGGTCACACATCCAAGTAAGGGATTTCTTGATTTCTCGTTTTTGTCTAATTTTGTTACTGTTGTTATGCCCTTAAATTTTTAGTTATAAAGGTTTGGGTATTATTTATCACCTCCCTAAATACATCCCCATTTATATTTTAATGATGGGATACCTATTTTCTCTCTCATTAATGCCTCCCGTGTACACCCATTAACCTGCAGAAATTCTGTAAGGAATTTATCTCCCCATTTACATTTAAGCAATTATTTTTTATTTTGAATACAAATACCATTATTTATCATGGTACATGTATCTATATGACCCCTTACCTTCGATTTCATGTAAATATGATGAGATGCCCTTTTCTCTCTCATCAAACATTTTTATTAGTTCTTATGTCACGTCGTTATGCGGTCAAAATTGCACCACGATTTTCCAAGCCAAAGACATTGTGTAGTGAATACCATGCCCATTTATCTATCAAGGGTATTCAACTTTATGAACATTTACTTATTGTTTAAAGTGTTTTTATGTATTCCAAATTACTTTATCATGGAATAAATGAAGATGTTGAATAATTCAATTTTGTATGATCCATGTGGCACACTTATGGATGAAATGAAATGGTTAAGAAAAGTGGTCCCTTATATCGCTCCAATGCATTGGGTAAAGTATAATAACATGATATTTCATGTGAAATTAGTGTTTAATAAGGATAATTCATGTTCAATGAGGGTTTAATCATGCTTCATGTGCACTGTGGGTTTACTCAATCTCTATGTGAAATGATCCTTGGCTCATGAAAATTCCGTGTTAAGTATTGTTTCCACATTTCCATGTTATGATAATCGTGTTATATCCTGAATTTATGTTAATGTTTCTCTTACACTACATGTATATTACTTTTTCATAACATCTAATATAATCATCATGTTATACCTTGATTACTCCCTTACTAGGCATTATATCTCACCCTTCTCTTATGCATGCCCTCAGGTTATCCCATGCAATTTTAAGTGCGAGGGAATGTAGTGGTCATGTAAAAGAAGTTTTCAACAAAGAAATTTTTTCATGTTATATTTTTTAAGTAATGTTATTAATCCCTAAAGACACTAGACCTATTGATATTTTATGTTGTACCAATTCAATGTTTTTATGAAATAAATAATGTATAAGTATGTAATAAAAAGTAGGGTTGTCATAAAAGAATCCAAGATTCAAATTTGGAGACATATGTTCTGATACATGTGGTTTTATTATTATTGTAATATATAAGGATTATTTACCATTTTTAATGATATTTTATATCATATTATATGGTATTGTGGTAATATAGAATAGTAAACTCTTTTAAATAATCATATACGAAATTTACTTGATAGATTGAACCCTAAGATTTCATCCATGAATGAGATTGGATACCTATTCCATGATGATCTATATAATACCCTCCATAAAAATTTAATTATTATATAATATGAATTAAAAAATATGTCAAAGTATAATATATTAATAAAATACAATAATGAATTAAATATTTGCAAAAGGGGGATGAATCTGATTCAGATTCTGAAGGTCTTAATGTATATAGTGAAGAATATACGAATTACGCAGCCTATATCTCTAAGAACATCATAAGACAGAGAGTAGAAAAAATTAATAATTCCTCCTAAATAATATAATTGTGTAGGTATTTTGAAAATTTTAATTAACTCCCCAAAAAATTATTGAATCAAAGAGTTATTTTGAGAAAGAATTTTTCTTCTAGTTGAAGATCTAGAAATCCCAAAAAAGTGAAACATGAAGGAAAAAGAAGTATTAAAGACATTTATAGAGTAATTTATGGAGTAGATAAATAATGAAGACTAATTATCCTATAGTGATTCAAATAAATATAAATTCAAAATTAAAAATCTCTTATGGATAATATCTTGTAGCATGGGACTTGCTCAAGATTTATATCGGATAATGGACATTGTTATGAGAAATACATGTCGACATCAGAACATGTTAGATTATCTTATAAAAATAACAAGATTAATAAGATCATAAATCAATTTTGAAATGAGGAAATAAATTATAATGTGAGGGAGAAGTTTCTCATTTAATAGGTCTAAATTTACAAGTCAGAAATTTTATAATGGGATAATAATATCAAAGATTATAAGGACAAATATGATAAAAATGGAAGAGGAAATAAATGAAGCACAATATATGTGTCCTAAAGTTTAAATAACAATAAATAAGAAGAAATATGAATATGATAATTTTTTTATATTTCAGATTAATGATCCAAATCTATTTAGAGTTCCAACCCCAAGATAAAATCTATGTTGATATAGTTTTCCCTAGTGTATCTGAATCTAATTCATAATTATATATATGTATATATATATATTTTCTAAAATAAATAATAGAATATTTGAAGATAATGGTTTTATAGGAATATTAAACCCAATATCATGGGGAGGTATATGTGAGTTGTAATGATTATGGTTCATGTAATAGAATTAACGTAAAAATTAGAGTGCATCTGGGATTTTTTTCACCAATATTTTTATTAAAATATTGAAAAATAAACCATCATAGATTATTTTTGGTGATCTATATAATATAGTCATTAATCTAAAAAAAATTACAACATTCCATTCCAATGTAATAAGTATGAATCAAGGGGTTGAAAGACTAAAATTTTTTCAAGAATAAATCATAGAAAGATAAACCCTTTTAGAAGATATATGTTTGAATATAGGGAAGATGTAGGATATATTTTATAGTCTCTTAAAGTAGTGAAATATAAAATATGAAATAGTAACCAAAACACACTATTTAAGTATGTTATTATCAAAAGCTAAATATATAAATGTAACATTAAAATGAACATGCTAAATAAGTACATGAAGGGTCATAGAAAGAATTACATTGTGTGATGAATCCGAATGCTAGAAAATATTTGAGGAAAAGATCATTAGTGATTTTATCTTAGATTAAAATAATGGAAATGTTGAGGAACCAATAATAAAAAAAAATTTCATTTAATACTCATAAAAATAATAATTACCCACATTAGAAATAATTTCAAATAAAGAAACACGACCAATATCAAAAGATGTAAAATTTTGAGAATTAGATTTGACAAGATCATCTTCACTATGTTACTCTTACTAATGTGAAATCCACCCCCAAACCCTCCTCTTTATACCTTTTTAATAATCTAGACTAACATGTGGGCAATCATAGGACATAAGTAAAACTGGGATGATATATTACTATATATAATGACTATATAGTAAAATGAATAGATTACCATCTATAAAATTCCCCACTATCATGATGAAGGTTTATGTGCATCCCTTTAAGAGGAACTATCATGAGTAATAGGTTCACAAGAAACATTCTTATGTGTAAATGTGTAATTTCATGAAATCAACTCAAAATTGATTGTTTATGTATTTTAATAAATCTTTTACGATTGATTAATAATAAATATGTTTACATAGGTGGTTTTGTAGATTAATTTGGTATAATAAAGGGGTGATTTAATTAATTTTCCACTTGAGATTTTCGAATTCATTTATTTAATTGAGTATAGGATATATATATATATATATAATTCTTGTTAATTTTTTTATAAAAAAACCAATAGTAAAAATTGAGAATGATACAAAATGATGATTTGGCTTAAAGATACCCTTAATTTATTTGTTAAATCACACTTTTTTACACCTTGTTAGCCTATATAGACATATATTTGACTACAAAGAATTATTTCAAAAAAAGACATGTAGTATCATTTTTCTCAATATATGTGATTCAAGGTGAAATTTTAAAAAGAAAATCCGAAAAGAAGAATATTCTAAACGAAGTACCTTTTTTAAAGGGGGTTTAGTTTTCAATGAGTGATGTGAAGCACTTATATAACTATTTAATTTATTTAGAATATGGGGGGATAGAAATTATGTTGAATTTTAAAATGAATTTAATGAAGTGGTGTGATGAAGACAAATCTAAAATGGAGGATAAATTAATAAAATGTATGTGTTTTATTTTTTATCAATGGGGATATAGATATGGAATTTTAAAGGGATTTATTGAAGATTTTGTAATGTGTCATCCATGTATTTTGTGATATAGAAATATGATGATGATAAAGGATTTCTTATAATCAAATATTATTGATAATACATTTGTTATTTTAATGGAAGATAATATTCCTGATTCTTGAAGAAAATTGATGGAAATATTCATGTCACAACCTCTACCTATAATGATTATTAGTGTTGTTCTTAATATTTAATATATGTGATGAATATGATAGTATTATCTACAATATCTTAGAAGGATCTTAAATATAATCATCTAATAATGAATGTTAGGAATTTCTTATTCCTGTAAAAAGGAACTACATGACGTGAATAAGGATCATACATGAAGTATTTTACATTCACAATTATGCATAAATTCATAGAGATATTTGAGATAAGGTTTAGTTATTTTTTAAATTGATTTAAAATCCATCAAAACTAGTGGAAGAGGTTATGGAATAATTTGAGTAAGTCTGCATTTGATGATAAATAATAAATTGGAAAATTGTTACCTTCATAAAGGTATTTCTTAAATATGAAAGAGTATAATACAATATTTGGGGTGTAAATAGAGTTCTTTCATGAGTAACATACAATTTTCTAATTGTATGTATTTATATTAGAAGATTAAATTACTATTGTTAAGAGTATTGAGATACTTTGAATGAGTATTTATTGATATAATTAGAGGTAATATGACTTTTTATGAGCCAACATAAGTAAAAATAGAAAATACTATGCTACATTATAATATTTAAAATTTAATATGTAACAATAATATATTCTATTGAAAATAAGATAAATGAAAATATTAAGCTTCAAAATTCTTCATGATTAAAATATCCTAATCCCATTAAAATGATTATTTTTCATGAAGATATTTTAAGAGATCTATATAGGGAACAATCTATATTTTGAGAATATTTCAATCCTATATAAATAAATTTCTATGTCATAGAGGCACATACTTCAAGGAACACAGAAGGGATTTAATGGAATTAATTCAGACCATTTTATAGAGGGATATAATATATGATAAATTAAATATCACACGAATATGTATAGAAGAAAATTTGCGTACTACATAGATATAATGAAGTATGACCATAACTCATTTTTAATTATTTTAAAATAATAATTAAATATTTAATATACTATTAAAATTCATGGGTTTTTCCATCTCAATTATAGAAATTATATAAAAAAAGTATTCAAAATAATTCTTTGAATAGAAAATATGGATAAAAATATAAGGATAAAAAGATATGTATAGATTCATATAAAAACATAAAAAATGAAACCTACTATGTATATAGGAAGAAGATGATATTGCATGAATTTAGGAAACAAATATATGTTAGTGACGATGGGGATGATGATGATTGCATCCTAGAGTTTTTATGCATTGGGGATGTTTGAGAAGATGACTAGTACTAAAACAATTGACCTTCAGTGTCGATTTCCAATTATTCAATGAAATAACTAGATGGATTCATGATGTTTCTAATAGATTGAAAAAATCTAACATTCCCCCATTACATAAAGGAAGCTACAATTAAATACCCATTCAATTAAGATTATGGGGAGGAACCTATGAATAATTGTTGGGTTGTAGTATAAAAATCCCCATAAGAACATAGTAAAAATAGTTCAAGGATAGTGATTCAACTAAATTGATCATATATAAAGAACACATCAAGAGGTAGATGTTGTTAAAACAAGTTATCAGAAATTTTAAAAGATTTTATTCATGTAATTTTAGTAAAATGGATATATATAAAATATACTTTTTATAAATAATAATCATATTTTAATAACTCGGATCCAATCTGCAATGTATTAGGATTTCAATGTCAAACCATATAAATCAATTATGTTCTTCTATAATTTACTACGTCACTCAATTAATTTTTATAAGCATAGAATGGCGATGATAAAACCTTAACTAATTGAAATGGTTGAATTAAAATTGAATATATAATAAAAATGAAAATGGAACACTAGTTCACCCCTTATCCTCTAAATGAACACAGTGGGCCTGGTCAAAACAAATACCATATATGGAATGAAAAAAATGGTTTTTACGTATGGAACATTATTAAAATAACATCCAATGATAGTTGAAATCATGGATTGGTAGGTATGTTCATATATTCATTCATTTCCATAATCATCTAGTTGAACCATCACTCATCTGATCTTTGAATTGGTTTTGTGTTTATATCTAAAAAAATAGCATTTTTTTGTAACTCAAAAAACCTATTTATTATTTCATAGAAATTTGTAGTGATCAATTAGAAGGATGAATGTCATGTTAGATATCCTTAAATGAATTTTTCTAATGTTTAATGATATAGCTTCTTAAAATGGATAATTTTATTGATTACTTTTATATTCATGGAAATTTAAGGATTTCAAAGAGTGGTATTAAAATAAAATGACATGTTTGATGAAAAAATATGAAAATTTATTAATATTTAAAAATATAGGAATGTATTCATTATCTCTACATTGTGTTCTGAATATTTCATTGTCTTTATAACCTCCGCCTCAAGGATATACCACAAAAGTGTAAAAATTTCAAATCAATTATTTTATTTATAATATTCTTTATAAAATTCATTGATATGAACAACATATTGAACTAAATAGAATGAATTAAATGGTGGACTTTCCTAAAACATAATAATACAAATTAATTGATTGTATGAACATAGGAACAAGATAACAGAGGATCATGTAAAGCTAGCAGTTTTCTTTACATTGAAAGAGTTGTGCTTTGGGAACACCATTTTTTTTAAATCCACTTTGAGTATAATTTTATTAAAAATTATGTTTTTTTATTTTCATTAACCATCATTAGTGTTATCTTGAAAAGACCAAACCAAATCCACATGACTTTAAAATGTATCAAATGTATTTTCAGTAAATTTTAATATCTAACTTCATTTATATCATGTTAAATATTTTAATTTTTTACTTATTTGTTTTATTAATATTAAATTATTGATGTATATAAATTTTTTATATAATGTTAATATTTTATTATATAGTTTAGTTTTTTTGAAATAATTATTATAAAACTATCATATCATGTATTACATTGTATGTTTCACAATATAAGTTTTAGTTTCTATATACCCTAACTTTATTATTTTATATTGATATAAGCTTCAATTTAGAGGTTGGTCATAATTTATACATGTGAAAAATTACAATTATAATGGAATTAATATCAATCTTGAGTAAAAACCCATTTTTATATGGACTTTTTTTTATACTACTTATCAACCTAAACGATGATCCCTTCTCATGACTTTTTATTGGTTAGATACCCATAATTCCATACTTACTAATGTGGAAATTATTGATTTTATGCAATTCAAAACCATTACATGAATGGTATTCATCTACATTTTTCATGGGATACATTTGGATAGTGTACATATATTTGGATTCTAGTTTTTTTGTAACATAATGTATTATTTTTTTCAATGTTTTAAATTAATATAGTTTGATTATATTTTTTGGATTATAGAATAGAGACTCCAAAAATAAATTGTTATAAGAAGGAATACATAAGGTAAAAATATACCAAAAAAATGTTATTATGTGATGTAATAAATATGAATTTAATATTAATAAAATGTTTCTTGAATTTGTGAATTTTTTAAAAAACCCATAAATACTATGCCTCATATTCCAAAACAATAAAACAAATATCATGATATTGATCATTTGACCATGATGATTCATGATAAAAATAGATTCATGTGGATTATCTTACATAATGTATGGTGTATATGGATAACCCCAAATTTAAGGTATCCTAAACCAATATGAGATTTAGGACACACATAGCGGTGAAACCCTAATTGTTTTGAGCTATAGTAATAAAATTGAGTTTAAATCTATATTATGGATTCAGAAAAAGAGTTTTCCACTAAAATATCAGAGGCTCATATGACATATGATTGGAATGTGGGCCAACAAAATATATTTTATTGGAGGTGAACAAAAATGTGGGATCAACTCTTCACCAAGTATGGATCTTAACTCACTAAATTTATATAATTCCTAAGGATTTCATTTTTAGTGGAAATACATTTAATAAAAATTATTATTAAATTAATATAAAATAGGATACTCATATGAGAAAAGATTATGCTGTATAAAATGTAATAATAATCCATGAATGTGACATTTAGATCAATACTACGGAAGTAAAAACAATAAAATAGTAATTTACATGATTGGTACTATAAATTAAGAATTGATCTTAAGTAAGAAGGAGTTTTGAATTTGTTGGAGGAACCCCATTCTATGAATCTTACAAGTGAATCTATTTAAAAAATTAAAATTTAATGCTATTATAATCATGCAAAGGAATTACTATAAATATCTACTCTCATATTTGGGAACCATGAATTTGAGTTGAAAAAGATATATGAGACATGATATTCTTGAAATATAATAGAAAACCTAAAAATTATCTATTAGGAACCTGCAATGAATTAGAGGAATTTGGTTATGAAGGCTCCCTTTTAATGGAAAATTATGGAGGGAACATTAGTATCAATTCAAGTGATAAATATAATTAGGCATCTTAATGAATTTTGGGAGGTCAGTTTCACCAATTAGTGTTGATCTGGGCATGGAATTAATTCTATAATCCCTATTGAAAGGGTTCCTATAGTTTATTAAGAATTATAGTATTAATAATTTTATATAATCATTACACAATGTACTCAATATTCGCAGTGTTGTCAAAAAAAAAACATCGGTGTACAATACTAATGTGGTATAATGATGGTTAATAAGGATAAGGGTAAACATATTATTTGGATAGTGAATAATATAATCCATGGAGAGTCCATGACACCTACTAAACCAATTAAAAGGAAGAAATTATAGTTATGTACTTGTGGAAAATATTACCATAATAGAAGGAGTTATCCAAAATAGTCGGACTGTTATAAGTAACCATATGGTGAGTACACCATATGTATTAACATTATAGAGTCCATTTTTATACTAAATGATATATAATACCAGAATAATATTTTAAAAGTGAAAAAATATACAGGATTTCATGAAAATATAGCATGATAAAAAAAATACCTTATGTACTAAGATTTAGATGAATTCTATTGAAAATATATTTTAATACCTCAAAAATTCAATTGGGTGTGTTCATTACATAGTAGTATTACCATGGATTATCTTTTGTATGGAATAGTGATGTGGCTAAAACTTATAGTTAGCTAACCATGCCCTTCTATGATATTTATGTTATACTAAGTCATGAATCCCGTGGAGATTTATACCAAATGAATAGATTTTATTTTTATACATATGAATGATTTGGAATGATATTTATCCACTCAACTATCCCATATTGATAAGTGAAATGATTTTTAAAATGTCCAACATAAATATCTAAAGTGATAAGGTTCACTCCAAATCATGATGATTACATAGTGAAATATTCATCTCATCTCAGTAAATGGATATCATGTTTATAGTTATGAATTTTAATACGATAACTTTAATTAAAATTAAAAAATGGAAGATATGTAATAGTGTATTCAACCATGGATATGTCTTTGTAATAAATTATAGCATATATCATGATTATCATTTTTTGGTATAATATAGTTATGTCCTATAAGATAATTATATATTTTTATCTATTTTTTAGAAGTTTTCTAATATAGAATCATTCAATGTATATAGAATTTATTTTTATTTAAATCCATTTCACTAATTGTTGGCTTATGTGTTTGTGATATGAGGTGGTCATTATTAATTTTAATAAATTAGAATCAATAAAATGGGATTAATGAATAGTTAAGTAGAGCTATATATTGTAAATAGAAAAAATGTTGTTTCAATAGACATAAAAATTATTGATATAATTTTATATAGTGGATTAGTTCTATTGTTAGAGGAATTATATACTATTCATTCCATAAGTATAAATTTTATTAATGTATTTTTTTTATTAATATTTTTATATCATTATTATAAACATAAAAAAATCTATATGTAAACAAAAAATGTTTCATAAACATAGGAATAAGACGAATTTTATTTAAATTATTGATAATAATAATCATGTATATAATATTTATGATATGATTTTAAATATTTATTCTGACACCACATATCATTAGGATTATCTGCATGAGAATATAAATGAGAATATAAGGACCCGACCCTAAAACATTACATAATCTTGAATTAAATGAAAATTTTACAATGAGGATGTTTTCAGGTTTAGAGTTTTAAAGAATTTGGCCATAACTATTTCATTACATCTCAAAAATTACAATGTAGACACTACTACTCGGAAACCATTTTTATAAAATAAAAACTCTTAAAAAAAGAGTCATGTCCAGTTTCATATTTTAGATGGCATGTCTTTTCCTTGATCTTGTCCTTGAACCTATTACTCTTTATGTCCTGTGAAAAACATTTCAAAAACATGGGATGAGCATAAAAAACTCAATAAGGGTTATAAAAAAAGTAAAGGAGATAGTAACCCATCAATTAATATAAATCAAAGAAACCAATACATTTCAATCATATAATACCATACGAAATCAAAAGATTTATGAATAACACACAGAAATAATAAATCATAAGGGTAACTTATGGAATTCAAACCATACTTAAATTGTATCTATCACAGATACATAGGGAGTCACATTTGGAATACCCATCACAGTATATTCCCTAAATCTCTTAGGAGAAACATTAACGTTTTCCTCTGTCACTTTACCCAATGCATTGAAGAGCTATATCGGGCTAACCCGTGCTAGGATTATCACAGAACCACCTATATTAGTAAACAATACCAAATTACAATAACACATTCATAGTACATAATCCATGCATAAAATAGTGATAACATTTCCACCTTACATTCACTATATATCATTTCAAGATATTTACAAAATCAATTATTTATCAAAAAAATTTCAAAAACCATTTTAAAAAATATTTTTGAATCAATGTGTCCCATACCACTTTGAAACATTCAAGGAATTATATTTGGAAAACATTAATTTCCATATAAATAAATCCTAAAAACCATTTTTGATAACATGGACATTATTTAGAAATATATAGAAGAATAAATCTTTAAAACAATATATTAGTTAAGGTGTTCTTAACTAAATGAGAGATGCTTGAATACAATATAATTGAGAAATAAAATTTAATCAAAACATTATAATATCATGAGAATAAAGATATTAATGATATAATGTAGAGACCCGAAGCTTGACGTACATTTACATTACATTACATTTTCGGAATACTTAGTACATAACAAAAACACACACACAAGGATCGTAATAGTTTAGTGTCTTTGGAAAGTCAGAATATAATCTTCTAATCCTGGTGAAAGATCTCCAACTTCTCCCATAAAGATCTTCTTTTTTTTACCTAAAAACTTTCTTAATATCCTGGTGAGAAGAAAACATAAAAGGGTGAGCTCAAATGCTCATTAAGGGTAAACAAAAGAAATATCAATCACATCATATACATAAGCACATAACTTTTGGAAATCTTAACCTGCAAAAGAGATCATAATTTCATAACATGCGGTAAATCATGGCAGTGAAATGTAATCAATATAATCATAACTTAAAACATGAAACTTTGTGGCATTAACACATAATCATAGAGAATCATTTCTTGTTAGTCAAGACTCATTTCCAAGACTATCTTAGTGGACAAAGTCCCTTTCTGAACCGAGTCACCCTCGTTTCAGTCCTGTATCACTGAACTGGTATAACCTGCCATTCCAGCCATGTCTATCTCATGAGATATAAAATCTTTACACAATGCATTGGAGGGAGATATAGGTCGCACCCATCTCATAATGATACCATTATTATGTGTGCCAAAAAATCATAAATCATACATCATTGCATAACCCATGTAATAAAATGGGATTCTTAAACATCATGCCATCATAATCCATAAACAATTGATATAATTTCATCATAAGAAAATTGAAACCATTTAAATCATAGAGACATTTTACTTGAAACATACATATCAAATAACATCATCTTAGATGGAAAATAGTTTTGAAAAAAACACTTGAAATGGATTCTTGAGGAAAATATCCTTTCTTCTTTAAAAACATTTTTCCTTTCTTAACATGTCATAAAACTTTAAACTAAAATAATTTGATTAACAATAAACTTGAAAACTTTTAAAGGAATCTTCTTCTAAATAATGTTTTAAAATTCCATTCATGCCGTATAAGTTAAAAAAACATTCTTCTCGTACTTTTGTCGGAAAAGTCAAAAAGTACCTCGTACAAAAAACGACAAAAGATTCCTTTCATATCTATTACTATAAACTCACCAAAGGGTAAAAATGGATTTAAAAAATTGTAGGTGGATTGAAATAATATTAAATATTGAGGAAACATGGATGTGGATGATAAAATAAACCCCAGTAAATTTCAAAGTATAAACAATCTCGGATAAAAATTCGATTGTGATATTTCCCTTACCTTAGGTCCGATTTGCTTCGTAAGTGTCCGAACCTCCTGTATAATGATTTAAATAATGTCATTGACTTATTACAGAATCATATTCATTTTTATTATATCATATATGGTTCAGTTATGACTTTATATTACCCTTTCTTTTGTAAATTCATGTTAAAGTAGCGTTTGGGTAAAATCGTCTCATTTGTCGTTCGTGTTTTAACTTGTAATTATTCATATGATTACATAGATCATTATTACATAATTATAGAATATAAAACATGATTTATATATAACATATATTCATAATATACATATATATAATTTATCAATAAATGGAAAGAAATACACCGTTCATGGAGACGGTAGGCCGTACGTACGCATGAACGCTGTTTTCGTTTCCTTATTTAATTGAGTGGAATTAAGTAGATGACATACATATATATACAAATAAATCTAGTAACTTTATAATTTCATATATTTCATTATTATTGCTTATATATACTTTATAATCATTCTTAATTGGTTAACATGGAGAATGAATCTCATCTCGTCGTGGAGACGGTAGTCCGTACGTACGCACGAGCGATGATATCATTTCCATAATTATTGAATTGAATTGGAGTGGATGATACAATATATCAGAATCATTATGATGTTATAATAACTGTGTATAGTTATTCATTACACCATAATACCCATCCATGTAAGGTGTTGGTGGAAAAAACATATTACACCACGGCGTGGAGACGGTATTCCGTACGTACGCACGCGCGGTGATTTTGTTTTCCGTAGGATGGATAGATGGTGAAATAGGGTTGTTTCATACTTATAATAACATGTAAGTATATGAGTGATACTTATGTTATTACTTCATAATGAAACATCCTAAGAAGAAGAAGTGGAAGAAGAAATAAAGTTGAAAGAATTGGTAACGGAAATTACCTCTTCTTTGAAGCACCTCTTTGAGACCTCCTCTTAGGGCACTAAAATTTGTCTTTGTGGAAGACCAGAACCTCTAGAATTTATCTAGGGAAGTGGAGAGGAGAATTTGTCAGGGTTTGGCCGAGCTTTAAGGCTCAAAGTTTTGTGAGGAATAGAGGGAGGATGGGCCCTTTTATAAGAGAGGAGATGGGCACCTTTGGAATTCTAAAAAATATTAATTTATAATAAATCTAACCCCACTTAAAAACCTCCAAAAATGACTCATATTCTATGATTAGATGACATATGGTTGTAATATCACCAACCAATCAAATTTAGACATGTTTGGAGCTTATTTTAAACCTTATTGTTTTGATTTATCCTTATTTAATCTATTTAAGTTTATTTGTGATAATAAAATTCTAAATTTTAAATTATAACAAATAATTACTTATTTATTGTGAATTTTCCATAATTGTTTAATTTATAACATTATAGACCATATAAATTTAAATTTATAATTTTTAAATATTTTTGTGATTTTTAAACAATTTTATAATATGTTATTTTTATAAAATAACAATAGTGTCAATTTTGAGACTATTCATTTATTTGAATTTAAATAAAATATATACAGAAGATATATTCGAACTAAAAGCTTTAATATATTAATAAAAGTTTATATGTATCTTCAAAATTAGTGTATCACATTAAATAGTTCATATAATATTTATTTTATTATTTTTAACACCATTTATTTTTTTTATCTCTTAATAAAATAATTACTACATCATTTTTGTATAATTATTTATTATACTTATTTGTTGCATAAAAATTTAAAATAAAATCCTATGATGAAGATAAATATATTACCTTTCACAATGATACTTTTACTCGAATTTATCATCTTAAAATCACAATATTTAAATTGTTATATTTATTAAATTATGAAGGTGACAACTTTGGCATCATTTAAAATAAAATAATATAAGTGTCATAATTGCTTGTATAAGACTCCAAATGGTCAACTATTCGACCATTGGATGATTATAGTTTAACGTTACATGAAAAATAAGTTTTTGTCAGGGTTTTGTGCCTTTTATGGTCACTATTAGTTTAATAAAAACTATATTCTAAATTTTTCCCTAGATAAATAATTTCTGCATCACTATTGTGTCACAATTAATGATAATTATTTAATCCCAAAAAATTCTAGATAAATTCTCATGATGTAGATAATTTTGTTAGATTTCTGGATACTATTTATGTTCGAAGTTTTATGATGTTTATCACTAAGTTAAAAGTATTATACTTATAAGATTTAAGAAAGTTACATGTTGTCACTTACTTTAGTTTTAATAATAATTAAATTATTTTCATGGTCAAAAGTCCATAAAATGAATCTAATCCGACCCTTAGTAGATATGGGTTTACTGTTAGCCATCAAATAGAATTTTGGCATGTGTTAGGGTAATTTTATAATATTATATTTACCCTTAATTACCCGATTTATTTTTAACTATGGTAAATAAATATTACCGTAGTTACTATTCATAATTCCCAAAAATAAAAAGTATACTATTAACATAATTTGGACCCACTGATTCCAAATATGGAATCCATTTTATAAAATTCAATAAACATAAGTTGCAGAAATTAAATTAAAATTAATCCCGTTGTCGAATAAAAACGGGTTTTTGTTTAAAACATTGCAAAAGATTGAATTGATTTAACCTACGAATTCAAGGTAAAATCAATGCTAATGACATTCATTATATTAAATGGTAAAAATATATTCTATTTATACTTTAAAACCATTCAATATTATAATTTAACCACATAAGATATTATGATGAAAAAAGTTGTTTTTAATTAAAATATAACGTGTTTTTACTAGTCATTAAAATATGAAAGTTATCGGAAAAATATCAAAACTTTATCTAATGTAAATTTTTATATCCTGATTCAAAAGAAGAATTTTATTTTGTCAAATTGAACATATAAACATGTCAAAAACTATATTTAAAGTGGGTGTGCCATCAAAAGGCGGTAAAACTGCATTTTTTGAAAAATACTTATTTTACCCGAAAAATTTATTTTGTTCTTATACCATGTCCTAGAAAATGTGTAAGATAAATAATAATGTTATAAAATTCAAAATTTAGTTAATACTATTCATAACGGCTAGTTCATGAAAATATTATAATAATATATCGTTGTTTATTAAAACCCGGTATTGCGTACAACACACACTATCGAGGAAGGTCGCGATTGCGTGTAATGCAAGCCAAGTCAGGGTTTCATGTTGTGAAAGAATCCTTCATTGTTTCGTATAACATAATCCAACCATATTTCATTTATACATTGAATATATATATATATATATACTAAATGTTGCGTAGAATAACTATTATCAAAATTGTGTGTAACACGATCCAAAAATAGTGTTGCGTATACTGCAAGCTAATACGGTGTTGCGTATAGCGCAAGGTAATCTTGGTGTAGAATACAACACAAGACATTAATGAAATTAAAAGAATATTTTTCATAAAATCTCGGGGAGTTACATTCTACCCCCCTTAAAATGAATTTCGCCCTCGAAATTCGTCGGGGTTATAAATGGTTTACTACTCGAAACTTTGTTTAATAGAAACCCACATCGTAAAAGGGAATACCAAAACATGGCTTTAAAAACTAAAGTATGAAATGTAACGGTTACCGAAATTAACTCATCACTGGGTTTCCACATAGGAGAACATAGGTGAAAATATGGACATGGAAGAAAAATCTAACCATCAAGTTCTGATGGAGAGTGGTAGAGAACATGGCTATGAAAAATCCAACAATCACAAAGCTATTGATTTGTGATGATCTAGGGTACCATCCGATTCATCAGATATAAGATCACTAGGATAACATTTTTGGTTTTCAATATCATTTCCCTAAAGTTGAAAATTTTGAATTAGAAGAAATACTTACTTGATTTTGGTACAATCTCACTGTTGTTTGTGAATTGAACAATTTCCACTTCATCCCTTGAAGAAATGAAGTTGAATTTGTTATTCGTGATGTGTTAGCAGATCATGTGATAGAATTATGGGTCATTCGACCTCTTTCAAACAAAAGGTTAGGAAAAGTTATAAGTCCATTGTATGGTTAGATTAATTGTATATGGTTCCAAAAATGAACTTATACTTCATATATCATACCGCTTAATAAAATAAAACTAGTTTATACTAACCAGGGACTTCCTATAGGCCAGTTGTAGGTGATAAAGGCCAGTTGCACTTCGGTTGTGGGTTCGATTCCCACAGCCTTTTCCGACGCGATGGGCTGTCGCCCGTCCTGCAGGTTGTCCTTTTTCTAAAAATATATTACTATAACATCCCATCAATAATATCGAAAAACAAACAATACTAACTTATGTCCAACATAATCCATTCCAATCTTTAGGCTTATCCATAATACTGCAGTCCACTCTCAGAGATTTAATACCATCGTTTATCCCCATATATCATAAGATATATCTTGTTGGTCATATTCCAAACATTCAAAGGCCTAAATCATGTACTCTCTTGAATACCCATTGAACCTTATTGAAAACATGAGTGCTGTTAAAAGTTAACTCTTTCCACATACCAAAATCCTCAAAATTATATATACTCAAACCATGATAGAACCTTCTCCTTATATCAGTCATGAGCTCATGAATACTATCAAACATTTAATTTTCTCCTTATCCCTTCATTATGCGCATATCATCTACATTCCAAAAATATCTGAATAACCTTTCATGGATACTGGTAATATTAATCATACACTTTCAACACTCAAGGAAAGGCAACAGTGTAACAATCCTTAGATGTATCTTTATTCCATAGTACCATGAGATTACTTATACAACATTACACATGATAAACATGTAATCATTCCACCACATTCTTAAACTATTGACCGAGCTTCAACAATTCTTTCATCTCAAATATCATTTGTAGTCTCTTCATCATCATCAACATAAATACTACCCATATGGCCATACTGATTCTCTTCATGAGACTTTACCTTAGGGCATTGGTTTTCATAATGCCCGTACATTCCACATTTAAAACATTTAACCATTGTTGATGTCGTAGCAATACCATTATCCTCATCCCTGGTGTTAACTGAACCATTTCCTTTGCACTTACTGGAATTGTGTACTTCTTTATTACACCCAAAGCATCTTCCAGTTCCTTTGAAACATTCTCCTTGATTCCTCTTCCCACATGATTTACATAGGGGAAATTGAAATTTCTTTCCTCTATGATCATCATGAAACTCCATCTTTCTCTTATTAGCCAAGTCAGGAATCTTACCAAATTTTACTTTATTGATCATATTATGAGATTGCTGATTTGGCATAATAATTATGTTTGGACTTCCAAATACCATTTCATTTTATTTCTCATGAAGAATATCATTCCATTGTCCATCATATCCTCCATTATCGTGAATCATCTTGTTTCCAGCCATTTTCTAGAACCCAAAAAGAATAGTGTGAGATGAAAAAATCATGCTAAGGAAAACAACATAATAAAAGAGGGAGTAACCTTAATATATAACATCTTAGGTTAAATTCTGATATCTTTAGCGTAATTCTAGGACTATAACCTATACGTATACTTAACCTTAGAGACATCCCTAGACATTCCATAGAAATATCTCTAGGGATCTCACTAACGTTTTCGCATCCTAGTTTCCAAAGGTTGACTAAACCTTTCCTCTGATACCAACTGTAGAGACCTGAAGCTTGACGTACATTGACATTACATTAAATTTGCGGAATACTTAGTACATAACAAAAACACACACACAAGGATCGTAATAGTTTAGTGTCTTTGGAAACTCATAATATAATCTTCTAATCCTGGTGAAAGATCTTCAACATCTCCCATAAAGATCTTTTTTTAACCTAAAATCTTACTTTATATCCTCGAAAAATAAACATAAAAGGGTGAGCTCAAATGCTCAGTAAGGGTAAACAAAAGAAATATCAATCACATCATATACATAAGCACATAACTTTTGGAAATATTAACCTACAAAAGAGATCATAATTTCATAACATGGGGTAAATCGTGGTAGTGAAATTTAATCAATATAATCATAACATAAAACATTAAACTTTGTGTCATTCACACATAATCATAGAGAATCATTTTTTGTTAGTCAAGACACATTTCCAAGACTATCTTAGTGGACAAAGTCCCATTCTGAACAGAGTCACCCTCGTTTTAGTCCTGTTTCACTGAACCGGTATAACCTACCATTCCAGCCATGTCTATCTCATGATATATAAAATCTTTACCCAATGAATTGGAAGGAGATATAGGTCCCACCCATCTCATAATGATACCATTCTTATGTGTGCCACAAAATCATAAATCATACATCATTGCATAACCCATGTAATAAAATGGGATTCTTAAACATCATGCCATCATAATCCACAATCAATTGATATCATTTCATCATAAGAAAATTGAAACCATTTAAATCATAGAGACATTTTACTTGAAGCATACATATCAAATAACGTCATCTTAGATGGAAAATAGTTTTGAAAAAAACACTTGAAATGGATTCTTGAGGAAAATATCCTTTCTTCTTTAAAAACATTTTTCCTTTCTTAACATGTCATAAAAAATTAAACTAAAAGAAGTTGATTAAAAATAAACATGAAAACTATTAAAGAAAGCTTATTTGAAATAATGTTTTAAAATTGCATTCATGCCGTATAAGTTAAAAAAACATTCTTCTCGTACTTTTGTCGGAAAAGTCAAAAAGTACCTCGTACGAAAAACGACAAAAGATTCCTTTCATATCTATTACTATAAACTCACCAAAGGGTAAAATGGATTTAAAAAATTGTAGGTGGATGGAAATAATATTACATATTGAGGAAACATGGATGTGGATGATAAAATAAACCCCAGTAAATTTCAAAGTATAAACAATCTCGGATAAAAATTAGATTGTGATATTTCCCTTACCTTAGGTCCGATTTGCTTCCTAAGTGTCCGAACCTCCTGTATAATGATTTAAATTATGACATTGACTTATTAAAGAATCATATTCATTGTTATTATATCATATATGGTTCAGTTATGACTTTATATTACCCGTTCTTTTGTAAATTTATGTTAAAGTAGCGTTTTGGGTAAAATCGTCTCATTTGTCGTTCGTGTTTTAACTTGTAATTATTCATGTGATTACTTAGATCATTATTACTTAATTATAGAATATAAAACATGATTTATATATAATATATATTCAGAATATACATATATATAATGTATCGATAAATGGAAAGAAATGCACCGTTCATGGAGACGGTAGGCCATACGTACGCATGAACGCTGTTTTCGTTTCCTTATTGAATTGTGTGGAATTAAGTAGATGACATACATATATATACACATAAATCCAGTAGCTTTATAATGTTATATATTTCATTATTATAGCTTATATATACTTTATAATCATTCTTAAATGGTTAACATGGAGAATGAATCTCATCGCATCGTGGAGACGGTAGTCCGTACGTACGCACGAGCGATGATATCATTTCCATAATTATTGAATTGAATTGGAGTGGATGATACAATATATCAGAATCATTATGATGTTATAATAACTATGTATAGTTATTCTTTACACCAAAATACCCATCCATGTAAGTTGTTGGTGGAAAAATAGATTACACCACGGCGTGGAGACGGTATTCCGTACGTACGCACGCGCGGTGATTTTGTTTTTCGTAGGATGGATAGATGGTGAAATAGGGCTGTTTCATACATATAATAACATATCAGTATATGAGTGATAGTGATGTTATTACTTCATAACGAAACAACCTAAGAAGAAGAAGTGGAAGAGGAAATAAAATTGACAGAATCGGTAACGGAAATTACCTCTTCTTTCAAGCACCTCTTTGAGACCTCCTCTTAGGGCACTAAAATTGTTCTTTGAGGAAGACCAGAACCTCTAGGATGTTGATAGGGAAGTGAAGAGTAGAATTTGGAAGGGGTTTGCCGAGCTTGAAGGCTCAAAGTTGTGTGAGGAAGAGAGAGAGGAGGTGCCCTTTTATAAGGGAGGAGAGGGGCACCTTTGGAATTCTTAAAAATATTAACTTATAATAAATCTAACCCCACTTAAAAACCTCCAAAAATGACTCATATTCGAAGATTATATGAGATAGGGTTGTAATATAATCAACCAATAAAATTTAGACATGTTTGGATCTTATTTAAAACCTTATCATTTTGATTTATCTTTATTTAATCTATTTAAGTTTATTTGTGGTAATAAAATTCTAAATTTTAAAATATAACAAATAATTACTTATTTGTTGTGAATTTTCCATAATTGTTTAATTTATAACATTATCGACCATATAAAATTAAATTTATAATTTTTAAATATTTTAGTGATTTTTAAACAATTTTATAATATGTTATTTTTATAATATAACAATAATGTCAATTTTTACACTATTCATTTATTTGAATTTAAATAAAATATATACAGAAAATATGTTCGAACTAAAAGCTTTAATATATTAATAAAGGTCATATGTTTCTATAAAATTAGTGGATCAGATTAAATAGTTCATATAATATTTATTTTATTATTTTTAAAACCATTTATTTGGTTTATCTCTTAATAAAATAATTACTACATTATTTTTGTATAATTATTTAATATACGTATTTGTTGCATAATAATTTAAAATAAACTCCTATGATGAAGATAAATATATTACCTTTCAAAATAATACTTTTACTCGAATTTATCAGCTTAAAATCACAACATTTAAACTGTTATATTTGTTAAATTATGAAGGTGACAACTTTGGCATCATTTAAAATAAAATAATATATGTGTCATAATTGCTTGTATAAGACTCAAAATGGTCAAATATTCGACCATTGGATGTTTATAGTTTAAATTTACATGACCAATAAGTTTTGGTCAGGGTTTTGTGCCTTTTATGGTCACTATTAGTTTAATAAAAACTATATTCTTAATTTTTCACTAGATAAATAATTTCTGCATCACTATTGTGTCACAATTAATGATAATTATTTAATCCCAAAAAATTTTAGATAAATTCTCATGATGTAGATAATTTTGTTAGATTTCTGGAGAATATTTATGTTCGAAGTTTTATGATGTTTATCATGATGTTAAAATTATTATACTTATAAGATTTAAGAAAGTGACATGTTGTCACTTTCTTTTGTTTTAATAATAATTTAATTATTTTCATGGTCAAAAGTCCATAAAATGAATCTAATCCGACCCTTAGTTGATATGGGTTTACTTTTAGCCGTCAAATAGAATTTTGGCATGTGTTAGGGTAATTTTATAATATTATATTTACCCTTAATTACCCGATTTACCTTTAACTATGGTAAATAAAATTTACCGTAGTTACTATTCATAATTCCAAAAAATAAAAATTAGCCTATTAACATAATTTGGACCCACTGATTCCAAATATAGAATCCATTTTTTAAAATTCAATACACAGAAGTTGCAGAAATTAAATTAAAATTAATCCCATTGTCGAATAAAAATGGGGTTTTGTTTAAAACATTGCGAAAGATTGAATTGATTTAACCTACGAATTCAAGGTAAAATAAATGATAATTTCATTAATTATATTAAATGATAAAAATATATTCTATTTATACTTTAAAACCATTAAATATTATTATTTAACCACATAATATATTACGATGAAAAAAGTTTTTAATTAAAATATAGCGTGTTTTTACTATTCATTAAAATATGAAAGTTATCGGAAAAATATAAAAACATTATCTAATGTAAATTTTTATATCCTGATTCAAAGAAGAATTTTATTTTGTCAAATTGAACATATAAACATGTCAAAAACTATATTTAATGTGGGTGTGCCATCAAAAGGCGTCAAAACTGCATTTTTTGAAAAATACTTATTTTACCCGAAAAATATATTTTGTTCTTATACAATGTTCTAGAAAATGTGTAAGATGAATAATAATGTTATAAAATTCAAAATTTAGTTAATACTATTCATAATGGCTAGTTCATGACAATATTATAACAATATATCGTTGTTTATTAAAACCCGGTATTGCGTACAACACACGCTATCGAGGAAGGTCGCGATTGCGTGTAATGCAAGCCAAGTCAGGGTTGCATGTTGTGAAAGAATACTTCATTGTTTCGTATAACATAATCCAACCATATTTCATTTATACATTGAATATATATATATATACACTCAATGTTTCTTAGAATAACTATTATCAAAATTGTGTGTAACACGATCCAAGAATAGTGTTGCGTATACTGCAAGCTAATACGGTGTTGCGTATAGCGCAAGGTAATCTTGGTGTAGAATACAACACAAGACATTAATGAAATTAAAAGAATATTTTTCATAAAATCTCGGGGTGTTACATATAATATTCCAAAGGACAATATATACACTATATAAAAGTGAAGTGTTGCATAACGATAATGAAGTCTCAATGGAATGTAAATTGAGATTAAATCCCTTATAATGATGGTATCCTTTGATTAAGGATAAATAAATTACATAATTAGGTTTGAAAAATAAAAACACACACAATATAAGTGGATATTAAGTGTAAAAGAATCTGAGGTCATTCACACATACTCATAGGATTACATATCCACGAAGTACAAGTTTAACCTAAAGAATTGAAATTAGGTTATGAAGTTCCCTTGTAAAAATTCGATAGACTAACATCATCACATAAAATTTCAGAAAAATATTTAATGAGAGAAAAAATGGTATCTCATCACTTGGACATAAAATTTACAGAAATAAGTATATAGATGGACATATCCCAATATAAGAAGATGTTAATTAAAAGACATGCCAAAAAGAAGCCTTTTAAAAAAAGGGTGAAAGGTTACCTTACCGATTTGGTAACTTTCAAAACATACACCTCAAGAAAGAGGGATCATACAGTGAAGATTTAAATACCCATAAATAAAATTATATTACACAAAGAATACAATCATGGTCTGTACATACACCACACCAAAGGAAATAGTGGGAAATGTAGCATGAATCTCACGAGAATAAAAAGTGAGATGAAACCCTTTACCACATTGTAATCAATCTTTTCATATGACAAAAAGATAATAAACACTAGATGAATTATAGAATACCATGAATATAAATGGATTTTAAAAATATATAACAAATGGAATTACTTAATACACAAAATGGAATAAATATGTGGCGAACAATAGAAATCTCACGGAATTAAAAGTGAGATAAGAAACCCCTTACCTTGTGTCTGACTTGCTGCATTTCTTCCTTTTTCTTTCATAATAATAAAAATAGTTAATTTATAATTTCATAAGAACCATTTTTTATGTTAGTATTCTATTTTTATTTCTTATTACCATGTTATAAACATTATGTAATCATTTAAGTTAATAATGGTCATTTTTTCGATATTTGGTACTTGAGTCCAAGATGAACTTCTTATTATTACAAGTTGTTCATGTGGTCAAAATTTCATTAAATCCAAAATGATATTAATTATTTATATATCATATATATAATATATATCCAGTATATACATGTATTTATAATAGTACATAACTTTGGAGATAAGAAATGAAATGCACCGTTCATGGAGACGGTAAGCCGTACCTACGCATGAATGCTACTTTCATTTCTATTTTGTATTTAATGGAATGAAAACATAATGATACATTGGTATATTATAGTTCCAGTATATTATCATATATAGTATCATTAACTCATTCTTCTATATGTACCACATATGGTATGAGCGAGTCATATAACATTGAGGGGGCAATAGTCTGCACTTCCTCAAATGAGATTATTGCGTTTACCCATTATGGAAACCATAATGGTATGTAATGAATAGGAAAATAAAGAAGAATAAAGAAATAATAAACATAATATATATCATATATAAATACAGTGCCATCTTAATGGCCACCATGAGTGGTGGTAGGAGATAATTGAACAATCATCGTTTAATGAGGTGTTAGTTTTCCATCCTCATAAACAGTATGTTCTTTACTCATTAGATGGTGGTGAGTTTAACTGTAGTTATAATCCTTCTCATAAAAACATCCTAGTTTATTTAGGATATTGGTTTTGTTACAAAATAAAGGAATAAAAAAAGTTTATGGGTTGGAGAAGTAAAATAAAAGAAAACAATTTAAGATAAACGATTACCTTTAATTTGGGTAACTCCCTTTGGTTTGAACCAAAGGACTTCTTGAAGTGCCTTATGCATAAGTTAAGGCTTCTAGGAGAAGTATATAGATGTATGGTGCATAATTGGGAAGAGGCTGGAGGATCCAAAAGTCTTGAGATGAGTGTGGAATTGGTTAGAAGTGGTGTACTTTTATAAGGGAGAGGAGGGGCTCTTTAGGAAAGTTTAAATACATTTTTTATTATAAACATATCTTCAGTTTCAAAAGATCCAAATAACGTTAAAGTCTAATATAAGATGAATAATATTAGAAATAAAATCATCCAATCAGAATTGGACATGTTTTGGATAATATTATAATCATTATAATATTATTTATTATTTATTAATGAGGTAAACACTGCATCATTATTGTGTCATAAAATAATTTAATTTATTTGATGTCTAAAAATTATAAAAAAATACCATGATTTAGGAAATATTTTATATTTCCCAATAATATTTATAGGCAAAAATATAACTTATATAATCTTATGTAAATATAAATTTACTAAATGATATTTGCTTATGTCAATTTTGTCCTTACATTAAATTAATTAATCTAAAGTGTTATTGTCAGTCCCATGTGGCTCCATAGAGTCCCAAAATCGTTCAAAGGATGCCCTTGGTTGGCCATAAATCTTAAAATAAGTTTATAACAAGTGTTATGGTAATTTTGAACAATTATAATATTCTTTTCACCTTGAATTGTCATCTTTACCTTTTAACCGCCGTAAATAAAAATAAAAAGATATTATTCACCAAAAATTATTTTCATCTCATTGAACCACCTTTTAATTACTAATAACAACCATGTATGTTGTATTTTTTAAATTAAATTCATATAAGTGGTATATTTTCATTTAATTGAAAATGTAAATTTTTTTAACTTCTACTTAGTGATTTCACTATTCATAAAATTGATATTTTTTAGAAAAATACCAAAAAATCATCCTAAAATATATTTGATATTCCGAATTCAAAAATGTTGTCTATTTTACATAATTAAAAACATAGAAGTAGCATTAATTAATTTAAAATTAATTCCCATTGTCAAAACAGATGGCATGTTTTTAAGAAACAATATCTGTAAAAAGATCGACACTTGTTTATGCCCAATTTCAAAGTGAAATTTATTATAATGACCATCATAGGATTTAATGGTACAAATATAATCTAATTAAAATATGAAACCATTTATAAAGATAATATAACCATATAAATAAATTTTACTAAAAGGAAGTTTTGAATTAAAATAATTTTTTTTTCAGTATTCATCAAAAAATGCATTTTATCAGAAAAATACCAAAATTTTACCCAATTTAAATTTTGATGTACTGATTCTAATGAAAAATTTTATTCTGTCAAATATAACATATAAAAATAAATAAAAGTATATTTAATGAGGGTTTCCCCCAAAAGGTGGTAAATCAGCCCTTTAATGAATATTTGAGTAATTATGCTTAAAATCAAATTCCTTTCTTATTTTAAGCCTCTAACTTTTATTGGATAAATGTAAAAACATTTAACAAACATGTATAATCATATTTTGGTTATTTCTATTGATTCTCACCAATACAACAGCTATTCATTAACTACCACTTAAAATAATATTATTATATTACTAGTGTGCAACAAATGATTTCAATGAAACCTGTTGTTGTGTATCGGGTAAGCCATCGAACATGGCATCCCCTTTAATGTAAAATTAATATCTAATTCACAAATATTAATAAATATGAAAAATTTCATGTGATTTATTTTCCTGAGATGTTACATCCTTCCCCCTTTAGGGAATTTCATCCTCGTAATTTTAAAACTGGGTTTGGAAACATCATTTAAAGCCCCACATTAAAAATAGTCAATAAAACCATCACTTTAGAAGAAAACATTGAAGTACAAAGGTCACCCGAGATAACCCATACTAGGATTCCTTGAAAACATGGATATGGAGGAGAAAACAAACGGTCATGTTCTGATGGAGAGTGATAGAAAACATGATTAGGAGAAGGTTAACCGCCAAAAAATCAAAAACTTATGATGTGTTAAACAGTATTTGATTACCTAGTAGGAAACATAAACCAACAAAGTTTTTGTTTTACGTTACATTTCATAATTTTGAGGAATTAATTTACCACATAGAATAATAACATAAGGAAATATACATATCTTCAAGTAGAGTTTCATCCTTTCATAAGTTTCTACTAAAAATTAATAATTTCTCCAAACAATGAGCTTTCAAAAAGACTTGGTCACACCAAAAACATAAGAATCATCTTCTAGAGAATCACATAATCCACAAAACAAATACTATATATATCCCTTTTCTTTATACATCAACTAAAACACAATTGGTTAGTGCGAGATCATATAATACCCAAAAAGAACTATCTTTTAGAAAAAGAAAAATTACTCTAAATATCCAAAATTGGTCAATCAAAACCCAATATTCAACAAATACCATTTAATAAACAAATGTCCATAAAATTCTTCAAAAGTAATCAATACTAATATTGAAACCCAAATCTCAGAAGTACTTAATTACATAATCTCTATAGATAAATTTAAGCATTTATCTCCAAATAACATCAGTTACTCTTATAGTATCATACTAAAAATTAATTAACCTAATCACATATTTTCTATGATAGATTTATCATTTCCATAAATAACCCAAATCAACTTATTTCCACAATAAAAACATAGATTCTTCCAATATATAATTTCAACCATTACTGCACGAATGATATCCCATAGTATTCTATTCCCCTTAGGCATATAATGTTCCCCAAAAGAGAGAACGTCATCCAAAATTACATTTATCACTTAATCAATAAATCATTTTACTATATTAAGGATATCCATTTGAAAAATCATAAGTCCCCAAAATCAACTTATTCTTGATCCATAAAATTATTTTATTAAAATAATAAGTCATACTAACCAGGGACATCAAGTAGGCTAGTGGTAGGCGATGCACCCTTGTCGCCCTTCGGTTGTGGGTTCGATTCATATGGCCTTACGGGATGCGATAGGTTTTCACCCATCCTACGGGTTTTCCTTTTTATAAAAGTCAAATATAATCATAACAAGTTTAAACCTCAATGGTTTCCTTATACCTCTCATTTTCATCCCAATTAATTATGATCTCAACATCTTAATTCTTTAAGCCTTATATATATTGTCATTTTTGTTTTCACCAACATATGATAAAATAAAACAATCCCCAAAATGAAGAACATCATACCTTGATCATGGTGTCCATTTGGTTTCATCGTCATCTTGTTCACGTAGGTAAAAGTTACATGCATTGAAAAAATGATTTAAAGATCCTTCAAAATCATTTGCTTCCTTAATAAAAATACACCTTGTACAACATGGGTCATATGGGTGTTCATAAAAAAATAGTTTTGGAAAATAATCATGTATGACATATAATTTCCAAACATCTAATAAAACATGATTTCTATAAAACATTCAGACCAAATTTGAATTGAAACATTCAATTAATGGTCTTTTTAAAATGCTATAGGTATGTGCTGAGAGACTATATTGTAAAATAAAATATAAATAAATTACGCAAGGGTATCCTTCTTCAGAACCTTTTTCAAAACTCATAATATGCTTCAAAATCTTGTGATAAGGTAAAATATTTGAAAATGACTTGATAGTATTTACCTTTCTTGAAAATAAAAGAATATTGTGAAAATATGATTTTTTAAATAAAACCCATGATCCATGATGATAACGAGGTGTAGTGGTGGTATTTGATATCTCAAACAACTACTTTCAAGTGAGTGTTATGATAGAAAAACATTCACAATAATCCAAACATGATTTTGGAAAAAATACTGCAAGCAAGTCATCAGGAAGAGATAGAAATATTGTTTGAGATCCTCCTCCTTCCATTTGTAACTGACTTTCCTTGAACTGAAAAAGTTATAAAACAAGTATTTAACTGAAATGATAAACATAGGGACTAACTATGTGTCAAAAGAAAACTCATAACCCCTAAATTTTTCTAAACTGACCTCTGATACTAACTATAAGGACATTACCTTAAAACAAAATATAATATTGAATTAAAAGAATTATTCACATTTTGGTTCTTTTTAGGTTTAGAGTTTTATATAATTAGGTCGTAACTATTACATTACATCTCAAAAATTACAAAGTAGACACTTCTACTCTGAAACCGTTTTTATATAATAAAAACTCTAAAAAAGAGTCATGTCATGTTCCATATTTTAGATGGCATGACTTTTCCTTGATCTTTTCATTGACCCTATTACTCTTTATGTCCTATGAAAAACAGTTCAAAAACATGGTATGAGAAAAAAAAGCTCAGTAAGGGTTATAAAACAAGGAAAGGAAACATTAACCCATCCATATATACAAATCAAAGATACCAATACTTTTCAATCATAACATACCATATAAAAACAAAAGATTTAGGAATAACACACAGAAATCATAAATCATAAAGGAAACTTATGAAATTCAAAACATTCTTACAATGTAACAATCACAGCTACATATGGAGTCACATTTTGAATATCCATCGCAGTATATTCCCTAAATCTCTTAGGATAAACATTAGTGTTTTCCTCCGTCACGTTACCCAATGCATTGGAGAGCTATCTCAGGCTCACCCGCCCAGGTTTATCACGAAACCACCTATATTCATAAACAATTCTCAATAACCATAACATATTCATAGCACATAATACAAGCATGAGGGAAAGATAAAATTTCCATCTTACAATCACAATATACCATTTCAAGATATTTACAAAATCATGGATTTATCCAACAATTTTCTAAAACCTTTTAAAAAGTGATTTTTGAATCAAAGTGTCTAATAACACTTTGAAATAATAAAGTAATTATGTTTTTAAAACATAAATTTCCATATAAATAAATCCAAAAAACCATTTTTTATAACATGGACATTAATTAGAAATATATATATGAATAAATCGTTAAAACAATATTTTTGTTAAGGAGTTCTTAAACAAATGAGAGATGCTTGAATACAAAATAATTGGGGAATAAAATTTAATAAAAACTTCATAATATCATGAGAATAAAGATATTCATGATATAATATTCTAACAGATAGTATATGAAATATAAAAAAGTGAATTGGTGCATAACAATAATGAAGTATCAATGGAATTTAAATTGAGATTAAATCCCTTATAATGACTATATCATTTGATTAAGGATAAATCAATTACATAACTACGTGTGAAAAATATGAATACACCAAATATAAGTGTATATTATGTGTAAAAAAATCAGAGGTCATTCACATATACTCAAAGGATGACATATTCAAGAAGTACATGTTTAGACCAAAGAATTGAAATTGAGTTAAGAAGTTCCCTTGAATAATTTCGATAGCCTAACATCGTCACATAAAAATTCAGAAAAATAGTTGATGAGAGAAAAAAGGGTATCTCAACATTTGGACATAAAATTTACAACAATAATGATATAGAAGAAAATATCCCAACATAAGAATATGTAAATTAAAAGACATAACAAAAAATAAGTCCTTAAAAAAAGGGGGGGTGAAAGGTTCTCTTACCAATTTGGTAACTTTTGAAACGTACATCTCATGAAAGAGGGATCATAAAATGAAGATATAAATAACCATAAATTTAATTATATTACACAAATATTACAATAATGGGTATTACATACACTACACAAAATGGAATAGTGGAAAATATAGCATGAATCTCACGGGAATAAAATGTGAGATGAAACCCTTTACCACATTGTAATCAATCAATCCGTATGACCAAAAGATAATAACCAAAAAATGAATTATAGAATACCACGAATAGAAACATAATCATGATAATATATATCAAATTTCAGTACACAATACACCACAATAAATAAATAAGTGTCAAACAATGGAAATATCACGGAATTAAAAGTGAGATTAGAAATCACTTACCTTGTGTCCGACTTGACTCGTTTGTTCCTTGTTCTTCCTTAATAATATACTAAAGTTAATTTATACTTATTTAAAACCCTTTTTCATGTTTATTCTTACTTTTATATTACTTATTACCGTGTTATAAATATTATGTAATCATTTAAATTAATAATGGTAATTTTGTCGATATTTGGTACTTTAGTCAAAAATGAACTTCCTAAAATTAAAAGTTGTTCATGTGGTCAAAAGTTCATTATATCTAGAATTATATTCATAATTTAGATATCATATATATCCTAAATATCAAGTATATACATATATTTATAATATTACATAACATTTGGAGATAAGAAATGAAATGCACCATTCATGGAGATGGTAAGCCGAACGTACGCATGAACACAACTTTCATTTATATTTCATATTTAGTGGAATGAAAACATAATGATACATCAGTATATTATAATTATAGTATATTATCATATATAATATCATTAACTCAATCCTTTATATGTACCGTGTATGGTATGAGAGAGTCATATCACATTGAGGAGGCGGTAGTCCACACTTCCTCAAATGAGATTATCACGTTTACCCATAATGGAAACCATAAAGGTATTCTATAAAAAGGAAAATACAAAATCATAAAAAAAATAAACATATTATATATCATATATAAATACAGTTCCATCTTAATGGCCACCACCAGAGGCGGTAGGAGATAATTGAACAATCATCATTTCGTGAGGTGTTAGTTTTCCATTCACAGAAACAGTATGTTCTTTACCCATTAGATGGAGGTATGTGTAATTGTAGTTATAATACTTAACATAAAAACATATTTTATATTGAGGATACTAGTGTTGTTAAAAAATAAATGAATAAAAAGATCTTAGGGGTTGGAGAAGTAAAATAAAAGAAAAAAATTTAAGAGAAACTGTTACCTCTAATTTGGGTAACTCCCTTTGGTTTGAACCAAATGACTTCTTAAAGAGCCTTATGCATCAGGTAAGGCTTATAGGACAAGGAGAGTGGTGTAGGGAAATTAATTAGGTAGAGGTTGGATGAGCCAAAAGGCTTGAGAGGGGTGTGTAATTGGTTATAATTGGTGTCCTTTTATAAGGGAGAGGAGGGTCTCTTTAGAAAGTCTGAAAACATTATTTTATTATAAACATATCTTCGGTTTCAAAAGGTCCAAAAATTATTAAAGTCTAATTTAAGATGACTCATATTCAAAATAAAATCATCCAATCAATAATTGGACATGTTTTGAATAATATTTTAATCATTATAATCTTATTTATTATTTATTGATGAGATAAACACTACATCATTATTGTGTCATAAATAATTTTCTTTATTTGATGTCTAAAAATTATAAAAAAAATTACCATGATGTAGGAAATCTTTTTATCTTCCCAAAAAATATTTTTAGTCTAAAATATAATTTATATAACTATATTTAAAAATCAATTCACTAAATGATATTTGTTTTTGTCATTTTTGTCTTTACTTTAAATTAATTAATCTAAAGTGTTATTATCACTCCCAAGTGGATTCATGGTGTCCCAAAATCGACCAAAGGATTCCATTGGTTGGCCATGACTCATCCAATAATGTTAGGTCAAGTGTTACAGTAATTTTGAATTACTATGATATTTTTTTATCTTGAATTACCTAATTTACCTTTAACCGCGGTAAATAAAAGTCAACATTTACTATTCACCAAAAAATATTTTCATCTCATTGAACCACATATTATTTACTAATAACAACCATGTATATTGTATTTTTTAAATTCAATTCAATGAAATGGTAAAATTTCATTTAAATGAAAAATTCAGTTTTTTTTACTTCTACTTAGTGGTTTCACTATTCATCAAAAATTGATGTTTTTCAAAAAAATACAAAAAATTTAGTCTAAGCTATATTTGATATTCTGAATTCAAAAAATTTTATTCTTTAGAAAATTCAAAACATAGAGGTTGAATAAATTAATTTAAATGTATTTCCTGTTGTCAAAAAAATAGCGTGTTTTTAAGAAACAATATACGTCAAAAGATTGACACTTTTTATGCCCAATTTTAAAGTGAAATTTTTTCCTATAACCAGAATAATATTAAATGATAAAAATATAATCTAATTACACTTTGAAACCATTTAAAAAATTCAGTCTGTGCATATAAATAAATTATATTAAAATACAATTTTAAATTAAAATATAGTATTTTTAACTATTCATCATAAAATGAATTTTATCAGAAAAATACCAAAATTTTGCCCAATGTAAATTTTGATGTCTCGATTATAAATATGAATTTTATTTTGTCAAATTAAACATATAAAAAGGACCAAAACTAGATTTAAATAGGGCATTCCCTCAAAAGGAGGTAAATCGGTCATTTAAGGAATATTAGTATATTTATGCTTAAAATCAAATTCCTTTCTTATTTTAAGACTCTAAATTTTATTGGATAAATGTAAATATATTTAAAAAACATGTATAATCATATTTAAGTTAGTTAAATTAATTCCCTCCAGTACAACGGATATGCATTAACTACTATTTAAAATAATATTATTATATTTTTAGTTTGCAATGTATGATTTCAAAGAAACCTGTTGTTGCGTACCGGGTAAGCCATTGAACATAGCATCCCCTTTAAAGTAAAATTAATATTTAATTCAAAAATATAATTAAATATGAAAAATTTCATATTCATTATTTTCCTAAGATGTTACAGAGAACCAGACTCAAATACTATACATATATATGGAATTATATAATTTTATTTTATAAATCATTATATACATATATATATATATATATATATTATGAAAATTTAAAAAATACAATTTTAGTGGAAATTGTGATATGGACGAAGAATAATTGTTTAATATAAATACAGATGTATACAGACAAATAAGTTCCAATGAAAGTGGTGGGTAATGTTAATTTGTAACCATCACTATTAAATTTTGCCGATATGGTTGTGTGTTCCTCATGAAAAACATGTGTGAAACCATTGAAAAGTTAATGGTGTCCAAAAGTGAACTACAAAACCAAATAAGTAAAAGTATTTAGATTATATTATCTTATATGGATGCTAAAAACATGTTTTAGGAATTCACTAATCACTTTATTGATTGTGTAATTTTATTGAAAACTTGTAACTCTCTTAACACCAAAGAAGAATAGTGTGTATTAAAGGAGGAATCATACCTTTTTTAAAATGGATTAAATTATGTTGAGTCGGTGTGACCTTTTTATATAATGATAGGGATATTCTCAAGAAAGTACTAAATTATAATTAGTTTTGTTCCATATTATGTATTTATAATGACTCCCTACAAAATATAACATAGTAAAGATACCAATGTTTTCATTATGATTATTTTAGTAATGATGAATATGTATTATTTTTAAAATATAAAAAATATATCCTCTATCAGAAAATGTTTTATTTATAAGTAGTCCAAACAAAATTATGGAATATTTATTTTATACTCCTATTGATGAAAATGTATAGGTTCCCTTACATTGTTCATTCCATGGCATTGATCACATGAATTAAAAATTCAGTGGGATAAAATTTAAACATAGAGTACATCATGACCAAAAAACAAGAAATGTTCCTGAGGTGGGGAGTAATCCAATACAACAATTTTTTTTGGAAGTAATGCCTTTGATTACATAAGAACTTCAAAGGCCTGGTAGGTTTCATTAAGAACATGGGAGAAATAGATTCTAGAAGAAAATAATAATGAATTAATAGTCATAGAAAATGATGTAACATCCAAAAGAGAGGCCATTTTGATTTTCGAATCTAGGAAATAGTTGATGGTTGTAAATTTGAGATGGACTCCATGTTCACTAACCATGTTTGGAACATTTAATATGGACCTGAAGAGTGTTGATACATATAGTGAATTTGGGTTTTCAATAAGAATACTATAATATATTTTAAATTACCTATATATAATTCTCTATAATAGTAAAGGGATAAAAAAAATTCAAGGTATTGACTATAAAGAGGTGGTTTTCTTTATCTATGATGATAATGTATATTAGAATATTTCATGATAGGGTACCTCTTTCTGATTATGAGGTATATCAGTTTTATATATTAAAATTTAATAGGAATTTAGTCAATGAAACGTGAATGATATATCATAATGATTTTAATGTTCCAAATGATTTTAGTTTTGATGTACAAGTTGAAATTGTCTATTTTTAATTAAAATTAAACATTCATAGATTTCAAACATCTTGTTTGATTATGAAATAAAATATTTTTTTTCTTAATTATTGAAAATGATTCTTATATATTCAATGTAGATAGTGACTATTGTAGTGATTATGATAGTGTTTATGGATGACATAGTACATATCAAAAATAATTTAATGATTTTTTATTTTTAAAAGATATTCTTAGAAAAAAAATTCAACAAAAGACATTATTGATGTAACCTATTTACATTCTATATATATTTATAGGGGTGGATTAAAAATTATTCGTGGAGTGTCCCAAAAAACATATATCAGTGATGTGTTGAAGATTTATAGCGTGGAGGAATCTAAAATGTTATATTTAACAGTATTTCATTGAAAGAATCATAAGAATATTATAGAAATTTCAAAATAATTGAAAAGGATTCATTAGATTCCCAATGAATCCTCCATTGGATTCATTATGTACTCCATGTCACATAATTTTATCTACGTTGATTATTCTTTCATCATAATGCGAATATACCAATTAAATTCGAGTAAGAGTCACTAGATAGAAATCATGATTATCATTAACTACTTAATATAACTTACCGAACATTTCATATTCATTAAAAGTGATTATGTGCTTATTGAAAAGGGGTAGATATATTATATTTTTCAATCTAACAATGAATATATGATATGGAGGTTCCCAGGACCGACACTGCTAAGTCTGGTGCTAAAATCACTTACCTTAATCAATATCTTCGACAAAAAGTGAGTTGAGACTATATTTTATTAAAAAATTACCGAAAGACAATCAATAAATCTCACAATAATTATAATTTCCCAAAAATCGATGTATTAGTGCCTTTGAGGATCATCTGTATAAGAAACATAATTAATCATACTTGTAAACATTTCTTTATAATCCAACCGTTCAAGATCAACTTCAAAGAATTTATATAGTTGTGCACATCTTCATAACTTTTGGAAGGGAAACTTAATAAAGTGGTGATATAAAATTCTCATCAAATGGAATAATTACAACATACCATCAAGGTATAGATCATAATAATATGTGAAAACCATTAAAGTGGTTAAATTTATTATTAATAGAAAATGAAACAACAATGTTTGTCCATAATCCGGGATAGTATGACGAGTAATCTCAAATTATAAAATATATAAAATCGAATAAGAGTGTGATATAATAAGATTAATGCAAGGAGAATATTCATAAGCATACATAAAATATGGCATGAAATTGAAGTATAACATGATAAGGAACTATGGGAAAAACTAAAAAATAAAAATAATATGTAAAGGCTATACACCAAGAAATTCATCAGATAGAAGAATTTGGTTAGTCACCTATCTAGCATCTTGGGTTTTGTATAATCCTCTATTTTACCCCTTGGATTTGGATAATCCTCTCATGTACCATTTGGTTTGCAAAAAATTCTTCTGTATACCGTTTAGATTGGGATTAACTTTCTCTTCTTCCATTTCTCATTAGATATATCCTTATGTATAACCTTTGGCTTCAGATAAATCTATTCATATACCCTTTACATTGAGATAAATCATCTCGTGTGACCTTTGTAATGGGATAAATCCTCCTATGTTTCCTTTCGATATCATGAAATACTAACAATACGAATTTAATGACGGGGGATATAAGACCCCACCTATCATTCTTCTATATATATGTGTGGCTCTTGAAAAAAATTATAATTGAAGGAAAATTTATGTAACCCATAGACAAGTGAGAGTAATCATTAAAACCATTACTTTTATATTCTGTAATACATCCAAATAAAATTTTCAATGGTGGAATAAAAATATACACACATTAATAAAATATGAATTAGTGATATATTTCAATATAAAAAATAACATTTTAATATTTTATATTAATAAATAGAAAAATAATATGGGATACCATTTTTTAGAACAACCGAAAACACCTTAAATTGGTTTCATGAAAATTTATCACTAGCAATTTATAAACTATTTGGAAATCATAATTTAATTTCAAATGCTTGTTTTTTGAAAAAAAAAATTATAAATGAAGGATGATTAAAAAAATAATTAAGAAGATATAAAAATAATTAAATAATATTTTCTTAAAAAAAGATGATTTAAAATCCCTTTAAAAATATAAACTTATTTCTGATATCAAATATTGAATTTTGTAAAATATTAGAATATTAACATCTCTATTTTAAATACCAAAGACATAAAATTATTTATAAACCAATTTTAAAATATTTTATAGAATAATTTTATTGTTAAATTCTCATATGAGGAGATAAATTGTAATTGATATTTTGGAAAATGTTATTACCATACTTATACAAGATGATGTAATCAGTTACATTGAAAAATTATATTCTAACAGTCGAATTGAAAATAGTTTAAAAATAATAACATTAAAACTTATTATTCAATAATTTAACCTTGAAAATTCTTTAACGGTTTTTGTGGAAATGTAGAGTAAAGAATAAAGCATACTATCGTGAAATGGAAAACTTTTTTCATGCTATAATGTATTTTTTAAATATTAAAATAATATAAAAGGAAAAAAAACGTAATTTTGAATAGTGGATAAAGGAAATATGATGGTTATATGTGGTAATAAATAATTTTAATTCAAAAAATAAAACTAATCATCCTTATAAAGTGAAAAGTGTAACATGAAAGGAAAAATAAAAATTTTGGAGATGATGGGAATTATTCTCAACATCATCAATATTTTTGAATATAAAAGTCCATAAATTTGATTATGTTGGGAATAAGTACCGATGAAATTATAATATCCCTACTTATAATAAATAAAATATGGAACAATATATTTCAATAATAATTATTGTACCTCTATGGATGCAAAATATGTTAACAAGAGACTTTAATGATTTAGTGAATTTTGAGTCAAAACCCCATGAGAGAAAGAACATCTAATATAACTTTTAACATATTGAAATATAATATAATCATGATACAAAATGAAAGTGGTGGATTAATTGGAAAGCACAAAATAAAACATGGTCTATAAAATAAACAAGTCTTGGTGATTTGAAATTTGAGACAAATGACCCCTTATATGTCAGCTAGTCCCTGAGGTCAAAATAATTTTATAATTAGGTTAAACGAAATAATTTTATAACCAAGGAAAATAACGAGTAAATATTAAAAAAATTATGAATTTCGCATCATATATTAAATGTGGAATAATATTTTTCAATGAGAATTTTTTTAAAACAATAGGTGCAAATTTATTTATCAGAGAACTTGAAAAATAAAGTTATATTCAAATAAAAAACCTTTACAAGAAATTATTAAAAATTGAACATTACATACAATGAATAATGAGATGATAATTATATTAAATATTAAACCTAATTAGATAAACTATTCGATAGAAAAAATCTTTTATAGTATCTCTAGAGGGGTGACAATTTAAGACAATAAACCCTTAGCAAGGTTTTGATTTGCTCCGCGCATGTGACTACCTTCATGAATAATCAAATTAAGTTTATTATATACATCAATTGGAACCTTATTGAATAATATTTAATTTATTAAGGTCAATTTAATACCATATTATATTTATTTACTATATATTTTTTATTATGTCTGTTATTATTCATAAAATTTTATTAGTGTTGTCTGATTTCGGTAATTATGGGTATCAAAATTGATATGTTAAATTTATAGTGTAACATTTTAAGAACCATAAGACCAATTATTTTTGATTACTACCTTAAAATAATAATATGATTTAAATTCCCAAAGAAATTTATGATAGAGATTTATATAGCCGTTCATATAACTGGTTGAACTGACCAAAATAAAGAAAAGTTATTACTCATTGATTGAGTATGGTTAAGAAAGTGTATAAAAAATAAAAAATTATAATGAAATTTTATATATTTTATTATGATGTTAAATTATATTTTACATGGCTTAGATATTACAAATAATCAAGATGAAAATGATAAATGTTACTTCTTTAACATCGTAGTCCTCAAAACACTGGGTTAACATCTCCATTTTCCAACTAATGCATGTGAATTATGATGGATTGTAATTTATCTCATCATAATAATAAATATATTAAATATGTCACATTTATTCTTCAATTCCATCCTTCTAAATAATGAATAGAGGTAGTGGGGAAAACCCTAACTTGTTGCTTTGTGGAGGAGGTAGTATAGAGAAATGCATTATAGACGATCTATTGCATTACTAAGTTGATGGGAAGGAAGAAATAACGATTATTATATTAATATGGTATAAAATAATTATACTAATTATAATGAGATAATTATATAACTATAGTTAGGTTATTTTAAAAAGAAAATTATATTAATAACCAAAAGATTAGGTTTATGTAATACTCACTTTGGGACCTAGAACATTCTATTTAATGTCCCCTTCTAAATGAAGGGGATGGACTAACATAGGGTGAATAGGGGATTTAGTTAGTTGAAATAAATTTTAGGATAGTATAATTATGAAGGGTTTCTTGGAAATTTCTAAGTGTGTCTGTAACATTGATATGTTCTATGTGATCCCTCACTATAAGGGATGAAAAGATAACTTTTGTGAACTATAATTATTTTTCAATAATGAAATTACACTAATGAATGTTCAATTGTTGTAGAAGTGTTAAATTTTGGATTTTAGGGTGATATGTGGTTAGGAAATCCTTCAAAATCCATTTTAACTCATGTTTTATCCATTTTTAAGCATTCATCTACTTGGTTTTAACATTTTACCGTTTTACTTTTTACCTTAGTAAGAAGTTTGTACCCTAGTGGTTAATATTTTATTAAAAAATAAGGCAAATCTTTGAAAATATTATATGGTCTAATAATAAATTTATGATCCAAACAGTAATATTAAAAATATATGTAATAGAAAATTATCTTTTCAATTAAAAAAATCAATATACAGAAAACCTATTTTCTAGAATTTTTTTTACAATATCATATTTTTAATATTAATTATCATTGATTACCTGTTGAATGAGAGTCAATGTATTGATATATAGTTTTAAATGTTATATTGATATTCTTTTTTATAAGGTAATATTTTTTTATATAAAATATAACAATTGTTAATAAAACAATTCATTGAAAATAGAACTTGTATCATTATCAAGGTAATTAAATTTTTTTATTAAAATAATATCATTATTCTTGATAATGAAATTTAGTTATGAAATTATATTAATATAAAATTTTAAATCTGTTTTGTTATAATTTATTTGAAAAAAATAAAAATTTATTCTTAGCACAAGCAAATAAAAATAGTTTTAAAGTAAAATACTATATATAATTCCAAAATGTAAAATGTTAGTTTTATAAATTCAACAGAGTTTTTTAAAATTTATTTTTTTAATTTATATATATATGTAGTTATATTATTTGAAAAAAATTCAATTACTTTTAATTCATTCTTGAATTTTTAGAATTTTATAACGTTGAAAGGATTAGAGAAATCCATATTTTTTACTATTCAAAAAAATAAAAATTATTTCAGAAAAACATAAAAAAACCATGTTCTAATTTTTATAAGTGAAATTAAAAAATGAAGATAATTTTTATATAAATATTATAAAATTTATATATTTATTTATATATTTTTAATAAAATATAAAATAATTTTTTTTTTCTGAAAACAACCATTTCATAATAAAATCATATTAATTGTTTTCCCACTAAATGTAATATTTTCTAATTTATTAATATAATAAATATTTTATAAATATTTTAGTAATACTTTTTATTAAATTTTATTGTTTCTTTTAATTCTACTTTGGTGTGTAACACAAGTTTTAAAGCATTATCACATATTTACAAGATCTAAAATATCGATTCGTTACATTCAACAACCATAACTAAATTTCATACCCTAAATTTTAATTATTAATCATTGATGAATTAATATAGATGAATTTAAAATATTTTCATAATTTTAAACATATCTTCTTATTTGACATCAACCTTAATCTCTTAGGGAATATCATGTTTGGTATCATTCAATATAAAACATTAATCACTCATACAATCATGTAACCCATTGAATATTTTAATGACCTAAAGTTACTTTTATTTAATAATACACTTGGATTTCTTCTTCATGTTATGTAAGGACGTGTTTCCTTAAATTAATAAGGGCATAGAGATGTTTTGGAGGTTTAATGGGTGGTTGGACAATAATTCTTCCAAACGAATGTGGTACTATACTCTAACATAAAAGGTCGTGCCGTAGAGTGGGTTTGGTCATAATAATATTGGTTTCCTCATACTACTAGGTGGATATAATGAAACACTATAGAGTATTCAATATTTTTTCATGATGATGTTGTGTTGTGGTAGTTTCACTATATCATTCACTATAGAGATTAGTTCATAGAGGATACTCAATGGTGACTTAGACCATGTTGTAGAAATCTTATTTGTGTCATTTAAAGAAGACTGTATAGTATTCAATCATTGGGTATTAATCCTCTAAATAATACTATAATGAATTGAATTTAAGGATTTCCTTTTATTTTTGGATTGATAATTCAATTAAAAAATCAATAGTTCAACTAATGAGGCCTTATGAGGGGGTTTTTCACAGGGATTTGACTTTCAAGAAATATTGTGTAAACACCTTCCTCCTCCTCCTTATTGACTAAAATCTAGAGATATTATGAAATAATATCAAAACTCCATACCACATAACCCCTACAGTCTATTGGCTTAAGACTCAACATGATTCTATGATGCAGAGAACTCTTTATGCCACAACTATACACTGTGTTCCATCTCATACATCATAGAACCGCATTCCCATGCCGTGGTTCTCATCTCCCAATGCACTTTACCCCACTATGAATTGTGAATGTCTTTTCTATCTATTCCAACACATTCTCTATGTTGAAACCTTTTTTCTTATTCCTTGGTGGTGTTTTCTAACCCATCGTCCACACTGCAGCTTCTACCTTGCACTTCGGGGAACTTGAATTTCTATAGAATTTATTTTAGTAGAGCTTCAGGTTCTTCCAATGGAAAATATGATGTTTTAAGTGGTTCCACCCTCAAGATTTATTATTATTTCCATACATTGGAAGTCGTTACTTGTTTTATTGGACCAGTCCATGAAATCCCATTCTGAGGAATTGATCTGGTTGGTTTGTAAATGTGACATTGATATCATCACCATCAACAAACCATCATGCAGACATCAACAATGTGTGTTATGAAGTTTCATACCACATGGTAATTAATTTACACATGTTTCCATACTTTGATTTATGTGGTCGATTAGTCAATAAAATGATGGATTCTGATCTCATGTTGGTGTGTGTGTAGTAAGTGAGATTCAGTATGATATTTTATTCCAAAAATGATACTATTGCATATTATTTCTGAATTTGTTGTGATTTCATGATATTATATGTGCTGAAATGTAATCACGGTGATATTTTATTGTTTCTTGTGGGATTACTCTATAGTTATGATATCATTCCTTAGTGATTATGAGTGCTAATTCACATAGGTGGATAGTCGTGATATATTTATGCCTTATAGGAGGAGTAAGTTGTTATACATTTACAGAGGCTAGGGACCTGAACATTAGGTGGAGGTAAAATGGTTCCGTTGTTTCATGATGAGAATTAACTCGAGGTATCCTTGATTTTCCATGTTACATGCACCAATAGGTAGCTTGGTAGATGTGTGTACTAAATATTGTCAACCGAAGGATGTCAGGTGACATGGTCCTATTGATGAACCGATGAAGTCGGGTTGCACGTTGACATGAAATTATGTGGAAACCATACATGAAGTAGATTGATTATTATTGAAACCACCCATTATATTTTTGAAATTGATCTGAAGAAGGTACAACCAATGGTTCTTGGATGCATGGTTGGAGTACGACCACTAAATTTGTGATTGTGTATAAATGCCTATTATGAATTTAGTATTACTATTAGGTACTGAACTTGTTATACATGAGATTATTAAGATGAGTATTCATTGATGGTTTCCTATTGATTCTTATACTAAAGACATACTTGGGAATTTAAAGGCATGTGTATATTTCAAGATAGATCCGATAATGGGAATGTGTCATGTGGCGAGTATTTGGGAAGTGGATAATGGATCATGTAATGGGTCAAGATAGAATTCAATGGACCCCATGGTACATTTTTTATTTAACTGCATCTATTAATATTTACCTGATTCCCACATCTATATATTTTTATTTATTTGATATGTATGAAATTTAATCAGGTCTTCAGATTTACCCTATTAATTTATTAGTTTCATTACTACTATTATCTTTCATATGAAATTATATAGAGGGAATGCTATCCCCATTAACATAATCAAACACTCACTACTTGTTGTTTGCCTCTTGGGTATAGGGAGGTTCACATAGAGTTACCTAGCATGTGTGATTTGACTCGGTGGTTTAGGGTTGGTTGTTACAATGAGATATCAGAGGATCAAAATTCACTAACATTTTTTCTCTTCTTCTGGGTTTAAAATAGAGTATACATTAGATAGGATGGTTGGGACACTATAAGGTGAACTATGCCAGATATTTTCCATCACTATACAATGGACCTTTGAGTTTTCATAAACTAGTAAATTATTTGTCTCTTATTACAATTGTTTATATTCAACTTAGGTAATGCACATGATGATTAAAATTGATTAATGAGATTTCAGGTGTGTTAATGCATCAATGATAGGCGTGTAGGTTCAAGTAATATATATATAGACTTGTTTCTGTGTAAAAAAATAGTTATTTCATTAAAATATTTTACTTTTTATACATGTTTGGGGGAGGTACCTCAATGTGTGATGTATCAATGTTTCCAGGATGTTTTGATATGTCTTCATTGGAGTTCATTAGTTGAATTGGTCATACTGTTGTTCTAGTATTATTTGGTGACTATGAATAAAATTTTATGAGGGAATACATGGTCAGTTCCAGGAGGGATATACCATGCGATGAGGTTAGACTCATAGAAAAAACTTGTTTGATCTTATATTATGATTAGGTAAGGTTTATTTTCCTAATTTTACTTTTCTTTTAGAAGATTCCACCTCATAGATGTTTGGTGGGACTGATAGTTGAGTCTGATTATTCAGAGAAGATTCCCTCACTATCCCTAGTGGTACAATTTATGGTTACCTTCTATCCACCCACAATATCTATGGTAAACTATGTTAATGATTTATATCACTGTCATCCCCCATGATTTCAGGCCATAATTGGTCTTTATGATATTTATGATTAAATGGACAACATGGATAGAATGTTTGAACTCATCGAGACACCATCATATAGGATAGTGGAACTAGAACCATTCATACTAAAATGACCCAACAAGAAATTATAGGTATTTATGTGCCAGTTTTGTCTTTGAGATGGAAACTAATGGGGGCCTTGAAGAATATTTTAGCATATTTCTTCCCCAAAATGATTAATATCCACCAAGCACAGGGGTTCATGGAACAATAATAGGGTTCTTGGAATGTATCATCATACACTACTCGTATTACTAATATCCTTCACATCACACCTGTTATTTCTATTAATGATACCCAGAAGGATACAATGTTTAAAATAGAACATTGATCTAGCCATTAATAGTTTTTTTGGAGCTTCAACCTATATTTTAAACCATAGTTTCTGGGGAATTCCATGAATGTTGAGTGGATTCCAAAGAATGGATGAGAAGAAGGTCTTCCAATAATTCACAACCAAGATTGGTGGACCACTTACTATATCCCTGAGTGTTAGTTATGATGATAGGAAGAGGAAGTATAAGGACATGTTACTGACCACTAGAACTCATGTGCATTAGAGTTTAGTCTCTTTTTTTTACATTAGGAGGAGAACCATAGTGTTTTAACTATAGTATATTTAGAAAATATAGTTATTTATTCCTAGAACCATAGGGTTAGTGCTAGAAATGATACAGGATAGGATGTATCTAATAGTTTTATCCTAGATTTTCTACTAGAAGGTGCATACAACCATCATAAAGGAACCCAAGGTTGGGTCAGGGTTCTCAACATCTAAATCTATCTCTCTATATACTGTAGTGATATGGTGATTCGGCTCATATAGATAACATGTACATTTTAAATCATAATCCAATAGATATTGGAGATGAGACATAAATGGTTTGAGGTAAGGTCTTGACCACATCCACTCTTTATATTTCTTTTTTTTTGATACCACTTCTTCCCAATCACTTATAGCTGCAAATGTAGTTTCTAGAATTAATCTACCAATGATTTTATCCTTTGAATTTTTCTAACATGATACACCTTTGGGAATGAATGTGGAAAATCACTAGTAATTCCTAGAAGGTCCTATTTTCATTGTTGGTTGTAGACATTTATGGTCGTTCATGATTTTTGGGATGGAGACCATTGATGAGATATTTTCCATGGATTGGATGAATGCTTATGGGGCTCCCATAAACTATTTTATAAGGATTATAGAATCCACATAACTAAAGGGTTAGATATACGGGAAGACCATAAAGTGGGGGATGGGTGTAGAAAATTGGGGAAAGAACTGAGCCAGCATGGCATGATCAGAACATAGATTTATGTATTGGTTCTCACTATTGGATTAATGACAACCCCCTCATCATTAACTCAAGTAATTGAACTCTATTATAAATTATTTCTAGGTTTCTTCATATATTTTCCACCTAAAAAAGGAGTTGACTTTGATATTATTCTTGTGCAAGGTGAAAACCCCATTTTGATATCCCCATATCATATGGAATTGCCTGAGAAGAAATATATCAAGGCATATTTGTAAAACTTGAAGAGTATTGGCTTTATCAATATGTGTATTTCACTATGGGGTGAACGTATGTAATCCCAAAAGAAGTTTGATGTTAGTGTTTGACATAGAAATGAATACCAAAAATATGAACTAGGTGATTGTGAATAATTAGTATCCATTACCCTAGATCGATGACCTTTTTGATCATTTATGGGGATATGGGTGGTTCTTCAAGATTATTCTTCGATCAGTTTATAACCAGTTGTGAGTTAGAGAGGAGGAAATTCTTAAGAATAAATTTTGGATTTGGTATGGACATTATGAGTACCTGGTGATGATTTTTGTGATGTAGAACACAAAAGAAGTGTTCATCAACTTCATGAACAAAATATTCCACCCATACATAGAATCATTCACCATAATGTCCATAAATAAAAACCTCATCTACTTGAAGACATGAATGTGTCATGATAGGTACCTAGAAATAGTTATCAGTGTACATAGAGAACACTTGATGTACATAATGTTGTCAATGTGTGACTTATGGATTCAAGTGTTAAATTTACTATAATATATAGATCTTATAACTAGAATATCCATGCATTAAGAGAAATATTTTTTAGTCTTGCCATTGACACATTCCCAGAACATGTTTGAGATTCGAACCTTTATGAGTTTAGAAATATATTAATAGCAATATATATAAGACATAGGCTGACTACTAGTATCCATGAGAATTCTGAAGTAAAAGAGATTGAAGTTCTAATGGTCATAAAAATGTGATGATTGATTCCTTGAGTAAATAAAATGTTGAATATATCTCCCGTATGAACATTACAATATCCTAGGATTGGGTTTTCAGTGTAATATGAATCATCAAGAATTTAACATTGAGTATTGTTAATATTGAGGGATCATGAAGGGGAATATCTATCACATCACCTATAATCACATGATTTTAAATTCCCTCCACATTATATGGTTTTATAATTCATAATCCATACCATGACATATTGGTGGAACTATCTCTTTTATGATATATTTTTTTACATCGACCTGAAGTGCCTTGGAAATATCATCACAGAAAGGGATATGAAAATGAAATAGTTGTGTTGGGTTGAGTATCTATAGATGTTGTAGTGTGATATAGATAATTCACCATGGAAGGGTAACATCATTTTGGATTCTCTTATCCAAATGATGTTGTTTTGGTATGATCTCAGGTAGCATCCATTCATGGAGAAGTGGAACTTGATAACCTTAATGGATGATTGAATGGTGGATGTGTGACATCCAAGACCTAGATTCCACAAGAGGTACATTGAGCATAGTTGGATACAAGTACTCAATCACATATCCCCGAATTCCATATGCATCCAACTAGTAGTGAGGTACTAAGTTGTGTCCATGGGGGAACTATTTTCTCATTAACATAGTGTAGAATAATAGATGGTTATAATATAATATTAGATAAGTATCTGAAGTAGTTTAATATTAAAAATAATGCATAGTATAAGAAAATATGAATAATACTACAACATGTTAAACTAATATAAATATACAGAAGATGACGATGATATTCCATGGATTTTTAATGCTAGAAAAAAGGAGATAGACTAGTATACAACAAATGATATATAAAAGGTGAAGAAAGGAATCCAAAAACTATGCCAATAATCACAAGATCCATCTCAGTTTTATGTCGATATCTATATCCTAATGTAAGAAATTAATCAAGTTTCTAATTCATTGTGATTCTCCTTGTCAACGTTTGCATACATGTAATCTACTCGAGTACCAATGGCACCCAGATAAGGTGTGAGATAAGTCTAATTAGACCACCACCAAGTGTGTCTATTACATCCTTTCTGTGGTATTTAACATAATAATATACGCAAGAATATATATATATATATATTGAAAAAAGTATAGTAATGTAAATACCCAAGTACCTAATTCAGCCATCGTCTGGTGTCTAAACATGTAATCAAATCATATATTAATTAAGAACCAATTTATATAGTTATGTAGCATGAGGTATAGCTACCGTGAACATCACCACTTGATAATAATAGTATATGTCCTAATATATAACAATGAAACTTTTATTGACATTCACAATGAATGGGTTTCTAGGTAATAACCAAGGAAAACTAGGCCTAAAGGGTCTCCAAGTCAGTAGTAACTACGACTTGGATCAGGGGTAATATTTTAATCCATGTACCATCATCTATGGAATTCTATAATATTGATGATCAAATCATGTCCATGGAATATACCCAAGTTAAAATGCGATATGAAATGGCTATGCTCGTGGATTTAACAAAGACAACTATTGTTGGTAGAAGCCTTACAGGATCCATGGAGTGTATCTAAGGATTCCTGTAAATGAAATAAAAGGGATCCTATGGTGTGATACATAGAATCAACGGATATATGAGGATTGGGATCCAAGGAGGTCTCATCCATGGAAACTGATATCCAGGTTTCAGAAAGGAATCCATGAGTGCTCAAGGAATTCCATTGGGAATCCAAAAGTTAATTCGAGAATAACCACCACTATAATGATTTTAACGATCATTTGTAATTAGGAACCATACATTTAATTTATTTAATATGTTAGGTAAACTTATGTTCATTCCATTTAATAAAACAAGAGGGCATCATCTTATTCCATCCATAAAAGGGGAAAGAAATTACAGGGGCACAAAATTGAAAATTAATTCATATAAGTTATAATCATTTCCTTATGCTCATTCCACTAAAATACATCATAAGTTCAAATGGGTTCTATAAATATGAAGAATACATTTCATCACGATTTAACAAGGCCATGTAATATACTTAGTATAAATTCTAATTACATTTAAAATATGTTCATCAAATTGAAGAACTTACAAATGGAGGGTCAAGCGGAGAGTAATATGGTCCAAATCATTCATCAATTCAAAATTTTATAGTAATTTAATGGTGTAGGATTACAATTACTAGTTTCATGAAAAGGGACACATGAATGGTGGTGCAGACACAAACATCAAGCACTAAAAGCTCAATATGCAAATCACCCAACATAGGGTGGTTAGCGTTGTGAATGTTACCACCAATGAGGTATAAAATTAACAGAACGAGTCATATAATATGGTTCTAATGACTATACAAATGAATTGAAAATTTAACAGACGGTTCCAAATGACATTTTCCCACCAACATGGCAATTTATAAAATCAAGAATATTGAGGGATGAGTTATATAACCCAATAATGTACTCGTATGACCCTCCTAATCTCGTATCTTCCTCTAGTTAAACCTGGATGGGAATAGATATGAATAATGGTATAATGCCCTAATAATCTGTCATATGAGCCTACATATTAATATAATCAATGATTGAAAGTTGAATGATTATTGAATAAAAAGGAATCAAGATCATACCATCACATATCCAAGGGGGAAATAGTGATTTAATCGGTCTCTGGACTGGCACTTGATAAAAAATCCTAGATTATGTCTTCAATGGAACTAAAATTGGAGAAAATCAAAGGGATATACTATAAGGAAACAAAATAGAAGAGGGGAGAGTTTAATTAGATCATTTATGTGAAATTTGGTAAAAGCACCCAAATTTTTCCTTCATATGGTTTGGTTCCACGATTTACCAAATCATACACCATCTACTGAAGGAAAGTGGTAAAAAAATGGTAGGATGCATGGTTAGGGAAACTATGTGCCCAACATGAAAAAAAACCTCTACAATTTGTTCTGCATTTTTTTCATCACTATGCAACCCAATTCAATCAGTTAGAGAAAACTATATTTGATTCTGCTGTTTTTTATCCAGCACTGCATGGTTAAAAACCCCATGCAACCTACCCCACATAGTTTACACTAACTATGTTATAGGACTTTTCAACCATAAAACTGTTCTTCGAGCTCCAAACTTGCCTTAGAACCCCTTGATACCCTAAAAACTCATTATGCATCCATAATAGGTAAATAAAAAATATATGGACTTAAATTTAATGGATCCATACTTTGGTGAAAAATAAGATTCTTATAAACATCCTGCCTTGTTGGATCTCGTCCCCGAGTCCACCTTCCATTTGTAGTGGAACACTATCTATGAATAACTATGGACCCTAGGATCATACATCAGCCTCCCGCTCCAACCTCCCATCATGTACACAACTATGCTTCCATAACACTCACACTATAAGGAAAAACCAATATCATTTAGCCTTCATGTTCCAGTCAATTATGTGTATAGGAAACTCCTTGAAGGTAGAATTGACATCCAACTCATGTTCCTCATGATTTAAAGTGTGATAGGGGTTGGCATGATAATTTTAATGTTGTTAAAAAGTTGAATATTTAACTCAGGTGATGGTACCACTGATGTAGTTACAAATGATAGTCTATTAGCATGACTCCCTCTAGAATCTCAAATGGCCTAAGATAATGAGGTAACATGTTCTCTTTCATTTATATCTTTTTATTCCCTTTCTTGGTTGATACCCATAGGAAGAAAAAATCCCCAACCTTGAACTCCATAGTACATCGACAACTAATAGTAAAATAATTATGTCTAAACTGAGTAGTAAACTTTCACTTCCTTATTAGCTGAACTAGGTCTAATTTATGATAAATGAGATGAGGACCTAGTGGAGTTATTTATCATAACTATAGCCATCCCAGATGTTAAAAGCACAGCTTAACACTCAAGTAATCCTTAGGATCTATCTAAATCATCTATTAAAATATGTTATTGTATGTGAACTGAACGAGATGGATATGCGTATTTAAATAACAAAAAATATCAAGTATGTGTGCCCAAAGCATTTCCTAAAAAACATGTATCATTGATTCAGACTTTCCATCTGTCTAAATATGAAAGGATGTTCTCATAATAACAGGAATAACCATAGCCATCTACAAACCCTTCTTGAACCATGACATAAAATTAGTGTCCATATCTGAAATTATAGTATGAGGGACCTGATGTAGTTGGATGATCCCATTGTTATACAATCTTCCAACTCAACAAACGAGGAAGTATCCTGAATATGAATAATGTGGTAAATATTCATCTGTCAGTCAATAACTACCCATACAGTGTATCTACCCTTACGAGACATTGGTAAGAATACTAAAATGTAAATGGAAACATATTTGCATTTCCGTCTAGGGACTGGAAGCGGTAGCAAAAATATGGTATATCTATGTAGATCTACCTTAACCTTATAACAGGTGGAAAACTTAGTGATAAGGCATTCTATATGATGTTTCATCCTCATCCACCAATACTAGTGTCACATGTCTTGATTCATTTCATATATTTCTCGATGAACATCTAACTGTGATTTATGGGACTCATGCATCAACTCTTCTCTAAAATCTGTAGGAACCCTAACCCATCCATGAATACATATGATGCCATATCTATCAAAAAGCTAATCCAGAGGGATTTTATCCCCTAAAATTTACTTATATAAATTCATGCCCTAAATATCTGAAAATTTCATTCTCTTCACATTCTCACAGTAAGAATAGGTAACTATAATGTTGAGATATAAGACTTCTCATTTCTACCATAAAACTCTATATGTTGCTCAGAAAATAAGGAAGTCAATTTCCATTGACCACTAGCTTCTTATAAGGAAAGTGAATGATTTTTCTGACTTAGCGCATCAGCTACTGTTTTTACCTATCCTTGAATATAGGAATTATTAAAATTATATGAATGATGATATGGTACCCATCATTGCTATGTGAGATTCAAGTGACATTTTGTAAATATATATTACAGGCTCTTTGGGTATGTGTGCACCACCAAGTGATCTCCCAAAATATAATTTTTCAAAAAATGTCAACTGTGGACCACTTCTTCTAGAACCAGGTAATATATGAGGTATTCTCTCTCATGAGGCCTCATCTGCTGAGATCTATATGCAACATCTTTTTCCTCCTATATTAATATTTCCCCAAGACCAATTCTTGATGAAATATAGAAAATGGTATAAACCCTTCCTACATTTACCATAATACGAAAAACTACTAAAACAAGGATATATTTAAAATTCGAAAAGGCTTTCTTGCACTCTTTTGAACACCAAAAATTAACACCCATTTTTATAAATTTCGTAAGAGGTGCAGCATGGGTATCATAAGTCTTGTATGAAATGCCTATAATATCTTGCGAGTTGTAAGAAACTCTGCATATCATACATTTTCTTGGGATTCTCCTAGGAAACCACAAAAAATAATATTTCTTGGTCAAACAATTCTCCTTATTTTGAGATAATATAACCCATGAAGTGAACTTTATTTATCCTTAAGTGAAACATATATTTAATTGGATAAAGATGATTCTATCTGAGTGTACATAGAACTATTTTATGTTTTGTAAAAAGGTCACTTTGAGTGTGATCATACACCAATATTTCATCTAAAAATACTCTAAAATAAGAATCAATATAGGGGTGGAACACCCTATTCCTTAAAACAATGATGAAATTGGGTGCATTGGTAAGATTTAATGACATTACAGTGTACTCATATTGACCATACCAGCTATAGAATGATTTTTGATGTATGTATAGTGGCCTAAATCACAGCTGATGATAGCCTGATATCTAGTGGAGCTTATAGAACTATGTAGCTCCTTCGAGATGGTTAAATAGATAATATATAAAAATATGTTGATACCAGTTATTGACAATAATCTTGTTCAACCATCTATAATACATTCGTAAAAAATGATCTCATATGACTTATTAGATAAAATCATGGTAAAACCCTAGAAGAATTTCTAGGTCATATAAATCATTTGTCCTCTATATCCTATAACAACCTCTTGAACTTTTGGATCTCAGTGAGTGGCATATTTTCTGGAGGAATGGACACTATTACTATTCTAAGAACAATATCAATCATACTAAATATATATCTATAAAGTGGTAATCTAGAAAAATCATTTGGAAATTTTTCCCTATAACAATCTACTACTTGAAGGGAATTTATCTTGATGAAGGACCTGATCCCCCATGAAGATATTATTAATCTTGGAATTTATACCACCCATACCATGATGCTCAGATCTATCTCTACTAGCCTAGAAAAAACACTCACCCTTATCTAGAAAATTATTTCCCCGTAGTGATGTAAATGATACCCTGTGGTGCTATATGTCTACAAAGGAATGATACAAAACCTACCAATACTTCCCAAGAATGACACCAAATACATTCATCTAAAAAAAGTTCCCACAAGAAAGGTTAACTACCTACCTCAAGGGAACATTCCATACATGGGTTTATTCCCTCTGACAATACTACATGTGGTGTATCTAGGGTCATTACACCACATTAATTATATATTTATACCCTAAGACATTCCATGATAGATATCGAGATAAAGGAGTATGAATCACCTTTATCAATTAAAGTAGATAAGATAATGGAGGATGCTTGAATTGTTCCTTGTACTATAGATTATTCTCTAATCTGATCCTCAGGTATCATATGTAATGCATGAAACTGACCTGTTTCATGACTCTGTGTGACAGATGGACTACGATAATCAAAACCACACTACGATCATTTATGGTGATATGAATTATTTCTAGTATACCCACAAACACCTCCTCTTCTAATCATATTGGTGATACTCTAACTCCATTCTTGACATGTCATAAAAGAACCGGCCCCTAAATGTTGATATTTATATATCATATTCCACTAAAAGCTGATGGAATGGTATGATATATTCTCTAAATATTCCCCATATAGATTCAAGCCTAACACTAAAGAGGTTCTCTATCATATAGAGGTTTCAGGTTCCTAGGTCTTCCATAATAATGAAACACCATGGGGCTACCAGCATGGGTGATGTAGCTCCCACTACCCTGATGAGAAACCACAAGATATCTATTAATTATACCAAATGAACTACTAGATTTCTACGACACAATTCCTATATGTTCGATACTATCATCAAACTGCATGTTTGATTTAGTGATAATATCCTGATTTAGTTTTTCAATTAAGGAATGTGGGAAAAAGAAATTCACCAAATTAAAAATGGAATACATGATCCCATCTTAGAAACAGCTAGCATGCAGAATAACATCACCGACTATAAGTGGTGAAAACACTATAACTTATTGAACATTATGTATATTCCATATATTATATAAAAACCCTACTATATGCTCATTATTTATCTAGATTAGTAAGCATTAGACTACTAAGTAAATGACATTTAATTGAATATAATTGTGAAGGAATCCCATACCATTCCCGGATAGAGGCCATCCCGGTAATAACATCCCACAAATTCTTTGACGAATCATGCAGAATGTATGTAGGAATATTGAACCTCTACTCTGGTGGTGTATCTCGATGTAAAAATGATGCATAGGGTGGAATATTTCCATGTATCTGTAACATTTAGACCATCATTCAATAAAATGGTTGGGGGAAGTTGTTGCTGGAACTCACATGTCATATAATTTATCGTAGGTGTAGTTTTTGGAGAACCTTGCATGGACTGGATTAGATCTCAGAAACTTCCAAAAACCTAAGAATATTTTCCTAGATCAGGTACAAAAGATGGTGAATCATGTGGAACTATTTGTGGTAAGATTGGTGGCTCAAGTCCCACCATGTCTGGATCATTTTCATCACCACCCTCTTGACACATTACATGAGGACGTCATGGAGAAATTATTCTAAAAATTCCAAGAACTTTCCTTAGAAAAAGCTAGAATATGATTTATAAAAACACTAGTGGAAGACTAATGTAAGAAAGGCTCACTATCAATGGCATACTCACCCAAATAAATTCGTAGAAGGCTAGGTATGATTATGTTCTCAGGTATATGTTTTAGAGGTTCCCGTATATCATTGGTTAGCAGTACCCTTTCTCATCCAATACTTGAAACCATTTCTCTTAATATGACATGAATCACATTTGCAATTTTAAATTGATAATTTCAAAAAAAAAAATGGTTCTTATAAAATGGATCTACATTCCCAAGTAATTGGGGACCATTCTTCTAATAATAAAAAATGAGTCACATTTTATTTTAATTCTATTGGACAAACTCGATAAATTAATAATTCCGACCAACAGGGGACAATAACACTTTATGAATTGATATCACAAATCAATCAATCATAGCCACGATCAACATAAGTATACCTATATAAAAAAGGTTCAGTAAAAAATAAGTACAAAATGGAAATACCCATGTACGCACATCATCCCTTGGCCGCTGTCCTAACATGTAACATGTTAATTTATTAATATTGTTCTAGTTTATATAATTAATTCACATGAGGCACACCTCACACTGACATAACCATGTGATAGAAACTATAGATATTTTATGATGTAATAACACATCCTCTATTGATATTAATAGTGACAGGGTTCCAATGTAATAAGTAAGGTAACTTATACCTCATGTATCACCAACTCAACGGTACATGGAGAAAATAACAAGGGTAAGAATGTGATATAAGGAGAATCATCCAAGAAATTTCACAATACTTATGATCTAACCAAGTCCATGGAATACATCCACGTTAAGACAAGATTGTAAATTTCTAGGCCAAAAGATATAACAAAGGAACCTCATTTTTGTAAATGAAATTAAAGATCCAAGGAGTGTATCCCATGAATCCAATAAATGATCTAGAAGGGATCCAATGGTTCCATACTAGGAATCCATGGATTAATAAGGATATAGGTCCAAGGTGGTTCTTAATAAGGACTCTAGAATCCTTGAATTAGAATGGAATCCATGAGTGGTCACAATAATACATTAAGAATCAAAAATCTAAATTGAGTTAAACCACTCCAATAATGATTTTAAGGTCCATATACAATTAGTCACCATACATTTAATTCATATAATATGTTAGTCCGTGTTATGTATACCCCGTTTAATAAAACAAGTGGGTTCATTCCTTTCAATTAATATAAGTGAAATAGGCATCTCAATGACATGAAACCTTTAAATATTTCATATAAATCATAATAATTTGTGTTAGGATTAGTCTGTTACCTTCCATCATAAGTGACATAGGGTGATATAGACATGAAGGCAACATTTAGTCTACATTTAATAACCCCAATCCATATACTTAGTGTTCATCCAAATTATAATTAAAATTGGATAATCAATATGAAGAACTTACCTTATGTGGTTCAAGTTGAATGTTGTATGGTCCATGAAATTCATCAATTAACTATTCAAAATTAATTTAATGAGATAGGACTACCATTACTAGGGTCAAGCTAGGGCACAACCAAGTGGTTGTGTAGACACACATGTCAAGCAGTAAAAGCCCAATATGGAAATCACCATACATGGGGTGGTTAACATTGTGGATATAACTGCAAAAAATCGGTAACATTTAGTAGAATTATTCTTAGAAAATGGTACTAATTACTTAATGAAATAATGGCAAATTAAATAGATGAAACCTGATGAAATAGGCATTCCAACATGGAAATTTATAAAATGATGAATCATGAGGAGTGAGTTATAGACCACCTTCCTCATACTCATATGACTCCCCTCATCTAGTATCAGCCTCTAGATTATAATGGAATGGAAGAGATCTGAATAGTATCTCAATTACCAAAAAAATGGCCATATAGGCTGGCATATAAATTGAATCGTTGATTGAAAGATTAATGATGTAATATTAAAATTGAATTGAGAACATACTGGCATTGGTCCAATAAGATGAACCATGAATGAATCAGACTATGGACAGACAGCTAATCTCTAATCTGAACATTGGCCTTTAAATGAACTAAAATGGGAGAATATATAATGGGATATTCACTATAGAAATAAAATGAAATATGGGACAGTTTAATTAGATAATTTATGGGGAATTTATAAAAATGACTAAAATTTGGCATTTACACAGTTTGGTGACATGATTTATGAAACCATGTGCCAACCATGCACGATCTACTGAAGAAACGGGGTACCTTTGGGCAGTACAATTAGAGAAACCATGCGCCAACCTTTAAAAACACCTATGTAGTTTTTTCTGTAATTTTTTCTTGGTTTTGATCCAAAAATTGCACGGTTAGAGAAAATTGTGCATTGTCCGACTACTATATGTCCAAACCTGCATGATTAACAATAATAGTGTGGCCTATCCCACAAAGATTACCAAACCACGAGGGAATAATTTACACACCTAAAACTAGGAAATGGGAATTGAAAAATTCTTAGACACCCATGTGACCTTCATGAACTCATTATGAATCAATATTAGGTCTATATTAGAGACATAGACCACAATTTAAATGACCCAAACCTATGTAAAAACTCGGTTTCTTATAGGATGCCTCTGAGGACAATGGTTATAGAACATGGACTCCCTTTGTAGACACATCTTCTCTTTCATAATAGGTAAAGCCTATATTAGAGTCTGTTATAGAGAGTGTTGTGATAAGGGAACAACTATCTATAGCTGATCTGATATATGACTGGCCCTTGTGGAATGATGAAGTCATCATGGTACATGGTAGGGTAGTAGGACATAATCAATGTATAAAGGATATAATGGGTGGATTACCATACATATATATATATATATGGGTAGTGAATCATAGAGAAACAAATATGTTCCATGACTATAGGAGATAGTTCTAGTGGAAAGGTATGAAGAGAGACATTGAAGGGTTCACCTATTGATGCCTTACAAATCAAAGGATAACAGTTGAGAACCAACGTCTATGAGAATTTCTCCATCAACATCATTTTCCCATGTAGACGTTGAAACATGGAATGATGGACATTTTGAATGGGTTAACCAGGACCCAAAAGAGTCATGATGTATTTGTGTGTGTTTTTAGTCAGTTGATAAAAGTCTCTAATTTCTACAGATCAAAGAGTCTCACTTAGTAGATGGTATACGAATGATCTATATCCATGAAATTCTACGATTTTATGGTTTTACCTTGACAATTTTATTGGACAGAGATGCATGTTTTATATATTAGATTTGTAAGGTATTGAAAATCATTAGTATCTCATCTGAGGTTGAGAACCATGTTCAATCCTCAAATAGACGGATAGACCGACCATGATATGCACATATTAGATGATGTCCTTCATTCTTACGTGCAAGACTTCGATGAAGCCTGGTATGATCACCTGGTCATGGATTAGTTTTCATGTAGAAATAATTATTAGGGATAAATTCATATGGAACCTTATGATGATCATTATAGGAGTTCATTCAATTAACTATTATTTTGGAATGAGGTGGGTGAGGTTGTAGTTTTGGCCAAAACATTGTTTAGTTGACCTTTGAGAGAATCCATATGATTCACTGGAGGTTGATCACTCCATAGAGTAGACAAATATATTATTCTGAATTAGTGAGGGTTATATTTTATTTCACTACGGTTGATATCGTTTTCTTAAAATTTACTCCTCTGTTATAAAACATGCTTCTTAGTAAGTAAGGAAAACAAGTAGCTCATTTTTTTGGACACTTTGAGCTCTCTATGAGGATAGGGGTTATTCCATACCTTCTGTACTTTCCTACTCACTACCAAGGTATACTATACTTGATCCATTTTTAACAGCTTTTTTGGTACCTACATAACCTTGATAATGTTATTTATTGTCATGATGTTGAGTAGGAGACTCATTCATATTTAACGAAACATTTTCATAGATATTATGCCGCAACAAAAACTACATTGAGGGAATACAACACCACTTATCCCGATTTGTGGATGAATTGCTAGATCTCTGAGGAAACATGGGAGTGAGAGGATGACATTATATCTTAGTGTCCTAAGTTGTAACTAATTTATATTTTAAATTAATAATATATTTTATAATTCATAAAACACAAAACATTGAGATTAAATGAACCAAAAAACATTTATATTTAAATAAGACCATTATAACCTCACTTATTAATTGGATAATGTGAATATAAATAACAACATTGTGAATTATATATGATATTTATACTTACTAAAAATTCATTGACTAATTCTTAGAAAATAAATTCTCAATTTTTTTTAATAATTTTTTTTATTCTTAAAAATTACATTTTCTTTAAAAATGAATTTTTTTATTTTTTTCATAAAAAAATAATATTTTTTTATATTCAGAATATTTATTTGATATAATAAAAAATTATTGTGAAATCATCATATGTAAATTATATTCAGTTTAATTTATGTGATTTTACAAAAAGATTTATTTTCTTAGTGAATTGGGGAAAATACTTTTTTTTTAAACTGAATTTTTGATTAAATAACATTCAAAGTTACATTTATTTTAGAATGAATTAAAACTAAAATTAGCTCTATCATATTATTAAAAATTCAATAAAGTTAATTTATATCATTTTTTTGAATGAATTTTGTGATGAAATATGTATCTATATAAAGGATTTTTTCTGATAATCTATTTTCCTACCATTCTGTGGATTGATATTACATTAATTACTGCGAATTATTTATTTTTTAATTTGAAATATATATTAATATTATTAATCTAAAAGAATTTTTTTTCAAATTTATCCCTCTTAATTTTGGTCATACTAAATAATAACCATAGTAAATAAGTGTAACTATGGTAGTGGTAAATTGAGTAATAAAACAAAATAATTATATGATAAAGACTGGAAAATGACCCAAAAACCTGCCATAAATATTTTTTATAGACATATTTTTTCTATAATCATAAAACATTATAATAGATTATCTTTTTTACATATTCTTGTGACTTTTCAATTTATATTATTTCTTCTGAGGAAAATTTAAAAATGTAGTTCGCTTTGTTTTATTATAATAATTTTTTTGATATAAATATAAACCAATAATATTTGTTATTGTAAATAGTTATTTGAATTAATTATAATTTTTATTCATCGTAGTAATTTATTTCAAAATTTTAGTGTTGAAGAAATTTATATTAAATAATTAGGAAACACTAACACATTATTTATTGAATTTATAGAAAAATAAGATAAATGACTTTAAAATATTAAAAGTCATATAGTTTGATTTAATTAATTTATATGAAAATTTTTATAGATATATAAAAAATTTTATGTAATTAATAACTGGTTATATTTTAATTCACCATTGATGTTAATGTTATTAAAATCTAATTAAATTAATAGTTTTAATATTGACATTATTGATATTTTATAATAAAAAATATTTTTTTAAAGGATTCAAAATTCGTAAAAATACTATATTCTTCCCAATAAATTGGATATAGTTGAAAACAAAAATTTAGAATTTATTTGCATTATTTATTAATATAGTTACATTATTAACCCTCAAAATGTAGAAAATATTAATATTCTAATTATTTTCAATGGGTTTAATGAGGATTAAAACTAAATTATATGGATAAAAATATGAAAAAAATTATGCAAATATTATTGGATGATGTTATTTTAATACATAATACTCATATATTATAATTATAAAATTTTAGAACCATTTTAATTTGAATGTTATTTTATATTAATTCAATAATTTGAGAAATTCAAAAAGTGCCTCTCCCCTCACATATAAATGGGCACATCCTCTCCCCTTTTATTCACACATAAATAACATTTTGGTTTATCAGAGACCTATCCAAGACCTTTCCTCACATATATCCCCACATCCTATGATCCTTGGTTTGATTACAAATAATATTGAGGATTTCATTATATATAATAAAAAAGAGGTTTTCTGAAAAAGAGGAATCATTCATAACAAATATTTTTTGTTAAATGTATTCTCCCACCAACATTAAATAATATTTAACCCTAAAAATAGAATAAAATCTGTATCTATCATATATTTATATGTTATTATGTCATTTTAATAACGTATAGCCGTTTACTCTTCCTCAAATGGGAAACAAAACTATAATTCTTATGTCCAGTAGACTACCATCTCACAAACTGAGGTAATTCATTTCCCATTACCACATCTAACTATTGATTATAGTGATACATTTTAATTTTTACATATATATGTTTTTTATAATGTATTTATCACACTTAACATTTAATATATAAATTATTTTCATAACCTTCCATTAATTTTAAATTAATAACATAATTTATTCACACATTTGGATTACCACCTCTAGGAAGCGATGTGATTACTAGGTCAATACCACATTACTTGGATGGTATATATAGGTTTATTAAAGGGAATAATATTTTATTTAGAATATAAAAAGTATTAAAGAAGGATAAAATAATTATTTATTTCATTCGAACATAATCATTGAAATGTGTATGTATGGCATGTTGTCCCCATGATTAAATCGTAGCTCATTTTATTATCCATATTAAATTTTTTATTTTAAAAATATATTATAACTATAATGATGATAATTATGTCATAATTAGTTTTTATAGATAATTAAACAAATAAATCTTCTACCATAGTAAACAAATCAAATCCATTTTGGACATATAAATATAATATTTTCAAAATGTCTGAAATGAACATTATGTAATTGGAAATTTAGTGTAACATGATAATATATAAAATAAATTTAATATTAACCATTAAAATATTATTATGAATGTAAATAATTATAATAATTTTTGTATTAAGTAACATAAATAATGCATATCACATATCAGTACACATATAAAGGATTCTTTAACTCAACATCCATTCATTGGGTTATATTACTACTTCATTGACTATGTAATTCAATGATTATGCATGGAATTTCCTATAATTATATTATCTTCTTGTTTATATATTTTGATGTGGATTTACATTTTTTACTCATAATATATTAATTGATTAATTCTCATTTCAATTTTATTATCTAATTTAGGGTTTCCCAGATAACTTTTACTTTTCTGAGACATATTCCGTACTCACCACTTATTTATTTTGTCGGGTTTATATAATTCACTTTGATATTTCATATCATCAATATTTTATATTCCTAATATTTAATGTTACATTTTATGTTATTATTCCAAAGATAATATGATTCTATGTAACCCAAGTGGTAAGGGATTCTTTCTCAATTTCCTTTCATTAAGTGATATTTTATTATTAAGAAACTCATTTCTTATTTATGATGTATAAATTTATCTTTGTCATATTTATGATTATTATTCAATATACATTAGATTTCTATTAAATTCCAATATTCCTTGTCTCATGAATATGATTATTACATAAAATTTATACAACTTTTATATACAGTGATTTGATGTACTTTTGAAATATTGATAAATATATATTCTTTAATCAATATGGATATCTATTAATATAGAATAATGTTTATGAATTAATTCTTATCAATCAAGACATGGGTAATTCATTGGATGTGATGTGATGGGTTGGGATAAAAATTGTGTTGCCTCTCGATGCATCGATTGATATCATTAGAAACAAATTAAGTTATCATTAAATGGGCTTATAATGTATGTAAACCCACGGTTTTAAACATTATATGAATGAGGAGATGGTGCTAATGAAATCATAGAGTCGATGATCATGAAGTCAAATATTTATAATTTCCTTCCATGAGAATTAAATTATTATTATCCATGAGATTAATTCATTTATTTTATCAATGGATTAAATTTTTAAAGATTTATTGATTACATTTAATAAGTTTTAATTTTTTAAGATTCCATATTGAATATTTATTGTTTACTCATGAAGGTTCTTTTGTACATAACCGTTACTATGAATTTGGCCAAATAATTTTAACTTTATTCTTTTACCTAGGATGCGAAAAGTGATATTATAAATAATTTATATATTTATACATTTTTTTATTCTATATAGAGTATAATTCCATTGTAATATAAAAAACATATAAGTATCCGGGTTTTCAAGACTGAAAAATTGATTGATCATTTAGTATTAGATCATCGGTATCTTTTACAATGTAATAATGTATCCACAGAATCTTTGTTACAAGATTTACGGTTATTGCTGTTTGTATATGCTCATTTTTATTAGGAACCTTGGGAACTACATTTTTTAAAACATTTATTAGGGAAGATAACCCTATGACTGATTTTGAAGATATGTCAATGAGTATGATATCATCCAATTTATTTGGTAAGGATCATGCATAACCTTTATTAAACCAAACACTTCTGGGTGGATACGATAAAAGATTAATTTGAAGGAACACATACTCTTTTTAAGGTTTTATGTTTTGGGAGTTTAAAATGATTAAAGAAATTTTTTGAGGCATTTATTGGAATAAAACCCTTGGTTTAGAATATGTTTTAATGATAAGGTTATTGGATGGATAATGAATTTATATTTTTTGGAAATTATATTAATTTTATTGATTATTGTTATTGTTAATAATATAAATTTTGTCAATGTAATAATATTAAAATAATATTAATTTATTTAATAGAAATATTGGTTGAATTTAAATCCAAAGTGGTTAAAAATTGATTTGAAAACTAATATTATATTTTAGGATGTCCATGATATTTTTGGGAATGTTATATGTAATATATTAATCCAATTTTCGAAAAAGGAAAATGTTCCTTCTAGGAGACAACCCTTTACATTTGAAAAGGTCGGGTGCCTCAAAACCACAACTAAATGGCGACAAGGGTGAATCACCAACCACTAGTCTACATGATTTCTTGGATAGTATGAAATTTTTTTACAGACTTTTTTTATAGAAAAAGATAAAAATTATTTTGGGAAGAATATAATAGGATCCAATATTTTCCTATTTTTATGATTTTGAGTTCAATAATGAAATTTTTGTAGATGTTTTGTTATGTGCATGTTTATATATGTTTTTGTTTTAGAAAAAATTATTATTTAAGAAGAATGTTATTATATTTTTTTGTGATCAAATTTTAAAGGTATGAAAAAAACTATGAGGATTAAACCTTCTCTAATATTGTGTATCTTATGGTTATTTGGGACCTATGATCATTTATTTGTGATATAATCAATTTTTTTATCATTATGTTGTTTTGGAAATGTAAAAGTAAGATGTGTTATCTATGCACATGATGGATAATAAATTTTCTGTATTATATTTCCTTTTTAAAATAATTTTAGTTTTTATATCCAAATATAAGATGAATATATTGATATTATTTCATCGATCTTATGATCTATTAGTAGATAGTTTTAGTTCTTATGAAAAAAAATTCATCATGAATACTTATCAGTTAGAGAATGGTTGATATTATGGTTGAAAATTGATTATAAGAAAAAATTATAGATGGAGACCAATTATATTTTGTTATATTTTTATCCTATATGGTAAATTATTTTTTTAACTCTTAGAAAAGGATATTGAAAAAAATATGTTATCCTATTGTTATCATTTCAAATGAATTCATGTATTTTTCACTAATAATATATTTATAGATTTATGGTCATTAATATTATCATAAACATGTTCTCTATGACTATATATTTGTCCTTGGGAATTATTTTTCTCTTAAATGTCCATATTTTTACATCTCACTAATGATATCCTATTTGGAAACCTTGATTTTTGGTTTCCATTGTATTTCATTTTCTCACTTTTTATGGTGAAATTTTATTAACTATCTCTATGATGTGGGTTTCCATAAAATAATGTTAAAATGTAAAACCATTTTTTATCAAGAATAAGTGAAAATTTTGAGGATCCAATTTAATTAATTGGGTAAATTTAACCAATTTAGATTTTCAAATAATAATATGATCGATTGCTTATATGAAACCCAACATTATCTTAAAAGAACCATTAAATATTACTATTCAAATATGAACATTATAACATTATCATTGTATTGGAATATATGAATATGAATAACTAAATTATGAATTATTTAAGAAGGTCTTAATAAATAATATTTCTGACCAATTCTTAGTAAATAAAATATTGAATTTTCTAGTAATTTAACTTTATTTTTAAAAAATATGTTTTCTTCAAAATGGGTTTCTATTGGTTTTTGTGAGTGAATAATAATATTATTTTTATCTATTTTAATAAAATTTATTTTATACAAATGATCATAATTTTTTTAATAATAATAGTAAAAAATCTTTTGGGGTATTTTTTTAGATTTCTCTATAATTATTGATTTACTCTGTGAAGAGTAAAAAATACCGATTATTATTGAAAACATTATTAATGACTCAAACATTTAAAATGAACCATTTAATATTTAAAATATTTTAAAAAATAGCTCTATTTTATTATTAAGAATTCAATTGTATTCTTCTAAACAATTTTTATGATTGAATTTTGTATAAAAACATTTTCTTACATAAAAAATCATTTTTCTTAAAAAATGATTTTCATTGAATTTTGTGTTTTTATTTTAAATTATTTATATCCACTTATATAAATTGGATCTGAAAAAAAATGAATTCAAATTTTGAATAATGTTGAGAATATTTTTTAATGTTTTCTTATTTATTTTTTTCAGTATGAATAGTAACCATACTAAATTATTGCAACTATGGTAAGGGTAAATCAATTAATTAATGTTAAAAAAGTATGATAAGGTCTATAAAATGACCCAAAAACATTCCATAATTTCAATGGATGTAATTATTTCATCCAAAATCATCCCATAGTATAATATAAAAGATTTAATTCCATTTGGATCTTATTTATATATATATATATTATTATTTATTAATAAGTCAAAATATATCATTCTCTGTGTTTTATTATCAATAAATTTCTTGTATTAGGATAAATGGAGAATATGATCAGTTATAAACTGTTGTTTTAAAGATAAATAATAGTTTTCATTATGTTAATTTATATATAATCTTTATTAATAATATAATTACCTTAAATTCTTACACAACACTCACAATGATTTAATTCAAATAAAAAAAATTTATGATTCAAAAAATATTTAAAATGATAAAATATAAATATATTAATTTATCCCAGGAAATTTTTTAAATCCATATGACATTATAGGGATGTTTTACCAAATTATATTCGAATTCACACCTAATATGGATGTGTTGAATGAGAAATTAAAGGATTAGTGTCCAAAATATTATTAATGGTATTTTATAATAAATAGTATATTATTAAGTGATAAAAATTTCATAAAAATATTATCTTTAGAAAAAGTATTTTTATATGGTTGGAAAAATAATCCATGATAAATTTATATGTCTTTTTTCATTTTATAGTACATTATTGAAATTTATAGGGAAGAAAATCATAATGTGACGGAAATTGTCAACAAAAATAACAGGGATCAAAAACTAAAATATAATGGTAAAATCATTATATTAAATTGAAAAAAAAAATATTGTACTATATTATTTCGATAAATACTAATCGTCTGTAAAAATAAAATTATTTTTACCAATTTTATTAAGAAATTTATTAATATGAATTTATTTATATTTGAAATTTCAGAAGTGTCTTTCCCCTCACTTATAAAAAGAGGGGTATACTATATTACATTCATCAAACATGAAATACATTTTTTGTATCCAATCACAAACCAAATCCCATACTTTCATACATATTCACATCCTTGAGTACCTATTTTGATCATAAATCCAATCTAAGAGGGATTTAGGTATAATCCTAAAGTGGTTTTCCGAAGAGGATCTATCATTATTAAGTGATCATTTTTTATTTATTTCTATATCAATGTCCCTAAAATATTATTAAACCATTAAAATATAATAAAATATAATAAAATAAATAAATCTAATATAAATATATATTATTATTTTAATGTAATGACCTTCACCCATCTCATCTTCCATCAAATATGAAACAAATTTTTCGTTCCTATGTATGGCAGACCACCACCTCACAAGACAATGTAATTAATTTTCCATCACCAATTATCATGATTGGATATAATGATGTATTTCATGTATATATAAAAAATTAATTGAAAATATATAACTATGTAAAATTAAAATATCACATATCACATTACCCTTCTAGTCATTGAAAAATGACAATTTCATTCTTTCATATGTGGGGACAAACATCTCTACAAAGTGATGTGATTCATTTTTCACCACCTCATCGCATGAACGGTACATACAGGATAATTTAATTAAATAATATTATATTTATGAAATAATTATCATAAAATAAATATAAAATAAATGTTTAATACCATTTTCACCACTGAATAATGGAAAATGTTACTCATTGTTATGTATTTCTTACCATCCATATGATTGAAACATAGTTCATCATCATAGAGATAATATTTTATTGGTTTTAATGTTATAAGTAATGTATAAAATTATAATTATGAAATGATTATTATTCAATATATGATGTAATAAAAACCTATTTTACCAAAGTCAACATACTGAATCTATTTTGAACATATGAAACAAATATCATCAAAATATCTGATGTGAACTCAATGGACTAAAGAATTTAACATATTATGTTAATAAATAAAATAAAATTTATATTAAATTTTAAAACATTAATTATTACGTTAATTAATCAACATATGGTTATTATTTGGGGAGATAATGATCGTATGTGATGAGTCGTACCCGAGGTAAGGGAATTCATAACATAATATTCGGTCAATGGGTTATACTTATACTTAATTAACTATGTCATTCCATTATTATGTGTGAAAGAAAATATAATTGTATTATCATATATTAATAGTTGTTTTTGCATATTTATATTTAATACACAAAATCACTTTATTTGTGAATTCTCACTTCAATGATGGGATCTTTGTGAGGACTTCACGTATTAATTTTAGTTCTGCGAGACATATGGGATACTAGACAATTATTTATTTTTCATGGTGTATATAATTTAATTTGATATATTATATCATAAAGCTTTTAAATTCATGGTATCTAATTTTTCAGTTGAATTCATTCTTTCATGGATATTACGATTTAAAGGATACCAATGAGGTAAGGGATTCCATATCAGTTTTCTCTTAATGAGCCATGATTTAATATTATGAACCTACATTATTTTATATGATGTATGTACATATCTTTGAAGTAATTATGATCAATATTTATTAGATATCTTATTTCCCTTAAATATCCATATTCCTTGTATCATGTATTTTATTATTTCGTTAAATCAATACAATTTTAATATACGAGGATTTGATTAACAATAGATAAATGATAAATATGTATTCTTTAATAAATACTAATATTTATTGATAATTCATTTTTGTAAAAATTTTCATTTATCATTTATCATTGGAATAATGAATTTTAAATGCAGTGATGGGTGGGGCTCAAAATTAAATTTCTTGAAGATTGTTTTGTAGGTCTCATGAGATAAATAAGTATGGTAACATTAAATTGGATTATGGTGTATTCATACCCATAATTTAAAATTTCCTCGTAACAATGACCAAATTATATAGATATGATGTTCTATGATTTCATAACGCCTAACAGGAAGCATTTCATTCCTTGTGAATTTAGTTATTATTTTCCATGAGATAACTACCTTGATATTATCCATGGCTGCATTTTATTCATGTTTTATTTATTAAATATAATATTTTTTCATTAATTTACCTTGAAATAATCATTATTCCTTATTTATTAATGATATAATCCACTTTATGTAACCCTTACAGAGTATTTGTGCCCATCCTTTAATTTTTTTTATTTTCCCCAATATATGAATAAAGAAATTATGTATGATATCAATGATTAAAGAACATTTTTATGCTATTAAATTTATATTTTCAATTTAATATTGATTTCATGAATGTATTTGTTTCTTCAATACTAAAAAAAGATCAATCCTTTAGAAGTGAATCACTTATACCTATCCCAATGTAATAAAGTAATCATTATCATTGGGTTACAAGAGTTGATATTGTTTATGAGTTCTTCCTGTAAGACACTAAAGATTCTTCATGAGGATGAAAAGTAATTAGAGACGGATAATTGTAAATTTATGATATTCTAATTATTTAATAGGATACATTATTTCTTCTTTATTTTTAGTTAGGTCATGGTTGGTTAATGATCGACGGGATTAGAGAGGTTTTGTAGGCTTAACTAGTATTTTAGAAATCTTGTGCCAAAACAATTGGAGAAACACGACGACACACAACAACATTCCACAATAGAGTTTTTTATGTCATTGTAATGGTGGTAGTTATGTCTTACCTTGTTTATTTAAGGCCTTATTTCAAATAAAGGTTGGATGTGTCACTATGATGTTTCTTAGTAGTGTTAGAGTTATAGAATTTGTCAATTATAGAAGTTAATAGGGGATACTCCATAGTGAGATAGACCATGATATATTTCTCTTAACCATTTCAGTTATATAAATCCATTCATTTTTAATTCATTTGTAATTAATCTACTTAATTAGGTTGCTATGAATTTAATTTTGGGGTTTAATTTCATTTTGGATTAATCCAAAGATTAAAAATTAATGAGTTGAAATGATATGTCCTTATAATGGGTATCTCACCTAGATTAAACCTCTAAAGACCACTATAAAAATACCTTCTTCCACCAGCTGGATGATTTATATCTAGAGGATTAATGTACTGATGATGATAATTTATTCCACAGTACCCTCTATATATCATAGTGGGTCCTATCTTATCATGATTCTATGATAGAGGGAACTCCAAACATCCTATTTGTATGGTGCATTCAATATTATACACCGTAGAACCCTGTTCCTATATCAGGGCTCTCTTCCCCATCTGAAATGTATCTCATAGTGTATCATTCCTGCATTATGGTGTCTATTCTTGCACACCCTCTACACATATTTATTTTCTCCTATGTTGTGGTGTTGTTTTCTAGGACACCCTTTGTGAAACAGGTGGAGCCTTGTGCCATAAAGGCTCTAGAATTTTCTTGAAGATATTCTAGTATAGATTTCAGTTATTCTAATTTTGAAACCTCTGTAATAAATTATTCTACCCTTTTTTTATTGTAATCCTCACCTTAATATGTTTCTTTTGGCATGATTGATTGGACTATCCTAGAAATCTCAAAAAGATAAATTGGTTTGGTTGGTGTATTCTCGTGGGTCAGATATCGAAACCTTTAACAAAACATGAATTGAATTTCAATTAATTGTGGTATTATTTTCATACCTCGTTGGATATATTTTACACATGTTTCCATACTATGATTTATGTTTTGTATTATTGGATATAATTATTGATTTTTCTTGAATGTAGCTGTTTGTCTAACCCGTGGGGTCCTTTGTGATGTTTGATTCCATGAGTGATACAAGTGTGTATTATTTACATGTTTGACTGTGATCACCTGATTTTATTTATATTTTTATACACTCATGGTGATATGTTATGACTTCCTATGTGGTCACTATGTATGTGTTTTCCCCAACCTTGGTGGTTTTGAGTGGTAATTGAGACTAGTATGCCGTCATGATATATGAATCCTTTAGAGGGGGAGTGAGATGACTTATGGTTATGGAGATGAGTGACCTAATCCTATATTGGAGGAAAATGGTAGCTAGGGTGTCATTTTTAGCCTTCACTCAATGTATCGAAGAAATTTTCATGCTTTATGCACCATAATGTAGCTTGGTCTATTTGAGTTCTGAATCTTATCAACTAAAGGATGTTCAGAGACATAGTCCCCTTGAAGGTTATATGACCCTAGGATTCATGTTCACAACAAATTATGAGGCAACCACGCTAGTTCTAGTTATAGTATTTACAAAACCATCCACTATTATTCTATCATGGATAAGAATCATGGATGGTTGGTGGTTCATTCTATCTTGGTTAGAAAAAAAATCTCAATTTTTGATTTTACTACTATTCATGTTATATATTTATTAATATATTTCATGCACTTTTTATAATTGAGAAAATTTGTTTCATGAAACATTGGTGGTCTCCTACTATGTCTTGTACTCAAACCATACATGTGAATTTTGATTCACTTTTATATTTACTAAAAGGTCATATGAAGGTCAAGGGGGATGTAATGGACGACTGAGTGGATGAGGATAGAGATAGAAGTGGATCCGGATTGACACTATTAGAACCCATAATTATTTCAATATTTATATATTTTTATTAAAATGGAAATGCTTTGCACGTTGATGGATTTTTTTATTTATATAACATATATTCCATTTTTTTAGTTTCACATTATTACACTGATGATTTGATAATTTATTTAATTTTATTATAAATCTTATAAAATGATACATAGGGTATAACCTCCTAATTGATTAACTCATACTCTCACTACTATTCAGTAGCATCATTTATACATGGAGGAACTCATGAGGTTATTGTCACATCATCTTGATCCTAGTGGTTTGTGTTGGGATGTTACAATTATATACCGTATAGTCATGGATTTAAACCATGGATATATAATAAATAATAGTAAAATACCTACTAAGTATGATTTGAATTTATTTTCATACTTCTAAAGAGAAATATCATTATTGAATTATTCCTCTCTAGAATATATCTTTAATTGAAACTTAATTTTCATATTGGTTTCCTAATTTTATATTCCTTCTCAAGGGAATCATTCTTTGTCTACATTTTGAGAAATTATAACCTCCAAAATTGAGATGCACAAACAACATCATTGTTGGGTTATGAGTAACCTAAAGAGTGTCCCCTAATATCCAAATCATATAAACTATCACTATGGGTTTACTTTAGTAAGGGATAATGATTTCCTCACTAATAACAAAAAACTATAAATTTTATATTCTAAAAAATATTCTGCCTGCACCATTTTATTATTTTATGATGAAAATTTATTCCCCATTTATAAATATATAACCCTTATTCTAAAAACTAACTTATATTAATAAATAATGATCTTATTCTAAGAAAACACCCATTTAGGTACTATTCATGTATTCAAATTATAGAACTTTCATGTGGATTTTGATCAATGTATAGGTTTTTTTGGATTTTATTTTTATAGATAATAGCTAATTCTATTAAGAAATTTTATGTACCTCAAAAAAATTGAATAAACTATCTATTTATATTGTAATTTCAAATTACTCAAGATTTTTGAATTATGACCTATAATAATTTTGTTATCTATTGTTTAAATGGCACAAGTATGACAAGATATAGCTCATGTGGTGTCCTCTAGATCATCCAGGATCCAATACTGTAATTATACATATGATATATGTATAATATCATAAAAATAATGTTTCATATAATATATAAAATAATTGCATTATATAAAGTAATATAATTAATTATTTGTAAATAATAAATTCATCATTATTTGCTTAAATATCGAATTGTGGTTGGTGTAAATAATTTTAGTCATTCATGTGGTTCCCCAGACTTACACTCTAGAATCAATTTTCAATAAAAACTAATTTAAAATTATTATTTAATACCAGTTAAATATTCTAATATATTATTATCTAATAATTTGTGGGATTAAAGAAAATACTATAATACCTATATTATGATTATTGTTATTATTTATTGATATAGATAATTTAGATCGATCATAAACAAACAACTATCATGTCTTTCCCATCTAATGAACATTTTCTACACTATATATGAAACTACATAATCCATAATAATTCTTCAATATCTCCCATAAATTCTATACACAATATATATTTTTGGGCACATCATATAAATTACATTTCAACATAACAAAAATATTTAGAAATGTAAGAAGAGAGATATCAAAATATTAATATAGGAAATCATATAATAGAAGATATTATGGAATGAATAATATGGTGGAAATAAATTTAAATCAAAAATATTATAAAACTAAACAAATTATACGAAAATAATTCAATGGATGACAAAACATTGTAAAAGATCACAAATAGATAAAAAATTAAATTCAAAATAATGGAAATCATAACTATAGACATCTTTTAGAATTGAGGATTCTAAAATGACATCATTATTTCCATCAATGATATGATCGAGACATTTTTTCATGGTTATAGATGAGACATCATGCTTCCTTGGGTTGGAAAACACCAAATCACAAAACCATTTGTCTATTATTAAAAATTGATTCATCAAGGGGATATGTATTATTAGGGCCCACCAATAAAATCATTAAGTCAAAATAATTCACCATATTATAGTTATAAATATAAATAAAATTATTAATCAACATTCCTTAGTAATTGATAAACATATGAATTAAGCAATAAACATATGGGACATCAATATTTTCTAGTAAATAAATAATTTTAACTCATCATGGGAAATAAGGTGTATGTTGAGAAAATAAAAATCTCAAGTGTCAAATAATTAGTTCTAAAAGATATTTACATATATGAACAACAGGTTAGTAATAAGAACACTTTGAATTGTATCATGAAATAAATTCATTGGAATATAAATCAAGTCTCTAATAGAGGTTGATTTGGAAATGAAAAGGAAGAGACGAATAATTTCTTTTATAGAGATTTCATTCATATAATTGTATAAGAGGCCAAATAAGTAGGAAATAAACTTAATAAATTCTTTGTGTGTAGATGAAGAAATTCTTAAATTCTTTTAGTCAATACGGCCAGAAAAGAGGAGGATTATGGAATGAAAAACAATAGGTAGTGATAGTTTTCATACAATTGTAAAATAACGAGTCAAGGGGAAAATGAAATAGTGACAAGACATGTAAAAACATCCAGAATAATATAGTAAAAATTAGTCTTAAATTTTTTAGAAATAGAATGTATAAAAATATCCTAGATGAAATATCTTTCAAAAACAATTCTGATATGAAATTGATATTGAAGAATAAACACTTACGATAATAATAACGAATGAAATAAAAAGAACAAAGAAGAGTTATAATAAATAGAAATTAAAATTTCATTAAAATTAATATATTAAATATAAATTAATTAAATAATTTAGTTTATTAACCATATAAAATAATCAATCGTGTTAAATATGAAACAAATCTCATGAAATTAAATACGTGATAAAGAACTAATTACCTTATTTTCCCACTCAGTCAAATACATTGTAACCTCCCATAAAATAAACATTAACATCTTAATATTCAATTACATAACCTTATTCAAATAAGTTATATTTTATATACTTCATTTTTAATCGTTTATTAGTGATATATTCATTTGGTATTTATTATTTTTACTATCGAGTGTTGTTAACAATAATTGTTTCATACAAGATTTGTGATGTCACTTTTGGTACAAATTAATTGATATAAAGTTCATAAGACATATATAACAAATATTACTATAATAGATAACATATATTGTCTTATAAATAACTAATATCATCTCATTAGTGATTTAGGTAATTTTTCTAAAAATTGAACTAGTGTCATCTATTTCAGTAATTTTAGAGAACAAAGCTGATATTTTACTAATAATTTAAATACTTAATATAACCCTTCCTTATCAATAAAAATCATAATTTTATTATTATATTATAAAAATATTAGTATTAAATTTTCCATATTCAACCATGATAGAGTTTTATAGAATTTTTCAGGTCGACGGTTATACTGACCCAAACATGAACAGACATGTTAAATTGGTGATTATGGTCATCAAAGGGATTTATTTTCGAATCATATCATTATTAAAGAATAATAATTATTTAAATTAGATATTTTAAATTTTTTATAATATTTTATTAGTGATGAAAAAAATAAGAATAAAATTAATATGTGTCACTTGGTAGAGGTGGTTGTGTGCAAAATGCATGATTAATGATTCTTTTTTCCAAAGGAATGAGAGTGAATGGGTGTGAAAAAATACCTTTATGATAATAATTTTAATATATTGTTCAATTTTATTCCTCCATTCCAAACTTATATCCAGGGAATATATTTGGGTGTGAAAAATAGTAAATATCATTTCTTGGAGGCGGTAAAATGGCAAAACACACGATCAACATTCTCTTTTTTCCGACATGATGGAAAAGAATAAATAAGCATTGTTTAATTAATATAATAATACTCAATATCATAATGATAATAATTTTATTTCATTATTATGGGTTAGTTTTTTTTGTGAATGAAATATTAATATTAAAAGGATAAGGATTAAGTAAAACACATATTGGCACCTCCAATATCTTCTAGAATGTCTCTTACAAACGAAAGGAATAAGATTACATACAGAGACCATGTGAATTATATAGGGTAATGGAATTATATTCGAGGATAATTTGGTATGGTTCAATGAAATTTTAATGGTATGTGAAACTTTTAGAGGATGTATGTTATCATATTTTATAAGTGAAGAAATGGACACCTTTTTAAACTCTTAATAAATTTTCAATAATAAAATGATTCCATTAGAGGTTCACTGTTTTCAAAAGTTGGAGATCAAATTTTTTTGGGTGAAATAATTTTGATAAATCATCAACCACTAATATTCACACATGTTTAAACATTTTTCAAATAATTTACCATTTCTTTTATTTTACCATTTACGGTTTTTTCACGGTAACTATCATTTACAGAAGTAATTTCATATATTTTTATTATTATTTATATGTTCTTATTACCTAATTTATTACATAATTATCTCAAATATTATTTCTATTTTATCAAATAAAAATTAATTTTACTTCAAACACATGTCACACATTAAACACATTTTTAGAGAAATTGTATTTTTATGCTTATAACTTATGAGTAGGATAAATTTCAATGTATTTTATTTTCACAATAAAAATTGTTTTTTTATTATAAATAAAAAATTGATCTAAATTTAAGAAACAAACATAAATTTACAAAGGTTAATCTTAAATAAAATAAATGACAAAAAGTATTTTTATTTTGAAAATATTACTCATATTCATAGAATGATAAACATAATCTTTAAAAAGACTGAATTGTTTTAAAAAATTCGTATTTTTACTCCTAGAAACAGTTTTAAACCTGAATTTTTTTTATTAGTATCTAAATTTGACTTATTTCTTGATATATATGTAAATATTATGGGATTAGTAAAAAATATAATTTTCACTAGTCAAATAAAATATAATTATTTTTAAAAAGTCATAAAAATATTCTTTATAAAACACTGATATGATAAATCTAAAATAAATTAGTCTTTCAAATTAAAATTCAAAATATTAGGAATTAATATTTTAAATAAAAATATAAAATATAATTGAGATCATTTTCACTAAAAAATAAAATTGTAAAAATATTAATTATTCTTAATCATATTTACAATAAATTAATAATAAACTTTTCTGTTATCATATTATTTATACAAATATTATATTTCACCTATAATATATTTAGTATCATAAAATAGTGTTCATGAACTACACTTTTTGAAGTATTCCCTTTTAAAGCATGAGTCGGTCATTATTAGTTAATTCGCTACACTAATTTATTATTATAAATGCATTAGTGTTAATAATGATCATTAATTTTATTCATAAATATATTTTAAAAAATTTATAGTATAATTTCATGCCTAAATTTTATGCCTATGTTTAAAAATTTATATAACATATCTCAGTTTCATTTGGTTTGGAGTTGTGTGTAAACCATACTATTAAACGCATTAGGTTTTTATTGGAAAATATAATTTGTTATCTATGGGTTCTACATTCCCCCTATAAATAAATTTCAACATTTTAATTTTTATTTTAACCCAATAATAAAATTTGATATGGGTATCTAAAAATAGGTATAACGTAAGATATATTTTTCAAATGAGGCTCATCTATTTATATCAAAGGTATGGATATAAAAAACTATTTCCCATAATCATGAAAACATATTTCATCATTTTACCTCCACAACATGATGCTATATTCCATCATTCTCCACACACAAAGAATTTTCTAGTTCCTTAGTGATATTACCAAGGATACCACTTTACACATTCATAAAATGTAAGAACATGAATATTTTTCCTTCATATTCTTTATCACATGAACATCCCTAAGGCATCATCCTTCACTTATTTGGATAATGCCGAAATTTGAATATATTCCTAGTTTTAAAAATAATATTATATAGTTGGTTTGGAATAATCAAGATACATCTCACTTTAGTTATTATCCTCATTGGTTACATATTTGGACAATATCCACATTTTCGATGGAACTCATATTTAACATGATTCCATTGGGATTTATCCATTAATAAACCCAAATGATATTATCATTGAAGATAAAAAACTAACACCATAATATAATTTTTTTTCATGATAATTTTAACCTCAAAATGTCCCACACCTAGAAATTATTATATTATTATTCATTTCAACCCATATCCTTATTGTTTGTATATAGATTTCTTTAGGTTGGTTTCTCTGAAATTCCATAAACTAATTGTATAACATTATAAATCCTTCATATAGGATTTTCAATATAATTTTATAATCCAAATCATATCCTTCAGGACTGTTTAGATAGGTGTGTAGTCATATAACCACTCATCTTTCACTAGAATAAATAATGACTTCAAACACAATAATACCATTTTTATGAAATTAAACCGAGGCACATCTTTTCTATAGCAACATCCTCTTACCAATATCTATATAGGGATGTAATTTGTAGAAATCCCACACAATATATACATCTAAAAACATTTGGATGTTATGAAATACATAGATCCATACCTAGGGATCTCTCTAATTTTCTATCATCATTTCCTCCAAGAAACATATATAATTAAAAATGTATTCAATAAACCTAAAAGTATATTTATACATAAGATATTATAATTAACCTTAAACATAATAACACATTATGGTATGTACAACACCTATATTATCACCAACTGAATTATTATCCTTTAAAGTTTTCTAAACCATGGACTAATTTCAATTTTGATTCCTTGAATAAACACTCATGTATCTAATATTGATAAAACATACATTAAAAAATATTTTTTACTCCAACTAAATATTTCAAGATATTAATCTCCCATTATTAATTTAGGTACATAAAATATTACATTATATACTTTCATGTGACCTTTAAGGTTTAGAGATTTAGAGAATTTTCGATAAATAATAAACCGATAAATATCATGAATGTCTCAAATAATGTATATTTCCCATTATATTATAAACTACCTAATAAATAATAAATATTCAAAATATACAACAAATTCACCACACAATATAATCTTACAAAAAAATCATATGTATTACATTTCATCGTAATTTGGGGAATTGAAACATAAGGAAGGTGATATAAAATTATAAATAATGAAAAACATATCATAGAATCTATCATGGAATTAAATATTTATAATTATTAAATAAGAGTAAAATAATTCCATATAAAAGAACACGTGATCTTGAAACAAATCCATGGATGAAATAACAACATAGATAATAACATGGATATGAATAGCTGAATTTATAGGGATGGAATGCATAACTCGAGTAATATTGTGTCCCCATGGACTCAAACAATAAAAAATTGTTTTAATTATGTCTATATACAATAAATCATTCTTTTTATCAAGGTTGCCACAAAAACATTATGCTTGTATTGGGTAGGAACAAAACAAATACCCAATTTTTTGTCTCTTAAGTCCAACTAATGCCTTGAGGGGATATATAATACTACCCCTATCCCATATTATATTTAATTATCCTGGATTCACTATATGACATATAATATTATTATTACAATTCATAATCGACATAACATAGGAATCAATAATCATTTATATTGAGAATTTACCATATAGAACGTCAATACTTTCCTATTGAAACAATAGTCATAAGTTATTCCGATAATGAAATTAAAAGGTTAATAAATACATGGACCAAGTGTAAAACATGGAGTGAGAAAATTTATTGAAATATATGAATAACTCCTCCACAAGAATAACACTTTTACTAGTGTCATATAGGAATGTAATTGGAATAAAAATAAAGCCTAAAATAGAGGATGATTTTCCATTAAATAGCTAGTGATAGATCATTTATCTTATAGAGATTTGATTTAATATTATTTAAAGGTTTATATATTAGTATTAAATGAACATAATGAATTATTTAGGCACATAAAATTGACATTAATAAGCACATATAGTCATAAAAAAAATAATCCTCGACCAAAATGAAGAGGCTGGGTCAATTTCCTTAAAAATGATTAACATTGAGTCGAGGGGGAAATTAAATAGTAATAATACATATAAAAACAAATTAATAATAGAGGATAATAAAATTATGGGTGGTTTTATAAGGAAATACAATAAAAATTCCCTTGATGTAATATTTTTTAAAAAATACCCTTGATTTGAAATTTAGATTACATAAGAAACCCTCATAGTAATGGTAACTAAAGAAATAAAAAGAACATTTGGGGGTTTATAATAAATGGAAAATAATATTTAATAAAATAAAATATATTAATAATTAATGAAGTTACTTGTTTATTATATATATTATTTAAAATAAATAATAGTATGGAGAATCAAATATGTATATTAATATTAAATTTGAGACAAATAACTCTTCACCCGTTTTCCCATATTTTTTATTGCACACTAGACAATGGTACTACAAACATAACTATTATAATATAATATTTCATAACCCTATGAAAGTACTCTATCTTTTATATTATTCATTTATTATCATTTATTATTGATATATAAATTATTTTGAGCTTATTTTAACCATCGGGTGTTACTAACTTTAATTATTTAATGCTTGCTTTATGATGTCTATAATGGTTAAAATTATTAAACAAAAATGTCATAATTAATAGATAATTAAATATAATGGAATATATAAATAAAATTATCTTATATATCTCTTATCTCATTTGATAATTGTTTTGGTTATTCTATATGAAAATTGGATCATTGATGGCTTATTTTGGTAATTTTCCTGAACATAGATGATATTTAATTAATATATTTAAAAATAATATAATACTTATAAACTATTAAAAATAATTATTTGATTATTTAATAATATATATATATATATTTATATACATTTGTTTCTATAGTAACTGATGAGAGTTATTTAGTACATTGCTCATGTCTGTGGTTGGAGAGACCAAACACGAACATACAGAAATTAAAGTTTGATTACGGTGTTGAAAATTGACTATTTTATAATAATATATTTATTATATAATTTTAATGATATTTTATGGTTACTTTTATTTTTTTAAATGTAATATTTATATATTTTAGTATATATGAATTAAAATTTATGAAAATGACACATGTTTCATCGTGGAGGTTGTAATCTGCAAAACACACAGTTAACACTTTTCATTTTACAATGAATGAGAGTGAATGAATGTGGTTTATAATTGAATATTAATATTAATAATTATATTATATAATAAAATTTATAGTTCAATTTTATCTTTAACATTTATGATAGCTGGAAGTGAATAATGAAAGACTTCACTTCATAGATGTGGTAGTCCGTACAGACGCACGATCAATGATATTTTTTTTCATACTACATAGAAAGGAATAAAATAATTTTTAACATTTATATAGTAACACATAAATATACTAATGATTATAATTTCATTATATTAATATTTTTTTATAGTTTTAGAAGAAAAATAATGAGATTAAATAATATGGATTCAGTAATACAGACCTGCTGACCATAACCATTCTATTTGAAAATATCCTTGGATCGAAATGGATTATGATAACATATAGTTTCTAGGTGATTTATGAAAATAAATTGACCTATAAGAGAATAATTTTGGGTTCGTATTAAATGAAATTTGGATGGGTATGTGTAACATCGAGAGGGAGGAATTTATCCACTTTTATAAGTGATGAAAAGGGAACTTTGGGGAACACACATTATTTTTCAACAGTGGAATGATACTATTCATTGGTGAATGGTTCTAAAATTGATAAATATTGGATATTTAGGTTATATATGGTATAAGAATCTTATATTATTAATTTTAACATATTATTTTAAAAAATTAAATTCATTTACGATTTGTCCTTTCACATTTTATCCATTTTTAGTTTTACTATGGCAACTAATTTTTTCTAATGTAGTTTAAATTTAACACCTCATCATAAAAGGGTTATTATTAACATATTTACACCAACTAATTAAAATTTTGAGATCCATTTCCCTGAATAAAATGTATAAGTTTAATAAAAGTTATTTTTAACTTCACCGTATGTAACATGTAAATAACTATTCTAAAAAAATTGTATTTAAAAGCATAAAATTTATGTGTATGATAAAATTATCAATGTATTTTTTTTCATTATTTAAAATTTTTTATTATAAAATAATATGTATTTTTTTCAAAGAATATAAAAATTTAATTTTAACAAAATATTATTTAAAAAAAATTAAAAAAATAAATAGTTTCTTTTATTTAAAAATAATAATAGTGGTCATAAAAGTCAAACATCGGTTTTATAAATTTACAAAAGTATTTTAAAATTAATAGTTTTACCCCAAAATTAAATATATGATAAAAAAAATTTGTAATAAATTATTATTCTAGTCTTACTTATTTATATGTCACTAAATGCTATGAATTTATTAAAAACAAAATTTTCACTATTCTCCTAAAAGATAATTTTTTTTGATATATACTACAATTTAATCAAACTATTATATATATATATGATTAATCTAAAATTGAAATTTATCTTAAAAAAATAATATTATATAATACTATAAATTATCTGTTCATTAAAAATATAAAAATGTAATGAAAACCATTATCATAACAAAATAATTTTTAAAATATTATGTATTATTATTCTTTTTTTTATGTCAATTACTAATAAATCATAGTGTTAACATATTATTAACCTAAATAATATATTTTAACTATACTATATTTAGTTCCTAAAATAAAACATATAAATGAAATCATATAAGCATTTCATTATGAATTATAAATTAATCATTATTAGTTACATAGTTATAATAATTAAATTTCACTAGATCCTTAGTTTTATTAATATCCTTTATTACTATTTATATATATTTCATAATGTGGTTACATCTGTTTTGAAGATCCTATTCTATAGTTATATTTTAAAAGTGATATATCATTTTTTTTGTTCGGTGTTGCATCTAAACCGAGCTATTGAACACATTTGATTTCTAAAAGAAAGTTGTAATTTATTTTTATGTTGTGCCACAAATCACATGTATGTTTACAGTTTTATTGATGATTTATTTTCCTCACACATGATCTATTATTATTAATTATTCGTTATTTTCATATTAATACATTGTTATTTATGAATTTGTACCTAGTTATCGATGTATTAAACATAATGATTTTTTATCTTCTAAGAATACAATAATAGTTAGGAATTATCTTGTGATATGTGATTTGATATGTAAAAGTATTTATATCATAGTAGATTAATGAATATTTGTTCATTACAAAATGAATTTTTTAATTTTCAAGGATATAAAAATATTTTTTTGTTATTTTTTTAAAAAATGAGTCCTGGTATATGATGATACTTATGAGGCATTACAATATATTTGAGAATTATATTTTGAATAAGGATCCATATAGCATTGGATAGGTCTCAGGATTTTTTTCACATATTATAGATTTTGAATTCATTTTTATTCTATGGTATGAGGTATGTTTTGGATTTAATGTAGTTGTAGATAGTTTGATCAATTAAGCGGGTTTCATTGAGTGTCTATGAGTTAGAATCATGAATATTTCTTATGAGGTTTAATGTGTTTATGGGAGAAATACTTATAATTTTTCCCCTTCTTATTAAGCCTACAAATTAAGGGAAATTTTTAAAAGACTCATCATGATACTACTTTAAGGAGTGATTATTGAATACAAGTGCTTATTATTTTTATAATCATTATGTATTATTCACTTCAAGGATACTATTTATAGATACAAAGGCATGTAAGGAGAAGTAAAAAACATAGGTTGATTATACTAATAAGAAAATTGACTGTTTTGTGATTTTGTAATTTTAATCCAATTGAAAAACCATTTTTAGTTAGGTTATTTATGTCCTTGTGATTTTTTATGACTGGATTTCTGTTGTGGGATTGAGATCTTTGGATATTGAAAATGTAATAATGATATCCAATTATTTAAAAAATAAATTAGAATTCTTATAATATTTTATACACCATTATAATATAAATACTAGACAATGACATATGTGAATAATAGATTTCATGGGTCTAGAATGTTGAGGTGGTAGATAATATTTCATATTTGGATCTTATCCCATAAAAAATCATAATGCTAGTGGACACGAGATCATGGTTATGTATAAGAAAAACGATGCAATGATCATTGGGATGTTAGGTATTATACAACCTGTTATGATTGGTTTAACATATTTACCCAAGGCATGTGGTTTTTAGTGTTCTTACATTCTGAATATGCATAACATAAGTTAATAGTTTCTCATTATTAGTAGGAATATTTTTTTGTAGTGATTTTAAATATTTCAGTTTTTAGTTTTTTTTAATGTTAGTGGGTAGTGGTAGTGTTAAACACCAAAAACCCCTTTGACCTACAGTAAATATTTTGAAGTGGGTTAATTGAGTTATTATGAGAAGAATTCTTATTTCCCAGTGTTTATGCAATGATTCATACTATGATTATGAGTTTTTTTAGGATATAGAGACATGGTTAATCTTAAGGTAGAGAGCCCCATTATGTATTAAAATGCATCATTTCTCATGTGTTAAGTAAAACAATTGTCAATTGTGTTAGAACTTTTACTTTATATTACAATTTATAATGAATTAGGTTATACTCATTAGATATAGTATTTCATAATTTCAATGATTACTAGTCTATTTAATAATTTATATAATCATTAAGAGATATTACTAAGAATATAGAAAATGGGGTATTTTATAAAAAAACAAAATTTGTATATTAACCAATAATCCTAACTGTTATTTTGTATTTTTAGTACATACCTAGTTTAGAATTCACTTATTCATTAATTTGATAGGTAATTTTGATGAATGTGTATGTTTTTTAGGATATGGTGATAATAGTATTCTGGAACTAATGAATGAAAGAGTGTGTTAAATGTTAAATTGAATATGAGAGTTAATGATTTTTTTCAAAGAATTTTTCAAGAAAAGTCCAATGTCTCATTTTATACGTTAAAACCAAGATGTTAACTAGGTTTAATTGGATTCAATAATCAAGAGATCATGAGTTTCATAGGTTTAAATCATTTACTTTGTTTATCAATGGATTCTAAAAATGCGTTAATGTTCATTATATATATTTTTTGTTCAAAACTAATTTTGTGGAGTATCAATTAAAATATTTCTCATTATTATGGGATTCATGAATTTTGTTTTTCATCAGATATATTATTTACAGTATAGATGATAAGAATCATGACAATGGGTGGTAGGACATGTAGAGGGTAGGTAATTCTAAAATTAATAATTATAACTTGTTTTGTCTCCTAGGAACTCTATGGGAGATGATAAATTTGATTCATTAATAGAAGTGAAATATATAAATGCATTGTGGGTAATTATTTCAGAAGAAAATTAATATGGTGTGATGTATATAGTGACTTCTTCCCTGAAATTTAGGTGGAAAATGATTAAACAGGAATCTAACTAAATAATCTAGAAAAGTGGTTCTTTTCATTTTATGTTTCAATGTTGTTATTTCACATTATATTATATAATTTTATGTTTTTATAGAAGTTTGGGTGATTTTTAAGGGATATAAAATATTTAGAGTTGGATGGGGATGCATAATTTTTTTTACTACAGACACAATTTGTACATGATGTGTGATCTAGATATGTGGTGGCCAAAGAGGAAAATTGGGTACATGAAAACCTTGTAATGGGATCCCTGTAACCTAAAATTTAGTTTTATATTTTGAAATTAAATTAATTTTAATTTTAATTTTAAATCTAAATATTTCCCATACTCATCATTTGTTTAACTATAATAAATGTGTTAGATTCCCCCTCCTCCATTCTCCCAAATCCTCTTCAAAATCGATCTAATATATTGAGATTTCAATCATTAATATGTCTAATGCAATTGAGTCATAGATGTGACATTTCACTTCCTATCCATATTCATTCATATTTTTATATATATCTTTAATGCCTATACATAAAATCCATATTGTGTGGGTTTCCTTATACACATTTTATTTTATCCATTTGATGTAGAATCATCTAGTAATGTCAGTTTACCTACTCTTTCAAGTCAAGGGTAGGTGTTCCCTTTTATTCTAATTAGTTTATATATATTTTCATGTATAATTTAAATAAAATCTTGGGTAGGTGAGTGTGTTTTACCTAATAATTGTTTGATATGTCAAGGAATGCTTTATTAAGTTTGAGTAGTGCCTCATAAGACATGGTTAGATGTTCCACATACTGTGAATCATGAATTAATCATTGTTTATATATTTTTATATAGTATGAGAGATGTAAATATAATGATTTAGGCCTTTTAAATGGGGTTAATCATTCAATTATGTATTTTAAATAATTATTTGGTTCTATATAATTTTGATGAATGTAAAACATATGGTGTATTGGTTATTAAATTATGATTTCATTCTCTTTTTATTGTTCTTTAATTCCTTCTAAATTATATTTTTATTAAATTTATAGAAAATCTGATTTGAAATTTTGAATGAGAACCCAAATATACAAAGAGGTATAAGAAATTTAATATTTAAATAAAAAAACCAAACCATTTAAATATTACAAAAAATGACTAGACCCATGAACCTTGTGTAGACTCTTGATGATAAATGGTTTACTCTACTCCATTATCCCTCAATGAATCACTTGGGTGAAATTTTATATTTTCCCATTTCCTAAATTTTTCATACAAACATATCTTTCCTATAATGAACACACGAATGATAATAATATTTTTAGTGTTAATACATTCTCAAGTGGCTTTATTAGTTTTGAATTCAATCTCTCTAGTATAAATCATTCCACTATCAATCTCTGAAATGGTAATGATAAATTTATATTCCATTATATTATCCAAAGATTACATCGGTATGTTCATGTCTATATTTCAGGTGGAATATTCATTTGTATTAATTATTACACTGCCTCCTTTTTCAAAAAATTATTGATCACTAAAAAGATGGAAAATGGCTATAATTCCCTCATTTAGTCCATGTTTTTCCCATGCTCGGAATATTATCACATTTTTTGAAAGAATATATTATTTTGATTATGTATAATTCCTTTTATCTCTTTCCATATTAATTTTTTAAGGTAAACTCGTGGTCATATTAGACTTATCAATCCCCTTAAATATAATACTCTCATTATTTTTAGTCTCAATACCCTTACATATTGATCTTGTAAAAATTGGTGTAGGTAGCTTGTAATAGTTATTGTACTGCCATTTTTATGTCCTTATTTTTCTAGAATCCCTCCCTAGTCTAACCCCAATTAATTTCAATTTTAGAATCCTAAATAGAGATATTTTTTTCTTATAATAGTTACTTTCTTTTAGAAGATATCAATGAAGCAACATCAATGACATTACCATCCACTTATGATATATCTACAATAATAGCTTCCTCGTATTCAAATTAAACTAGGGAATATTCCACTATCTCCTCTCATTCTGTGTAGACCATATGATTTTCTTCTATTATTTCACCTTATTACACCCCCCATTTCCCCTTTCAACCACCTTTAGGTTTCCCAAAACAAATATATAATAAAATTTAGAATGATATACATTACTAAAATATTGGTTGTAGAACGTACATTGTTATATCAATATATTATGCTTTCTATATAATATTAATGTTTGGACATCATAATATACATCACCAATAGAAATAAACAATATTTATGAAATCAATTATCTAAATAAATCCACCATAAAAAGCAAATTTTTTATAGTGGGACTTAAAGAAATACCAGGATAACGTGATGCGTGCTTAACATTCAGAGCTTTAAGAAACTGACTAACGTATCCGGAAAACATATTTTCACCATTCATATCTCATCCATATACCTTTTTCTATACCTTAATATTAGTATTTTCATATTTAAGATTCATTTCTAAGATTATAAATATATTAAACACATATTAATCATGGGATTTAGAATGTTACTTATTCCAAGTTGGTAAGATACCATGCAGAACATAAAAAATCTACAGGAGCATACCGATATGAAATTTGGTAGAAACGTGGGTAGATATAATTACAAATATTTCCATCTTGGTTTTCTAATAATTCCTTCATTTTAATTTCCCATATAGAGTATGTAGTAACTAGACTAGATCTAGTTGATCCACACATACATATGACACCAAAAAGAAAATTTATAGCAAAGGGAATTTATCTAAATGAATATATCATAATATGCCACCAGTGATATTTTTTAGTATAGAACAATTTTTTTCATAAGAAACAACCATAATCCATGGACTTGATTAAAAATATTTTTTTATAGACAGTAGTCCCTTTCAATCTCCATCTAGATAAATTTCATTGTCATATTCAAAATATCAACTATAATATAGATTTTATGAGTAATGTGATGATAGTGTGAATGAGTCCTATTATCGGTGTAAGGAGAATTTACCAAAAAAAATTCCAAGAATCATGGGGATCATAAAGTATTTTAAAGGAAGAGGTAATATAGGTATATAACCCCATATTATCATGTTAGGAGGATCCTATATCAATTCAAAATCATTGGACCATAAAACTAATAATTACTGAATGACATTGAGGATGTGTAATGAATTGGATTAAGATAAAATTAGGTCATTCTATAACATGAAATAAATTAATAAATAGTGAAAATATAGGTTACATGTAGTCCATATTTCATAAAAAAAAATTGATTCAAACTAAAACCTATGAAAAGGGTTAATTTATTGATGTAATTTACCAAATCAAGACACCAAATATATAACTAGGGGTTTTAATGAATGTATAAATCATAGAGAAGAAATTAGAATCTTCGGTTTAATAATTAATTAATTTCTATTTTAATGACTTACTAATGAAATTACTACAATTTTAAATGCATTTTAGATTCATAATACAAGTATAACCGAACATTTTATGTTTTTCAAGAGTAATATTTGAAACACTATTAATGTAAGTTAACTAATATTAAATAATATGTTATGTTTGGTGAAATATTATTGGGAAAAATTTTCTATTTGTTTTTAGAAAATAATATTTTAGTAATCGCAAAAGTGGTTGATGTCGATTGAAATTAGATTATAAAATTATATGTCCAATTATACAGTGTGGAACTTAATGTAGGTAATGTTTAATGTAAAGGGTGTAACAATACCATTATTCATAATGTATATTTTAATGGAGTTATCCAAGAATTACTGAAACCACTGATATATCTAGGGTTCCCTTGGAAGGTGAAATTTTAGTTTGGGAATTTCACTAAATTATGTAGGATCAAGAATTATATAGATAGAAGAATAAAATGGAGTGATACATAAAATTAATTTGATATATCAAAAAATTTTATCAATTAATGAATATTCTTCTTTAAAATATATTAAAAAATATCTAGTATCAATTAAAGATAATTTATTACACTTTTATGATTACTATGTTGGTAGATTTTTTATTATTGAGATAAGTGTTATATTTATTTCACTAAATAATAGAGCACGACATTTACAATATCACCACATCATGGATGTAATTTTCATATGGTATATAACACAATGTTAAGGCAACAATAGAGAATAAAATATGATGTCATTTAATATGACTCCCAATATGATTACGAAACTATTATTGTAATAAACACATCATAAGTTCATATGAAAAAAATATTGATAATTAAGTAAATCAATTGGATTAATAAATTATATTTTTATTACAAATTGATACAGTATTTATTAACCATATAAAGTATTTTAAATGTTTGGATTCAAAAATTATTGTTCATTTCGTGATAGTTATTTATTTAAATGGAATAAAAGGGAGTAAATTAAATATATAAACATTTAATTATATTATAAAAACATTATCAATATTTATTAGTTTTCTATTTACATGCTTAGGATATTTTATAACACACTTTTTTGTGAGTCAAAGGCCTACTGAATATTTCAGTGATTCCATAGGTTGGTAGATTTTTACGTGACCAAATAAATAAGTGGTATTTTTTACCAATATTTATATGGATATGTAAATGAAATGGGTATATCTAAATAATGAGTACACTTATGTCCATGTTTTTATGGAAATGGGAATGTGATGAAGTTAAGGAAGCTGATGTTAGGGAAGAGTCCTAATAATACATGGTTTATTGAAAATGAAGATAATGGTATTGATACATGAATAACAAAGTTATATTTCTATACTTATTAATTTTTTATGTGTTTTTGTCATTTTTATGACATGTTCTAAAGATTATATTAATTTCTACACTAGTTTAGATTATTTTTAATGAATGTAAACAAGTGAATTCTTGAATAATTGATATGACTATAATAAGGAAATAACTATTTTGAATAAGAATCATCTAGTAATTAAGGAATATAAACACTATTGTATCAGTGTAAGGAGATATATTTTATGTGGTTTGGAGGTTACATTATGTCATATAAGATCCCCTTAAGTGATATGAATAGGTTTTAAACTTATTTGATTAAATTATTTAATTTTAATCTGAAGTATAATTTGGATAATTCCTTCCTTATGAATAGTTTTTTAAAATTTTTATGAGTAAAATAAAATTTTATCATAGTAAAAATAGAATTCATAATATTAAATGAATGGTTTTTCAAAGTCATATCTGACATCATATGTGTGCATATTGAATTTATAATATTATTTCATGCTTTATAAGTGTAGCGACACACTTCAGATAGTAATTATTGATTTTTATGAGTCACCATGCCCTTTATATGATCAGTCTAATGAAAAATACTAATGTAAGTGTATGAAAAATCAAAAAATAAACAATATATATTTTAAAAATAATATATTCTAAAAAATATGATAAATTCCAAAAAAAATGAATTAAGGGATAATATTCCAAAACCACAATCACATTTTAATGATTTTGATTTAATATGAGATTAAAGAAGTTATAGTTTTGGAAGAATATAGAGTTTGAGAATAATTACTCACCATAGAAGTAAAGTTCCATATCATATAGGTGCCTAATTCAATTAAGGTGTTCATATTTCAAAATAGTAAATTGTAGTGTGTTTTTAGAGGAAAAGAGGAATTGATAATTTATATATACTATTAATAAGAAGAAAATAAATTAAAGGTTATTAATTGTATTTAAAAAATGAATAACTTTAATAAATATAATTTAGTTTGGAATACTATTTAAAATTTTATTTCTTATTTAAATTCGAGGGAGTATTTATATTAGATAATGGAATTATTTTAAATTGGGATTCATTGAAATTATATGAATAAAACAGTATGGATAAGAATTCGAAAATTATATATAGGTCTTAAGTGAAACCTATTTAAAAATTTAAGATTGACACTAATTGTAAAAAATTTGAAGAATAATAAGTCTATCATGTCTAGTAAACATGTGGATGTGGAAGAAGAAGGAAACTAATATTATTAAACTAATAGATACAATTAATTGTGGATGTTCAGGAGGATCAAAATCAATAACACTATTGTTTGGGAGAGATAAGTACATGAAATGTATGAAACATGGAGAAGGATAGATGTTTGATATTTTTGAATGATAAGGAAAAAAATACACTACATTAGAAGGTATATACAATTAAAAAACTGTCCAAGGAATTATTTTAAGAGGTTCCTTATAAGAACTATTGGGAGGTAGTATAATAACAATTCTGGGAGATGATGTGGTTCATTATGGGTGATATATTCAATTGGGAAGAGATTTTATTTAGAACTCAATAAGAGGATGGAAATATAATTAATCGAGACATTTAAGTTTTGGATTTTTTCAAAAATGATTTTCATGAGATATATTTCACTATAACTATTTTTATTTTATCTGAGAAATCATTTATCATAACTCCATTCGAATCTAGAAAAGAGTAGGTTTCCAATTCTGACACTTATAAATCAATATTTATCAAGAAATTATTTATATAATTACTAAATTAAGGTTGAAAGACATATGATATATTGTGTTGATAATTTAATAATCAATTAAGACAAATTAAATAATATGATTTAAAAAAAATGGCCCCCTAGTTCAACCCATCAACCACTCATTGATCTCACCAGAGTTGGATACTAAAAATAGTTTTAGAGATAATCTAGCTTTCCCAAAAAATATCCATGGATAAATATGTATAATCACATTCATTTTATTATAAGTGGAGTTAATATATTTTATTTATATAATTTTATAGATGAAATAATCAAATTATTTTAAATTTGTTACCATGATGCCTTGAGGTGATTTATATTGTACCTATGGGATTTACTCTATATGGAAGAGATGATTCCATGTTTTTTTATAATAATAAAAATATATAAAATGATGGGAATGTATGAAATATCTTCATTTCATCTCTATTTAATAGTTTCCACACCAACATAATGAAAAATAAAACTATGAACGAGATGTGGGAAAATATTGAGAATTTGTATGAATAAATATTCAAGACTAATAATACCATGATTCAAATTTACTTATATATGTTTTAATAAATAAGGATTTATATTGAACAAAATATAGAAGTATTCTATAGTATATTTAATTATAATTTCTATAATGTTAGAGGATTTGGTGTAAATATCTAAGATTCCACTCATATAATGAATCTTATGAAAACATTTCTATATAGATTCAACCCTGAGATTTCATCTGAGGAGGTTATTTGAAAACTATTACTAGGTAATTTACACAATACCCACTTTAACAATGTAATAAATATATCATTTTAATTTAAAAAAAATTCAAAGGAGAAGATAATATTCAAATCCAGTAATGAATAAAATATTTAAAAAAGGGGGTGAATCTCATTCAGATTATAAAGGTGATAATATATGGAGTGAATAATATAATTATTCTATAGCCTATATCTCTACGAACATTAGAAGAGGGAATGGAAAATAAATTTTTATATTTCCTCTTAATTGATATAATTGTGTAGGTATTTGGAAATTTTTAATTCACAAACCAAATAATAAAACTAATGAATCTGATAGTTTTTATGAGAAACAATTATTTTATAATGTAAGATCATTAAAACCTAGAAAAGTTAAACATGAAGAAAGAATATGTCTTAAATGAACTTTTGGAGAAATTTATGGAGTATGGAAAAAATGAAGACACATTATCCAGTAGATATTCAAATAAATATAAATTTTTTTAAAAATAAAACTTTGTCACTCATATTAACTATAATGGGACTTATTGTAAAACTATAGAGGAAAAAGGCCTTGGTTATAATAAATACATGTTCTGACCGGAAATTGTTGAATTCGTTGATCCAAATACCAAGAATAAGAAGAATATAAAGCATATTGAAAATTAGAAAACATCTTGGGATGTGAGGGATATTTTTCTCATTAAAGAGTTCCAAATTTAAAAGGTGAAAATTTAAGAATATTAATAGAATATAGAAGATTATAAGAAAAAATATGATAAAAATGGTGAAGAACTGTATGCAGAATAATATAGGTTTCTTAAAATTAAAAAAACCTTTATTATGCTTGGATGATACTATGATAAATATTTTTAAATTCAATATGAATGATCAAAATCTATTGACTTTTCCAACCCTATGAAAAAATTATATGTTTATCATGTTTTCTCTAGTGAGGCTGAATATATTTCATCAACATGTGTAGATATTAAAATTGAAACTACAATATTTTAAGACAATGGTTTTCAAGGAATAATAACACTAATACAATGGTGAGGTACAGGTGAGTTCGGAAGTTGATGGATCACAACAAAAAATTAAGGTAAATATTTGAGTTCATCTAGAAAACAATAATGTTTTCACCAATTTTTTATAAAATTATTGAATGGAAAATAATCATAGAATGCAGTTTTTGGTCAATAATATATGGGAATAAAAAAACATATACAATATTCCATTTTTATGTAACTAGAATTAATAAAGGGGTATCATACCTAAATATTTGTGAAGAAACTCTCTTAAAAAGAGAAACTTTTTTAGAAGATATAACTATGATGAACGAAAAGATGCTAGATAATGTTTATAGATAGTTAATATAAGGAATTATAAAATATGATTTTGAATATGTGACCACAATATTACAGGTTAATATTACCAAGATATAAATATAATAATGTAATAATAAAAATGAATCTCTTAAATAAATATAAGAATAATCACTTTGGAGATTTACTTTGTTTGCTGATTGAGGATTGTATACAAAAGTTGAGGAATTATTCTTTCATGTTTCTATCTCAAGTTGATATTATACAAATTTTGAGGAAAAAATAAGAGGAAGAATGTTTGTTTACTTATCAAAAAAATAATATTTACCTAGATAGGATAGAATATCAATTAATGAATCATGACCAAGATCTAAAGCTAATGAAACTTGAGAATCAAATTTCAAAGTAAAATCCACACTATGTAAATCTTACTAAGGTAAAATCCACCCCACATATTTATTCCATTTTAATTATTTACACAAAAATGTATGAAATTGAAGGACATAAGTAAAAAAAATGTGAAGACAAAGGAGTTTCTATAAACACTATACAAGAAAAGGAAGAGATAACTATCCCAAAACATCTTCACAACTACGATGAACGTCTTTGTTCATCCATTGATGAGGAAGTATGATGAGGTTTATTATCACTAGAACCATTTATATGTATTAATGTATAATTTCTATAAATACCCTTAAAATTGTAGGTTTATGTATTATAATAAAAAACAATTCCATTATTTTATAAAAAAATATTTTTACAAAGGGGAAGTGTTGGTAGATTTTTTTGTTAGACGAAAGGGGTGGTTTTATCCATTTTCTACATGCAATTTTCTAATTAATTTATATAATTGAGTGTATGATATATATATATATACAATTCATGAGAAATTTATAGTACAACCCATAATAGTGAAAATTTAGAATGATATAACTTGATGAGTTAGTTTATGGATAACCATTGTTTCTTAGTTAAATCACACTTTTTTACACCATGTATCCCAACATATAAATATAGTTAAATAAAAAGGATTATTTATAAATAAATAAAAATACATGTAGTATCATTTTTCCCTCAATAATCGAATCAAGGTAAAATTTTAATGAACAAAAAGGAAAACGAAGCTTCTTTAGAAAATATCTTTTTTCAAAGAGAATAAGTATTAAATGAGTGATTTGAAACACCTATATAACCATTTAATTAATTAAAAATATCACAGAGAGAAATTATTATTTTTTAAATGAATGTAGTAAGGTGTTGTTTTGAAGACAAATGTAAAGAGAGAGGTTGAATTGATAAAATGGATATGTTTTATTTGTTTTAAATGGAGACATAGAGATGTAATGTTAATTTTAATTATTAAACAATGAGTATATTTTAGTCCATTTATTTCTTTATATGTAAATATAATAATGATTAGTAAATTTGGATAAGGTGAGAGTCTTGGTAATATATGTGTTATTGTAAATAAAGATATTTTTGTTGATTCTTGGAGAAAATTGATGGAAAGATTCAAGTTTCAACCACTTCAAATAATGATTATTAGTGTTGTTCTTATTATTTTATACATGTTAAAAAGATTATATTACTATCTATAATATTTTATAAGGATCATAAATAGAATCAACCAGTGTAGAATGTGAATAATTACTTGTTCCTATAAAAATGAACTATCTAATGTCAAGAAGGATCATCCACGAAGTATTTCACATTATTATTTGTAATTAAATGTAAATATATCCTTCATATGAGTTTTAGATATTTTTTTATGTATTAATAATTCATCAAAATGAGATGAAATTGTTCAGTAATTATTTGACTAAATCTGAATTTAAATAGATTGAATATGTAGGATAATTCATACCATCAAAAAGGACTTTCTTTAATAAATGATAGAATAATACAAATTTAGATGTGTAAATAGATTGCTTTCAAGAGTTAGATACAATCTTTTAATATTATATTTTGTGTTTGGAAGATTAATTATCACTTTATTAGTGTATTAAGATACCTTGAAAGAGTATTTATTGATACTGTAATAGTCACTATGACTTTTTATGAGCCTTGATAAGTTAAAAACATCCAAAACAATGAAACATTATATTATTGAAAATATATGATTTTCCAAATAATATATTTTATAGAAAATGAGATAAATTATAAAATTTAGTTTCACAATAGTTCAATATTCAAATATAACAATCACATTAAAATTATTATTGTTTAATAAGTTATTTTATAAGATACATAAGGGGAAAATTTTTTATTCTGAGAAGATTTAAATCCTATATAAAGATTGTTATACATCATGTTGGAACATACTTCCTTAAACACATATGAGATTTAAAATAATTATTTCATATGATTTTATAGAGTGAGGGAATCTATTATAATTTAAATATCACATGTAAAAGAATATATGAATATTTGAGTCCTACACAGATTTATTAATGGACAACTGTGACTAAATTTAAATGTGTTCTGAATGAGAATTCAATATATAATGTAATATTCCTATTCATTGTAGTTTCCATGTCTATTATATAAATTATAATAACTAATTATTCACTATAATTATATGAATAAAAAATACGGGGAAGAAGATAAAGATATAACGATATTGATAGAACCTTATACTGAACTTGAAAAAGTAAACCTACCACGTATATAGGATGAATAAGAAACAAAATGAATCTAGGAAACACATATATGTTAGAGAATATGATAATGATGATGATGATGGCATCGAGAAGTTTATATGCATTGAGAATGTTTGAGAAGATGAACGACATGGGAAATATTGTTCATGAGAGACCATAACCTAGTAATTAAGGAAATAAGTATAATGAAACATGTGTTTACTTAATGAATGAAAAAAAATCCAAAATTCCTCCTCCACTCGAAAGAATATATAATTGAATACCTATTAAAGGAAGGATTCCTAGATTTCCCTTTGAAAAACTAGTAGAAGGTAGTATAGAAATCCCCAAAGGAACATAGAAATGACATTTATAGGATATAGATTCAATTAAAGGGGTCATATATAACGATCCCATCTTGAGGTAGCTGTTGTGAGCACTGGAGACTAGGAATTTTATAATATTATCAGAAATGGTTTTATAATCACTCATTTACATAAAATCAATGTTTAAAGAAGATAATAAATTTCATATAACTCAAATTCAATATGAAATATAGTATGATTTCAATGCTAAAACATATAAATCAGTAGTGTTATTCCATTATTTTCTACATCACTCAATTAAAATTTAGAGGAATTGGAGAGATGGGGTAAAACATTAACTTGTTACATATGTTTAATTAAAAGAGTCATGATAATTAAAAAGACAATGTACAACTAATTAACCCCTCCCCTCTCAATGAAAATAGTATACCTGGGCACTATAAATACTATCGAAGGAAATAAAAAATTGGTTTTTATTAAGGGGACTTGATTAATCACACATCCAAAGAGAGATTAAATCGTGGATAGCGAGGTAGGTTCATTTATGATTTTTCTATATTTATCATGTGGAATTCTCACTTTGTTAGTCTTTCAATAGGTTTTATATTTATATGTACTAAAAATATGTATTTTTGTACACACAAAATCAATCACTGATTTCATGTACATATATAGTGATTAATTAGAGTTATTAATTTCATATTAGAAATAAAAAATGGACCATTTTTGGTTCTATGATACAAAACCTTAAAATAACAATTTTGTTTTTATTTTTATAATCATGAAAATAGAAGGATATTGAAATAGGCATGGTAATGTAATACCATACCATAGATTACAATAAAAAAGAAAAATATTAATATTTAAAAATATGGATATGTATTCACTATCTCTATAATGTGTTTTAAATATTTCATTTTCTTGGTGACCTCCAATACAAGTATAGACAACAATATTATAGAAATTTGAAATTCATTTTAGGATATATGATATTCTTAATAAAATTCCTTATCTATTAAAATTTTATTTTCCTTAATATCAAGAATTCAATGGTCTACTAACCAAAATGTAAATTTAAAAATATTATTTGATGCTAAGAGAATAGGACCAAGATATCATAGGATCAGGGATAACTAGCATAGCTCTTTACATTAGAAGTGACTTACTTGGGGAACACCATGTTGTATAGAAATCCATTTTGTGTGTAATCTTATTGAAAATTATGTTTTCATTAAACTCTCATTAACTATCCATGGTGTGGTCTTGAAAGTAATATAACAAGTCCATGTGACATTAGATTATATCAAATATGTTTTTTTCTAAAATTTATTTATGTAATATGATTTATCGCATAATAAATATTAAAATTATTATATATTTCCGTTATTACTGTTTTACTATTTATGTATATTAAATTTTCATATAATATTAATATTTTATTATTTAGATTAATTTATTTGATATACTTATTATAAAATTTTCATATCATTCATTACATGTTATGTTTGAAAATATAATTTTTCATTTTTATATTTATTTCTATTGGTTTGTTATAATGTTTAAGGATTTAATTTAGAGGATGAGTATAATTTATAAATTTGAATAATTAAAGTTATTATGGAAATAATGTCTCTCATGATTAAAATACTTTGGGTAGAGGGAAATTCCATTATACTTCTTATTAACCTAACATATTATTCCTTCTCAAGACAATTGGCCATGGGATACCAATAATTTTATGCTTACTCATGTGGAAGTTTTTGATTTCATAAAATTATAAATCATTTCATGAAATGGATTCATCTATATTTTTCATGGGATACATTTGGTTATTTGTACATATATTTGTCTACTATATTTTCTAGAAGATAAATTGTTAGTTTTTTGAAGAGTTTCTAATTAATACGGTCTGATCATATTAATTTGGTGTATGAAATATAGAATCAAAAACTAAATCATTATAAGAATGAATAAAAAATGAATAAATATGTGATAATAATGATTTTTATGTGATATAATTGTTATGAATATAATATGAATATAATTTATATTGAATTGGGGAGGCTTTAAAAAACCCCATCTAAAAATATGTGTGATATTCCACCAAAATAAAACACATATCACGATGTTGATCATCAAACATGGTAGTTTTATGATAAAAATGAGTTTACATATATTATCTTATATAATTTTTCGTTGAAATGAATAACCAAAAATTTAGGTATCCAAATCCCAATCTGAGATTTAGGATACAAATAATTAAGAAACCCCAAATGTTTGGATGATAATGAAATAAAATTTAGTTTATATTTAAATTATGGATTCAGAAAAAGTGTTTTCCACTAAACTATCTAATGTTCATATGTTATATCATTAGAATGTGGGACCATTAAATTTATTTATTTTGGGTGGAAACAAAAGTGGGATAAAATATTATTCTATTATGAATCTTATATCAATTCATTGATATAACTTGTTGGGATATAATTTTTATAGGATACATGTAGAAAAGAATTTTCATATAACTGAATATAAAAAATGATACTCATCTTATAAAATATGATGTTTTATATAATGTAGTAGTCATCCTTAATTGTGACATTCTGATCAATATTAGGGAATTAAAAACAAAAAAACAATAATTTCCATGATTGTTACTAGAAATTAATAATATATCTTATGTAAGAAGGAATTTTCAATATGTTTGAGGAAATCCTTTCTATAAAAATAACTACTGAAGATGATTAAAACATGAAAATTCAATGTTATGATAATCATCCAAATTATTCACTATAGGTCCATAATCTTATTCTTTTGAACCATAAAATTGATTAGAAAAATCTATATAAGACCATGTATTCTTACAATTTCATAGAAAAAAATGACCTATTAGGAACAAGATAGGAATTAGATTTATGAAGTTAATGATGGCATTGTTTTAATGAAAAATTATAGAAGGAGATTCATTCTCAACTCATGTTATCAATATGATTAGGAATCATAATGACATTGAGAGGATGGGTTCCCCTATTAGTCTGGATTTGGACCTTAATTTTATTCTATAATCACTATTTTAAAGGTTTCTATAGTTTATTATGAATATAGTATGATTAATTTTAGAAAACGATTACTGAATCTACTCAATATGTTTTTTATAATTGAAAAACACACGGGAGGACAATACTGAAGTGACAAAATGATTATTAAAATGATAGGGGTAAATACATTTTCTATAGACAGATAAAAATATGTCATGGATAGTCCATGACATTAATTAAACAAATGAAATGAAAGGATAGTTCTTTACTTATGGAATATTTTACCATTATATAAGGACATATCCAAAATACTAGAACTGTTATAAGAAAATAGATGGAGAGTACACCATATATATTATCATATAAAATCCTCTTTTTCTGAATAATATATTATACGTATAATATATTTTACTACTATTGAAAATATATAGGATTTATTTCCAATATATGGTGATATAATGAAATTACCTCAAGAACTATGTTTTATATACCTTTTAATGAATAAAAGTGTCAACGCCAAAAAAATTCAATTTAGTGGGTTCATAACAAAGATGGGTTCCCATGGATTATCTTTTTACGGAATGGTGATGTGGCTAAGACTAATAGTTTGGAAACCATTTCCTACTATGATATTTTGTTGATACTTAGTAAGGAATCCATTAGATTAAGTATTCCAAATCCGAAGAGTTTATATTTAAACATATAAATGATTCCGGAAAACAGTTATCCACTAATCTATAAAAGATTCATATTTGAAATTATTGGTAAAATGTTCTATATATATAGCTAAAGTGATGAGGTTCACTCCATAGAAAAATTATTATATAGCGATATATAGATCTTTACTCATTAAATGGATCTCATTATTAGGGTTATTTTATTTTAGTTATATATACATAATAATAATTATATAATGAGAACATATCAAATAGTATACTCACCCATGGATATGTCTTTGTTATAAATTATAGCATGCATCATGTTTATCATTTTTAGTAATTTTATAGGTGTGGAATATAATATATTTTTCAATTTTTATCTATGGTTGTGAAGTTTTCTCAAATATAATCACTCAAGGAATATAAATTTGAATGTTATATAAATAAATTTTACTAATTCTGACTTCTGAGTTTCAGATACCAGGTGTTCATCATAATTTTTTATAATAAAATACGATAAAAAATAAAAAGGGGTTTGATTAATAGTTATGTTAATCTACATATGGGAAATATAAAAAAGGTTGTTTAATTATACATAGACACTATTAATATAATTCTATATATTGGATTGTTTTTGTAATAAAAAAGTATATTATTAATTAAATAAAGTGAAATTTTAATTATGTATTTTTTTAAGAATTTTTTTTCATTATTTATTATGAACAAAAAAAATTCATAACATTTAGAATTAAATGAATGGTATTTTAATTCATCACATGGATGATCATGACTATAATATTTATTATATGATTTTAAATATTTATTCAGACACCACATATCATTTTTATTTTCCACTTCGTAATATAAATCGGAACCAAACTCATTGACTCAATATATATGTATTGATTGAGTAATTTATTATTAATAATTAAATATATATAAATATTTTTTATTATAAAACTGAAAAATGAAAATATTATTGCAGATAGTGAGAGGGATAGTGGACAATATGATGTATACAAACAAATGAGTAACAACAAAAGTGGTTGGTAATGTTAAATTGTAACCGTTATCGGTAAAAAAATCGACATGTCTATGTGTTTCTCTTGAGATACAAGTATGAAACCTCTAAAATGTTAATTGTGTTAAAAAATGAAGTAAAAAAACTAAATAGGTAAAAGTATTTAGGCTCTTTAATCTGATCAGGTTGTTGAATATTTGTTCTAGGAATTCACTAATCATCTAAGTGATTGTGGAATTTTTTCAAAACATGATACTCTTTAAGCCCCAAAGTGGAATGATGTAACTTAAAGGTGTAAAAATACCTTTTTATCATTTAATGATTTATATCGATTTGGTGTGACTTTCCTATATCATTATAGTGATATTATCTAGAAACTAGTAAATTTAAATTCGTTTTGTTTCATATTAAGTAGTTTTAATGAATCCTTATGAGATATAACCTAGGAAATATACCAACTATTTAATTATGATTATTTTTAGTTATAATTAATATGTATAACATTTATAATATAAAAAAATATCCTTAATCAAAAACGGATTTATTTATTTTTAATCCAAAAAAAATTATTAGATATTACTTATACACTACTATTGAATGTAGTGTATTTGTAACACCCGAGACTTTTATGAGAAATATTTTGTTTTTATATATATCATCAAAAGAATCTTTCACCACAGACAACACTAGATTGGGTTCCTTTACACGCAGTCACGACCTTCCTCGATAGCTTGCACTGTACGCAATACCGAGTTTCACTAAACAATGATATGCTATTAAATTATTATTAAAACTAGTAGTTATGAATAGTAATACCAACATTTTGAAATTTTGTAAATTTTATTTTTCAAAATGGGCTTCATTTTTGGATTCGGGGTATCGAAATTAGCCTAGGGTGAAATTTTTGTATTTTTCTGAAAACTTTAAATTTTCGATGAATAGTGAAAACACTGGGTTACTATTTAAAAACCGACTTTTTATTTCAATAATTATTTATTTTATGTAAATTTATTTTAGGTCAAAATTGATACATAATACCTATATAAGTTCAATGGAATTAATTGGAGTCATTTTATAATAATTTTAGATATATAAAAATTTTATTCAAATTTTCATCGTCTATTACCCACCTCCTAGGAGAATTTCCAAATTCACATAAAACATAATTTTACCACTTCTATGAGTGGAATTTCAAAAATCCGAGAGACACGGTTAGTATCAAGGACTAAAATGTGGTTCAGTGAGATGAAAATAATTCTTGGTGAATAGTAACTTTTTACTTTTTTTACCACAGTTAAAAGTAAATAAGGAAATTAAGTGTAAAAATGTTATTATTATTACCCTAACACATGTCTTAATTCTGTTGGATAAGTTTAAATCGACCAAAAACAACCTTAGGAATAAAATATGACCATTTAGGCCCACTTGGATTAGATTAGGTCATTTATTAATAATTTATTTAAAGAAGGGTTAAAATAGTTAAAATCAAAGTTTAATAACTAAATAATTTTCAATATAGGGTTATACATAAGATAAATTCAACTATAAATATTCATTAGAAATATAAAAATATTTCCAACATAATTTCATTTTATTTTTAATTTTTAAACATTAAATAATTTAATTTATTTATGACACAATGATGATGTAGTAATTATCTTATTAATGAAATATTGACATAATTGATGTTATAAATACCCAAATAAATGTAATTTGTGACTTTATATGAATTAAACTAATTTTATAGGTCTTTATGACATGTTAGTATTGATTTTATTAACATTGTTAGAACTAATGTTTCTGTTATGACTATTACAAAAAGAAATTACAAAATAGTGTCAAAATTGACATAAAATATTTTTTAAAGCAAATATTATATTATTAATTTTTAGTTTATTCTTAAAAATATAAGGATCGGTAAAATTACTTATATAAGGTTATATATATTAATAAAAAAACTTGGGGTTAGTTTGACTTGTTATAGTAATTTTATTAACCTTAGAGTGTAAGAAAACCAAAGGAGACAGTAAAAGTAAAATTATTTAACATAAAGTTAAATCTAAATGACAAGTTTAAAATAGAACCCTAAACTTGTATAAATTATATTGGATGAGAGTATTGGAACCCATAACAACCTTAGCTTCTAAATAAATCAATTTCGAATTATTAAAAACAGAATATGAGTTTATAATAAAATAATATTTTTAGTTTTTCCTAAGGTGCCCCTCTCCTCCCTTATAAAAGGGCACCTCCTCCCTCTATTCCTCACACCACTTTGAGCCTTAAAGCTCGGACAAGCCCTTATAAATTCTCTTCTAAACTTCCCTAAAAACATCCTAGAGGTCCTGGTCTTCTTCAAATACCACTTTTTGTGCCCTAAAAGGAGGTCTCAAAGAGGCGCTTCAAAGAAGAGGTAATGTCTGTTACCGATTCTTTCAACTTTATTTCTTCTTCCACTTCTTCTTCTTTAGTTGTTTCATTATGAAGTAACACATAATTATCACTAATATACTGATATTTTATTTTAAGTATGAAACAACCCTATTTCACCATCTATCCATCCTACGGAAAATGAAATCACCGCCCGTGCGTACGTACAGAATACCATCTCCACGCCGTTGTGTAATCTATTTTCCACCACCACCTTACTTGGATGGGTATAATGTTGTAAAAAATAACTATATATGATTATTTTAAAGTGATATTGATTCTGAAATAGTATACATAAACTCCAATACAATTCCTCGATCATGGGAACGATATCATCCCTCGTGCGTACGTACAGAATACCGTCTCCACAATGTTATGCGACTCGTTCTATATGATCTTCATTACATAATGATTATAGAAATCAATTTAATGAATTAATATGATATATATTACACTGATACCAATTTATAAATGAGGTATCTATAACCTAAAAATAAGATTAAGAATTTATTCGACAAAACACTCATAAGAACAAAAATCAATAAACACCCGAATAACAAGTAGGAATGAAATATTAATAATAACAAGATAATAATTTGACCATATATGATATCATAACAATGAATATGATTCTGGAATAAGTAAATAACATTATTAAAATCATTATACAGGAGGTTCAGACACTTACGAAGCAAATCTGACTTAAGGTAAGGGAAAATCTCACAATATCATTTTAATCAGAGATTGTTTATACTTCAAAATTTACTGGGGAATATTTATCATCCACAACCATGTTTCCTCAATATGGAATTTTATTTCCATCCACGTACAATTTTTTTAATCCAATTTTACCCTCTGGTGAGTTTTTAGTAAAAGATATGAAATGAATCTTTTGTCATTTTTCGTACGAGGTAATTTTTGAATTTTCCGGCCAACGTACGGGAAGAATGTTTTTTTAACATATACGACATGAATGGTTTTTTAAAAAATTATTTCCAAGAAGCATTCTTTATATGTTTTCAATATTATTTTTAATCAACTTTGTTTAGTTTAAAATTGTATGACATGTTAAGAAAGGAAAAAATGTTTTTGAAGTACAAAGGATATTTTCCTCAAGAATGGAGTTCAAGTGTTTTATCAAAATTATTTTCCATCTAAGATAATATAGGGTTATGTTTCTATCCCTATTTTTACATTGATTTGATTATGTTGTGATGGAATTATTTTTATGAATTCCTTTATCTTATATGAATTATTTTATGATGTCATGATGTTTATGAATCCCATTTTTATTACATGGGTTATGAAATGATGTATGATTTATGATTTTGTGGCACACATAAGAATGGTATCATTATGAGATGGGTGGGACCTATATCTCCCTCCAATGCATTGGGTAAATATTTATATCTCATGAGATAGATATGGCTGGAATGGCAGGTTAATCCGGTTCAGTGAAACCGAAGTGAAACGAGGAGTGAACTCGGTTCATAAATGGACTTTTTCTGCTAAGATAGTCTTGGCTATGCGTCTTGACTACTAAGAAATGATTCTCTATGATTATGTGTGTATGTCACAAATTTTCATGTTTAATGTTATGATTACTGGGATTACATTTTACTATTATGATTTATCCCATGTTATGAAATTATGATCTCTTTTGCAGGTTAAGATTTCCAAAATGTTATGTTCTTATGAATATGATGTGTTTGATATTTCTTTTGATTACCCTTACTGAGCATTTGAGATCACCCTTTTGAATGTTTTCTTTCTCCAGGCCAGGAAGAAGGATATTAAGTAGGATATTCCAAAAGGGACTCTGGATATGATGAAATAAATGGGAGATAGTGTAGATGCTTTATGAACCAATTGTTTCTGTTTCCCAGTTTCTAAAGACACTATACCTATACGGTCCTTTAATGTTCTTGTTATATGTTGTAATAAGTGTACTTCAATTTTGAAGTAATAAAAATGTATGTAAATTATGGGTCGTTATAGTTGGTATCAGAGGAAAGGTATAGTCAACCTTTGGAAACCATGATGTGAAAGCCTTAGTAAGAAACTTAAGGATATGTCTAAGCATAGAACACAATCTTAGTGTTTTAGAAATGGCCACAATAAACCTATGATAAGACCTTAATTGTGAAATTTTATTCTTTATTATGTGGTTCTCCTATTATAATTAGTGTTGCTCACACTATTCTTCTTAGTTTTAGTCAATGGCTGGAACCCGAAGGAACCGTGTTAATGCGGAATGCGACGGGAAATGCAATGATTGTCCCCCTGAGCAACCAATCGTTATGGGAGTTGGAATGAAAAATCTTGTAGCCATGCTCACATAACCTTTTCAAGCTATGAATCATGCAAGACTTCCTAATGAGCAAAGGAAGGAGCAACATTTTGTTGAATCCTTCATGAGGCATCGTCCACCTTCATTTAGCGGGTCTTCTGATCCATTAGTGACTGAACAATGGATCAGTACCACTGAAAAGATATGTTCAGTTATTCAATGTTCTGAACATGATAAATTCATCTTAGTAGTTTATCGTTTGGAAGGTGAATCTGATCAAAGGTGGAATCGTATTAAGAATACAAGGCAAAGGGATAAAATTGAGTCCATGGAATGGGACGAGTTCAAGAACATATTTTTCAATAAGTAAATCCATCGTATTCTCCGAACAAAGATGGAGAAGGAGTTTCTTGAGCTAAAGCAAAAGGGTGATGAATCTGTTGGTACCTACGAAGAAAATATTACAAGACTTTCAAGGTACGCTTCTCGGATTATTATCCAACCCGAGAGTAAGATCGATCGATTCTTTAGTGGCATAAAACCAAGTCTTTGAAGGGCGTTAGCCATAAGGGACTTCAATAGCTCTGAGGAAATTTTCCTATGTGCTCTCAAGGTTGAGATAGAGATTGGAGAAACCCATCAGTCATATGGTTTTGATAAGAAGAGGAAAATGGAATTCAAAGGAAAATCTAAAGAGCACACTAAAAAGAAGATGAGTTTTCCCTTATTCTCAAAGTGTGGAAATAAAAATGGAGGGAGTTGTAATAAAGGGACAAGTAAATGTTTCAAATGTGGAAAGGAAGGTCATCGGGCATTTGAATTCCGCAATGATGGGAAGAAGATGTCTAGTGATGCAAACAATGAAAAGGATACACAGAGTGAACCTGCTACACTTCAATGTTACAAGTGCAAGAAAATGGGAAATTATGCCAATCAATGCCCTAATCCAAGCGTTTTTTATGATGATTGACGTCAACAAACTCTTAAGGCTAAAGAAAAAGGAATGTCACATGCAATTTCTATCAGCGATGTGGAGTATAATAACGAAGTGGTGAAAGGTACACTTACCATCCACTCTAAAGTAGAAAATGTTTTATTTGATTCTGGATCCACCCACTCTTTTATTTCTGAAGATTTTTCTAAGGGTATCACCGTATTACCTCAACAATTAGATGTTGAGTTAGATGTGGCAAATCTTAATGGCACAACAGTCACATCAAAAGTTTATAATTCTTCTCCGATTAAAGTTTTTGGGAAAGTGATTACTGCAAATCTTGTTATCCTTCATACAGTGGAATTTTATGTGATTCATGGCATGGATTGGCTTTCTTTATATGGAGCTCATATCAATTTCCATAGAAGGGAAGTCACATTTCATATTCCAGATCAATCTATGATCGTCTATCGATGCAAGGATTAACATAACCTTCCAGTGGAAATTTCTTCCATCTTATGGTTCTTCATTCCACTAAATGAAGGTTATTTATCTCAAATGGTTGGTGAGAAACTCACGATTAAGAATATGCCCATTTTATGGGAGTTTGATGATGTCTTTCCAGAGGAATTGTCGGGTCATCCACCAAATCATGAAGTCAAGGTTTCAATAGAACTCGTACCGGGTGCTTTGCCTATTTCAAAGACACCTTATATAATGTCCCCAATCAAGTTGCAGGAATTGAAGAATCAACTCCAAGAGAATCTTGATAAGGGATTCATATTCCCTAGTGCGTCACCTTGGGGAGCACCTGTTCTGTTTGTTAAGAAGAAATATGGATCAATGAGACTCTGCATTGATTATCGATAGCTTAACAAGATCACTATCAAGAACAAATATCTTCTCCCATGCATTGATGACTCATCTGACCAACTACGCGGAGCTCAATACCTTTCCAAGATTGATCTTCATTTTGGCTATCATCAATTAAGGGTAAAAAGAGAGGATATACCAAATATGACTTTCAATGCAAGGTATGGACACTATGAATTTATAGTGATGCCATTTGGTCTTACTAATGCCCCCGCTATCTTCATGGATATGATGAATAGAGTCTTTAGAGACTATCTTGATCAGTTTTTGGTAGTCTTTATAGATGATATTCTTGTCTATTCAAAGAGCAAGGAAGAACATGAAAATCAATTGAGAATTATATTTAAGACCCTGAGAAAGGAGAAGCTTTATGTCAAATTTACCATGTGTGAATTTTGGCTTAAAAAATTAGCATTTTTGGGTCACATAATCTCAAAAAAGTGGATATCTGTGGATCCAGCAAAAATAGAGGTTATCGAAAGATGGTAGAGACCAAAAAAAATAACCGAGATCCGAAGTTTTCTTGGTTTGTCTGGATATTATCGATGTTTTGTGAATGATTTTTCACGATTATCTAATCTACTCACCAGGTTGACTTGAAAAGGAGTTAAGTTCATGTGGACGGAGGAATGTGAAGAGAATTTCAAGGAGTTGAATAGAAGGTTATCCAGTGCAATTTTACTCACACATCCTTATAGTGGAGAAAGGTTTTTGATCTATACTGATGCATCCAAGAACGGGATGGGGTGTGTTCTTATGCAAAATGATATGGTGATAGCTTATTCCTCACGATAGTTGAAAATCCATGAGCAAAATTACCCAAACTCATGATTTAGAATTGGCTGCGGTAATATTTGCATTAAAAATTTGTATTCATTATCTTTATGGAGAAAGGTGTGATATTTATACTGATCATAAAAGTTTAAAGTATATTTTCACACAAAAGGAGTTGAATATGCACCAATGAAGATGGTTTGAGCTAATTAAGGATTACGACTGCTCAATTCATTACCACTCTAGGAAAGCAAACAAGGTGGCAGATGCATTAAGTCGACAAGACCTTGCTAGCTTATCCATGATGAGGATCACAAAATATCAAATATTTATGGATTTACAAGGGATAGATCATGGAATTATAATGGAAGGGGAAAAATCTTATCTTTATCAAATGAATGTTCAACCATATATACATGTGAAGATTAAAGAGGCACAGATAGAAGATGCAGAGTTACAAAATAAGGTGAGAAATGTTCCTGAATTCAACCTTGATTTTGATGGGACAATAAAGTTTAGGAATCGGGTTTGTGTTCCTCCCATCCCCGAATTAAAGAAGGAGCTGTGGGATGAGGCTCATAGTTCTTCATTCTCTATTTATCCTGGAAGCATGAAGATGTATTGGGACCTGAAAGAGTACTTCTAGTGGGATGGAATGAAAATAGATATTGCTGAATATGTCTCTCGATGCTTGGTTTGTTAGCAAGTTAAAGCTGAGAGATAGAAGTATAAGTGGATATTACAACCATTACCCATAACATAATGGAAATGGGAAAACATCACTATGGACTTTCTCACCGGACTTCCTAAAACATCCAAAGGCAATAATGCTTTCTGGGTCATAGTTGATCGTCTTACAAAGTCTGCACACTTCATTGCTATTAGAGAGGATTTCTCTCTGGATCATCTTTCCAGGATATATGTGAAGGAAGTGGTAAGATTGCATGTATTACCACTTTACATTATATCTGATTGGGATATGAGATTTACCTCAAAGTACTCGCGAAGTCTTCATCATACTCTGGATACAGAGTTGAGTTTCAGCACTGCTTATCATCCTCAGATAGATGGTCAGTCTGAGAGAACAATTCAAACTCTAGAAGATATGTTAACAGCTTGCTCTATGGATTTCAAAGGTGGTTGGGATCAAAACCTACCTTTGGTGGAATTTTCTTATAATAATAGCTTTCACTCCAGTATTCAGATGGCTCCTTATGGAGCTCTCTATGGAAAAAAATGTCGGACTCCAACTTGCTGGGATTAAGTTGGGGAAAGAAATCTATTAGGACCTGATCTTGTTGATGAGATGGCAGAAAATGTCAGATCTATTCAACAACACATAAGAACAGCTCAGAGTCGACAAAAAAGTTATGCCAACAACCAGAGAAAAGACCTAGAGTTTGAAGTGGGTGATAAAGTGTTCTTAGGAATATCACCTTGGAAGAGAGTAATGAGATTTGGAAAGAAGGGAAAGATGAGCCCTAGGTATATCCGTCCTTTCGAAATGCTAGATCGTGTTTGGAAGGTAGAGTACCGATTGGCGATTCTACCAAATCTCTATCAAGTTCATGATGTGTTCCATGTATCTCTCCTGAGAAAGTGCATACCTGATCCTTTACATGTAATCAGCTCAGAAGATGTACCGCTGGAGCAATATATTTCTTATAAAGAACATCCAATAGAGATTTTGGATCGTAGCAAAAAAGTATTATGGAACAAGACCACTCGCATGGTGAAAGTTTTATGGAGGAACCACCAATTAGAAGAAGCTACATGGGAGTTTGAGGATATGATGAGAAAGAGGTATCCTCATCTGTTTGTTACAAAGTGATGAATTTCAATGGAAAAATTCATTTTAAGGGGGTAGAATGTAACACCCAAGACTTTTATGAGAAATATTTTGTTTTTATATACATCATCAATGGAATCTTTCACTACACACAACACTATCTTGGCTTTCTTTACACGCAATCACAACCTTCCTTGATAGCTTGCGTTGTACGCAATACCGAGTTTCACTAAACAACGATATGCTATTAAAATATTATTAAAAATAGCTGTTATGAATAGTAATACACACTTTTTGAAATTTTTTAAATTTTATTTTTCAAAATGGACTTCATTTTTGGATTTGGGATATTGAAATTAGACTAGGGTGAAATTTTCTTATTTTTCTGAAAATATTCAATTTTTGAGGAATAGTGAAAACACTGGGTTACTATTTAAAAACCGACTTTTTATTTAAATAATTATTAATTTTATTTAAATTTATTTTAGATCAAAATTGATACATAATACCTATATAAGTTCAATGCAATTCATTGGAGTCATTTTATAATAATTTTAGATATATAAAAATTTTATTGAACTTTTCACTGTCTTTTACCCAGCTCCTAGGAGAATTTCCAAATTCACATAAAACATAATTTTACTTCTTCTGTGAGTGGAATTTTGAAAATCCAAGAGACACGGTTAATATCAAGGACTAAAATTTGGTTCAATGAGATGAAAATAATTTTTGGTGAATAATAACTTTTTACTTTTTTTTACCACAGGTAAAAGTAAATAGGGAAATTAAGGGTAACAATGTTATTATTATTACCCTCACACATTTCCTAATTCTATTGGATAAGTGTAATTCGACCCAAAAAAACCTTAGGAATAAAATATGACCATTTAGGCCCACTTGGATTAGATTAGGACATTTATTATTAATTTATTTAAACAAGGGTTAAAATAGTTAAAATCAAATTTTAATAACTAAATCATTTTTAATATAGGTTTATACATAAGATAAATTAAACTATAAATATTAATTAGAAATATAAAAATATTTCCTATATAATGGTAGTTTAGTTGTAATTTTTAGACATTAAATAATTTAATTTATTTATGACACAATGATGATGCAATAATTATCTTATTAATGAAATATTGACATAATTGATGTTATAAATACCCAAATAAATGTAATTTGAGACTTTTAATGAATTAATCTAATTTTATAGGTTAATATGACATGTTATTATTCATTTTATTAACTTTTTTCGAACTAATCATTCTGTTATTATTTTCATAAAAATCAATTACCAAATAATGTCAAAATTGACATAAAATAATTTTTAAAACAAGTATTATATTATTAATTGTTACTTTATTCCTAGAAATCTAAGGATTGGCCAAATGACTTAGATAAGGTTATATATATTAATAATAAACAACTTGGGGTTCGTTTGGCTTGTTATAGTAAGTTTATTAACCTTATAGTGTAAGAAAACAGAAAGGCACGATAAAAGTATAATTATTTAACTTAAAGTTAAATCTAAATGATAAAGCTAAAATAGAACCCTAAACTTGTCTACATTCTATTGGATGAGAGTATTTCGACCCATCCCCACCTTAGCTTAAAAACAAATCAATTTGGAGCTATTAAAAACCGAATATGTCTTTATAATAAAATAATATTTTTGTTTTTCCTAAGGTGCCCCTCTCCTCCCTTATAAAAGGGAACCTCCTCCCTCTCTTCCTCACACCAATTTGAGCATTTCATCTCGGCCAAAACCTTACGAATTCTATTCTACACTTCCCTAGAAACATCTTAGAGGTCCTGGTCTTCTTAAAAGACCAATTTTAGTGCCCTAAAAGGAGGTCCCAAAGAGGCGCTACAAAGAAGAGGTAATGTCCGTTACCGATTCTTTAAAATTTATTTCTTCTTCCACTTCTTCTTCTTTAGTTGTTTCAATATGAAGTAATAACATCAATATAACTAATATAATGATATGTTATGATAAGTATAAAACAACCATATTTCACCATCTATCAATCCTATGGAAAACGAAATCACCGCGCGTGCGTACGTACGGAATACCGTCTCCACGCCATGCTGTAATCTATTTTCCACCACCACCTTACTTGGATGGGTATAATGGGGTAAATAATAACTACATATGATTATTGTAAAGTTATATTGATTATGAAATAGTATATATATACTCCAACACAATTCAATGATCATAGGAATGATATCATCGCTCGTGCGTACGTAAGGAATACCGTCTCCACGATGTGATGTGACTCATTCTATATGATCTTAATTTCATAATGATTATATAAATGATTTTAATGAATGAATGTGTTATATATTACACTAATACCATTATATAAATGAGGTATCTATAACCTAAAAATAAGAATAAGAATTTATTCGACAAAACACGCATAAGAACAAAAAGAAATAACCACCCAAATAACAAGTAGCAATGAAATATTACTAATAAGAAGCTAAGAATATGACAATATATCATATCATAACAATGAGTATGATTATGGAATAAGTCAATTACATTATTTAAATCATTTTACAGGAGGCTCAGACACATACAAAAAAAATCTGACCTTAGGTAAGGGAAAATCTCACAATCTCATTTTTATCTGAGATTGTTTATACTTCAAAATTTACTGGGGAATATTTATCATCCACATCCATGTTTTCTCAATATGTAATATTATTTCCATCCACCTACAATTGTTTAAATCCAATTTTTCCCTTCAGTGAGTTTTTAGTAAAATATATGAATGGAATCTTTTGTCGTTTTTCGTACGAGGTACCTTTTGACTTCTCCGGCCAAAGTATGGGGATAATGTTTTTTTACTTATACGTCATGAATGGATTTTTAAAACATTATTTCCAAGAAGATTCAATTAAAAGATTTCAAGTTAATTTTTAATCAAATTGTTTTAGTTTAAAATTTAATGACATGTTAATAAAGAAAAAAATGTTTTTGAATTAGAAAGAATATTTTCCTCAAGAATGGATTTCAAGTGTTTTATCAAAATTATTTTCCATCTAAGATAATATAGGGTTCTGTTTCTATCCCTATTGTTACATTTATTTGATTATGTTATCATGGAATTATTTTTATTAATTCCTTTATCTTATATGAATTGTTTTATGATGTCACGATGTTTAAGAATCCCATTTTTATTACATGGGTTATGAAATGATGTATGATTTATGATTTTGTGGCACACATAAGAATGGTATCATTATAAGATGGGTGAGACCCATATCTCCTTACAATGCATTGGTTAAAGATTTATATCTCATGGGATAGACATGGTTAGAATGGCAGGTTAATCCGGTTCAGTGAAATAGGACTGAAACAAGGAGTGAACTCGGTTCAGAAATGGTCTTTGTCCGCTAAGATAGTCTTGGATATGATTCTTGACTACTAAGAAATGATTTGCTATGATTATGTTTGTATGACACAAAATTTCATGATTTATGTAATGATTATTGGGATTACATTTCACTACTATGATTGATCCCATGTTATGAAATTATGATCTCTTTTGCAAGTTAAGATTTCCAAAATGTTATGTTCTTATGAATATGATGTGATTGATATTTCTTTTGTTTACCCTTACTAAGTATTTGAGCTCAACCTTTTGTATTTTATCTTTCCCTAGGTCAGGAAGAAGGTTATTAAGTAGGATATGCCAAAAGGGACTCTAGATATGATGAAATAAATGGGAGACACTAAAGATGCTTTATGAACCAGTTGTTTATGTTTCCCAGTTTCTAAAGAAACTATACCTATACGGTCCTTTCCTGGCCTTGTTATATTTTGTAATAAGTGTACTTAAATTTTGAAGTATTAACAATGTATGTAAAGTATGGGTCGTTATAGTATTGGTGTCATTAGACTATTTATTCCTTCAGATTGGCCACGCTAAATAAATATTTGGGGGTAGTAATGTAAATATTATAGATGTTCAGGACAAAAAAAGATGTTTTATAAGGTATAGGGTTAGACCATACTACATAGAGTTGTAGAAGAAGAAATACCCTTGATTCTATAATAACCTAAAAGTCCTTGTATGATTCATTAGGAAAATGGTTGATATTGATTCTATCCTAAAATAATTATGAATTAATTTTCATAGAATATGATGTTACTTCTTAATGAGAGGCCATTGATAATTTATACACTATGAAATAGTTTAGGTGTGTGAAATTTGAGATAGAGTCCATGTACTCTAAACCTATTTGGAACATTAAAGATGAAACAGAAAAGGGGTGACACATAATGTGCATGTGGGTATTCAATAAAAACTATTATATATTTTAAATTTCCGACCTATAATTCTCTCTTATATGCAAAGGGTTACAAAAAAATTCATGGTGCTGACTACAAAGAGTTATTTTTCTCTATCTATGATTATAATGTCTATTCAAATATTTCTTGGAATGGTATATCATTTTATATATAATTTATATAAATTTTATATAAAAATTTCTTTTTTTGATGTCAATTTCTTCCGTGATGTGTCTATGATATAGAACAATGGTTTTGATGTTCCAAATGAGTCTGCGAGGATTTACAAATTGAAATAGTCTATTTACAGTTTAATGAAACATTCTTTGATTTCAAACATCTCATTTTATTATGCAATCAAATATTTTGTTTTCTTTATGAATGAAAGTTATTCATGTATATATAGGCTAGATAGAGAATTTTGGATTAATTATTATATTGTTTATGAATGTGTAGCACAGAAATATTTTGTGAGTTTTTTAAATTAATTTAATATTTTGATATTTATCATTTCATAAAACAGTGAATATAGAATTTTATATTAAATCATTAATTCAAATATTCTATTCACATGGAACCATCATTTCTTGAACTTTATGCAACACATACTTGGCATATGTAAAAACGCAACACCATGTTTCTATAAAGCATCATTTAATTAATATAATTACATAAATGAAATAATTATAACCTTGAAGTTAAACATAGTAACATTTAAATTAATAAATATTTTTCAAATATTTTTTATAATGGTTTTAAAAAAATAAAACATTCTCATGATGAATGATATAATTTCTGGTAGAAGTCATTATATGTTTAAAAATTTAATTTTCTCAAATAGACTACATTTAATTTCATTCTTTGAAAAATAATAAATTAATTTTTTAAAAACGTAAAAATGTAATTAGATAAATTAAACAACATTTTTCATTTTCGTAATTTCAAAATTATCATAGGGATAATTATTGGGATATTTCTAATAAACATAATTTTTGGATGGATAGTGTAAAATACAAGATTTTAATTGAAAAATACCTTTTCATCTATTTTAATTAAAGGGAAAAATTATATTTTAATTTTTTTAAATGTTTAATTAGGTCATAATTGTAAAAATTATTCCATTTAAGGTCATTTGAATCAATTTAAGTTGAAAATTGTGTTTTAAAACATACCAAAAGTTTGGATGTTTTTACAAAAAAACACACCATGTAATCTCATCAGTAGGATTGAATTTAAATTATATTCTTCCAATAATTTTATTAAAATTTTGAAAAATTGATTAAATATTAGTGAAAATAATAATTTATTTATTCAAATAAGTTTAAATTTGTTTTTAACATATAAAATTAGTGAAAATGATTAAAATTAATTACAGCGGTTAAGAGAAAAGTTTGTTTAATAATGTACTAAACCTTAAACAGAAGACAAAAATGACCTAAAACTAGTAAAACAAAATTTTAAAAAAATTATTATTCCAAGAACATCCCATTATTGGTTTTTTTGTATGATATTTTTTCTATAAAAACGTGTTTACACTCAACTTTTTTAAAAAATACCATGTGTGTCATTCCCCTTCCCTACAAAAGGCGACCGACTCTCCCTCTTCACACTACTCAGACCTCTTAGATCATCCAATATCTAACCAGTAAACTTCCAAAAACCCTCCCCCATCATATAATCCTCCCCATTTTGTGAATTAAATCCAAGGAATCATTTGGCACAAACCAAAAGGAGTTACCAGAAAAAGAGGTTGAATCTTCTCTCAAGCATCTTTTTTTTTATTTTCTTTATCCACCACATCCAATCTCAGTATTAAATATTTTTATAAAAACAAAAGTATTTTAAATATAATAATATTTTTATATAATATGGTTTGAAACTAAACTTTGAATCAACTCTGTGTAATGGGCAATGAAGAGTGTATAGAAGGATACCACCTCATTAAACGATGATTGTTCGTTTCTCCTCTACCTCATCTCGTGGTGGAGATAATGATGGAACATATTGTTATTTAATTTATATATTATATTTATTATTTAATTAGTCTTATGTAGTTATTTTAGATCATATATCTTTATAAATTCAATTTTGTGTAAATTTAATTATTTTTTTTGAAGAAGTGTGGATTATCTCCCCCTCCAAGTGATGTGTTTTGTTCACACACTTCAGGGATTATATTAAGGATGGGTTTAGTAAACACATAATATATATATGAAATAATAATTGTAATTGAATAATTATATATATATATATTCATACATATATTTATTTTACCTTATTTCTTTCAATACAACAATTATACGGATACAACATTCATGCATACGAACGGCCTACCATGTCCAAAAACAGTGTATTCTATTTCATAATTATATATTCAATAGGTTATTATAATACACGTATATGGAAAAAAATTATATTTAAATCATGGATTAAATTATTTAAATTATGAGATAAGTATATGTAAAAAATATATAACAAATTAATACACATGTGAACAACAAAGTAAATATTACTCGAAGTGAAACATTAATGTAGAATGTTACCAAGAAAGTAATTTGATGTCATAATCAAACCATATATGATATTAGCAGTAATAATATGGTTTATTTATATATTTATTGTAAATTTATATTTTCTATTTTTGTATTTTAAATTTATGAGGAGATTCAGGACACAATGTAAGGGGATTTTATCTCAATTTTTATTCTTGTGAGATACTTAAGGTATTCACTACCAATTCCTTTTGTATGGTGTGTATAGTGCACATTGATGTATTGTATGATTATTATAATTAAATTTATGAGTACTTAAATATCCATTATATGATATTTATTCCTTGTGTTATCTGCTTCAAAAGAGACCAAATTGATAAAATATTCTTTTCTCATATTTCCTTCATTAAGACTCATGTTTTGTTATGCACCTAAATTCCGTTCAAGGTGTATATGATCCAAATTTACATGTTATATCAAGATTTTACTTATTTTAAAGATATATTAATATTAACTTAATTTAAATTTATTACATTTAAATTATTATCCCATGTTACCAAGTGATAATAGTTTATTTAAATTATTTCATCACTTTCTAATATTTTTTTATTTTTCGGATTCATTTGATGAAATATTATGAACTAACTCTCTAGAAAACTCATAAGATGTAGTATCCTAGGTTTATTAAAGATATATCCATGTGTTAGAACCATTTTTTACTATTTAGTACTTATGATGATTAAGATAATTGAATTTAATGAAATTATGACTATATTTCACTCTTCGATCAGAAATCTATTTTATTTCAAAAACCATGTTTTCAAAAATGTTTTAAAAAACGCATTAATAGATGTTTTAAAATATTCAAATTATATTTTAAGATCATTTTCAAGTAAAAGGAAATCAAAAATGAATTATCTTAATCTTTATTTATATATTTTCAATGAAATTTCAAATGAAAAATGTTTTCAAAAAGGTTTTATGTTTGAAATTAAATAAATTTATTTTAATTGATTATTTTATATATTTTGATGTTATTTTAAAAAAATGATTTTCAAAACTTTTTTAAATTTTTTTCAAAATGTTTTAAAATAAAAATGTTATTAATATGATTCTAAACATATTTATAATATTTCAAATAAAATGGTTTTTGATATGTTTTTAAGCTTATTTCATAAGTTTTAATGGAAAAAGGTATTCAAAATGATTTTAAGCTATCTTTATTTGTTGTTAATGTATTTTCAAATAAATTGTTTTTGAAGAAGGTTTTATGTTTTAAAAATAAAATTTTAAGGGAAATAATATATTTCCCAAAAATATGTTTTTGAAATATATTTTAATGTTCTTTCCCATAGAAGATAACATCCATTGGTGTTACTCATTCCTTTCTAAGAAATTATTTAATGTATCAATTTCCCATTCATTCTCATAATGGATTATTTTTTCATGTAATTATTTTTATTAAATCGGTTTCTCTTTCACAGGTTATATTATAATGTAACCTACTTCTTTTCAATGACTATATTAATGATTAAATGTTAATGAAACCTTTATATTTCAGAAGGTTATGATACAATTAAATTTTAATAATACTCATTTCATTTCATGGGTTATGATATGATTTTTATGACCTTATGAAACATGTTTCTATGATTATTTTATGAGATGGATGGGACCTTTTTCTCCCTCCAATGAATTAGTAAAAGATTTATATTTCATGATATAGAATTAATGGACCTTGGTAGTGAAACTTAACTACTAATATGGCCATGTGAGTAAACCATGACTACCAAGATGGTATGAGGATTTAAATCATGCTACTAAGATGTCCATGGGAGTGAACTATTAATACCAAGATGGTATGATGAGTGAACTCAGGCTACTCATATTGCCATTGGGTGTGAAACATAGCTACCAATATGGTAGGGGTGTTAATATGTACTGCTAAGATGGTATTGGAAGTAATTCCTTGGTTACTATGAAAGTCATATAATATACATATTATTTTCACAATTCCATGTTTTATTCCCATGTTATTCTTTTATGGAATATGTAAATTATTTCCATACTAGTCAGGCCTTATGAACATCCATGATTTATTCCATGATTCATATATATATTCTTTGATATGTATGGTATGATTTTCTATTTTCATGATCATGTTCTCATACCCTTATCCTCAAGATTACGCTTACATATCTCCCTTTCTTACCCTTGATGATCATTTTAGCTCACCCATTTTTATGTCTAAATCAAAATATTTGATAGAAATGTATTATGATTGATTTTTCTAAGAGGGGTTATATTCAAGAAAAACATAGTTGGAGACATTTTAGCTCACTTATGTCTAGTGTTTAGGTTTCCATGTTTCCAAAGGTAGTATATTAGTACTGTATTTGGCCATCTATTTTTTAATGATTAATATATTCTACAAAAGTTGTGTAATATTACTTTTGAAAAGTGAGTGTCTCTATAGTTGTTATCAGAGAAAAGGAGTAGTTTTCCATTGGAGTCATGGATGAGAAAATATTGGTGAGAACCCTAAAAAGTGTCTAGGGATAAATCAAAGTATAGGAAAAAGTATAAACAATTTCTTCAGACATTTAGTAAATGATATATTGAGTAGTTTCCTAGAAATAAATACAAATATGGTTACAACAAGCTGATGTACCTCTAGAAATGATGTACCTAGGTGTAAAAACTCTAAAAATATGATTCAGTCCAAAAATGAGGTATTGTAGTATATGAAATGGGCCTTTATTCACACCTGGTTTAACAATATCTTGGGATATGCTTTTCTAATTCACAAAATATTCGTAAACCATAATGACAGATTTAAATATAATTTTTCTCGAAATAACCTATGATGAATATAATGTGTTCTAGATCAGGGAAGGTTTCATGATTTAATAATCCTATAAGTATTTATTTTCATTACTATGTGGTTTTCTACAATGGTAATTAATTCTAACACTATGTTTCTTGTTTTATTCAATCAGAGGAACAATGAACTGGGTAAACATTGAATGTGATGGATGATTTTTAGGAGGAGTCAAGTGGGATGGTTACTAGAGTGAGAGATGTTTTGATCATGCCTAATCAGTTTCCACGAAACATTGTTAACAATGTCTATCTTAACCAATAGTAGAAGTCCTTAAATAATTGAAAAAAGATGTTCACTTAGAGTTCATGTAATAGAGAACCTCTAGGGAAGAACAATTTTATTCCTTTGTGTCAAGATTGTGGAAAAAATAAACAAAGTTAATTTTTTAGAGTAAAAGGAAGATGTTTTTGACTTTGGAAAAGAAGGTCACAAAGGATGTGATTGTAAGGGGAAAATTATGATTTAGGTTAATAAAATAGATTATAATATTGGCCTCTCTAAGACACCATCAATGGTTATGTTTTTTATGTGTGGAATAAATAGTAATTATGCAAAATAATTTCCCAAGAGTAAATCTCCTTAAGAGGATAGTCAATGTGGTATGAGTATTTTATACAATGTTGATCATTAAGAGAATATATGTGAATGTTTAATAGAAAGATATATTATATAATAGGATTTGGTATCCGTGTAAATGGATTAATGTTGAATTAATATATGTTTTTATGTATTTGAATTCATGAATTATAAAGGGTGAAATATATAAGGATTATATAGTTTATGTATTTTACTAATAATTTATAATAATACTTTTATTGTATCTAATTAAATAGAAATGTTTATTAATAGAATGGTTATTTCTCTATAAAACACATGATTTATGGAAAGATAACTGTTAATATTTTCCTTATGTTAACATATTATTTTTTGGATAATGATATTTGGGATATGAATAGTTAAATTGGATGGTGCTGATAACCTTGGAACTAATTAAGGACTTCATGAAAAAAATTTCATGCTATCATATATGATGTTTAAAACAACATAGATTTATTGAATATTCCTTGTAATCGATGGAATAAGGAATCATTCTTGTTTTCAAAATGTATTTATGGTAATTTAGGTTTTTACCATATTTTAAATGAATTTACCACGATGGTATTCAAATGTTTGTAATGTAAAATAAAGTTTTAATTTCTGACATATGGGGGATCATAGTTAAGATGAATTTGTGACTTTATTTCAAATGATTTATATTTTCATCTTTTAGATGTGTTATAAGGTTAACAATTCATGAAAATTTTATATTAAACTTTGGAGGAAGTATTTATGTATAGAGATTCTATTGAAAACCTTCGTCAAAAGGATATTTAGTGATTGACCTTATTTCATGGATGCCCATCATATTTTAGAAATAATATTATTATGGTATTAGAAAAAGTACATCATGTATGTTGGGTGACAACCAATCAATTCCGTCAAGGCCACGAGTCTTGAACCCCTGACAAAAGAACAACAACGTTTTAACACCAACCACTGGTCTACGTGATGTACTAGTTAATGTCTACTTATTTTTTATGAATATTTATTTATGATGTAACAGTATTGTTTGATTTTATTCGTAGACCATATTTGTATTTAAGAAATGTTATAGATAAATACCTATCCTTATAATTTTTTATGGGAATTTTTATCTGTTGAAATTGTATTAGAGTGATTTAGGAATCAATGTTAATTTATGGACATGCATTTCATGATGTAATGGATGAGTTAGAAATTTTGAAAAGGAAATACAAATAATGAAATTGTTTTTATAGAAATAAATATTGTAATTATATTAAATTATATTCATGTTTAATAAAATAATTTTTCTACGATAGGATAATGATTAAAAAATGTTATCCTAATAAGTTAATGTTTTTTTGAACTAATGGCCTTGTAAATCATCACATATTTTTGACTTTAAGGCCCTCAAATTTATCACATCACTCACTTGTTTGTGATTTATGACCTCAATCACTCCTTATAAATATTTACACTTTTCAGATGTTTCCAATCATCATTCCCAACCTATATTTTCCAATGTGGAATCCTAGTTATATGTTACATTGGCTAACTGTTATGGTTAAAACATTATATTTATAAAGGATTTTTAGTATTAATTTTTATGATGTGGGTTTCTGTTTGGTTGAACTTTCAATTTTTAAATCATTGATAACTGAGATGAATTTTGAAGGAAAAATTCCTTTTAAGGGGGGTAGAAAGTAACACCTCGATATTTAAAGAATTTTTTTGAAAATTAGTTTAATATTTTTTAATTTATCATTTCCCAAAACACTAAAATTATATATTTTTATTTTAAGTCACTATATAAAACAATCCTTTCACGTGGTACCAACTTGTCTTGTGCTACATGAAACACCGCCTTTACGTACATTATACGCAACACCGAGTTTCTATAAATCTTCATTTAATTGTTATAATTTTTTAAATGAGATATTTCTTGAATTAAATTTTAATTTTATTAACATTAATAGTAAAAAAATATTTTAAAATAATTTTCATAATGTTTTTATAAAAATAAAACATATATATGACGAAAGATAAATTTTTTGGAAAAGTTCTTATATGTTATAAAATAAAATTTTCTCAAAATAAGTAATCTAAATATAATTATATTACATTTTTAGATATTTAATTTGATCAAATAAACATTATTTATGAATTTTTAATTACTAAATTATCTTTTGGAATAAAGTTGGGATTTTTCTAAGAAACATCAATTTTTTATGAATGGTGAAAAATATCGGATTCTAATTCAAAACTAAAATTTCATCTATTTTATTTAATGGGATAAATTATATTTTTATTTAGATTAAAATATTATTTATAAAATATTTATATCAATTTATAAAATTCAGGTTATTGAAATCAATTTTACTTTGAAATTGGGTATAAAAACATAACAATAGTTTGCTGGTTTTTACATTAAAAACCAGTAGTGTTGTCTAGTTAGAGTAATTAATTTTAATTTATTTACCACATTTTTATTAGAATTTGGAGAAATGTTTTTATTTTTTTGAATCAGAATAATTTTTAATTTCCAATAATTTAAAATTATTTTTTAACAAAATGGTTTAGTGAATGTGATTGAAATTAATTAAAATAATCCAGAAAAAAATTAGGTTAATAATGTACTATAACATAAAATTATGATACAAAAACCTATAAAAATTGTCAAAACCCCATTTTATGGACATGATTTGGCCATGAACCTTCTATTATTGTGTTTTTTTGTATGACTTTTCTTAGGTAACAAAGCTGGTACACAAAACATGTTTTCAGAAATGACATGTTTGTCCTTTCCTTTCCCTATAAAAGGAAAACTTATATCCCTCCTCTTCACACATATAAAACCACATATTTTAAGAAAATATCTAACCAATAAACATCCCACCATCCCACCATTTTTCCAATAAGCATCCCATTGGGCATAATGTAATCCAATGAAGCCGTTTGGCATAAACCAAAACAAGTTACCCAATTAAGACATAATCTCTTCTCTCAAGTTCCTTTAATTTTTTTTCCACCACTACTCTCTCGTTATTCCAAGATTGTATAAAAACACCATTATAATATATATACTATTATTTTTTATGATAATTTTTAAACAAACACTTAAAAAAACCTCTATCTAATGGGTAACAAATGTATTGTCTAATTGTAATCCAAACTACTGCCTCATTAAACGAGGATTGTTCATTTTTTCTATTACCACTTCTCATTATATATATTATGTTGTAAAAACTATTGATATGTGTTATATATTATATTTATTTTGAATTTAATAATATTTAATTATATTATAACAAATATCTTTATACTTTCAATTAAGTGTAAATACGAAAATTTCATTTAGGTAAGTGTGGACAACCGCCCCATCAAAGCGAGGCCATTCACTGACACACTCTATGGATTGAATTAAGGATTGGTTAATTAATGTTATATGATATATATTATATTATAATTCTATTTAAAAAAATGATATATATATATATATTCCATTTACCTTCCTTCTTTCAATATGACTGTTAAACAAAATTATCCTTCATGCGTAAATATGGCCCACCCTCTCCACGAATGGTGTATTCCATTTCAAAAACCTATATTCTATAGATTATTATAAAAAAATTATAATGAATATTAATTAAATTTATATCCTTTTAAAAATATAGAAAATCTTGATATAATTATAAGCAAGAAAATATATTCCAAATTAAGACACATGTGAAGAACAAAGCTAATATTACCCGAAGTGAAAACTTTACAACTAATTATAGACAAGAGGGTAATATAATGGTTTAATAACAAAATACAATAAATTATATTAAAAAATATATTTATTTTTTATGTTTATAATCATTTTATAGGTATTATAAAGGAGGTTTGTACGAGTACAAAGACAATCAATACACAAGGTAAGGGGATTTCAGCTAAACTTTTATTTGAGTTAGATACATGTTTAATTCACAACCCATTCCTTTTGTGTGTTGTGTATGCTAATCATGGGTGTATTAAATGATTATCAGACTTAAAATTTTGTGTTTTTACATATCCATTAAATTATATTTGTATCATGGGATTTAAGTTTCAAAATTTACCAAATCGTTAAAATGGTTTGGTCTCAATTTTCCTTCTTTGTGACTCATGTTCTGTTATGAACCTAAATAACTTACATGGCGTAAATACTTAAATATTACATTTTATTTCATCTATATACTTATTATCATGATATTTTTAGCTGAATATAATTTTTTTGTACACGGAGATTATGATCTCATATTAATAAGTGGTGAGAGTTTTTTAAAACAGTCTCATTGTTTTTCTATATTGTTTGTGTTTATGCTTACATTGATGAAATATTATAATCCATCCCACAATAACACTCATAATTTTCCTTATAATATATTTATTGAAGATATATCCATATATTAGAATAATTTTCAACACATTCATATTTAGGATAATTATGAAAATGATTTAATTAAAAATATGACTATATTTCTCTATTGGGTCAGAAATATATTTTTCTCAAAAAAAGAGTTTTCAAGAATGTTTTCAAAACATGTTTCAGAGAGTATTTGAAGATAATTTTAATTTGAAATTATTTTTAAATATGTTTTATGGTAATTAAATTTTTATTTATATGTTTTCAAATATATTTTCCATGTAAAAGTTTTCAAACAAATCTAATGTTTTTAAATTGATTAAAATGATATTAGAATAATCTGTGCATAGTTTTGAACATAATTATACGTGTAATGATTTTTAAAACGTTTTTTAAAAGATTTCAAAAAAAATCAATGAAAAAGGTTTTTAAAATATTTTGAATCTTATTTTATATTTTTTCCATGAAAATGGTTTTCCAAAATTTTTCAAACATCTTTTATTAGTTTTTGAGGAAAAATGTTTTCAAAATTATTTCAATCTTTCTTTCCCTTTATCCAAATTATTTTCAAATAATTTTTTTTTCAAAATTGTTTCTTTTTTCAAAATAATATTTCAAATGAATAAATAATATTTTATTCATTAAATGATTTTAGAAGATCATTCCAAATTATTTCCCATCAATGATAACATTCATTGTTCTTACTCATTCCTTTATAGGGAAATAATTTAATGATTCCATAAATATTCATTATCTAAATAGAATATTTTTTGATGGATTAATGTTTATGGAACCCATTTCTCATTTACGAGTTATATTATTCTAAGGAATGCTTCCTTTTAAAGGTAATGTTTATAATGAAATTATAATGAAACCTATTTTTTCCACAGGTTATAATATGATTACATGTGTATGATACCCATTTCATTTCATGGGTTATGATATTATAATTTATGAATTTGTTTCACATGTATTTATTACTTAATTATGGAATGAGTGGGACCTATATCTCCATCAAATAAATTGAGTATAGGGTTATATCTCATGGGATAAAAAAACATGGTCTTGGTTGTGAAACTTTACTATTATGATAGACATGAGAGTGAACCATGACTACCAAGATGGTGTGAAGAGTTAAATGATGATACTAAGATGGCCATGGGAGTGAATAATTACTACAAATATGGTATGAGGAGTGAACTCATTCTACTTATATATCCACAAGGGTGAACAATGACTAGCATGATGGTATGTGGAGTGAAATCAAACAACTATGATTCTTTTGGAAGCAATGAATTGGATACATTTGAAATCATATTCCATGATGGTATTGGGAGTTAACTCATACTACTGAGATTCTATTGGCCGCAACGAATTGGATGCTTTGGTAATCATATTATATAATTATGTGGTATCAAATATTCATTGTTTTATTCTGATGATATGAATTCATGGCTTATGTTCCTTATTTACTTATTATTCATGTCTTATGACCCTTAAAGATTTATTACATGATTCATGTATATTATATTTGATATGTAGGGTATGATATTCTATTTTCATGATTAGTTTCTCATGCCCTTATGTTGAGGATTATTCTTATATATCTCCCTTGTTTACCATTAATGTGAATTTTATCTCGCCCATTTTTAGGTATATTTCCCCAGTTTATGAAGATATGTATTACATTTTATTTTTATAATAAAGGTGTTAGTCAAGGACAATATAGTGGAAGATATTGTAGCTCACTTATATATTTGTGTTTATGTTTCCATGTTTCCAAAGAAACTAGACTTGTATGGTCTTTGGAAAACTGTTTTTGAAATGATTTTAAGTATTATGAAAATGTTATGTAATGTTAATGTATGAAAATAAAAATTCTATATTGGATTACATATTATTATCATAAATAATATCATTATTTATTACTTTTATAATTTTATCATTAAAAAAGTTCATGTCAACGAAATATGTTGGTGAAGTAACCTATTTAGATTATATAAGTATTTATAGAGATTTATTGAAATGATTCAAAGAATGCATTGAGATAACATATAAAAGTGACATATTGAAGAGTTTTAGAGTGGAAAACTCCAAATGGGTGTATTTACCACTATTACATGCATGGAATCTTAGGATGATTACATATATTTCAAAATAATTGAAAATGATTCATTGAATTATTTATTAATCCTCCATTGGATTCATCATTTATTCCTTGTTATGTACATATATATACATCAATTATTCTTTGAGCATAATGAGTATATACCAATCAAATCATAACGAGACTCACTGGATAGAAATCAATAATAATATTAATAACATAAAATGAGTTAAAAACATTTCTTTTTCATTTAATTTGTGTGTGATATTACTGAAAAATGTTAGATAGATTTTAATTTACAATCAAGGAAAGTTGATATGAGATTTAGTTTCCCATGGCCCACACTTCTAGGTATGGTGCTAAAAACACATTCTTTAAGTAGTATCTTCGATAAAAATTCATATGAACCTATCATTGTTGATAATTTTTTCCAAAGATATACATTACATCTCACATTAATTGTAATTTACCATGAATGGATAGATGAGTGTTATTGAGGATTATCTATATAAGAATCTTAATTTATGATACTTGTATGCATTTATATATTATTCAACCATGCTAGATCCACATAATGACTTTTAAAAGGCTATACACATCTTCATAACATGTTTAACGGAAACATAAAAAAGGGTTGATCTCAAAAAATAATCAAAGGAAAGAATATCAATATACCATCAAGGGTAAGACTATAAACATATGATAAAATTTTATATGTGGAGAAAATATTATTAAATGAAAATGAAATAGTAATATTTTTCCATAATCCATTATAGTATGATAAGTTATATCAATATAGAAAATATATACTGTATCATAAGAGTGTGATATAATAAGCATAATCTGAGGGGAATATTCATTCGCATATAAAATGTCTAGCATGAAATTGAAGCATATAATGATAAAGAATTATAGAATAATGAAATGGATTGAAATAATATTTCAATGTTATACACCAAGAAATTAATCACATTGTAGACTTGGTTTAATCACTTATCTAGAATCATGGGTTTTGGATAATCCTCTCATATACCCCTTGGCATGGGATAATCCTCTCATGATGCCTTTAGTGTGGGATAAATGCTTCTTTGTACCCTTTGGATTGGGATTAATCCTCTCATGTAATGTTTCTCTTCATATAAATCATCATGTATAGCCTTTGGCTTTAGATAAATCCTCCCGTGTAGCATTTATATTGCGATAGATCCTCTTGTGTACCCATTGGAAAGGGATAAATTCTCATATGTATCCTTTTTATCTCAAGAAATAAAAGCATTTCCATTTAATTTAAGGGGAGTATAGGACCCCACACATCATTCATCCATATATTTTTCTACCATATTAAATAATTTATACTTTATGCAACACTTAATTAACCCATACATATGTGAATGGGTTCATTAAAACAAATCCTAGTATATTCCATATTACATACAATAAATAAAGTCAAATAGTGTAATAAAAATATAGCCACTATGACAAAATAATAATTTAACATGTTTTCCGATATAAAAAATACAACTTTTTTATTTTAGTTGAATAAATTATAAAATAATATGGGATACCACTTTTTAGAAAGGGCAAAAAACACAATATAATTTTTTCATTAAAATTTATTTCTTGAGAATGATAAAACATTTAAAAATCCACATTTATGGTCAGAAAAGAGTATGTAGAAAACACATTTTTTTAGTAATGAATATTTTAATAACATTCTTTGAGAGGGTATAAAAATAATGAGAAATTCCTATGTTAAAACATGAGGATTTAAAATCCCATTGAAAATATATATTTCCATTTGATTTCAAATATTTACTTCTAGAAAATATATTAATATTAACTTTTCAACATAAAATCATCAGGAGTTAAAAAAATTTATAAAACAATTTTAAAACATTAAGTGGAATCTTAGTAATAATGAATTCTCCTATGATGATATAAATTGTAAAATAGTTATTATTAAATGTTTATACCATACTCATAAAAGATAAATTTATGAGTCACATTGAAAAGTTATTTTCCAATATGTGAAGTGAAATCATTTTAAATGAATTTAAATTATAACATATTATTCAATAATTTATCCTTGAAACAAATCTAATAGTTTCTGAGGAATGTATAGTGGAGGATAAAACATATGATCATGAAATGAAAAAAAAATCCACAATTTAAAATATTTTTATTAAAAATCATAATAGTATGAAAGGATAATAAAACATAATTTTTAAAAGATAAAAATAGAGAATATTATTTTCATATGAGGTAATAGAGAATTTGATTTCCAAATATAAATCTAAATATTATCATGAAGAGAAAATCTCAACATGGATGAAAAAGATTTTTTGGGGAGATGATGGTAATTATTCTAAATGTCAGAAAATTTTATCTAGATAAAATTACATCAATATGACCCCCCAAGAAATGAAGTAGATATTAATTAATAATTTATATGTATAATAAATCAAATGTGGAACAATAGTGTTCAATAATAATTCTTGTAACTCAATGGAAGAAAAGTATGTAAATAGAAACCTTTAATCATTTTGGGAAATTTAAATAAAAACCCTAGGAATAAAAGACCTTGTAATATAAATTTAAATATAATAAAATATAATATACTCATGATATAATATGAAAATGGTGGATTTAGAGGGCTACACAAAAGAAAACAAGGTGTATAACATAAACATTTCTCGGGGATTTGAAATATAAGTCAAAGAACCCCTTATATAACACGTAGTATTTTAGGAAAGTATAATTTTATAATGTAGATAAAAGTAATAATTTTAATACCATAGAAATGAAGGATTTATTATAATAAATATTATTTTTTATGTATATTAAATTTTACTTTGAATAATAGAGTTCAATAATTATGTTTTTTATAAAACATAAGAATGTTTAGTTACCATAATTTCTTACAAATATAGATACTTTGAAATCAAATCCCCTTGTAGGGTATTATTTAAAATTTAAAATTAAATTAAATTATTAATTTTATGGTCATTATATTAAATATTAAAGGTAATTTAATTCACTATTCAAAAGAAAAAAATCAGTTATAATATTTATCATGGTGTGAAATTTCGAGACAAGAAACCCACACCATGGTCTTGATTCCCTCTGTGCAAGTGAATAAATTAATGAATAATTAATTTCTGTTTATTAGATACGTTTATTATAAACTTATTAATTAATATTTAATTTATTGTGGACAATTTACTATCAAATTCTATTTATTTAATATATAGTTTTTTATAACGTTTATTGTTTTTCATGAAAATTTTATTGGTGTTGTCTTATTTCTATAATTTCAATGATCAAATATGTTATGTAAAATAAATAATATAATCTTTTATGAGCCCTATAACATAAATTATTTGATTACTACTTTATAATTGTACAATAATTTAAATTACCAATTTCATTTATGATATAGATTTATAGTGTCGTTCATAACGCTAGTTAAACTGACCTACACAAGGAAAAATATAATTCATTGAGTGAGTATGGTAAAGGAAATGTATAATAACATAATAAATCATCATAATTTTCTTGTATAAATTTTATTATTTTTTTAATGATATTTTAATGGTCTTGGATAGTACTAATAATCATGGTGAAAATGATAAATGTTAATTTCTCATTATTATAATCCTCAGAATGTTGGGTTAGCATTTTCATTTTCAAACTAATGTATGTGAATGAAGATACATTAAAATGTATCTATTTATAATAATAACTATATTATGTATTTAAAATTGTTTCATCAATTCTATCTTTATGACTAGGGAATAGAGGTAGTGGTCAAAACCCAATGTTTTTGATTTGTGGAAGAGGTAGTATGGAAAAATTCATGATCACTGATCTATTTTTTTCAAGTTGATGGGAAGGAATAAATAAGGGTTATTAAATTAATATGATAACAATTATTTATACAAATTTTAATGAGATAATTATATTACTATTGTAATGGAAGGTTTAAAATCGAAAATACTAATAATAAAACATTAAGGATTAAGAAACACTCACCTTGGGACGTTGACATTTCTATTAATATTTCCCTTGGAAATGAATGTAATAGACTAACATAGGGTGAAAATTGGATTAATCTAATGAAATTAAATTATATGATTTCTTAGTTTGGTAGGGTTTCATGAAAAGTTCAAAGGGTGTGCGTAACATTGAGAGGGAAGAAGTGATCCCCCATTATAATTAAAGAAAAGTGATCTTTTTTTAACCACATATTATTTTTTTAATCATTGAATGACACTACATGAGGTTCAATGGTTGAATAAGTAATAATTTTTTGATTTTTGGTTGATATAATGTCAAATAATCCTCCAAATCCCATTCTAACTCATGTATTATCCATTTTAAAACCCTTGGTATACATGATTTTCACATTTTACCCTTTTCCTTTTTACCTTGGTAACAAGTTTGTACCCCAGTAGTTAATATTTTATTAAAACTTTAAGGTAACACTTATGAAAACAATTCAATGATATAATCCTAAATTTAGGATCCAAATGGAATTATTAAATTTCTAATAATAGAATATTATCTTTAAAATTAAAAAATTATATATATAGAAAACTTGTTTTGTATAAAAATGTTGTTTTTACAATTTCATATTTCCTATAATAATTATCATTAATTACAACTTTAATTAGAGTTATTGTATAGATATATAAGTTTAAATTCTATATTAATGTAATTTTTTATAAGGAATTAATTTATTTTATTAGATAATATTTTAACAATGTTATCAAAACAATTATTTGAAAATAGCAGTTTTATAAATATCCAAATAGTTGACATTATCTCTAAAAATCATATTCTCATGATAGACAAAGAAATTGGATTTATAAAATAATATGAATATGTAAATATAAAATATATAATCTATTTTAAAAGAATTTATTTTTTAAAAAAGGTGAAAAATAAATATTTTTGTAAGTAAATAAAAATAGATTTTATAGTAAAATATTACAACTATTTAAAAAATATTAAATGTAGGCTTTATAAATTCATCATATTGTTTTTAAATGTTTTATTTTAATTTTTATACTTATATAATTTCATATGTTTTCAATTACATTTAATTCATCTATTTATTATGTGAATGTCATAAATGTATGGAGATTATCAAAACCAATATTTTTAACTATTCAAAAAATAAATAAATTATTTTTGAAAAAAGTGTTAAATTCACAATATAAAAATTTTTATATTTCAAATTGAGAAATAAGGATATCTTTTGTAAATAAAAATTCTAAAATTTAAAAATTTAATTTTTAATTTAAAAAATTAAATAAAAATAAATCCACTATTATTTAAAATAAACCATTTTCATTAAATCATAATAAATTTTTGCCCACTAAACATAATAATTCATAATTGATTAACATATTAAATATCTTATTATAATTTTGCAATAATTTTTTTTTCACTTTTTTCCCACATTTATGTCTACTGTTGTGTGTAACAAAAGTTACCAAGAATCATCATAAATATAAAAGATATAAAATATAAATTAGTTACATTCTACACCAATAAATTAATTGCATCATAAAAAATTTATTTATTATGCATTGATGAATTAATATAGTGGAATTTGAAACATATTCATCATCTTAAATGTATATTCTAATATGAAATCTACCTTTCTGTCTTAGGTAATATCAAGTTACATATATTTCTACATGAAACATCAATCGTTCATATAGTCATGTACCCTAGTGAATATTGGAAATCCCTAAAATTATTTTTATTTAATAATAAACGTGTCTTCCCTCTTCGTTTCATGTAAGTCCATGTTTGGTTAAATTGTTAAGGGTTTAGAGATATTTCAGAGGCTTAAAGAGTGTTTGGATAAACTTGCTGCCAAAAATGCTTGTACCATGCTACAACATACAACGCCAGTCTATATAGCGGTTAGGCCCATAAGAATGGTGGTTTCATTATAGTACCATCTGGATTTGAGGACATGCTATAGAGTAAGCCTAATTGGGTCATGATGATTTTGGGTATTGGTGGTTTCCTCGTAGCATTTACCGTAGAGAGCGGTTCGTGGAGGATGATACATGGTGACATAGACCACGCCATATAACTCTTCTTTTTTTTCATATATATAAGGCTGTAGATTCTTCAGCATTAGAAAATTATGCCTCTCAATTATATAGATATGAATAGAATTTAATGATTTTTTTTCTTTTTTGTTTATTCATTCAATTCATAATTATGTAGATAAACTACTGAGGTCATATGAAGGGTTTCTCACATGAATTGAACCTTCAATGTCCAATGTGTACGTACCTTCTTCCTCCTCCTCTTCAACTACAGTCTAGAAATTTTATGGACTTCTAAGACAACAGTAGTGAGATCACCATCCCTACACTTTAGTGCCTTATGACTCATTGTTATTTTACGATAGAAAGAACTATTTATTCCAAATAATTACACTATATTCTACCTCATACATCAAGGAACCTCATTCCTATGTCATGGTTAAAATATCCCAGTGCACTCTACACCATGGAGAATCTTGTATTTGTCAAGGTGCATATTCTAGCACAGTCTCTATTCCATAACCTTTTTTTTATTCTTTGGTGGTGTTTTCCAGCCTACCCTCCACATAGCAGCTACTACATTGCAATGTGGGGAACCCTGAATTTTATAGAATTTCATTCAATAGAGCTCCAGGTTTATCTAATGGAGAAAATATAGTTAAAAATGGTTCTACCCTCTAGTTTTATTATCCTTTCCTTACGCTAGAACCCATGATATGATTGATTGGAGCAGTCCGTGAAATGCCTTAGTGATAAATTGGTGTGGATAGTGTATGAATGTGACTAGGATATCAGCACCATTGATGGACCATGGTGCTGACATCAACCATGTTTTTTATGAAGTTCCATACCACGTGGTCTCTCATTACCCATGTTTCCATAATAAGAATTATGGGTTGGATTATTCAATATGAAGATTGATTATGTTATCATGTTGGTGTGTGGTTAGACCATGAGATATATTTCAATATTGGATTCTAGTAGTGATACTAGTGCAGCCAATTCCCAAATTTTATTGTGACCACATGATGTTATGTATGCTAAAGTATTATCATGATCAGATGTTATTCCTTATTGTGGTATCATAATATATTTATGATTTTGTACCTTAGTAATTGGGGGTGGTACATGAGATAGGTGGATATTTGGGGTTTATTTTTCCCTTGGATGGGGATTATATTGATATGAGGTTATAAAGGAGAGGTACCAAAGCATTGGGTGGAGATACATGGATTCCATGGTGTCTTATTTAATATGAAATTGAGGTATCCTTGATTTTTCATATTCCATGCACCAAGAGGTAGCCTAGAAGATCTGAGTACCCAATATTCTCAAAAATATGATTTCAAGTGATGTGGTCTTCATTATTGATAGATGATGTCGAGTTACATGTTCACATTAAATTGTGTGGAATCCTTACATGGGATAGATTGGTTATTTCAGAAACATTTTTTTAGAGACGAGGCATGTAAAACCTATGGTTCATGGAGTATTAGTTGGATCACGACCCCTTAGTTTTGGATTATATGTTAATGATGATTATTCATTTTACTAATATTATTATGGAAAGAACTTTTTATAAATGACATTATTATATTGTGGAAATATTTATGGATTCTAACATAGTCTTGTACTCATGCCATACTTGGAAATTTTGATGCACATGTTAATTTAATGAGGGATCTGATTAAGGGAATGGGTATTATGAAAGATAGCTGAGAATATAAGTATGTATGAAGTAGTGGGTTGGGAAAAATTTCAACAAAACTTATAATTATTTTGATTATTTATCTGAATTTATAAATTTTGACATGATCCTTATATTGTGATATGTTAATTATATGATATGTATGACATTAAATCAGTTCTTTGGGTTTACTCAATTTATTTAATTCTTCCTTTAATATGTTTATGAATCATATGAAATGGTATAGAGGGTATAGTATCCCCATTTACATAATAAAACCCTCTATACTAGTTTGAAGTATGTTGTGTATAGGGTGGTTCATATGAGGTTATATAGAACTCAAGATCAGACCTGACGGTAGAGGTCTAGATGTTACAATGTAGAATCAAATGATCAGGATTCAGAAACTTTTTTCCATTTTAATTTGTTTTGGATAGATTATATAGTAGATATGATGGTTGGGTCTCTAAAAGTGTAACTACACCAGTTCCTATCCATCACTACGTAGTGGACCTTTGAGTTTCCCCAAACTGGGAAATTGTGTGTTTTCTGTTACCATTGATTAGAATCACCGTGGGTAATTCACATGATTTTGATATGTGATTAATGATATATCATTTCCATTAATCCATAAATGATATTTCAGGTTCATTAATTCATCAATTATATCAATGTAGGTTCAAAAAACGTATATATACTTTTATTTTTGAAAAATAGTAGTTATTTAATTAAATTCATTGATTTTTTAACTTGTTTTGGGTAGTCTTTCCATTAGTGATATATCTATGTTTACCTGATTTTTGGATATATATTTATTGGAAATAATTAGTTGAACTAGTCTTAATATTGTTTTAGTACATATATAATGACTATTCCATACATGGTTGGATGGAAACTAGTATTAATTATTTGTTGGTAATATCATAGGTTCAGGGTGGACTCTTATAAAAAATATGTTTGATCCCATATAATTATTAGGATATTTGGATTTTCCTAATTTTTCATCAATTGAAAAATATTCTACCTCATTGATGTTTGTTTGGAATTCCATTTAAGTAGGATTCACTTAATTAGATCATCTCACCTTCCCCAGTGGGATAGGTTTTAATTACTTTATTTCAACCCTAGAAATACATGCTAGACTATGTTAAAGATTTACAAATCCATCATCTATCATCCTTTCAAGGAATTAGATGACCAGAGGATTTTGAGGATTATATGGAAACCATATATAGAATCATTGAACTCATCGAGAAGCCATCAGATAGGATGGTGAATCTAGAACCTTTAATACTGTTTGGATTCGATAAGCAAGGGTGTGAAGTTATTGTCATGGTGGGATAGTTAGAGGGGCTATCATGGGGGTACCTAAGAGCATTGTTAGAAGATTCCATCCCCAACATGCTGATGATCAACCTCACACAAGAGTTCATATAACTACTGTATGGGTCTATGAAAGGATCAACATTCTACACTCATTTTACGGAGCTCCTACATTTCACACCACTTATGGATAGTAATGAGGCCAAAAATTCTAGAATATTAAAATACAATCATTGATCATACCATTTAGAGCAGGTTTGGATCTTCAATAGGATTCAAAACTAGAGGTTCTGAGGAAGGCCTTAACAATTGAGTGGACTTTGTAAAATGGAAGAATAGTTGGTCTTTACCACAATTAAAAACTCAAATAGGTGGAACTCATACTATTTATTTTATAGCCTCTTATGATGCTTGGATGAGTAAGTATAGTTACATGATGTAGACCAGTGGTATGAATGTGTAGTAGAGTTTAGTCCCGTTGTTTATATCAGGAGGAGAACAATAGTGTTTTAAATATTGGATGTTATGGACACTATAGATAGGTATGCCTAGCAACCTAGAGTCAATACAAGAAATATGGATGGATAAGACGTTTCTAATTGTTTTGAACCATATTTTCTAATATAAGGTATAGACAAACACAATAAAAGAACCAGAGGTCGATTCATGGATCTCAACAGATAAACTTGGGGGGGTCATGCACCTTAGGCATAAGATCAGAGGGGTCAGGCATGTCATGTAAAAATTTTAGATTATAGTCAATTAAATTTTGGATATGGGACACATAAGGACCGAGGAATGGCCTTGATCACATCCACTCTTTATATTTTTTTTATAGTTGTTTTCATTCATTTATAGTCTCAGAAGTTGTTGCGGGACTTGATCTACCAATGTTGTAATACTATAAATTAGTCTCACATGATACACCACTAGGCTTGAATGTGGACCATTTCTGGGGATTCCCAGGGTGTCATTTTTTCATTTTATTTGTATACATTTATGGTCATTCATGATTTCTGGGATGAAAACATGGATGTGATTTTTTTTATGGATTGGATGAATGTCTATCAAGATCCCATTAACATTCATCAAAGGATTATAAAATTCCCATAACTAAAGGAAGAGATATAAGGGATTAGAATAATGTTTGAAATGGGTATAGAAAATTTTGATCCAGACATGACCTTGTATGGCATGATAACAACACAAATGAAAGGATTGTCTCTCTCGATGGGATTAATGACACCCCTCATCATTTCCTCTTGTCATGGAGCTTTATTTTTATTTTTTTTCTATATCTCTTCATAGGATTTCAACATGGTAGATGAGTGGACATTGATAATAATCTCATATAGGGTGAAGAACCGAGTTTGATATCATCATATCATATGGAACAAACCAAGCTAAAGGATCCCATGGTATAATTGTACAACACAAAGAGTAAGGCCTTTATCTAGATGAGTACTTCACCATGGGGTGACAGTATGTTATTACATAAGAAAGTGAATGTTAGTGTTTCACATATCATTGATTACCAAAAATATAAAGTATGTGGAGGTGAATAATTTATATTCTATCCCCTGGATCAAGGAAATTTTTGATCAATTATGGGGAGTCTGGGGGATCTACAAGACTAGTCTTTGATCAAGCTATCACAATTTGTGAGTTAAAGAGTAAGACCTTCCTAAGACGAAATTTTGGATTCAGTATTGAAATTATAACTACTTGGTGATGTTTTTTTGGACGAATATCAGACCAGAAATGTTCGTGGACCTCATGAAAAATATATTCCACCCATCCTTGGAATCACTCTCCCTTATGTGCATCGATGACATCCTCATCTACTAGATATCACCAAATTATCAAGATAGGCACATGGAAATATTTCCAGTATACTTATAGAACTCTAGATTTATGAAATGTTTTAAAATTGTGAATTATGAATACAAGAGTATAATTCCTACAATATGTGGCATATAATATTGTAATATCCATGGATCAAGAGAAATTTGAGTTTTTCATGTACTAGACACATCCCTAGAACATATTTGTGAGTATAAACATTATGGGTTTACAATGAAATTACTGGATGTTATTCCTGGGCATCTCCCCACATTCAATAGCCCTAAGAATACTTACGATGAAGGGAGTGATGTTCTAGTGGTCTAACTAGTGTGAATATTAATTCCTTGAGAGTAATAAAATGTTGAATATTACTCCAGTACTAACACAACAAGATACTAGGATTTGTTATTCATTGTACTATGAATCATCGTTAATTAGTCTTGGAGTAGTGTTAATATAGATATAGAATGTTGTATCATATCTTTCACTTCATATATAACCAATTGATTAGAAATTCCCAACACATGAAATGGATCTAGATGTCATGGTAACACCATGAATTTTTTGTTGAACAATCTATTCGTTGAGATTTTTTTTACATGGTCCTGAAGAGACTTATATATATCATCACACAAAGGGATCTGAAACTACGATAGAGTTTTTGGGTTGTGTATCTATAGATATTTTATAGTAAGATACATAAATAACCTTGGATGGTTAATGTATTTTTTGATTCTCATATCCATAAGACACTAGTTGGGAAGGATCTTGGTGGGAGGCCATTCAAGGAGTAGTGGAACGTAATAACCTTGTATGTTGATTGGAGAATAGATATATGACATCCCCAACCAAGATTCCACTGATTGGTTTCACAATCATGGTTGGCCACATGGCCTCAACCACATATCCCAAAATTCTATAGGCTATTGTATAGAAGTGAGGGCCTAAGGTGTGTCCATGGGGATAATAGGCCATCATTAATAGAGTTTATAATAGAGGATGGATATAATATAACATGACATAAGTTGCAGAAGCAGTGTAATAATAAATTGAACGCATAGGATAAGTAGACATGAATAATAATTGAACTGGTGAAACAGATGTAAATATACAAAAGATGATGATATATCATGTATCTATAATGGTGCAAAAAAATTAATACAAAACAGCATACCCCACACACTATACAAAATTAGAAAAAATGAATCCAAAAACTATCCTAAAAATTCCGAACTCCATCTCGTTCATCTAATACAATCTCCATCCGAATGTAAGAAATCAATTAACTGTCTAAAGCTATGTTATTCCATTTTTCTATACCTTCATAGACATAAGATATTTGAGTACCAATGTAACTCATATAAGTTATAACATAAATCTATGTTGGCCACCACTAATGATTTAAATAACATAATGTGCTTGTAATATAAACTAAAACTATTTGAATGCATGTATATACAATTGTAAATTGGTATAGTAATGTAAAAAACCAAGTACCTTATTCATCGTTGAGTTAGTGTCATAACATGTATCCAATAAATTAATTAATTAAGTTCCATTTTATAATATTAATTAAAATAATGCATAAACACCACTATTATCACCATGTGACATTAATATTATATGTTACATGATCTTACAACGAAACTTCAACTGACATTAATAATGATTGGGTTTCAAGGTAATAATGAAGGAAACCTAGAACTAGAGGGTCTACAACTCTATAATAACCACATTCTGGCATAGGGGTAAGATTGTAATCCAAGAAGAATCATCCAATGAATTGCATAAGAGTGATGATCTAATTGTGTTCATGGAATACATCCAAGGTAACATTGTATAAAAATAGCTAGGCCTAAGGATTTTACCAAGGAACCTCGTGTCTATAGATAAAAAGTTGGATCAATGGAGTGTATCCAAGGAATCATGTAAATAATATATAATTGATACTATTTTTTCATAATGGGTATCGAAAAATAGAGGAGTATCGGGTTCCAAGGTGGGTCTCATCCAAGGAAACTAACACTATTGATTCAGATTGTCTTCCATGAGTGCTCAATGAATTCCATCAAAAATCCATAACATATTTCCTGAATGATCACGGTTATAATGATATCACGTTCCATATTCAATTATACACCTTAAATTTAATTCATTTAATAATTTAGACAATATTATTATTGTTATTATATTTAAAAAATAAGTTTGGTTCACCCCATTCCTTTCAAACAAGTGACATGTCATATAACTTATTTGAAACCTTTAATTAATTCATATAAGTAACAATAATTTATTTAAGTTAATTCTTAATCCTTCTATAATAAGTGTAAATTGGTTCTATAGCCATGAAACCAACATTTAATATACATTTAATAAGGTTAGTTCATACACATATTATACTTTTCAACTACATTTAATATTGTTTAATCTATTTTAGAATCATACTTTAGGAGGATCAAGTGAAAAGTTCCATTTCAAATACAATAATCAATTCACAATTCTATAATCATTTAATGGTGGAGGCTTTCCATTAGTAGGTTCATGTCGAGGTATACGCAAAAAGTGGCATAGAAACACATGTCAAGCTCTGAAATCAAAATATGGAATCACCCAACTTGGGGTGGTTGGAGTTGTCAATGTAACCACTAATGATGGATAAAATTAATAACATGATTCATATAATATTGTTCTAAAAACTATACTAATGGAATATAAATTAATTATATGATACTCGATGAAATCAGAATTCCCAGATGTCATTTTATAAAATTACTAATATTGAGGAGTGAGCCATATACCACTTACCTTATACTCGTATGACTCTCTACCACCAGTAGTAGGCTTTAGTTCAACATAGATTTTAAGAGATATGATGAATGTATAAATGCCACATAAATGGGTCATATGGGCCCGGATCTAAATAGTATCATTGATAGGAAGAATAGTGAAAAAATATTAAAAATTAATCGTTATCTTATCGACACAGATCCAATGAGATGAATATAGATCAAATCGGACTTTAGAAGTATGATTACTCTCAAATCATTGATTATGCCTTCAAAAGATATCAAAAGGGATAAAATATGACGTTTTTTCTATTAGGAAGTAAAATAGTATATGGTAGAGTTTTATTAGATCATTTAAGGAAAATTTTTCAAAATCACCGAAATTTGGCATTCGTACAGTTTGGCAGCATAGTTTAACAAACAGTGCACCATCTGCTAAAGGAAGGGGGTACCCACATGGTTTGGCCCCATAGTTAGGAATCCCATGTGTTATCCATTTAAAATACCTCAAAAAAATTCTATCTTATTTTCATGACCATGATCTCCAAATCACACAGTTTTAGAAAATCATGTTCCCTCCTACTACAAAATATCCATCACAAAATGGTTAGAACTAATCATGCATCCAACTCCACAAAGAGTACACATACAATTATATAGGCCTTTATCAACCCTAAAATTTTGCACCATGATCCCAAAAATCCTCAAAAACCCATTGGACCTTCACAAACTCATTATGAATCCTTATTAGGTTTATAAAAGTGATTTAGTCCAAAATTTAATGGATCCAATCCTTGGTGAGAAACTGGATTCTTGTATTCCTCCCCCCTTAAAGGAAATAATCCTCAATATCACATTCTAAGGTTGGAGAAACATTATCTGAGATAAAATTTGGAAACTAGGATTGTACATCAGCCTCCTACTTCCATGTCTCATCCTATACATAGTAGTGCTCAATAGAACCCATACTAGATGTACAGAAAGACCTCAATGAGAATTTTTGCTCTATTCAATGTTGTGTATAGGATACTCCTCATATTTAGAATCAGTATTTAACTCAACTTCATCAAGAGCAAAAGTATGATATGGTTTAGCATGATGAAGGAGATGTTTTGAAACATTATAGATGCAATCCATAGAACGGTGCTTCTAAGGTTTTATCAACTGATAGGATAAAATCTTGACTCTAAAGAAACCACAACACTAACCTTATCAGGGTCAACAGAGACACTTTAATATAACATAATATGATCCAAGGAGTGAAATTTTTATTTCTTCAAGTGGAACTTATAAAGCATGGAATAAATATTATGCTCTCCCAATATACTTAGAATGATGTCAAGGTGTTTAGAATGGTCACTACGAGTGTGAAAATTCACCAAGATGTCATCCAAAAATACTATGGAAAAGTAATCCAAATCGGGGTGGAACACCATACTCATAAGGGCCATTAAACTAGTGGGTAAATTTATAATATAAAATGGAATTAAAATGTACTCATACATACTATACCTACTACCAAATGCTTGAAAAGGTATGTATGTTGTCCTAACATTCATTTTATGATAGACTGATCTTAGGTCGATATTATAAAAAAACCTAGCTCCTCTGATTAGGTTGAATAGATATTATATACATGGATTTAGATGCTGGTTATTGGCCATAGGATGGTTCAACCATCAGTAATCTATGAATAGACGAATGGATTCCTCTAGCTTCATACCAAAAACATGTGTGAACCCCAATTCGAAGTTCTAGTATATATAAACAAAATTTATTTTATATCCTCTAACATCTTCACAATCTTCTAGAGAATAGTAGCTTCACTTTTTTATGTAGTAATTGACAATGGGGCTACTCCTATAAGAAGATCAATCACAAACACAACCTCTATCTTAGGAGGTAATCCATAAAAATAATCAGGAAATATTTCCATGAAACAATATAATACTTTATGGAATTCATCTTAATGAAATCCCTAATCCTACATGAAGATATTAGAAATTTTTGTGGTCATTATACCTAGACCATGATCCTTTGATTAGGCTCTACTAGCCTGGAAATACCACTCACCCTTATCTAGATATTTTTTTCCTCTACAGATATAAATGATACCTTGCTATTTTAGAAGATGACAAAATTGTAATATGAAACCATCCAATCCATATCAAGAAAGGAATAAATTACTTTTATCTCAATAAAAAAGATGTCCCCCATGAAAGGGTGACATTCTACCTCAAGGTCTTAGTCGGTACATTTGTGTATTCCTTGTGACCATTCTCTTTATGGTTTATCTATGGTCATTACACCGCAATAATACTATATTTCATGTCTGATACATAAAAAAATAGGTAATGAGATGGAGGATTATGAATAACCTATATCAAATAAAGAATATAATATAGTGGGGGCTTCTAGAATAGTACATCTTACTATAGATGATCATACATCCAAATCCTAAGGTAACAGCTGTAATTCATGTAACTGACATGATGCAGATCCATGTGAAATGGATGGACAACCAAAATTTAAACTACATTACTTGAGAAACTGGTGATCGAAATTATTGATACGACAACAACAATTTCATACTCTTATAGTCCTGACGGTGTTACTCCAACTCATCGCCTGATACAGTGCAAAAGAACCTGCCCCTAAAGGTGGATCTAGTATGAAACCTATTCCACTAGAAAATGATGGAAATATACGAAATAATATAGGAATATTCCCCATATGGATGAAATACCTACACTCAATAGAGTACCTATCACATTGAGGTTTCAGGATCCCATGTTGTCCACAGTGATGACATGCCATGGAGTTCCCAACATGTGTACTATGGATGCCACAACCCTAACAAGAAACATAGATAGATATATTTCTACTACTAGAAAATCTACTGACCTGTAGTTGCACTAGTCAACTATGCTTAGTGCTACCACTATCCATTAGGTTTTGTTTAGTGATAAAATATTGATAATTATTTCAATTGTCTTTTTAGGGAAAACTCCATTCACCTGAGTACAGATGGCATATATTATCCCATTATCAAATTGTCTATCATGTGCAAGCTCATCACTGACAATATGTTCTAAAAAACATTGTAACTCAACGGAAAACATTTAATATTCTATAAATAACATAAAAACTATCTCAAGAAGCATGGACTCTCTACAATTGTTATTTTTTAGTTTCAATGATATACATTTTCGTAGAAGAAAATCTATACGTTATCCCATACCATCCCTTGATGACGACCTGCCTAGCTAATCACATCCCACCAATTATTTGAAGAATCTCACAATAAGTAAGTAGAAATATTGACCCTCCACCTCATAGGATGGCCTCTATCCTGACTAAAAAGCATATAGACCGCTATCCCCTAAGAATATAGAAGGATGAAACTTTTAGAACTGACGTGTCAAATCATCCATCATAGGTGTAGGTCAGGGAGAACCTTTCGGGGACCATATCAGATGTAGGAAACTACCATAAACCTGAGTGTAAATTCATAGATCAGGTATAACATGTAGTTACACAAATGGAAATCCTTGATATAATTCTGTTGGATCAGGGCCAATCATGTCAAGAGAATGTTCATCACCACTCTCTTAGAACACGACTTGGGGACATTATAGCAGCATTAGTCTATAAATTACAATCACATGCCTCAGAATAAGCTTATAGAAGATATATGAGAAATATAGTGGAATATGAATATAATAAAGGGTCAATGATCATGGCCTACCAACCCAACTACCTACATAGAAGGTTGGGTATTGGTTATCGGTCATGTATAATTTCTAGGGGTTCCAAAAGATGAAAGGTCAATTGTATCATGACTCATCATCTTCTTGAATCTGTTTTTCTTAATATGTAAATAATCACATTTACAGTTTTTATTATCTTATTTATATATATAATGGTTTGTCTAAAATGGATCACCATTCCCAGTAAATTAGGGCCCATAATCCTTATCACTAAAAACAACACCCATTTGATTTTAAATCTAATGGGTAGACATAGTAAATTATCTATTCCTACCCACCTGAGCCAATAACACCACATGAATAGAAACCACCAATAACTCAATAAATACCAATAGAAACACATGTTTATATATGCAAAAAAGGATCACCCAAAAACCACTGTCATATCAACCAATGAATGGAGTTAAATGTTCTAACATGGAATTTAAATATGCATGACGTGCGAATTATTGGGGACTATGATGATGAATATAAAATTATTCTTTCCCTCATATAATCATCCAAATAGTAAATGAACTTATCTATCAATATAATAATAATAACCACTACAAAACATATGTGTAACCCAATTGTGAAATGATATCAATTGTAATATGCAAAAAAGACAGCAATTATAATTCAGGCAACTCATCATTTACCCCGAATATGGGTTCCCGATGCCCATTCATGGATTTTCACCAACATCCAAGAATTACAAATATCCAATATAATATCTCTAAATAGTAAATCAATAAATGAAATTTATCTGATATAACTTTTTGACGCCCTATACTCGGAATCCACTGAGGGTTCCCCAAGCCCGGCTAGCCACATGGCATCAAGAGCATCTACCCGAATGCTAGTGGATTCCGAATAGAAATGGGGTACTATGGGCTATTCATGGGTAGAATATACCCTCATTATTAGTGTGTAGAACAACGAATGGATAATATATAGTAGGATATATGTAAAGGATAACATGTACTTATAAATACTACACCTAGAAGAAATAGACCAGAATCATTATAAAAAATGTGCAACTGATATAAATATACAATAGTTGGTGATGATTTTTCAGGTATTAGTCAATATGGAAAATAAGGATATAGAGCATTATACAACATATTATATAAAATTTTATAAAAAATCAATCCAAAAAACTATCCCTAGAATCCTAAGCCCCAGCTCGATCAGCTGCTACTAACTCTATCTGAATCAATAAAGAAATCAAGTATATGAAGTAGTATGCTTCCCTATGTCAAAACCATTAAACATTTAATATTTCAATGTACTAATTAAACCTTGATAGGGTGTGAGATAAATCTCAGTTGACCATCACCAAAAATTTCTATAAAATCTTGTCCAGTTAATATAAACTAAATTAGTGTTCAATGATAAATTTTCATATTTAATTTATTGTAGTAATGTAAATACCCAAGTACCAACATCATACCTTGACTGGTGTCTAAACATGTAACCAGTTCATTAATTCATTACGTTCTATTTTATTTCATTAATTCACATAAGGAATACCCAGCACTGCCATCACCAAATCTTACTAATACTATATATTCTAAGATGTTTTATGGAAACTTGTATTGGAATTAATAATTAAAGTTCTTCAGGGTAATAACTAATGTAACCTAGAACTGAATGGTAAAAAATTTAGTAGTAACTACCACCTAGATATGGGGTAAGATTGTGATATAAGAATAATTTTAAAAGGAATTCCACAATAACGATGATGTGACCATGTCTATGGAATTCATACATGTTAAAACGGGTTAATAAATGGTTAGGAAAAAATATGTAACTAAGGAAACACTTTTCGATATAACCCATGATGGATTAAAGGAGTACACCAAAGGAATCCTTTAAATGAAATAAAAGGGTTCATCTGGTGTCATAACAGGCATCCAATGATAGGCAAAGATCATTTTCCAAGGTGGGCCTCAACCAAGACATCCAAAATCCTTGAATCATAATGGAATCACCATGTGATCTTGGAATTCCCTCTAGAATCCAAATTCTTACTCAAGATTAACAACTCTTATATTGATGTCGATGTGCATATAAAATTACAAACCTTACATTTATTTCATTAATATGTAATTCAATGTGATGGTCATTCTATTTAATAAAATATGGGGTCCATCCCATTCATTTCATTCAAGTGACAAGGTATCTAAAGTATATGAAACCATTAATTAATTATTATAAATCACAATTATTTCATTAGGTTTATTCTTTTACCATCCATCATAAGTGGAAAGGGGTGGTAAAAACATGTCAACAACATTACCTAAATATTTAATAATGACAAACCATATAGTTAGTATTATTTCCAATTACATTTAAAATTGGTTAATCAATATGAAGTACTTACCTTCGGTGGTTCACGTAGAAAGCAGAATGGTCCAAAAAATTAATAAATTCAAAATTTAATATTCATTTAATGATGGAGGCTTACCATTGGTAGGGTCATGTTAATGCACACCTGAATGGTGGAACATACACACAGGTCATGCAATAAAATCCCAATATAGAAATCGCCTTACATGGGGTGTTTGGCATTGGGTACATAACCGCCAATGATGTATAAAATTAACAGCATGAGTCTTAAAATATGGTTCTATGTATTGTAATAATGCTTAATTAATTAAACTGATAACACCTGATGAAATCATCATTCCCACACATCAATTTATAAAATGATGAATATTGATGTGTGAGTTATAAACCACCTTCCTGATAGTCATATGAATCTTCTCATAAAGTACGATCCTCTAGTTTAGCCTCGATAGGAAGATATATGATGAAGGGATAAACTCCATAAAAATAGGGCATATAATCCTATATCTAAATATCATCATTGATATAAATAATAATTATTAAATTATAAAATATAATTTTGATCTTAATGCAGTGAATCCAACAAGTTAAACATCAATCGAATCAGACTCCTGATAGACACATGATCTAAAATCGTAACATAGTCCATCAAAGGATATTAAAAGGCCGAAAATAGAAGGTGATATCCACTGGGGAAAGAAAATGGAAGAGGGAAGAGTTTAATTAGATAATTTAAGGGGAATTTGTAAAAATCACCCAATTTTCCCTTCATATAGTTTGGCTGCATGATTTATCAAATGGTGCAACGACCATGTAAATTCTACTAAAGGAAGGGGGAACCCACATAGTTAGGCTACAGAGTTAGAAAAACCATGCACCAAAAATGAAAAATATATACACAATACATTAATTTTTTATGTTTGTTTTTCCCAAAATTCACTGTTATGGAGAATTATTTTCCCTCTTGTTTCTATTTATACAAACCTGAAAGAATAAAACTAATAGTGTAGACTACGCTGAATGGTTTACACTGACCATTAGTCATGCTCTGTTCAATCCTAAAACATGTCTCTATGATCCAAAAAATCCATAAACACCCCTGAGACCTTTACAAACTCATTACTAATCCATATTAGATCCATAAATGTTATTTTGTCCAAACTATAAAGGATCCATACTTGATGGAAAAGTCATGTTGTTATAGGATTCCTCTGAGGACCAGGCTTCTATGAATTCTAATCCATTGGTTGCAACATATTCAATTTTTTATAGGTAAATCCGTGATATGAGTTATAATTAAAGTGTGTTTTGGTAGGGAAACAACTAGTTGGAGGCGATATATTACCTGAGTCGCCATTGAACAATGATGATTTTATTGTAGTACATGTGATATTAGTAGTACCTAATTCTTGAAGAGAGGATATGATAGGGGATTACCATGCCAATATATGCATAGTAAATCATGGAGAAAAAAAGATGTTCCCTTACTTTATGGGACTGTTCTATTGGCTAGGAATGAAGAGAGATATTACAGGGTTCATCTATCAATGTCATACCAATCTGAGGATAAAGGATGAGTCCCATCATATTTTTGGTTTTCTCCAGACACTTCTTATACCCATGTAAAAGGAGGAATATGGAGTTATGTACTTTGTGAAGGAGTTAACTAGGACCTGAAAGAGTCGTGATGTATTAGTTTTGGTTGTTGATCAGTTGATGAAAGTAACCACTTTCTCCCGATTAAAGATACTCAACTAGTATATGATCTTTGAAATATCAATATCAATGATATTGAATGATTGGATGGGGTTCCAATGATTAATTTCTTCTAGAGATATTAATTTTTTATGCCATAGTTTTTGTAGGTATTTAAAAAATCTTTAGTGATTCATTTTAGGTTGAGAATTATGTACCATCCTTGGACAGATAGATATATCAATTTGACAATACCCATATTAGAGGTTATGCTTCGAGCATACATGTGGGACTTCGACGGATCTTGGAATGGTAACATATAATTTTATTATTATTCATATATAAATAGTTACTAGGCTTTGATTCATATTGATCCTTTTGATGATCTTTATGGGAGGTCATTCTATTCACTACTCTTTTGGAATGAGGTAGGTGACACCATAGTTGTAGGCCACAACATGGCCTAAGAGTCCTTAGAGAGAGACCAAATGATTCAGAAGAGGGTGATCAACACAGAGTGTATATAGATATATTATGCTTACGAGAGGAGGGGACCATTGTAGTCCACTATGGTAGATCCATTATTCTTAATAGTGACTCCTTAGTTATGAAATATACGTATGAGGAAGTATGGTAAATTAGAACATATTTTTGTTGGACCCTTTGAGATCCCCATGAAATAGGGGTAGTGGCATAACATTTGGACCTTCCTTCTCACTATTGAGGTATGCATGTCATGTTCCCTGGGTCATAACTTCATAGGTACATACATAACCTTGATCATGTTAAACATTGTGAGGAATTTGAGCTGGAGGGTCATGCATCTTATGAGGACATTTTGGTGGAGATATTATACCACAATAAGAAACTACGTTGATGGAACTTAGTACCACTTATCAAGATTTTATGGAAACATGGGAGGATCTAAGAGGACACTTGGGAGTGAGATGATGCTATTAGATATCGGTGTCCTTGGGTTTAACGCCCATATAATTTAAAATTAAATTATATTTTAAAGTGTATAAACACATAACATTGAACTTAATTACACCATCAAATATTAATATTCAAATATGACCATTATAACGTAGTCGTTGAATTGATGGTATTAATTTGAATAACCATATTATGAATTATCTATGAAGGTTTTTTTCAATAAATATTAATTTGATAATGATTAAAAAATAATACCTGAATTGTTTTTAATAAAGTCATTTTATTCTAAAAATTTAGTTTTCATCAAAAATAATTTTTATCTAATTTTTTGGTAAAAAATATAATATTTTTTTTTACATATTTAGAAAATTTATTTGATACGATGTAACGATCATTTTAAATTATCATATGGAAATTATCGTAGGTTTAATATCTATGATTTTCCAAAATGATTGATTTTCTCAATGAATATGGAAACTGAATAATTTTTATTGAAAATATTATTTTTTGTTTTAAGAATTTATAAAGTGGTATTTATTTTTATAAATAATAGAAACTAAAATTATTTCTCTAAAATTATTGATCATTCAATGAATTTCATTTATATCAATTTTGAGAATGAATTTGGTACCAAACTAGTTTTCTACATAATGGAATTTTCCTAAATAACTACACTTTATTTTTTCGGTGGATTGATATTTAATTAATTAATTCCAATTATAGAAATTTTATCTTGGTAGAAGGAATTAATATTAAAAATAAAAATTTTAATAAAAATTTAAATGTATCCATTTTATTTTTAGTACATTAAAAATAATAAACATTGTAAATAAGTGTCACCATTGTAAGGTTAAATATGGTAAGTAAGGATAAAAATAATTTTATAAATACTAGAATATGACCCTAAAACATTACTTAACTTAATTGTATGAACATATTTTGTCTATAATCATACTATATTTTAATATATTATCATAATTTAATTTTTTTAGTGGATTTTTCTCATTATATTATTTTATTTAATGACGAGTCAAATATTTTATTCTTTTGTTTTATTATCATAAATTTTATGATATTAGTATAAACCTCGAATATTAATGACTATAAATATTTTTTTGAATGAAAAGTTATTTTTATTCATCATCTTAATTTATTTATAGTTTTTAGTGGGGAAAATGTTTCTTAAATACTTACACAACACTGACAAAATTTTTATTCAATTAATTGGAAAATAAAATAAATGATATTAAAAATATTACATGTCATATAATTTGAATTAATTATTTGTTTTTCATATATTTAATAGATCTATAAGATATTTTATGGATTTTTTAAAGGATTATATTTTAATTTAAAATTTTATTGATGTATTAAATGTTAAATTGAATTAATAGTGTTAACAATGACATTAATGATTTTTTATAATAAATAATATATTATTAAATTGTTTAAAATTTATAAAAAAATATTATATCTTCACAATGAATGGGATATAATTGAATAAATAATAAATTTTCCAAAAAATTTTATTTTTTTATATATCCATTATTTACCCTTAGAATTTACAATACATTAATCCCATGGTAATTGTAAAAGTGGTTAACACGGATTGAAACTAAATGATATGGGTACAAACATAACCAAAACATATCCAAATTTTATTGGATGATATTACTTAAATCCATAATAATCATATATTCTAATAGTAATTTTTTTATAAAATTTAATCTGAAGGTTATTATATTTTGATTTAATACTTTATGTAATTACAAAAATAACCCTCCACTCACTTATAAAAGGGGACATCCTCTCCTATTATATTCACAATTAAAAAAATATTTTTGATTTTCCATGACATATCCAAATACATTCCTTACATCCCTACCCATGTCATATAATAATTGGTTTTATTATAAGGATAATCCTTGATGGAATTAGGTATAATCCTAAAGAGGTTTTCTGAAGAAGAAGTGTCATTATTAACCCATAATTATTGTTACATTTATTCTTACACCATATTAAAATATTATTATACCATAAAAAATAATAAAATAATTATATAACATATATTAATATGTTATTATGTTAATGTAATATCTTACATGGAGAAACAAAACTATAATTCTTCTGCGTGATGGGCTACTGTCTCACGAAAGGTGGTAATTTTTTCCATCACCTCCTACCACGGATGATTAAAATTATGGATTTAATATATATATATATATATATATATATATAATGTTGATGAAATATTTATCATTGTGGAAATTTAATATATCGAATATTTTCTTTACCTTCTAATCATTTAAAAATGATAATGTCGTTCTTGCGCGCCTGTGGATTACAACCTCCACGAAGTGATGTGATTAATTTTTCAACACCAAATCACTTGGATGGTATATAATGGTTTATTAAAATAAATAATATTTTATTTGTGATATAATAATAATTCAGTAAAGACAAAATAATTCATTATTTCCTTCCATGTTGATCTTTGAAATATATTTTTATGGAATATCATCTAATTGATTGTAACATAGTCAATTTTCATAACCATATTTATTGAAAGGATTTAAGAGTATAAATGAGGTATAAAAATTATAGTTATGTCATGATTGTTGTTTTATATATATTTTAATGAAAACGTCTTTCATCATAGTCATCCTACCAAAACCATTTTTGACATACAAGCTCAATGTCATCAAAATTCATGATGTCAACTTAATTTAATATGAAATTAAGTACAACCTGATAATAAATAAAATAAAATGAATAATAAACATGAAAAATATTATTATTAAATTAAATAATTAGAATTATTCTATAATTAACTAAGATAAATATTATATCTGACAGGTCTGTCCTTAAATAAGGGATTTCTTAACTCAAATTCCATTATTGGGGTTTCACTTCTACTTCATTGACTACGTTGTTCCATGATTATGAGTGAAACTAACTATGATTATATTATCTTATAATTCCACATGATTTTTTTTGGATTAAATTTTGTTACACATAATATATTAGATGACTAGTTATCACATTAATTATATGAACTTATTATGGGTTTCTCGTCTCACTCTTTCTTTTGTGACACATATTCCATATTCACCACTTATTTACTTTGTGTTGTTTATATAATTGTCTTTGATATTTTATATCCTTAATATTTAATAATATTATTATTTTTGTTTCATTTTAAGTTCTTTTTTAATAGACATGGTCATTATATGTGACCAAAGTGGAAAGAGATTATTTATCGATTTCCTTTAATTGAGGAATATTTTATTATTTAGGAGATATTTTCCTTTTTATAGTTTATATCATTCCCTTTGATGTATGTATGATTATTATTCAATATAAATCATATTTCTTATAAATGTCCATATTCCTTGTATCATGGACATGATTATTACCTAAACATTATTCCATTTTTATGCACGATGATTTGATTTACTAGTAAAATATTGATAAATCAATATTATTTATCAAATAAAGATATTTATTGATAGGGAATACTATTTATAAATTAATTTTACCATTGAAGATATGGATAATTCATTGGACATGATGTAATGGGTCTGGATCAAAATTATACAACCACTCGATCCATCGATTGATTTCGTTAGACAAATAAGTAATCTATCATTAAATGGGATTTAATTGAAATCCTACACTTATTTTTAAATTTTCATGGAATAAGGACATGATTCTATAGAAATCGTGATGTATAAAATTTTAAAGACAAATATTATGCATTTCCATTGTTTAGAATTCAATTATTGTTATCCATGAGATTACTTCATTGATTTAATCAATAGATGGATGTTTTTAATGTTTTATTGATTAAATTTCATATATTTTCTGTTATTTACCTTTATATATTGATTATTACTTCTTTATTCATGATAAATTCTATTTTATGTAACCTCATTAAAAATTTCGGCTTACCTTTTATTTTTTCAGTAATCCCTATGATTTGAAGAGTGATATTGTGAATAATTTCAAGGATTCTTGAATGTTTTTTATTCTACATACTTTGTAATTCAAATGTATTATGAAAATCATGTAAGTGTATGGTTCTTCAAGTTTATAAAAAATTTTGATCCATGAAGATTAGATCTATGATATATTTTCCAATGTAATAAATTAGACACCATCTATTTATTACTATATTAGGGGTTATTTCAGTTTCTATAATATCATGCTTAGTTGGATCCTTGGGGATAGATTTTTGAAATCATAGAATAGGGAATATAACCCTATGATTTAATTTCAGGATAATTATAAGAAAATTACTTCATTCTATATTTTTTTAATGATCGTGGATAAGCATGGTTAAACTAATATTATTTCAGTGTATTAAACTAAGTATTAATTTAAATGAATAGATAATCCTATTAAGGTTTTATGTGATTGGATTTTATCAAGAATAGGGATATTTTGGGACACATTTATTTAAATAAATCCCTAGGTATAGTAAATGTTTTAATGAGAATGTTATTTAAGGAATAATGCAATTATATTTTATGGAAATAATTTAACATTTATTGATAACCATTATGGTTAAATATGACGTTATGATAAAGAAATAATAATAAATTAATTAATATTATTTTTTAGAAAAATGGGTTGTATTGAAAACTATAGTGGTTAAAACTTGATTTGATAACTAATGATATTTTAGGGATTTATATCATATTTTTTTCACATTATATTTATTATATTAATCCAGTTTTAGGAAAAGGACAATGTGTGAGATGAGTGAAAAAACATCACATCCTGAAAGGTTGTGGGGATAAAACAAACACTAGAAGGGTAACACGGGGAAAATTAAAAAAAATAGCCTTCATGATGTCTGAGTTAATAGAAAATATTTTGTACATAAACGACTTGACAAATAATCATAAAATAGATTTTTGGAAGAATATACTAGTATCCAATATTGACCTATTTTTGGAAATTTTAGTTGGATAATGAAATTTAATTAGATGTTTTATTGGGTACAGTTATATATAATCTTTATATTCAAAAAACATATTATTTAGGAAGAATGATATAAAATTTTTGGATGTACAATTTGAAGGGTATAGATAAACATTGGGGTTAAAACCTTATCGAAAGTATAGGATATTATTATTATTTGGGATGTACTATTATTTATTCATGAAATAATCTAAGTAGAAAACATTGTGTTATTATGGAAATTTTATAGTAAAATGTATTATAATTACATATTAAGGATTATACATTTTGGGTATTATCTTACCATATTGACATAATTTTTTTTCTAAATATATAAAGAATATATATGATTTATTTCATGGATCATATGATCTATTAATTGTTATTTTTAGTGCATCACGAAAAACACCATCAATAATACTCATCAGTTAGAGAATGGTTGATATTTCGGTGGAAATTGATTAATGGATAAAATTATACATGTAAATAATTTATATTTCATTATATTATTATCCTATTAGGTAAATTATTTTCTCAACAATAGGAAAAGATATTAAAAATATATATATTATCGTAATATGATCATTTCAAATGAATTGATTTTTTTTCACCAATAATAGCATCATGATATTTTTGTCGTTAATATTATTCTAAACATATTCTCTATAATTCTATGTTATTCCTTGGGAATTATCTCTCTCTTACATTTCCATATTTTCACTTCTCACAAATGATTTCCTATCTAGAAACCATATATCGTGGTTACCTTTGTATTTTCCTTTCCCTATTTTAAGGATGAAAATTTATTAAATCTCTCTATGAGGTTTCAATTACAAATGTCTCAAATGTAAAATCATTTATTTTATAGAAAAAATATAAATTACAATGATCTAATTTATTTAATTAGGTAAATTAGACAATATGTGTTTTTAAAATAATAAAATTTTTGATATCTTTTATATCACCCAACACCAATCTTAAACAAACCATGAAATATTATTACTTAAATATGAATTATATAACCTTGTTTTTGGTTTGGCATGTATAAATAGAAATTACTACATTATGAAATATATATCAATTCCCTAATAAAAAAATTCATGAATAATTTTTAAAAAATATAAAAATCAATTTTTCTAGTAATGTCACTATATTCACCAACAATACATTTTCTTCCAAGATGTTTTCTATTGTTTTTTGTGAGTTAATAATATTATTTTTTCAATCCATTTTTATTGAAGAATTTATAATATAAACTAAATATTATTAAAATTATCTTAGAGATAATTTTTGTCCAATTTCTTAAATGATTGACTTTCTTAGTGAATAGTGAAAAAATAACGATTTTTTATTCACAACTGTAGAGTTGCTTCAAAAATTTAAAAAGTTCCATTTATTTTTATAATAATTGAGAACTAAAATTAGTTCTATAATATTATTATTAATTCAATTAAATTTATCAATATAATATTTATGATTGAATTTGGTTTAAGAACATTCTTATACATAAAAAACCGTTTTTCTTAAAAACTGATTTTCATTGCATTTTATGTTATTATTTTATATTAATTACTTCCCATTATATAAATTTAATCCTAAAAATGGATTCTGTATTTTCAATCATGGGATCCAAAATTTTTAATGTTGTCTTATTTAATTTTTTTCTTTTTTTAATAGTAATTATATTAAATAATTGTCCTTATGGTAAGTGTAAATCGTGTAATGAACGTCAAGAATAATATTATAATGACTAGAAAATGACCCCAAAACATTCTATAATATCATTGGATGAAAATATTTCATCCATAATCATCCAATATTCTAATATTCTATATTTTGTTCCATTTGCACTTGATTTTTACCATAATTTTTTATTATCGGATGAAATGTCAAAAAATATATTTGTATTGGTTTTATTGTCATTATATTTTGGATATAAGGATAAATTGAGACTATGATCAGTTAAAATATTTATTTTAAATATAAATAATTCTTTCATTATTTTTATTTATTTATAATCATTATTTTTTAAATAATTACACTAAATGATTACGCAACACCGACATAGTATTTATTAAAATAATATAAAAATAAAATAAATTATATTAAAAATATTAAAAATATTAAAAAATATATACTATGAATGGATTAATCTAACACTTGAATTATATAGATATATATTCCCTTTTAGTTATGTTTTAATTTATTATATTTTAATCTCCCCTTATCTTGATGTATTGGATGTCAAATTAATTTAATAGTTTCAAAAATGACATTAATGATTTTTTTTAATAAAATGTATTTTATTAAATGATTTAAAATTCCTGAAATTTATTTTTTCAGAAAAATGAATGGGTTATGTTTTAAAAAATAATATATGGTCAATTTATATGTCTGTTTTCATTTTATAGTACCCTTTTTGTCTATTATATGTAAGATAACCTTCAAATTGTGGTAATTGTCAAAAAAGATAATGTGGGTGAAAAATTAAAAGATAAGGGTAAAAACATAACCTAAAATTGTAAAAATAAATTATAGTACTATAGTATTCAGATAAATCATCATCATATATTAAATTTATATTATTTTGAATCCATTTTCATTTGAAAATTATTTATATTATTTTAATACTTTATGAAATTATAGAAGTTCCCCACCCCTAACATAGAAATGGAATCCTTTTAAATTATTTTCTCCATACATAAAACCCATTTTGATGATCTATTACCACCCTAAATACCTTCATTACTTTCCTATTCACATCCAAGATTCCTCGGGTTCTTCAAAAATCCAATCTAATTAGGATTTAGGTCTAATCCTAAAAAAGTTTTCGAAGAAGTGTTATCATTCAATAAAAGATCATTTTTTTATTTATTTCTTCATAAAAATACTTGAATAATATTAAACCATTAATATATAATATAGTATTTATATTAAATTTTATTAGACTTCAATATTTTAATGAAATAACCTATGCCCATCTCCTCTTATATTAAATGCGAAACAAAGTTTTTGTTCCTGTGTATGGAGGACCACCGCTTAGCTGACCGATGCAATTAATTTTACATCAACACCTCTCACGATAGGTTATAATAGTGGATTTATAGAATATATATGATAACAATGAAATATTTATTAATATTTGAAATTAATATATGACATATCTCCTTACCCTTCTATTCATTGAAAAATGATAATTTCGTTCATGCATACATGAGGACTACCTCCTCAATGAAGTGATTTGATTAATTTCCTCTACATCATCACATTGAAAGTATATATATGTTAATTTAAATAAATAATAATTTATTTATGAAATAATTATCATTATAAAAATATAATATAATAATTCATTTCCATCATATCCATTGAAAAATAGAAAATATTACTCATGGGTATGTATGACATACCATCTTGAGGATTGTATCGTTGTTCATCTTCATAACAATGTTTATTTATTGGTTTTAAAATAATAATTAAACTATGAAATAATAATTATGACATGATTATTATTTTATATATGATGTAACAAAAACCTATTTTAACGTATTAAATATACCAAATTCATTTTGGGTATTTGTACCAAATATCATCAAAACATATAATGTGATCTTAATAGAATAATGAATTTAACTTATCATAGTAAGCAACAAAATAAAATTAATAATAAATTTAAAAATTATAATTAAAAAACTAATAATTAATTTTTTTATTATTCTCGAAGATAATGACCTTTTTTGATTAGTCAAACAAGGCGTATGGAATTTCATAAATCATTTTCCATTCATTGGGTTATACTTGTAGTTAATTAACTATTTATTCCATTATTATGTGTGAAATGAAATCTAATTGTATTATATTTTATTACCAATTTTTTTATTTACATTTCATACACATAATCACTTTATTGATTAATTATAACTACAATTATATGATCTTTTTGAGGCCTTTATATCTCACTTTTAGATTTATGAGGCATATGGAATACTTACCAATTATTTCCTATGAATTATTTATAAAATTGAATTTGATATATTATATAATTAATCTTTTAAATTCAGGTTATTTAATGTTTCATTTGGTTTAATTCATTGATGTAGATTATTATTCGAAATTTACAAAAGTGTTAATGGATTCCATCTGAGTATCCTTTCAATGATGAATGTTTTTATATGATGCAATGAATTGATTTTATATGGTTTATATACTTCCCTTTGAAATATTTATTATAATTATTCCTTATACATACTATTTATCTGAATTATTCATATTCATTGTATCACTGATTTTATTGTTTCATAAACTATACAATATTTTTATAAAAATTGATATGATTGACTATGAGAAAAATGATAAATATGTATTCTTTACTCAATGAAAATATTTTATGATAAGGAATATTGTTTAAAAATTTTGGTTTATCATTCAACATAGAAAGAAATAATTTGAAATGCATTGATGGGTGGGACTCTGAATTATATTTCCCATAGATGCATCAGAATGTCTCATAAGATAAATCAGTATGTTAGAATAAAATGGGTGTTGGCAGTATTCATACCCATTAATTTAAAGTGTCTTGTAACAAAGCCTCAATGTTATACATATCATTATGTATGAGATCATGACATCCAATATTTATCATTTACTACATAAATAATTTAGTTATTATTATCCATGATAAAACAACATTGATATTATCTATTGGTTCATTTTGTGCAGAACTTATTGAATAAATACAACATTTTTTTAGTAATTTATATTTTCATACTGATTAAACCTTATTTACTCATGATAAAATCCAATTTACGTAACTCTTACTTAGCATCTCAGCTAACCCATTTATTTTTTTCTTTACTGAATGATATGAACAAGGATTTTATTAATAATATCAATGATTCAAGAACATATTTTTTTCTATATAATTTATAATTCCAATTTAATATAAAATTCATTTATGCATGTGGTTATTGATGATTGTTAATCTGACTGATCCTCTTGTATTAGAACCCTTATAGCTATGACAATGTAATAACGTAAACAAAATCTATATGTTTCTATATTTGGGGTTATTTCAGGAGTTATTCATGTATGACCTTAGAGATGCTTCTTGAGGATGATATGTCTTTGGAGAGGGATAATTTTAAATCCTTGATATTCTTATTCTTTAATAATAGAACATGTTTCCCCTTCATTTCTACTTAGGACAAATTTGGTTGAATAATGATTGTCTTATAGAGGTTTTGTAGGCCTAAATGGTGTTCTAGAAATCTTGTTCCCAGACAGGTGGATCCATGCCACAATGCAAAAGACCACCCAATAGAGGAGTTGGTTATTTCTTACTAATGGTGGTTTTTCCAATGTACATTGGGAAGTTGTTGAATTTTTTAAAAGGTTGGATGCATCATAGTGATTTCAGTAAGTGGTGGTTGTGTCATAGCCTTTATCATTTAGATCAGTTCATCGAGGCTGCACCATGGTTACTTATACATTGATATAGAGCTCCCTTCCATATTATTTATAGACAGTCATTCGATTCAATTTATATGGGAATTATTCCTCTTAATTATGATATTAAGAATTGCATTTTGGGTTTTCCTATTCATTTTTTATTGATCTAATGATTGAAAATTAAAGAGTTGAATTGATGAGACCTTATGAGGGGTATCCCACATGGATTGTACCTCTCAAGACTAATATAAAAATACATTATCATCCTCTTTCGTGATTGATTTATATTGAATAAATGTACTGCTGATGCAACTCAATGACACAGAACCCTTCTGATAACATAGTGGATCTTTACATAGCATGATTATATGATGTGGGGCAGTACATACATCATATTAGTATAGTGAAGTCTATATTATAAATCATTTCACCCTATTCCAACGTCCTGGTTCTCTTCTGCCAGTTAACTCTACAACATTGTGCATTTTTCCTTCACAACGATGTCTATTCTAGAACACCCTCTACATAGTATCCTTTTTTTCTGTGTCATAGTATTTTTTTCCAGCACACCCTTCATGCCAGAGCTAGAACATTATGCTATGGAGACCCTAAAATTTTCCTGATGTTCTTCTTGTAAAGCATAAGGTTCTCCCAATTTCCAACATTGTGTAATTAATGGTTCTACACTTATGTCTTCTTATCCTCACTCTACTATGGAACATATGACATGTCTGGTTATACTATTCTAGAAATTCCATATTGAGTAATTGTTATGGTTGGTGTGTGATCGAGTGTCAAATTTCGTCACCTTTGACGAACCACGACATGGATTTCAATGAGTTGTTGTCTTATGTTCCTTATCTATTTGGATATCTTTTAGACATGTTTTCATATTAGGATTTATGTTTTGGATTATTGGATATCATTCTTTCTTGTGATCTAATGTAGCTGTGTGAGTAACCTATTAGACTTGTTATGATATTTGATTCCATGAGGGATACTAGTGTGGCTTATTAACTTGTTCTTCTATGATAACTTGATGTTTTGTTAAATTTTATACACTCATGATGATATTTTATGACTACTTGTGTAATCACTATGTTTGTTTGTTATCTTTCCTTGGTGGTTCTGAGTGCTTCTTGATACAACTATAAAGTCATGATATATTTATCCCTTAGAGGGAGAATTATCTGACTTGCAGTTATGGAGCTGAGTGAAATGAGCCAATGTTGGAGGTATGAGGAATCCATGGCGTCTTGTTGAGGATGCTCTCAATGTATCCATTGTTTTTGAAGCTTTATGCAACCTATGGTAGCCTGTTCTATGTGAGTACCATATCTTCTTGAATGGAGGTAATTTGGTAAAATGGTCCTCTTGATGGATTGATGATACTGTGTAGCATGTTCACTTGAAATTTTGAGTAAATCTCATTGGGACTACATAGATTATTACCAAAACCTTCAACTATCATTCCAACACTGGGCCAAAGTAGTGGTGGTTGGAGGTTTGTTCTAGCTTGGTTAGCGCACAACCTCTCAATTTTGAATTTTAATCCTATTTAGGTTATTCATTTATTATTATATAGAATAAAATTTTTATTATTGAGAACATTAGTTTCATGATGCATTGGTGGTATCCTATTTTGTCTTGTACACACACCCTACTTGGGAATTTTGATGCACTTTTATATTTCATGAATGATCAGATAAAGGTTAGTGGTGTTGTAATAAATAGGTGAGTATGAGGGGTATGGAACTAGAAGTGAACTTAAATAGACTGTAGTTTAACCCAGATATATTTTTTCTATTAATATGTTTTTAATAAAATGGATAGGCTTTCCACACTGAGGTATTTGTTTATTTTTACAAATTTTTTTTCATTAGTTTAGTTTCACATGATTACTCTGATGATTTATTGTTCCCTTTTCTATTATTATCAATCATATAAAATTTTATTGAGTGTATAGCCTCCCCATTGATGATTTCATACTCTCATTTCTAGTCTAAATCCTCTTTTATACATGGATAAATGAATTATGTTTTTATCACTTCAGATTGAGCCTGGTAGTTCAGGTTGGGATGTTACGAGGATATAGTCTAATCATATATTCTCTATATCACACAATTCACAAAGCCAATTGAATCTTAAATATATTTAACAACTCTAAAATCGTATATTCCTATAGAAATTAACTCTTATCATCATCCACTAGTTCATAAAGTCACACAGTAGTCAATATATTTCATAATTTCAATAATGAGATAAACCACTACAAAATATCATGGATCAATTTTTCAGTAAATCAATAATAAACTTTAATACTATTAATACTTTCTAACACAATATTCATGACTAATTAATACAATTATTACCTCAACAACATGATTATATTAAACCAAAAAAATATTACATACCTCAATCATGTGTTCTAAAATTGTTATCCCAAAAAAAATTCCTAATTTTTTTTGAATGTTATTGATATCATTTAATATTTGTATCCAAACATTTAATTAAAAAATAATGAAGAACAATAATTTTAAATTTCCTATAATGATCATAAATTATTTAACATATGAGAATATAATCAAGAAATTAAACTCATTAAGGATAATAGATAAGAGTATCAATGTTTAAAATTAATTTAGATATCAACCTCAGTACTTTATTTAAGACTAGGAAACTCACATTATCTTTCATAACATTCATATAATAATATTATAAAAAATTATAGTATTCTCTCTTTTTGGTTATAAGATATATGTATTTATAGAAATATAATTTTATCAACATAATTTTCATGGTACTATTTCATCCAAATACTAAAACAAAAAATGTTATGATAATATCTAAAATATAAATACTAAAACCAACAATCCAAAGATGAACTTATCTATATGACCTTTGTTTTTAACTTATGATACGTTTATTTCAATCAACTATAATATAATTTAGTTTTCAGGCATTTATTAACCTAATCCAGAAAAAGGAATAGTACCAATATTATTAAAAACATTCTTACAACATTCTAAACCCAAAAAATGACTGAAATATATTGTCTAATTTATTTAATTTCCCTTTATACATAAATTTACATATTAAATAATATGCTTCTTAACTAGGTAAACTATAAATTATATTCTTTGTTATCCCGTATCATTCCCTATTGTGTTTTCAAACCTAAATATATTCTAATCCTTCATAATGGCTTCTAAAGAGTATACTTTACAAAATCATATCCCCGATGAGTTTGTAGCCTAGTGTCTATTATTGGGCCAAGTCACATTGAACCAAAGAGAATATTGAGTTGATACTCATCAATCAATTTTCATGGTGATTTCCCCTTGTCGAATCCCTTCCATAGTGTCCTACATTAGATAGTATCTAAACATGGACATAATTATCAGGAAATTCAAAAGATATATTATTTTCCAAAACATAGGAATGTTATTATTAGATCATAATATATATGTATATGTATATTAAATGTCACAATACAAGGGGGTGTGAATTTTAGGTTAAAATAATTGTTTTTAAACACTTAATAAAGAACTTAGTTTAAGAGGTACTGAAGTAATACTATTCACAATCAATAAAATTGACCATATAGGTCTTTGATATGAAGGATACGATATGATGTAATAATATATTTAATGTAAAAAAATGTATTTGAATTGAATACAGTGATTAGAGTAATAATGATTTAAATGAGTCAACTATATAGTATATAGATTCTCTTAATACAATATTTAATGAATGAATCATAATTTAAACAATTACAATTGAAATGAATATGAATATAATTATGAAACAATACAATTCCCTTTCTGATACAGATATAAATAGAAGTGTAAAAGTATTCAAATTATTTTATCCCAAATATTAGGTTATCCTTCCACCATGGATAAAAGGTATGTCTTACCATAACCTTGGTATGACCTCGATATGATGATCGGCACAACTATCTTCCTATCCCTGTAATCCCTTGATTAAGAAGGTAATCAGCACCTCTATCTTTAAAGCTATTGAAAGCTGTCAATACAATGATTGTCAACACGTCATCCTATCCCCGAAATCTGTCATTTGTTATCACAATGATCGGTCTCAAAATGTATAAACAAATCACTTATAGAAATACAAGAACATTTAACATGTTGATCACTTCGTGTACCTTTATAGATTTCCCACAAATTAAGAGATAAGTCATTACATCTCTCTCTATATCTTTATAGAAGAAAAAATTGTTTATTCTGGTTTGAATGACCTCCTATTTATAGGCCTTAGGTTCCAATAGTCATATTTCCTCGAACATTCATATTTCTCTGAAAAACTCGAAGGGACTTTCACACTTTGAATTACAATGGTCAAAACAAACATAATACACAACATAATTTTTCTTGGAAAATAAAAAATTCAATAACATTGTTTTGATTAGAGAATAGTTAGTGAAAATGTGTGAAACAATAGATGTGAAAAGAATGTAATTGGTAATGAAGTAAGACATGAATTCAATACATTACATGAGTACGATTCAAAACATGGATACTATTCTTAACATGGATAAAATACATATCCTGGTTACAGTATAGGATTGCAAAGGATATTATGATTATAATATATATCCTGGTTATAATGCATGATCTAGTTATGATACTTGTGGTTACGATGCATGAGTTTACAATGAATAACATGTTTACAATATATTTGATTATGATGCATGTTATTACAATGCATAACCTAGTTAAAATTATTGATTTCGATAAAATATATAATTGGGTTATGACTTCTGATTAAGATACAATACATAATCTGATTACGATTCCAGATTAAAATGGAATACTTAATCTAGTTATGATTCCTTATTACAATGCAATAAATAATATGGTTACGATTTTGAAACAATTTATATAATTATGATTGAAAAGATTCATCAAATGATTATTATGTAAAATCAAAATCAAGTATGGTAATGATGAAAAAAATTACGTGATTACAATTATAAAACAACATATCTTATAATTTTGTAAAATAACATAATTTTTTTAGTAAAATACATACAAGATTATGATAAGAATGTAACAAATAAGAAAAACAAAATATATGGGATTATGATATGTGTGATTTTTGATTTCCAAAACTATTGTTTTGTGGGAAATTCACAACACATATTGACTCAACAATCACCCACTTTTTCAAAAGCATAAAATAAAACAAAACAAAACCCGAAAAATAACAAAAAATCTTATCTCCCCTTTTTTTTAATAACTCTTATAAGATAAATGGTGAATACAAAAAATTACACTCTTGGTTTCAGATTACTAGGGATCATATTTTCTACTTTTTATTTGTGAATTTTCTCCCTTAATAAGGTACTCATCAAATTATTCTTTTCAAAACCATTCTCCCCCTTTTTGATTTTCAAAAAGAATAAGAGAATGTATTTATTTCCTGCAAAATTTTAGAGAAACAATATATAAAATAATAATTGTTACTTGATAAGAAACATTATTACAACAAGATTTAAAACGTCATTTTTTACCCTTTTGTTTTTCCAAAATATTAAACATCGAGAGCATAATATTTTTGAACTTATTTATGTCCTCCATGAGTTTTTCAAGATCATCTTGCCGAGCCTTCAACTTCTCATCCTGTTTAGCAATAATCATTTCTGGATTCCGAGTCTTATCTTCATGAAGATGATATATTCCATCACGATATGTATTTCTTTCTTCCTATTTATTGAAATCATCATACATGAGTATATAGGCCTTTTATAAGATTACAACTATATTTGATAGTGAAACAATATCATTACTCTCATTTTCCAACTTCTCCATTAAAATCTCATGCTCTTCTTAGTCTACTCTTTTTTAGGTACCAAGTCTTTGAAATTCTTCAGGCTTTTCAATCAAATTGTCAATAAACCTTAGATAGAGAGAGTTGTGATTATTTACCCAGTGTACCAATTCATCTTTCTTGTCCAGATGATTCTGGAGGCTATCATCAACATTATAATCCACTTCACAACCATATTACAAGCCTTACTATTCTCATCAGCACGTTCCTTGAAAATCATGAAATCATCTTCAAGACATAGAAATTTTTCCATCAAAACCATTAGAGAGTATGTTATATCATTATGAGAATTTGAAAGAATTTAAATACTAGATTCAAAATTTTGAATGAAAGGTATCAACTTCTCTAATCTATTCAATGCCTCTTCAGCATACTAAATTCCTTTCACATTGATTGTTCTTTCAGAATCTGTGTCTATAGTGTGTTGTAGGAGATAAATTAAATAACTCTTACTACCGATCACTTGAGCTAGATGATTCCAATTCTTATTGAATTAATCCTATTCTTCTTCTACTTATTTATCATAAATATGAATGACCTTCCTAGGGGATTCCTTTTGAGAGACATTCTGGTATATATGAGTATCTAGAGATAAAAGAATAAATGATGGTACTTCATATAACTCAGTGGTGTGACTTATTTTGATTTCGTTTTCTTTATTTTAGACATCTATTTATTCCTATCCCTTTTCTGGTTCCCTTTCTTCTTCATGTTATTCTTCCACTTCTTCCAATTCTTTAGCAAGATATTGTGTAGCCAATTATATAGAAACTTTTTCTCTTTTCCTATGACTGCTGGAACCGATTGAGTCTTAACAGGGGGCTCTCTTATTGCAATTTTAGTTTTTAGTTTCATATCTATTTTGAGAAGACTATCACTGTCAATAGCTTCAGACTTTTTATTCTTCAATCTCTTATTTTTCACTTATTCTTTCAATGTTTCTTCTAACCTTGAATTCAATTCCAAGGATTCTGTAGGATCCAATCCAAACTAAGGATCCCTTTTTTCCATTCACGCATTTTCTTTCTCTGTTTAGAAGCAACCTCATTAGATACAAAATTTTGTTTCCTTGATGTCTTTGTATTTGTAGTCTTAACTAATTTTCATTTATTCGAAGATTTCTTGGATGTCTTAGAATCTTTCTCATGACCATAAATGACATCCTTTTCTTTCTCATCATCCAGATCCTTCTCAAAATATTCTTGATTCCAGATTAAATCATATCTTGAGGCTCCTAATTTTATCCTTAATGATTAGGGGCTCCTTGATGGAAGTCAGATATGACTTAATTGGATCATTACACATGCTCAAGAAACCATTTAATAAATTACTAATATTGGTGGGAAAATTGATCAGCTGTGATTTTATAGCACCGGATTTGATATTTTTTATTGTTAAAAAGATGAAACCCATAAAGTTGAACTTTCTACTATTTACCAAATAATCAAGAACATAAACATTTAAATCATTCAAATATTCCTTGTCACCCTTTCTCGGCACCAAAAACCCTTGCATCCAGAGAGTTAGGAGTCTATTATCCCCTAATAAATGACTCACTATTATATTGTCCTCATGAATCTCAAAAAGTTACTCTTCTTCTTTATATTTATAAATATTACCATAAGATTATGGTAGTTTATAAGAAGGACATAATGCATCACCCTTAAATGGTACACCTAAAAATATAGCTTCTTTTTTATGGAGGCTTTATTCTTGTTATCATACATCACTAAAATAAATTTTAAGAGACATATCTATCTATACTTATTCATAAAATTGTAACAAATCAGCAGGATACACATAATCCTAATCATAATCCGGTCTTTCAACAAAACCTCATTCACAACCATGGAAACTTATAATTATTTTCAAATATGAAACAAAAGACACTTAAAAATATTAATAGTCCAACCTTTAACATAAAAAGTTCATGGAGAAGAATTATTTTATAGGAATTTAGTTCAGAGGCAAAGCAATTGAATCCATCATGAAATAATTAGTTGCCCCTTGAAGATCCTCCTCATTATGAATGCTGAGTAGATCTTTGATTATGAAATATTAGGTAAGAAATGATTTCAAACCATGATGAATATTTATATAGAAACTGGTCTTTAGAGAAAAACAGATGAGTTCGATGTTGGATAGGTTATTGTTGGTTGGGGTAGACACTCAAGAGGGGGGATTAATTGAGTTCCAACTAAAATTTCTGTTAAAAACCTTATTCTTAAAATCCCCCTAATTAAAAAAAATTAAACTGTATTGAATTTATAATCATTTTAAGTTTTCAATTAGTTTCTCAAGAGATTGATTATTTCTCATTTAACTCAATCTGAAGATTAATTAACTTTTTAAACTAACTTATTGTCTAACAAAAGTTATAAACACTTGCTAGTTTCACTATCATAGTTACTTTAAAATAGATTTATATTTAAAGTACATAGTAGTAGAATATCAAATAATGTTTAAAATTAAATAGGATGAACAACAGGTTTAACCACGAGGATCAGTATTAAGATGAGACTTATTCCTCTCAAACAGTTTATATAAACATTGATCCACACCCAGGATTGGGGAATACAACAGTACCTAAACTATCCCGGAACATTGACCCCTACCACCGCTCTACGTGGGAAAATAAAAAATAGCTCACAGGCTATCCAAGTCACACTTGACCTCTACCATAATTCACAATGGGAGAAAAATGGTTTATAAATATTGAGTGAGGATATTAGATATCCTCTAGTTATGCTCAGGAGTCAGTCTATAAATATAGAACACACACTGCACAAAATGTAAATAAATGAAACACAATAGAGATAAAAAAAATAGAGATGAGTTTAGAATGATCTATGTCTTTTGAGTGAAGATATGAACTCCTTGGATTTATACAAATGAATTTATGAGTCCTTCCTTAGTTTTTGTCAAGAAAAACATAGTGTCGTTTTAGTATTTGACTTCCAGGTCCATGTTGATCAAACCGATCAGCTTGAGTATATGTGAAATTGTTTGAGCTCTTTACTCCTTGAAGGATCAGGTTCTACAGATTCAGAATGTATTCTTCCTTCTTCTTCTGTGCATGTAAGTATTTTATTATCTTCAAAAGATTTTTTCGTATGTTTATGGAAAGACTGATCGATCGATTCTATCTTTAGTAGTTCGAGGAACCCTTATATATTTCTTCATCTCCAGCAATATGAATGATTATCTTTTTACAAGTATGTGGTACGGTTCCTGACATTCCAACAACTATCATTAATTAATTGCAGAAGCTTTAAAAGCACTAAATATGACTATTGCTAAATAAAAAAATAGTAATAGTGTTTTGAGATATGGTGGCTGGTTTCAATCGGTAGCTCTCTCCATCAGCGAGCTTGTAACGATGGACGTGTAACAGTAGGTCTTGCATCAGTAACTGTTAGTATCTATAGTGGTAGCTCTCTTGAATTAGTATCTCCTTCTATTGGTAGCTCCTTCTGTCGGTATCTCTTTTGTATTGGTGACATTCTTACATCGGTAGACTTTTTAGCAGTAGCCATCTGTCCATATCACCAGACTTGTATCGGTAGCTGTATGTCAGTATCTGTCTGTATCGGTGGGCTTTCTCTGTCTGTATTGGTGGCTATGTATTTGTATCGGTGGACTTCTTATCAGTAGCTCTCTGCCTGTCTATTTGTATCGGTAGCTCTCTTGGTATAACAGTAGACTCTGTCTATTAGTGATCTATGCATACCAGTAGACTAGTATCTGTATCAGTGACTATGTATCGGTAGGACAGAAGGCTTGGTCTATCAGTGAACTTTGTCTATCGGTAGACTATGTACCGATAGGTCTTTATCAGTGACTCAACACATAAAACTTATTTTTTATATGAAAATATTATTCAGATTGAGTCAGTAACATTTGTTAACAAGTATAAACATAGTTAAAAATTTATTAAAAAATTCCAATGATCATTTTGATATATTATTAACTTAATAATATGACGTCATAGATTAAAAGAATAATTAATATAAATATAAACATTTTTTGTGGTTAGCAAAGAATATTGAAACATAATTTAGATTATCAGAACAGGTGAGGTCAATAATCTCCCCCTTTCCGATAATCACAAATTATGATATTATAATCCAAAATAATCAGTAATGAAATTTTCAAATGAAGGATTTCAAATGAATCAGAGGTAAATCTATAAGATAAATGTACCAGAGGTAAAATATAGTTGGCTAGTAGTCTTCATATCATAGTTCTCCCCCATTGTGAATAACAAAAACAATATAAAGCAATAGAAATACAGGAAAAGAGAATGACAACATGTATATTTCTTTAGGAAAAAGTACAAAGAGATACAGAATTGTGGAAAAAAGAATACAAGTGATTCCTATCAAAGTGCCTAGCCACTAATCAATCCACCGCCTCAGCATGTGATTTTCCCTTGGGATTAGAAGAGGATTTAGACTTGGTGGATGCATGTGGAGGGTTAGGAATACCAGAGTTAATCAATGAAGGATGAGTGACTAATACAGTGCTCGGCCTATACTGTGTGGATCTCTGTGTGATCATAGGAGTGAGGCAACTGATTGCTTGAGCTGGTGACATTTGAAGAATGGAGGCAGACTGAGCAGAGGTAGGCAGAGCTAGAGGTACAATAATTGGAGTGCTATCCACATGAATAAAATGGAAGAAACATATTCCTAAAATCCATTATGATCCCTCATCCTCTTTCCATAGAAGAAAAAAAGTCATCCTTGTTTTCCATAAACTTTTATAGAGTATGATTCAACTCCCTGGGCTTGCTGACTTGTTCTCTGAAAGCCTGAGAGATGGGGGTAGCTTAATGTTTTCTAATAGAATAATTAAATGGTTGTTCAACTGATGATTAGTGTAGATCCTTTGGAAATAGAAATCCACTTTGTCTTTTACTTCTTTTTGAGAAGCAGTGGACTCTCTCACAAAATTCTGAAATTTTTTCCCTATATCCCTAGTGGTAGACACCAGTTGGGTCAAATCAGTAGAGTCTACAGAGCCACTTGTAGAGGACTATACAATTTCTTCTCTCATCACAGCTCAAATCTGATCAATATCCAAAGAAGTTCTTTTAGTACTTAGAGGTGAAATAGTAAATGCAACTATTTCCTTAATGGATTTAGTCAGCCCACTTATAAGATTTTTCAAAAGAGAGTCTAGGGTGCTGACATGCTGTTCCATGGAAGTCTTAAATTCCTCAAAAACTGATACCATCTGGGCAAATACACTCTTTAAAAAATCTATGTCATTGTCTGCTTGAGATTTAGAGCTCATATAATATTATAGAGAGACAACTTATTTCTTTATAACTTCGACATCCTCTACTAAGTTCAAAACATGATTCTGTCTGGTATTGAATTCATTTAAAACATAATATACTGATTCAGTCATCACAGACTTAACAGAAGATACTAAATAGATTTCCATTCTTTTTATTCCTTCAACAAAACTCAACTAGTGATCAAAAATCAACTGGTATAAATCAGATTTTCTCACTATATCCTCAGGTAAAGTGTCTGAAAGAAGATTATAGTTAACTTGTGGTCTACTAATGGGTGTCTTATCTTCATAATCAGGATAGTCCAACCCACAAACTACAAACCATGGGTCTTCTACCTAGTCATCAATCTCAATAGCTACTGAAACATTTCCATGTATGGTTGGATCCTCCCCCTCAATTTGTGAATTCCCATATATATTTATAGCAATATCACCCTCATAATCTCGGTATTCTTGAGAATAATTCTCCACAACCATTTCCATTTCTCTAACGGGAGGCTCATCAGGATTGGGTGCTTGTTCTGCCATCTCAACTAGAACAACCTCTATAGGCATAACATTATTTCTAATCAATGCACTCAAACTCAAGGTGTCCTAATCTGAGCTATCAGAAAAATGGTATCCACATTCATTGACTTATTATTCATTCTATAGAGAAAAATGGTCTTCCTCAACAATAGAGGCTTCTTCATTGCTTACTCCCAACATAGTTTCCTTTACAGATGATAAAACATCATCAACTAGAGTTGGAGTCATGTCCAGATCCCCTTTATCAGATACAAAGATATCCTCTTTATCAGTATCATCACTATAATAAGGTTCCTCTTCATTAGGTCCTAGACCTGGATCCCTCACATTCTTAGGCCTTGAAGGATGACCCAAAGGATTAACATTATCATACATATTCCCTTAATCACTAAACCATTCTCTTCTCCATGGATTCCAATTGATCTTTATGTATTAACAAAAAATTTTAGTAATACAAAGGTTTTCCTTCATAGCCAATGTCTCATCCTGAGACTTAACTACACATCTCACCTTAATCATCTAAGAAATCATCTTTTCAAAAAATAGAGCATTTGTTTTTTACTTTGTCTAGGTAATATCTTAAATTTGAATCAACAGAAGCCTTCCCAAATTTACCTTGACTCCATGCCTCAACAAATGCAACAAATAAATATCTTGGTATCTTAGATTTTTAATGTCTCCTATTCTTTGACTTAGCACATGTTGGATTTACATGAATTGTAACCGGTTCTCTCCATCCATTTCTGTACCAACTACCTTTCTTGGTGTTCCATATCATGTTAATTCTTCCAAGGTAGCTTCATAATCAAATATGTTACTAGTAGGAGGTACTGATTTTGATAAATACCCAAACTCTCTTTAATTTGGGACTCTCAGGCACTCATCCCACTCAATTGAAGAAAAGGATATTGTCCATCTATTTACTACTGACACCATCCTGTTCTCAACTTCTGATTTCAAAAAACCAACAAACTCATAGAATTCATTTACCAGCTATAGATAATAAGGACCATTGTTATTCGAGAAGCACTCTACCCATTTATTCTCTTCCATCACTTCTAGAACTAAAGACTGACTGGTCATCAACCATTCCACACATAGCTCTTTTTCGACTACAATTTCTCTTTGAACAAGGTGAAGATTTGTAGGTTTCCTCACTTCACTACCATCAATAGGCTCTCCTTTGAGTCTCTTTTCATTCGTCTCATCACCCTTTTTGCTGACTGATGGTCTCTTCACTCTGGCCATTCATCGAATCGTGAGGCTTAGGGTTCGAATGAAACAAAGATTTGGGAGCTAAGGTTTGAAGGTAAAGGGTTAGAGGTGGATTGAGATGAGGTCAAAACTTATGTTTTATCTTGTTGGAATCACAAAATAAATAAATAAATAAAAATAATTATAATACAGATGATACTGATTCTGGAGACTAAAGATACAAATGTTTAAAAACATCTTAATCCTAATGGTAATACATACCGGTGAGGATTTCTAACGGTGAGGTAATTTTATCTTTGAGGTCCATTAACAGTGAGGTATACCGGTGAGGTTCATACTAGTGATGTATAGTGGTGAGATTCATACCAGTGAGGTATAGAGGTGAGGTTCATACTAGTGAGGTATAACGGTGTGGTTCAAAACATTAAGGTATAACAGTGAGGTTTGGCTAACAGGGAGGTTTTTCTAATGATGAGGTTTGGATTCTACAACCTTTATCATTCCTAACTCATTACTTACATAACATAACCTTTCTGAACATAAGGTCTTGGTGAATATGTCAGCCAATTGAAGTTCACTACCTATAAATTCAATAGTAATATCACATTTTTTGTAATGATATCTCAATAAGTGGTGCGAACATCAATGTGCTTGGTCCTAGAGTGATACACAAGATTTTTAGAGATGTTAAACACAGTAGTGTTATCACAGTTTATAGATACATGTTTAAATTGATATTCATAGTCCAGTAAAGTATGTTTCATCCACAGAATTTGTGCACATCAACTACCAGTAGCAATGTATTCTACTTTAGCAGTAGACAATGCAACATAGTTCTAATTTTTACTACACCAAGATATGAAGGACATACCATGAATATAAAATGTTCCAGAAGTTATCTTTATATCTGACATGAAACCAGAAAAGTCGGCATCTGAATAACTATTTAAATCAAATGATTGTACTTTTGGATAAAATAATCCTAAGTTAGTTGTATGTTTAAGAGATTTGAAAATTATTTTAACAGCATGAAAGTGTGACTATTTTGGATTAGCTATAAATCTTGAACACAAAAACACACTAAACATAATATCTGGTCGACTAGCAGTAAGATAGAGCAGACTCCCTATCATACCTCTATAGTTGGTTTGATCCACTGGTTTTACAGTTTGATCAGCATCCAACTTACAAGAAGTACTCATAGGTGTGTCACATTCCTTAATACTATCCAAACCAAAACATTGTAACAGATCCTTTTTATATTTACTTTGATTTATGATAATACCATTTTCATTTTAAAAAACATGAAATCCAACAAAATATTTTAATTCTACCATAAAAATCATTTCAAATTCATTTTTCATACTATTTGAAAAATAAATACACAGAGAATTTTTTGAAGATCCAAAAATAATATCATCATCATATATTTTCAATTTTAAAACATATTTATAAATTCTTTTCATAAAGAGAGTTGGATCAGAAATCCCTTTAGAAAAACCTTTTGAAAGAATAAAATTACTAAGTCTATCATACCAAGCTTGTAGAGCTAGTTTTAAACCATATAAAGATTTAGAGAGTTTAAAAACTCGATTTGAAAAATGAGGATTACTAAATCCATGTGGTTGTTCAACAAAAACATCATAAATTATAAAACCATTTAGTAAAGTACTTTTAACATCCATTGGATATAGCTTGAGATTCAGATGAGCCGTATGGGAAAGTATAATCCTAATAGCTTCTAATCTAGCTACAAGTGCAAAGGTTTCCTCATATTCTATTCCTTCTTCTTGACAATATCCTTGTGAAACAAGCCTTGCTTTTTTTTCTAATGACATTTCTCGATTCCTCAACTTTATTTCAAAAAACCCATTTAGTGCATATGGTCATGGTGTCCTTATGTCTGTCAACTAATTCCCAAACTTTTTTTCCTTCAAATTGAATTAATTCTCCTTGCATAGACATTACCTAATATTCATCATTGATTGCATCATTGATATTTTTGGGTTATAACTTTGAAAGAAAGGATTGATGTTCAAACTGATTTCATAGAGAAGAGTTGGTCTGTTTCGCTCAATCAAGATTACCTACAATAGAATCTAAAACATGATTCTTTAGAATCCTAGTTGATCTGGTAAAGGTAGAAATAAAATTTTCAGGTTCTTCTCAAGGTTCGGGTTCATCATAAGCAGATTCTAGAATATTTCCAGAACTGGTTGTCTTTACAATAGGGTCACTATTTTTTTGATTAAGGTCCAGAACAGGAAAATATTCTTCAAGAATTTCATGAGAAGGATTAGGTTCATGCGGATCAGTTTCATCAAATTTGATGTGAACAGATTCTTACACAACCTTGGTTCTTTTGTTAAATACTCTATAGGATTTACGGGTTATAGAGTAACCATGAAGGATTCCCTCATCACTTTTAGAAGAAAAATTGTCAAGATTATCCTTAGTATTGATAATAAAGACTTTGAAAAGAAAAACTCTGAAGTAACAAACTTCAGGCTTCCTATTATTCCACAATTCATAAGGGGTCTTCTTAAAAACAGGTCTAATCAAGACTCTATTTATAATATAACAGGCTGTATTCAAAGCTTTTTCCTAGAGGTAAGCAAGTTGGTCATACTAATTAATCATATTTCTTAGAATTTCTTGAAGGGTTCTATTCCATCATTCTACTACACCATTCTGTTGAGGTGTCCTAGGGGTAGATAAATTATGATTGTAGCCATTATGTGAGAAGTATGATTCAAATTCATGATTTTCAAACTCACAGCCATGATCACTTCTCAAGGTTTTAATCTTAAGTCCCCTAAGGTTCTCTAAAAACATTGAGTGTTTAATAAAATAGTAACAAGCTTCACTTTTTTGAGCATAAAATTATACCCAAGTATATCTAGAAAAATCATCTACTGATACATAGACATAATGCTTCCTATTCAAACTAGAAATTCTACAAGGTCCAAATAAATCCATGTGAACCAACTTGAGAGGTTGAGAAGTTGAATCTTCTTCCTTTAATTTGAATGAAACGTTATGTTGCTTTCCATTTTTACATGGATTACAAACTTTGTCTTATCGGAATTTTAGTGGATGTAGGTCCCTAAATTAATTTTTCTTAGTTCGTTTCCAAAGTGAGTGAACATTGTAGTGTCCAAATATTCTATTCCAAAGCCAAGAATCTTTATGAAAATCATTTAAACAAGTAATATTATTCCTAGATAAATAACTAAAATCTATAGCATATACATTTTCTTTTCTCAAGGTAGTAAATACCAAAGAATTTTTAGAATCAAATAAATTGCAAGAATCAATTTCAAATTTAACATTGAAACAATTATCACACAACTGAGAAATGCTTATAATATTGTATTTTAATTCATCTATGAGTAATACATTAGAAATTAAAATTAAATCAGTGTTAACAATATGTCCTAAGCTGATGATTTTTCCTTTTGAGTTATCACTAAAGGGGACATGTCCTCCATCAACCTTGATTAAGCTCTTGAAGCATGAAAAATCTCTTGTCATGTGTCCTGAACATCCACTGTCCATGTAACATGTCTTCCTACAGGATTTGTTTTAGAAAGTATCCTAAAAAACTTATTTAGAAGGAATATGATTTTGTTACCCAGATCTTCTTAGGTCTAGTCAGGTTTCCAATAAAAACTTTTGGTACCGAGATTTGTCTAATGGGTTTCATATAATCAATAGATTCAACAGATTTTGAAAGATAAACTCTGTTTTATCTATAAATATTTGAATATCTGGTTGAGACATAAGAATTTCCAGAGCTAGAACTAGTAACATACTGTCCAGATTTTGTAATAAATCTATTTTTTGTAATCTGTCTCTGTCCAGGCTAATAGCCTAAACTAGTATTATATTTTGGTTCCACATGTTTTCCTAGAATTTGTGTAAGTGTGTCCTTTCCATTAGTAAATTTTTTTTAAATATTTTCTGAGTTTCTCATTAGAAAATTTGAGTTCAGTATTCTCCTTTAACAGTTGATCATTCTTCTCCTTTTCTATACTATGATCAGATTTAACTACAACAACCTAAATCTGGAGCCACAAAACTGGTGCAATATTTCTGATTCGCCACATGACCTCAAGCGTGTTTCCCCAAATGCCAGAGGCTACCAACTAGCAGCGAGGGCCTTTGTGAGTCCATGTGGAAACTATGCCCTCATTTGGTAAAGGATGTAGTGGAAAAATAATCATAATCAAAAGCGGAAGAAATAAATATAATGCAATTACTGAACTAAAATTAGAAGCAATGTCTGATATAATAATGATGCAGTACGATACATGTATCTATGGAATGAAGTAAACAAAACAACGTGCAGAAATACAACTGAAACCAAAGTAATAAATGTAAATAGCAACTCCAGCATCATCGCGAACCAAAGCCCGGTCCCATGCTCTCCAACTTCAACCAGCAATCAAGTACCTGAGGAAGAGGGGCCACCATCCCTATCAACACCTACGACCATATAATCTGTTTGGGCAGAAAAACAAGACCCAAACAGGGTGTGAGACTAATCCCAGTAGGCAACCACTAAAAGATTTGTGCCCTACTGTTAGTGATTAATATAGAAAAAGTAAAGGAAAATATGTATTGTAATGGACTATGAGTACATCAGTAAATAATCTTACCAATTACCACTCACATTCATTTTATTAAACAACCAGGGAAGAACAAGAAAATCATTCTATTCCTTGGTAAGCAACCAACACAATAGGTATCTCAAAAGACTACCAAAACACAAGAAGTACAAAACCCAAACTTGTTCTTTGGCTTGGTGGACTCGTCACATCCAACCATCAAAATTCACACTGACACAGTGGGTGTATCATACTAGCAGACCCCTATAGTACAGTAATCAAACAAGTCACAGACACTCTGGGAAGCTCTCAAGTCAATTCCCATATTGTATTGCAACGATAGATACCGACTCTCTGAGGAAGCACATATGTCAAATTCCTTCTGTGGTCTCGATGCGTGGGTAAACTAAGAACACTCTTGGGAAGCACATAGTCCTATTCCCGTAGGTCCTGTGTATGAAACTAAAACCGACAGACCCTCTGGGGAAGCACTTAATAATTTATTCCCTCTTTGATCTCCCGCACCAGGTTCTCACAGCCCTAAGATGTCCAGTCCTATGTAATCAACTGTCAGCAGCCCTAAGTAAGTTCAACAACTACTTTTCTAATAGCTACAATGAATTAAAAGCATTTAAACAGCAGGAAACACATGTAATCGGTGATAACAAGTAAACATACAATTGCAACAGGGTTTCCCTCACAGGAAAATAGTGCCAAACGGTGATAAACAACTAAACAGGGGGAGACACCCATGGGGTGATCCTCAAACATGCAACCTAGCATATATTAGAGACAATTAATCATATTCGAACAAGAAACAAGGGAAATGAAACAATAGGATCAAAATCTGAAACCTGGGATAACCGATACATGGGTATCCAAAACTTTTTCAACCAAAACCCAAAGAACTTCAACATAGGGAAACAAAACACGTACCTCGGTCCTCGAGGATCGATATTATTAAAACTTGGCCCGTGAATCAGCAATGAATGGAGTAGATATTCCAAAACATCTAAAATGTTCAACCTCAGATAACTCACACGAGAGAAAGAATCAGGAAATTAGGCCAAAGAAGAACCAAGAACTCACCGTTGTGATTCTTCTGCAATCGACGGAGTTTGATTTGGATGATCGGTGACGGATTGGTGGCTCGAAGAAGAATCATCCTCCTCAGACGCTCTAGACGGAATTAGGTGGAGAAGAAGACGTTTATGAGCATTAGGCGTGACCCCGATCCGATTAATGAAATAAAAAAGGAAGTACATGGAGTGTACTTTTAGATTACATGGCGTGTACTAGGTCTTTCAGTATTCACCAGAATTGGCCTCCATGTCACCCCTACCCACCGTATGTGTGGCCCGGGCATTGCCATCACACATATTTGACTTAGAAAAGAGTACACGGCGTGTACTCAGAAAGTACACGGTGTGCACTTCAAAAATTTCTAGAGATCTTTTTTTCCCAAAACCCCAGAAAAAGGAAAAACATACCTCAATTGAAGATTCGGGTTCTTACATTAACAGTACTAGTCAAGGAATACTGTTTCTTTAGTGACTTGTACTTATATTTCAGCTCATTTCAAGTATCTTATAAGATATTAAAGTACTAAAATAATTCTTCACTAGTCATGTTTTCAGAATCAGAATCATCCATAGAATAATAAGAATTTACAGCAGGAGTATCCAATGTAACCTTAGATGTGTTTGCCATGAAACACATATTAGCTTTTTGAGATTTTTCATCCTGAGTAGAATCAAAAACACTCGAACAGTCTTCTGAAGAACTCCAGGTTTCTTTCAAAGCATTCTTATATTTATTGTCAATGTAGTCATATTATTTTTTGTACTTTAATTTTGGAAAGTCATCTTTCACGTGTCCATTTCTCTTGAATTCCTAGAAAACCTTGTCATCACTTTTATCAGTCCTTTTCGAATCCTTCTTCCAATGACCTTTAATATCATACTTTCCCTTATAATTGGATTTTCCGAAGTACTTCTTTTTCCTATAAAATTTATTAAATCGTCTGGATATCTAAACTATTTCAGCATCACTGTCAGATGCACTTTCCTCACTACATGAACTATCCCATGTAACTTTAATTTTCTCCTTGTCTTTGGTTCATGAGGCAGTATACTTAAATGTCACTGATCTCTTCTTAGTTTCCTCATCTTCCACTTTGTTTACTTTAAACTCATCTTCACACATCATCAACTTACAAATTAACTCCTTAACAGGTAGTGAGCTTATATCACATGACTCTCTTATTGAAACTGATGTGCCTATCCATCTCTCTGGAAGACATCTCAATATCCTCATGATTTTCTCTTTTGCAGGAACAACTTTTCCAAGTGAGCTCATTGTATTTACAATTTCATTGGACCTGAGATACATGTCAGAAATAGTATCATTAGGCTTCATTTTAAAATTATAATACATAATAGTGTAGGTATTCAGTCTCATTTCCTTATCATTGGTTGTTCCCCCATGGGAAATATCTAATGTATCCCAGATTTCATAAGTAGTCTTACAAGCAGATATTCGATTAAATTATTCATCTCATAATGCACAATACAATGAATTTATTGATTTTCAACTATTATTTTAAGTAGATTTAGTAGGTTCATCCCAAGTAGTTCGTTTAGTTTCCAAAATCTTATATTGAGTCTCTATAGTAGTCCAGATATCAAATCACATACTTTCTAAATGAATTTTCATATTTAGTTTCCATTAGGCATAATTTGTACCATTAATGAAAGGTGGCATGTTAGAAGCTACACCTTCAAGTATATTATCTATAATTATATTTTAGTAAATATAGTCAAAGAGATAAAATTTAGAACTAATAAAAATTTAAGATCTTTAAGATACAACTAAAATCACATTTAAAAACAAGAGTATTTAGAAATCCTTTATTAATAAAAACCCTCTAATCCCAAATGTTGGTCAGAGTGGACACTCAAAGAGGGGGTGAATTGAGTTAAAATTTAAATTTATGTCAAAAACATTATGATTAAAATACCCCAAATTAAATAAAAATTAAACTACAGTGAATTTATAAAGATTGTACGTTTTAAATTAGTTTCTCAAGAGATTGATTATTTCTCAGTTAACTCAATATGAAGATTACATAACTTTTGAAACTAACTTACTGGATAACAAAAGTTATAAAAAGTTTCTAGTTTAACTATAACAGTTAATTTAAAAATGTTTTATATTTAAATTACTTAGTAGTAGAGTATAAAATAATGTTTAAAATGAAATAGGATGCACAACAAGTTTAACCAAGTGGTTCAGTCTCAAGCTGAGACTTAGTCCTCTCAAACAGTTTATATAAACATGGATCCACAACTTAGATCAGGTAAAAAATATTCTTAATCTATCCAGGTACTAAGACCTCTACCAAAGTTCTATGTGGGAAAACAAAAACAATTACACACATGATATGCATGTCACAATTGACCTCTACCACAATTCACAGTTGGAGAAAAAGGGTTTAGAATGATTGAGTGAGGATATTAGATATCCTCCAGTTATTCTCAAGAGTTAGTGTTTAAATACAGAACACGCACTACTCAAAATTTAAATAAATGAAACACAATAGAGCTATACAAATAGAGATGAGTTTAGAATGCTCTGTGGGTTTTGAGTGAAGCTCTGGACTCCTTGGATTGATGCAGATAAAGCTCTGAGTCATTCTTTAGTTTTTGTCAAGAAAAAAAGAGTTTCAATTATATATTTGACTTCCAGGTTCATGTTGATCAGACTGATCAGCTTGAGTATATGCAGAATTGTTGAAGCTCTTTACTCCTTGAATGATCAGGTTCAATGTATTTATAATGTATTCTTCCTTCTTCTTCTATGCATGTAAGTCTTGGTGTATCTTCATTATATTGTTTTATATGTTCATGGAAAGACTGATTGATTGATTCTATCTTTAGTAGTTCGAGGTTCTCATATATATATCTTCAGATCCGGCAATAGGAATGATTACATTTTTATAGGTATGAGGTACGGTTCATGACATGCCAACAAATACCATTAATTAATAACATAAGCATTAAGAGTACCAAATATGACTGTCGCTAAATAAAACAATAGAAATACAGTTTAGAGATATGGTGACTGGTTTCCATCGGTATCTCTGTCCATCAGGGAGCTTGTAACAGTGGATGTGTAATAGTAGGTCTTGCATCAGTAACTGCTAGTATCTATAATGATAGCTCGTTTGAATCGGTAGCTCCTTTTGTCGGTAGCTCTTTCTGTCTGTAGCTCTTTTGTATTGGTGACATTCTTGGATCAGTAGACTTTGTAGCGATATCCGTCTGTCGGTATCATCGGACTTGTATAGGTAGTTGTCTGTCAGTATCTGACTGTATCAGTGGACTTTGTCTGTCTATATCGGTGGCAATGTATTTGTATCGGTGGACTTCTTAACAGTAGTTTTCTGCCTGTCTATTTGTATCCGTTGCTCTCTTGGTATAACAGCATACTCTGTTTATCAGTGATATTTGCTTATTGGTAGAATAGTATCTGTATCGGTGACTCTGTATCGGTAGGTCAGAAGGCTTGGTTTATTAACTACCTTTGTGTATTAGTAGACTATGTACCGGTAGGTTTGTATCAGTGACTCAACACATAATACTTATCTGTTCTATGAAAATCATATTCATATTGAACCAGTAACATTTCTAAACAATTATAAACATAGGTATCCATTGATTAAAAAATTACAATGATCATTTAGATATATTATTAACTTATTAATATGATGTCATAGATCGAAAGAATATTTAATATAAGGATAAACATTATTTGGGATTATCAAAGCATATTGAAACATAATTTATATTATCCAAACAAGTGAGGTTAACCATTATTTTAAAAAGAATTTGACGGTCTAGATTAGATCTAAAAGGTCCAATGGTCAAGAATTATTTCAAACTCTTTAGGTTTTCCTTAAGAGAAAATCGTATTTAGAATGAAACTGATTAGGAATTAAAATAACAAACTGAGAAACAACAATTGAAACAACCGAAATAAAGATTTAAAATTTTGACCTTCTGGAGTACCAGGACAGATTTATTAGTTTCAATATATTTTCGTTTTGAAAAAAAAAACAATAAAAATTTAAAATGGATTAAAATTATAAAAATGTTAAAATCAAATATTTTGGTACTGATTGTTTAGAACCGATAGAATAATCCACAACCGATAGTTCAGTACTAAAAAGGTAATCCAACACTAATATTCCAGTACCAATAAATTATTTCAATTCCAATAGTTTAGTACTGATATAGTATCACAATACTGATATTCTAATATAGTACCAATAATTATGAAACTGAATCATGAAACTGATAAATACATGAAACCGATAAAATCATGAAACAAATAAAATTATGAAACTGATAAAGTCCTAAAACTGATAAATTCATTAAACTAATAAATTTTTTTAATATCCTCCTTTGAAAAAGAATAACTCAATGTAAAGAGATGATATAAACAAAATATAAATTTGAATGATTACATCACAGTGATCATTCCTAGTTTCTGTTTAATGTATTCAAAACTATCATAAGATAATGGTTGTGTGAAAATGCCAGAATGTTGTTCTTTCATTCCAATGAATTGTAAAACAATATCACCTTTTTGTGTTTGATCCCTCATAAACTGATTCATAATAACTATTTGTTTTTCTTGTGAGTGACATTAATTGGTTTTACTATGAGAAATGGCATTAGTGTTGTTACATAGAATTTGATCTTTAGAAAAAATCATTCCATAGTCAGTGAGTGTGTGATGCATCCACAACACCTAAGCATAGCAGCTTCCAGTTGGTACATATTCATCATTAGTAGTGGAATATGATATTGAGTGTTACTTCATTCATTAAGAATAAACTAAATAATATCCTAAGAAATTACATGTTCCATATGTACTCTTTCTATCCATTCTACAACCATAAAAGAATTCATTTGAAAACATTTCAAAAAAATCATTTTTAGACTATTTGAATAGTCCTAAATCCATAGATATCTTTATGTGGAAAAAAATTAATTTCAATGCTCTTAAATGAGATTATTTTGGATTATGTTGGTATCTTTCACATAATAGTACTGAAAATATTAATTATGGATGACTAGATGCCAAGTATAACAAACTTTCTATCATACCTCAAAAATTTGTTTAATCCACTAATTTCCCAAAATTATTAAGATCTAGTATATTTGAGATACTGATTGGAGTGCTAATAATTTTATTTCATTCTTATACATAATGTTTGATTTTGTATTTAATAAACTTATGATGAGATATATAGGTTCCTTCTAGTTTTTGAGATATTTAAAAACATAAAAAATATGTTAACTCACCCATCATACTAATTTCAAACTCCAATTTCATTAGAATTAGAAACAAATCAGTTAAGTATTGCTGAGTTGAACTGAATATAATGTCATCAACATAGATTTTTACAATAAAAAAATATTATTGTCCACTTTTTAAAAAAATTGTTGTGTCAGTAGTACCTTTTGCATTATTGTTTTGTAAAATAAATCATGTCAGTATAACATACCATTCTCTAGGGGGTTGTTTAAGACCATACAATGATTTGGAAAATTTAAAATCATGATAACAATTTTTTGAATCTTAAAATCCAGGAGGTTTCTCTACAAAAACTTCTTCTTTTAGAAAACCATTATTAAAATCACATTTTAAATCCATTTGAAAACGATTAAAATTGATGTTTTCTACAAAGGCTAATAGAATTCAAATAGATTCAAGTATAGAAACTGGAGAATATGATTCTTAATAGTCAATTACCTCTTGTTGACAATATCAATTAGAAACACATCTTTCTTTATTTATTACTATGACTCCATTTTACACAAATCAAATTTTTTTTAGGCCTTTCAACCATGGTCCAGACTTGATTCCTTTAAAATTAATTTAGTTCATATGTTATTACATTAATCCAATATTCATCACCTAAGGCCTCATTCGAAGTGTTGTGATCAAATTGAGATAGAAAATAAAGATGTTCTAGTTCATTTCTCAAGGAATTTTTGGTTCTATCATGTTGATTTACATCAAAAATGATTTTACAATTGGGATGATTCCTAAGAAAAAATTGATTTGGTTTTTGTAAAACATTTTCATCAACATTGGATAGAACTTCTTCTAGGGTAAATATTTCAGAAACCTTTTTCTTGATTAGTTCTCTTTTCAGAAGAGTTTTCAATCATGTTTTGATAATTAGTTTGTGAAAAAATATTATTTGATGTAGGGAAGGTATGTTTAGAAATAAATGTGTCGTCATCATAAAAATTAACATGAACTATTTTCTCATCAGTACAAGAGTTTTTGGTAAAAACTCTATAACACATAGGAGTAAAGGAATAACCTAGAAAGATTCCTTCATCGGATTTTAGTGTTAATTTACATAAATTATCTTATGTATTCAATATGAATACATTTCATGCCAACATTATAAATGAAGAAACTATAGGTTTTCGGCCATCCCATAATTCATAAGGTGTTTTATTTAGAAAATGTATAGTTAAAACATATTATATATTATAACATGAATTAATAATAGCTTTAGCCCATATGTTCTTAGAAATTGAGTATTCACTCAACATGGTTCTTGTCATTTCCTGAAAAATATGATTTCTTCTCTCAAAAACAACATTTATTTGAGGTGTTCTTGAAGGTGAAAAGTTTTTATTAATAACTTTATTACTACTAATGTTTCAAAATAATAATTTCAAAATTCTCCATCATTATCACTACAAATAGTTATCAATGGTAGGGTTTTCTCATTTATAACATAGTTTATAAATGTTTTTACATTGAAAAATACAAAGGGTTTGTTTTCTATAAAATAGACCCATGTTAATCTGGTGCATTCATTAACTAAATCAAATACCTAGTACATGAATCCAATACTTATAGTTCATGTATGACCTAAAAGATCCATGTGAACTAACTGTATTGCATTAGAAGTTGAAATTATTTATTTATTTAAATCTAGTTTTATGTATCATTCCATATTGAAAAGGGTCACAATATTTTGAATAATCATACCACAGATCTGTAAGATCTTTAACAGGTCTTTTCTTTGAGAGTTTCCAAAGGTTATTAATGTTACATTGTTCTAAAATTCTATTCCATAACTAGGATTGGTCTTCTGTTGCAATTAAGAAAGGTAGGTCGTGGCGTCTAAGGTCTTCTTTAATGATATTGTATACATTCTCATGCATAGGGGTAAAAAGAATTAATTAATCTTGGGAATTGTGAACTAGACATTTATCATTCCTAAAAAGTACAATATAACCGTCATCACATAATGGAATTATTTTTATAAGGTTATTATTAAGACCTTTGACAATAAATACATTTTAAATAAAAACATTTCCTAAAATAACAATATTACATATACCAAGGATATTTCCCTGAGTATTATATTTGATTGTCACTCATCCACCTTTCATTTGAATATTCTTTTCAAAGAAATATTTGTTTGCAGTAATGTTTTAAGAATAACCACTATCCATATACTAAATGTTCTTGTGGTTGGTACACTTCATGTTTTCCTGAAAAAGAAACAATTAGTTTTTTGGAACCCAAACATTTTTGGATCCAAATATTTTTGATAACGGAATTTAAGGATTCCACATTTGTTTTAAAAAACTAATATTTATGAAATCCTAAAGATAATGATTTATTAAGAGGAAAATTTCATTACGAATTTCCACCACATTGACATTTAGTACAGAATGGGGCACTTGGAGGAAAAAAATAGTTATGACTAAAAATCAGTTTTTAGTGAGTATAACCAATTATAGAACTATTAATAAGAGAAATAATTAGATAATACATTTTATCAAATTCATTCCCATTAATGGTGAATTTTTATAAACATTTATTTAATGAATTTTTTTTATTTTTTAGTCTAATGATTAAATTAACATTCTCACAAGTAATTGTTTTCAAATTTTTTTTAGTTTCCAAAACATTTTTCTATAAATAAAGTTGTTCAAAGTTCTTAGAATTTTTATCCTCCTCAAGGCTTATGTCCATAAGGGTTTCTTAAATATTTTCAAAATGAAGAGTTTTCTTATCATGATATTTTTAATTAGTTCATACTTCTTTTGTAAGAATAGATATTATCAAATTTTCTTTATTAATCTTTTTCTTGAGTTTTGAATTTTCATTATCATGTAATTTCTAAAATATGGATACATCATCAAAAAAAGATAAATTGTCCTATACTGAGGAAGATTCATTATTTGAAGAGAAAAAATATTTCACATCAAGGTAATTTTCTTTTAATGATACATTTGTTAGAGATTCAGCGTTATGTACCTTATCCACGAAACAATGATTTTGAATAGGTGGTTTGGATATGAGTTCTATATTTTTATAACCATAAGATTGGTATTCTGGGGATTCATATAAGGAATCACCACCACTTTCAATCTATGTATAATTTTATTTCAAGACATTCTGATATTCATATTATAATACTTTTTCTTGTTTCTTTTAGAATGTTTATCTTTCTATTATTTTTTTAGTAAAGGACAATCTGGTATAATATTCCCTTCTCTTTTACATTCATAACATGTTACTTGTTAGTCATTCTTGTCCTTTATATCATTCTTTTTGAATCTGTATTAAATTTCATTATCTACAAAATACTTTTTCAACCTTTGAGAAAAAATTTCTCACTCATTCTCATAATGATCACTATCACTTGATTCTGATATAACAACAACATTCATAGCTTTGGATCTATTTATCCTTTCTAATGCGTTAACATTGTATGTAGTAGTAAAATATAAACTCCCATTTCCATTATTGTTCTTATTATAATCAACATATCTTTTCATTATTTTATTATGCTGAAGAAGAGTTCCAAATTACTCATCAAGAGTGATTTGGGAACTTTTCTGTTATCATCAATAGCTATCCTTTTGGATTCCCATACATGGTAAATATATCAATTATCTTGTCCCAAATTTATTCATCATCAAGACCCTTTTCACACATAGATTGTAGAATAATGACAATTTTCATAAATCATTGTTTCACTATTAACAAAAGTTCTCCCTTAGGAAAAACAAACCCATTATATTCTTCTTGAAGCATTTCTATTCTTGTATCAATATCTTTATATGTACAAAAAATTTTGACTTCCAATTTCTTCTAGATACAACTGGCTTCTTCACAAGATGATATTTTACTATATATATTCATGGTCATGGGACACAACAATGTATAGTGTACCATTTAGGAAATTTTATATTCTTGATTCTCTTGGTTGGTGAAGGTATTGATTTTATTGCCTAGGATTTCTTATTATCCAGTAAACATGAAATTTTTTTCTACACCAGTATTAATAACAAAGGACTTCATTCGATCTGTCTAGTACTCATAGTCCTTCCCATCAAAAGTATGTGGTCTAGATGGATTTAGGTTGTTAATTGATCCAATATTCAATCATGTCATCTTTTAAAAAAATACATTTTCACTTCACATGTTAGTGTATTAAGTAGTTATAAAGAAAAAGATCTGTAAAAGAAATGAAATTGAGATAAAAAGAAGCAAATAATGTGAAACAAATCAGTGGAAAACATTCTCTAATACCAATTTTTGGATTATTATATAGACGTATATGTGTATTAGAGGACCGAATACAATATGGTTGAATTTTAAGTTAAAAACATTGTTTTTAAACACTTTATAAAGAACATAGATTCAGAGGTCTTAAACTATTACAATTCACAATCAATACAGTTGACCATATAGTTCTTGGATCCAATGGATATGATATGATTTAATAATATAAGTAATGTAAAAAGAATTTAATTTGAACTCAATACAATTCACAGAGTAATAAAAATATAAATGATTATACCATATAGCATATAGAATCACTTAATACATTATGTACTGAAATAATAATAATTGAAACAATTACAATTGAAATAAATATGAATATAAGTAGGTAATAATAAAATTCCATTTCTAATAAAGATAGTAGCGGAACTGTAAAGGTATTAAAATTATTTTATCCTGAAGAGTATGGTATCCTTTAACCTATGATAAAATGTCTATCTTACCACCACCTTGATATTCCCTCAACACAATGATTGATAATACTGTTTTCCTATCCCTAGACGTCCTCGATTAAAAATATATTCAACACCTCTATATTTCAATCAATTGAATTCCCTCAATACAATGATCGACAACACATATTCCTATCCTCCGAAGCCCTCAATATTTATCACATTTCTCGGTCACAAAAAGAAAAAACATAGATCTTATAAAAATACAAGAACATGGAACAAGTTGTTCACTTCTTGTATCTTCATAGAATTCACACAATGAAAGAGAGAAGTCAAAAAATCTGTCACTAGAACATGATAGAAGAAAATTTTGTGTATTATGGTTCAAATGAACTCTTATTTATAGGCCTCCGGTTCCAACAGTCATATTTCCTCCAACAGTCATATTTCACCAAAAAACTAGGAGGGACATGGACACATGATATTACAACCATAAAAAAGAACATACGACATCGTTTTGATTGGTAAATACCCAATTCAAAGACATAATTTTGGTTAGAAAATAGTATGTTAAAAGGTATTAAACAACGTATATGAAAATTATGTAATCGGTATTGACATAAGACATGATTTCAATACATTACATGAGTACGATGCAAAACATGGTTATTATGCTTAACATGGATAAAATAAATATCGTGGTTATGGTATGGGATTAAAAATCATATTATGATTATGATACATATCTTTTTTATAATTCATTATCTAGTTATGATATAGGTGGTTATGATGCATGAGGTTACAATGAATAACCTCGTTAAGATACATTTGATTATGATTCATGTGATTACAATGCATGCGATTATGATGTAGGTGATTATGATTCATAACCAAGTTACAATTCTTGATTTCAATACTATACATAATCTGGTTCTAATTTCTGATTATGAAACTATATATAATATGATTACGATTCCAGATTATGACGCAATACATAATCTGGTTAAGATTCTTGATTACGATACAATACATAATCTGGTTACGATTTTGAATCAATATATGTAATTATGATTTAAAACAATTAGCATATGATTATGATATAAAATCAACATCAAGTATGGTTATGATGAAAAAACAATTATGTGACTATGATTATAAAATAACATATCTAGTTACACTGTAAAATTACATATAAAACAATGTGAGTGAAAAAATTCATGATTATGATAATAATGCAACAAATATTTAAAAAAATGTGATTACGATATGCGTGATTTGTGATTTCCAAAACAAATGATTAATGGGAAAGTCAAAACACGTTTTGACTCAACAGTTATCATATACATAGACTTAATTATTTGACATATTCTAATGTTATTCACAAAAATTCACCCATAATAATCCTTAAAAATAAAAATAAAAACAAGTCATCCCAAATAAATAAACACTAATCTTATACCATTTGAGGTTCCCCAAACCAACACTCCTGAGTATAGTGCTGAAACATTTTATTTAAACATTAGGTTTGAAACAATGTGAGATAAACCTATAATTTTTTAAAATTTTATGATAATTCAGACATTGAATATCAAAATAACAATAAAACCCCATTAATTCACATTTTAATATCGTTTAGGATCATCTATATAAGATTCTTATTTTATGATACTTAATAAAATATCTCCAAAATTGAACCACACTAAATCGAATTATGAAAATACTCCTAGGATATAGTTATATTAATGTTCTGAGTAAGGAAACCATAAAAAAGGGGTGACATGACATTACAATCATAGGGTGGTATGAATGGAACTAAATTGTTACTAGTAATGTAAAGTGGATGACCATGGTCATCACACATAAGGATATTTAGAATGGATAAATAACTAATGTAATAAAATTAATTATTTTCTTCTCTCTTGAAATCAATGAATGTTTTGGGAAGGTAATGTGAATTATGAACATATATTAAATATAGATATAAAAAATTAATCAGTTAGGAATGAAAAATATTAGTCCTTGGGTTGGTCACTCAGGCCTTCCATTATTCATTACTCTTTATGATAATTCACTTATAAAATCTCATTCATGAATTACTATCTATTAATTAATTTAGTTATAAATTAATCGTACCTAGGAAAATTCATCTTCCTAAAATGCATAAAATCCTTCATTAATTAATGTTAACAATAAATCTCAATCAATAGTATGGCTCCTTCCAAGACACAACTCAATCATAGGTCATTTTATATATTTAAATAAACTTGACTCCTTAAATTGAATATTTATATATAGAATAATGGAGGGAATGATGTCAGCAAAATAAATAAATGAATTTGATATTCATTTCATGGTCAAATATCATTTCACGGTCAAATATCATTTCACTCATACACATAAGTCTCATTAACCACAAAAATATCAATTTATAAAAGACTGAATATCATAATTTTGGAACTATGCATACATTCCCCTATGCCATGCCACATTTAAATAACTCATCAATTTGAATAAGATATCATAGAGGATGATTTTAGAGATATATAGAGAGAGGGAATGATATTATAAAAGGAAAAATAATAAATTATTCGAAATAAGAATTATGGTTTCATGAAATAAAAAATAGAACTATATGAATAAAAAACTATTTATATAGAAAAATCCACCAAAATTTATATCTTTTTTGAGTTCTGTTGCACCCATCTTGTTTTTTATACAATGGATTATCCAATATCCAATATTCATTACTATATTTTTGTATCCTAGAGGCCAAAATTTCTTTCGTTCTCCTCGTGTCTCCGATCTCCTCTACCATTATCTTATGATTATCGAATAGAGAGAGAGTATGTGGTTTTGAATTCACCTTATTTTCATATCTTACACTCATTTTGTATCTTATTTTGAACACCAACTATTTTATGCTAATTTATTTTCCACATGGTTAACAACTCAGCTACACCTGTGAATTTTTTCTGAATGTGGGTTTATGCAAAGAGTGTCACAACCTCGGTACCTTCTCCATTTTCAAAAAATAAGTCAGATGTTATAGGGATGATGTGTCTTGTCACAACTCATTACTCTATTTACAAACCCTATCTAATGTGTACAATATGGTATTCAAAACGTTTTAATGGAATTTTTTCACTTTTTACTATTTATTTATTGGTGAAGGATACATTAGAGTTAGAATGAGACAAAGGTCACATATTGGCTATAGAACATGGAAAAATATAGTTTGTGGTAGTGGGAGATTATATTATAGTATCAAGAAATAAAATTTCATAGAAAATTGACAGCTGATTGTAAGAGGAATTAATGGTACCATGGTTGATGGAATAAGTATATATTGGGGCAGAAATAAATAACTATATAGGAAGTATGTGGAAACTGGTGCTAGAATGCATAGTGATGGAAGGAAAACCTTCTCCTCAAAAAAGGATTTGTTAATAATTTGTATTTTTTCATTAATATCCAATAGTAATCCATGTTATACTGATGATTTATAGTGGATTTGTGTCTCAATATCGAGCTCCAATGTTGGTAGAAATGGAATTCTCTAGTTGCAATGGTTCCCCTTACGCAGCCTATGGAAGCTAGGAATTACTTATTTGTAAAATTATGAAAAATATTTTTACATTTACACAAAATTTTTAAATTTCTAATTTACACCTACATAACCCCTTATGTAAGAACCCATATCTTTTTTTTTTCAGGTACGGTTTTTATTTTCAGGTGTTTTTGAGAAAAATAGGAGTTTCTAGAAATTTTAGAAGTACACACCATGTAATTATATGTACACACCATTTACATGGTTGTCGTGGGTAGTCATGTGCTCAAAGCATAACGGCCAAGCACATGGCCATGTGCGGTGACCTGGAGGCCACCTGAAGTAGGGTCTGGTAAAGGCATGTACATGTCGTGTACTATTAAAGTACACGATGTGTACATTATTTTTTCATTAAATAGACCGAGGTCTCATATAATTGGAAGAACACACTTCTTCTTAGTTTGTATCATCTAGGAGCGTCCGTACAACTTCAGATCTTCTCCGAGCCCTCGAATCACCGTTTGTTTTATGATTCAAACATAGTCAGTTGCATTGGAATTACATCAGTGAGTTCTCCCTTCTTCTTGAACATCATCACCTGGTTTCTCCCCTTTCACAAGTTATCCTCGGTTGTTCATTTTTAGCATTTTTGTATATATACCATGTTCTAGGTCGATCAAATGGCCGAAATAAGAGTATATTGATCTCACAATACCGAAGTAGGTGGTTTGTGCCTTTCAATAGATAATATTTGAGTTATATGTGCAGAAGTTCCCAATACCCTTGTTTGGGGTATTGAGTGTTTATGGTCTTTAGCCCTGTTATTTCCTACTATGTCTTTTTTGTTTAAATATAGGTATATGTTTTGTGAATAAGGCTAAATTAGCCATGATATTGATGTTTTTCCCATTTTTTCTTATTTTGAGCATTTGGTCTTGTTTTCCTGTTAGTCTTGTTTTCTTTCCCTGAATACTATTGTAATATGGAGTGATTTTTATCTGACATGTTGTGATATACTTTAGATTGTTTATCCAAGTTGTTCTTGAGGTTCACTTGGGAAGCCATGTATTGTTTGTGGACATTTTCTATACATGGGGCTGCAGGAACTTGGTGTAGTGAGACCATAGGGGAAATTGAGATTGAGGGCTTTCCCAGTGTGTCTGTTATAATTATCAAGGTGCGAGACCATGGGTGGGATTAACGTTGTGTGCTCCCACAGAGTGTCTATAGATACATTATGAGACCACAATACGAATTGATGTTGAGTTCTTCCTTATAGTGTCTATATTTTAACACTTAATGACTATAGGGGGATTTGACGGTGAGTGCTTCCTCAGAGAGTCTATGATTATACTACACTATAGGGGGAATTGTTGGTGAGTTCTTCCTCAGAGATTCTTTGTTATAACCTTATAAATTGAATAAGAGGGGATAGGCAGTGAGAACTTCCCAAAGGGTTACCTAATATTGCTTCCTGAACCAGAGGGGATAGGTTGTGAGAAAATTCATAGAGAGTTTTTTGTATTTGTAATTGGTTGTCTAAATTGTTAAATGTAAATTTATTGTAATTGAAACTGTTGGAATATTTACTTTTTAGTAATTCCTTGTTATTACTTATTTTTCATTTTACCTACCATAAATATTCACTGAATGTAAGGCACAGATCGTTGGGCGGTTGCCTACTGGGATTATGTATGTTGAGTTTGGTGGGTGTGAGACATGAAGGTCTACACTGATATTATTTTTTCATGGTTGGAATTAGGAGGCTAGACATGATGGGATTGGGGGTGTTAGACATGATGGTCTACACCAATGGTATTTTTTCATGGTGAGAATTGGGAGGCTAGACATGAAGTTTTATGCTAAAGAGTGCTCCGACTTATGGCTTCATTTGAGAATACTTAGGACTCTATAATGAGTTATCGGCCGTATTGACATATGATATCAACATTGAATAATTTTGACTCTGGAATACACCAAAGAAGTAGTAAATATATTATATTACTAGGGTACACTTCAGGCTCTGTCATGATCCAAATCTAGTATTGAGGAACTGGTTTCCTTGGGAACCCTGGATTTATGTGGTTAAATACATATTAATTGTTAATAAGAGAACACTATGTTATGGCCCACATGAGAATACATTAATATCTGGCATGAGTAAAATCAGGTAATGAGATATTATATCCCCTTTCAATACTTCATGCACTTTCATGAGTCGAAACACGTATAAAGATATGATATTACCTAAGGAAAACATGGGGATCCAATATAAACAAAAGCTAGTGTTGAGGTATGGGCCTCCAATAGAACCCTATAGTTAATATGGTTTAATAAATAATAAATGATAATGGGATAACTTTTTATTTATTCACTGTTGTTATTTCATTATACAACTACATAAACTGTCTGGTCGGATTTATTTAGACACTGGTGGTGGTGGCCTACTTAGTTGTACTCACACCCTATATGGGTTGCCTGATCGGTACCTGAGTAGATTAAATGTTTAGAGGATATTATAAGGTCAAAATACTACTATTAGATATATAAATTGTGTATGGATCAGGTATGAGGGAACTCAACAATATTCAAGACCTTCTTGAAGTATTTTTTAGTGTATTTTTTATTTTGGGTGTTGCATATTGACACATGGAACATAGTTTGGAATTTAATGTTTCCCATTTAGATAAATATTTTATTACCTTTTTCTGTTATTCCATGAAATAGGTTTTTTCTATGCTTATATATATTCTTCTGATATTGTTTATTTTTTTTTTGTTGGTGGATTACTCTGATAAAAGAGGGTAATGTCTCTCAATTCAACATATTATACCCTCACTACTAGTCGAATTTCTCTATTGTAAGAGGAGGTGAACATGAAGTAATGTTACCATATGGCTTAAGGCACTTTTTTGTGTGGCACTCAGGTCGTTATGTTACATTAAATACATTTTTCAAGCCTTTTTCAAAATAATTTTTACAGTTTTCCATTTTGGTTTTTAATAAGGAAACAAGGTTTTGGCCCTTTAGTTTATATTTTGTAAAGAATATAAGTTCACCCTTATAAAATAATTTTATGGTCCAATAATTTTTTTTGATTCATATAGTCTAATTAAATTTCAAAATAATATAAAATTATCTTTTATATTAAAACATGTATACTATATGAATACAATTTTATAAGAAAATGTTGTTGTTATCATTAATTGTTCTTAATAATATTTATTATTTATTAAAAATAGAATTATTGTTAAAATATTTATATTTAGGTTTAAAAATTAAATTAAATTAATGTTTTATATTATATTAATTAATTTTATAAAAAAATACACAATGTTTATGTTGGTCGGAGTGGACACTCAAGAGGGGGGTGAATTGAGTTCCAATTAAAATTTCTGTTAAAATATAATCTAGTTAAAATCCACCGATTTGTAAAATAAGTTAAACTGTAGTGAATTTATACAGATTGTAAATGTTGACTTAGCTTCTCAAAGATTGATTAGGTCTCAGTTAATTTAACCACAACGTCAAACTAACTTTTGAAGCTAACCTATTGATTTACAATAAGTGTAAACACATTTAAATTTAACTATCAAAGTAGCTTCAAAATAGTTTTGTATTTCAATGTAATGGCAGTGGAATAAATAAGATATATGTAGTATACTTTAAACTTAAATAAAATATGCACAACAGATATAACAAGAGGTTTAGTCTCAAGCCGAGACATAGTCCTCAAAAATATATATAAATTTGATCAACACCCTGGATCGGGGTTAACAATAGTTTTACAAAACTGTTCAGGCCACACAGGGACCTCTACCACTATTCTTCGTGGGAAACAAAACAAATACAAGGTCACACAAGGACCTCTTCCACAGTTGACCTGGGTAAACAGAAGTTAAGAGAATTTGAGTGAGGATTTTGATATCCTCCAGTTCAGTGTAGGAGACAGAGTGGCTAAAGATATACATATTACACCACACTGCTCGAACATTAATAAATAAATCACGTAGAGAAGATAGATGAGATTTTAGAAAGCTCTAGTGATTGTCAATGTAGCTCTGGACTCGTTGGATTCAGTATGAATTCTTCTGAGTCCTTCTCTGGTTTTTCTGTTGAAAAACAGAGTGTTGTAGTTCAACATGTCTTCTTCAGGAGTGAGAAAGATCTCTTGATTCGTCGTGTGTTCTTCAGTAGTATTGGATTGCACTCATCAGAGTTATTTTAAGGACTTACACTCTCCTTCTTGTTCAGGATTGTTCTTCTTGTTCAGCACAGTGCACTTGGGTGTATGTAAGTTCTTCGTGTTGTATATTCACACTTGCACACCGCTTTTCGAGTACTACATCTCAGTATTTCTTATATTCCATGAGTTCTGAAGTAGGAATGATTCCCTTCTCATCGGTACAAGATACGGTTTCCTGACAGGCCAACAACTGTCATTAAATAACATTAATTGCATTAAAAACAACAAATATGACCGTTAGCATTATTTAAATAATATTGACGAAAACTTAAGAAATAGTGTCACAGTGATTATGGAAACGGTGTCTTCTTTACGATATGTGGTTCACGGTATGAGCTTCACGGTGTGAGCTTCACGGTGTCTGGTCACTGTGTCTGGTTCACGGTGTCTGGTCACGGTGTCTGGTCACGGTTTCTGGTCACGGTGTCTGGTCATGGTGTCTGGTCATGGTGTCTGGACACGGTGAGTCCTTCACTATGTCTGGGTCACAGTGATTCCTTCACGGTGTGTCCTTCATAGTGTGTGGGTCACGATGTCTGGTCACGGTGAGTCCTTCACGATGTCTCCATACTTAGACAAATATCTGTATTTGGACTAAGACAGTGATATACAGAATATGGATTAAGGTTAATCATTAGAGAGTAAGAGAATGTGAATCATAAATATTAAGGTGTGATAATATATGTTAGATTTGTGATTATGCATAAGACGTGTAAATAATAAAGAGAGTAATTAACATCCATAAGATTTGTTATTATAAAAACATGATGTGTAGCTATTATTGAGATTGAAGACAATTATCAAGATGTGCAATGAAGATCATGATTAACTAACAGTAATGAGATTTGTGATCATTAAAACATGATTAACACATGATGAGTCCAACAATATTCCCCTTTTTGATGATCACAAATCATATATAGGTAGAATATAAATGACATGTAATATTAAAGATACTAGCATAGGAAAAACATTGTAGAACTGATGCTTGTAGTTTTTTTCCACCATTTATACTATTATAGAACTGACACCTTTATTTTTTCTCCCCCTTTTGGGATTATCCAAAAGTAGAGAGAATGAAATGAAACACTGCATTTGGTATTAAACGAAGGGTTCAGAATACAATAAAACATGAAACAAAAAAAGACATCCCATAAAAAAAACAGTCCTCGGACTCTTCAGAGATCCACCTTGTCTTTGCCTTTATCAGCAGTAGGAGCTGGTGCTGAAGTAGAAGAAGGCATAGATGTGGTAGACGACAAGGGTAAGGGTAGACCTTAAAATACAGATGGAGCCAATGTAGGAGCAGTAGAATATCAAGGCTAGGGTTGGTCAATAATGACTGGCCGGATCTGAGAAAGAGCATGGCTGACTGTCATGGCAGTTGAGGCTAAGGCAGGTAGACCAGGTCTAAAAGGTGCAGCAGCTAGAGCAACTATAACAGTACTCTGCAAATGAAGATACAACTTCAAAATATTGATGAAATCAGTAATGATTTCACCACTATACTGGAGAGATACACATCTATTTTCTTGGAGATCTCTTGTTGAGCATCATTGGCTATCTTAGAATGAATCCTAACCAAGTCCAATGCTCTATCACTATTCATAATCACTTCTGACAAAGAAGATAGATCCAAGCCACTGAAGGAATTCTGAAATTCTTCCTTTATTATGGATCTCAGCATAGAATCATCCAAAGAAGGTGTGGAGGTCTGACCAGAAAGAGGTGAAGCCTTGACAGCATCGGTTAGAACTTTGAGCTGTTTCAAAACTTTTTGCTGACATCCAGTGTATTCATCTGTAAGATTATTCAGATTTTCCCCAATCTCTCTCATGCATTCTAGCATCTTTGTGTGAGTTTTTTCAATATTTTCATTAAAAGATAGTAGGTATGGATGAACTTGAGACACAATATCCCTAGCAAGGAGGGAATCATAAGAATCAGGAGAAACAACACCAGGTGCAGGTGCAGAAACAGAAGCAGGCTCTGATCTCAAAGATAACTCATTCTGCAGACTTGCTACCATAATTTTTGGATTTTCAACATCAGCACTCAGCAGATTATTCTCTACTCTGACTTCATGAATTTCTCAGATCATCCTTGGTTGAATATGAAAGATAATATTTTCCAAGAGAATTGATGCATCTTCTTGACTTAACTGAGTCACTGGGCGAGGTTGAGTGGAGAAAATTTTCTCTACTCCAGCTAACAAAGTATCTCCAAAAACATTCAGATCATCATTGGTCACAAAGGAGTGAAGCTCAGGTAATGATGCAGGTAAAGGTAAAGGTTCAGATTCTGGGTGAGGTTCAGAATCATCTTCAGACTCAGATTCTGATTCAGATTGAGGTAGGGGCTCTGGTTCTGGTTCTGAATGAGCTAAGGACTTCAGTTGAAACAGAGAATAAAGCCCCATTCCAGTTGAAGTCACTTGCTGTAACTCATTCTCATCATAAAATCTTTGGAAATCATACAGAGAGTACACAGAAAAAGTGACAGAAGGTTGAAAAGCTTCAGCAGATCCAACTTCTGCAATATCAAGATTTTGTGGTTCCTCCCCCTCAACTTGTGCTTCCCTTCAAAATTCTTGGGGTTCATGAACATGCACAAGATCCACAGGATCATCCCTAACTTCTTCAGAAAACTCTTGCCTTGACAGCTGAAAGGCAATTTCTATTCTTTCTTCAACAGATAGAATAATCCCAGGAACCTATCGTTCCACTGGATAACCTTCCAGACTTGCTTCATTCTCAACAGAAAGAGTCTCTTCAACAAGATCTACCTCAAAGGTTTATTGTTGTTCTGAAACAGGAAAAACCAATTTCCTTGCAGCATTGGGATGAGCTTCTTCCTCATGAAGATAAAATGAAGTATCCTTAGTCTTTTCCTTTTCAACAACAACTTCCTCTCCTTGACGTATTCCAGTAGGGTTAATAGCATGGACAACATCCCTTTCCTCTTCAACCGGAACTATTTCCATTGGAGGTATTACAGGTTCTTCTCTAGGTGGTACTTCAGATGTTACTTCTTCTTGTTCTTATTCTGCTGAATACTCAGCCACTTCATCTGGTTCCAAACCAGGATCAACTAGGTTCTTAGGCCTTCTTGGATAGTCAACAAGATTAATCTTTTTATACAGTTGATCACTATCCTCAACCCACTGCTTCTTCCAGGGGTTCCAGCTTATCTTCATCCTTCTGATGATAGGAATGGATAAGCAGAAATCAAGATCCTCTAACTTTTCTTCATTCGGTCCAACAATCCCTCTTGCAACTAACATAGGTGAAATCATCCTTGAGTAAAATTAGGAGTTGGATTTGGTAGTTACTTTGATCAGCTCACAGATATGGTTGATAACATACTTACACAGATTGATCTTATGGCCATTCTTCAATAGGTGAATCAGGAACACATCATGATAATTCATCACAGCAAAATATCCTTTTCTTGGACTAACCAAATTCTGAACAAACATGAACAGAAGTCTTGTCTCCCCATCTAGTTCAGTAGCTATGGCCCTTCGCTTGGTTCCTTCTCCAGTTAGACTTTCCAATGCAGTCTCCAGGTCAAAGATGCCGGTTGTTGGAGGAGGGTCTCTCTGGTAATCTTCACAAACTCTTTCATGTGGAATTCTTAGGCATGCAGCCCACAGCCTTGAAGAGAAAGAGAACTTCTGACCGTCGATCCAGCTGGTCACCATAAAGCTTTCTCCAAACTCAAAAGAAAACATCACATACTGATAGAATTGAGATACAAGCCTTGGGTAAATTGGTCTATTCTGTCCAGTGAACCATTCAATCCATCCTTATTCTCTTAAAACTTTCAAAACTAACGATCATCTAGACAGAAACCATTCAGGGGAAACCTCTTTTTCAGGTACAACTGTATGGATTTCCATGTTTGGGTTTAGAGGTCCTTCGGGATCTATCCTTGGTATCCTATTTTGTTTCTTAGAGCGGCGCTTCTCAGAGGAGGGTGAAGATGGACGCTTCATCCTTCGCATTCACTAAAGGTTCGGTCAAGAGGGAAGAGAAGGTCCAGGAGAGAGTTATGGTAAGGAATCGAATGAAACCCTTATGTTTTTTCATTTGGGAATGTCAAACGTCATAAAAATAAAGACGCGGGAAATCAAATAGCGATGTAATAAAAAATTACCACGATACGGTTTAAAAATAAGAATAGAAATAACTCTTCCTGGTGAGATCGTGAGTAGGTATTACGGTGAGACAGAAAACTAGTCATCACGGTGAGACAGTTTGTAGTCGTCACGGTGAGACAGTGATCATTTTATATAGTCACGGTGAGACAGTGAGTTGTCAGACCATGAGCATAAAACAGTAAGTATGAAACCATAAAGTAAAGTACAGTAAAGTATTAAACATTAAAATCAGTAAGATATTAATTTATGATTAATTATACCAAGATCATGTATGATGTAGTCTAATATATCATAATTTAATGGTTTAGTGAATATATCAGCAAGTTGATATTCAGTACCAATGAATTCTAAAGTGATATCACCCTTTTGATAATGATCCCTCAAAAAGTGATGTCTTACATCAATATGTTTAGTCCTAGAATGAGAAACAGGATTCTTAGAAATATTAATAGAACTTGTGTTGTCACAATTTATTGAGACATGTCTGAATTGATATCCATAGTCTAGTAATGTGTGTTTCATCCACAAAATTTGTGCACAACAACTTCCAGCAGCTATGTATTCAGCTTCTGCAGTTGATAATGCAACCTAATTTTGTTTCTTACTAAACCATTATAGTAGTGACTTTCCTAAAAGGTGACATGTTCCAGAGGTTCTTTTTCTTTCTATCTTACATCCAGAAAAGGCATCATCATAATAACTAAATAATTCAAATAATTTTCCTTTGGGATAGAACAGTCCTAATTTGGGAGTATGGTTGAGGTATTTGAAAATTCTCTTTACAGCATTTAAATGTTACTCTTTAGGGTTTTCTTGAAAACGAGCACACATATACACACTAAACATAATATCAGGATGACTAGTTGTAAGGTAGAGTAGACTTCCAATCATTCCTCTATAGGTGGTTTGATCAACAGATTTACCATTTTCATCAAGATCCATCTTACAGGTGGTACTCATGGGAGTGTCACTACTTTTTGTGCTATCCAATCCAAAAAGTTTTAAACGATATCTAGTATATTAACTTTTAGTTATAATAATTCCATCATCATTTTGAAAGATTTGAAAACCAAGAAATAATTTATGTTCACCCATTAAACTCATTTTAAATTCATTTTTCATCATTTTCAAAAAATCAGTGCGTAATGTAGTTTTTGAAGATCTAAAAATAATATCATCTACATAAATTTGTACAACTAAAACATCTTTAGAAATTTGTTTTATAAACAGAGTAGGATCAGCTATTCCTTTTGTAAAACCTTTATAAATAATAAAAGTACCTAATCTATCATACCAAGCTCTTGGAGCATGCTTTAACCCATATAAATCTTTTGATAGTTTGAAAATATTATTTGGAAAATGAGGGTTTGAAAATACAGGTGGTTGTTCAACAAAAACATCCTCAACAATATATCCATTTAAGAATGCACTCTTGACATCCATTTGAAATAGATTGAAATTTAGATGTGCAGCATAAGAATGTAAAATCCTAAGAGCTTCTAATCTGGCTATTGGAGCAAAAGTCTCCTCATAGTCAAAACATTCTTCTTGACTATAGCCTTGTGCAACTAGTCTGGATTTATTTCTAACTATGTTTCCGGATTCATCTACTTTATTTCTAAACACCTATTTGGTGCCTATTTTGAAAGTGTCCTTAGGTCTTTCAACAAGATTACAAACTTTATTTCATTCAAACTGATTGAGTTATTCTTGCATATCAATTACCCAAAATACATCATTAATAGCATCATCAATGTTTTTAGGTTCAAGATGTGACAAGAAGGCTTGATGTTCATCCTGATTTCTAAGAGAAGCTCTAGTTTGTGTCTCTCTATCAATATTTCCTACAACAACATCTAAATGATGATTCTTTATAATTCTAGTTGATCTTGTAAAGGAAGGACCAGAAACATCAGGTTTATCAACAAGTTGGGAATCAACAAAAGTAGGTTCTAGAAAATTTCCAGAATTGGTTATCTTTATAGTAGGTTCATTTGATTTTTCATTACGGTCTAGAACAGATAAATGTTCTTGAAGATTTTCAAGATAGGTTTTAGGTTCATGTGGATAAGTTTCATCAAAATTTATGTGAACAGATTCTTCCACACACTTGGTTATTTTATTGAAAACTCTATAGGCTTTACTAGAAATATAATAACCTTTGAAAATTCCTTCATCACTCTTGGATGCAAACTTGATAAGATTATCTTTGGTATTAAGAATAAAGACTTTGCACCCAAAGACTCTAAAGTAATTGACTTTAGGTTTTCTATGGTTCCACAACTCATAAGGGGTCCTCTTAAGAATAGGTCTGATCAAGACTATATTGATAATATAACAAGCTGTATTTACAGCTTTAGCCCAAAAATAAATAGGCAGGTCATATTCATTAAGCATGGTTCTAGAAATTTCTTGCAGGGTTCTATTCCTCATTTCTACTACACCATTTTTCTGAGGTGTCCTAGGGGCAGAAAAGTTATGACTATAGACATTGTGTGAGCAATAGGATTCAAACTCCTGATTCTCAAACTCACGGACATGATCACTTCTTAGAGTTTTAATCTTACGTCCACTAAGATTTTATATAGATTTAGAGTATTTAGCAAAGTAAGATCAGGCTTCACTTTTGTTAGCTAAGAAGTATACCCAAGTATATCTAGAAAAGTCATCTACTAAGACATAGACATAGTGCTTCCCATTTAAGCTAGAAACTCTAGATGGTCCAAACAAATCCATGTGAACCAACTCGAGAGGTTGAGAAGTTGAAACTTCTTTCTTTGGTTTGAAAGAGACTTTGTGTTGCTTTCCCTTTTGACAGGGATTACAAACATTGTAATTTGGAAACTCAAGTTTGGGTAGGTCTCTCACTAAGTTCTTCCTAGTATGTTTTCTAAGTGTGTGTATATTGCAGTGTCCTAATATTCTATTCGAAAGCCAAGACTCTTTATGAAAATCATTTAACAAAGTAATATTCTGCATGGCTAAAGAATTTAAATCAACAGCATAAAAATTTTCATTTCACAGGGCGGAAAATACTAAATCAGTTATAGAATTAGAAACATTGCAAGAATCATTTTCAAGTTTAACATTAAAACCATCAACACATAACTGAGAAATAATTAAAAGATTATATTTAAGTCCGTCAATGAATAAAACATTTGAAATTAATGCTGAGTTAGTGTTACCAATCTGGCCTAAGCTGATGATTTTCCATTTACAATTATCACCAAAGGTGACAAATCCTCCATCAATTCTGACTAATATTTTAAAGAATGAGAAGTCTCCTGACATATGCGTTGAACATCCATTGTCCAAGTACCAAGTCTTCCTACAGAAGCTCTTTATGTAGGTTTCCTAGAAAACAGATTTAGATAGGAAATGATTTTGGTACCAAAATCTTGTTGGGTGCAGATAGGTTAGCAATCAAAGATTTCAGTACCCAAATTTGTCTTATGGGTGTCATAAAATTTTTAGAATCAACAGAATTGGAAAGTTAAACCTTATTATATCCGTAACTATGAATATAACTAGTTGATGAATATAAATGTCCTGAACTAGAACTAGCAGTATTCTATCCAGATTTAGGAATAAATATATTCTTAGTAAACTGTCTCTGTCCAGGTTTGTAGCCTATTAAAGTAGTGTATTTTGGTGCAACTTTCCTTCCTAGAATTTGAGTTAGTGTATCCTTTCCATTTGCGAATTTCTCTAAATTCTTTTTGAGTTTCTCATTAGAAATTTTCAGTTCAATGTTCTCCTTTAATAGTTGAGAATTTTCCTATTTTTCAATAGTAAGTTCTATTTTAAAAGTAGTAGTGAGAGCATGTTGTTTCTTTAATGATTTATATTTATCCTTAAGTTCATTGCATGTATCTTCCAGCATATTACAATATTCAAACAATTCCTCACTAGTCATGTTTTTAGAATTAGAATCATATTCTGCACTATCTTCATGACAATAAGAATTTAAAGCAGGAGTATCTAAGATTACCTCAGATGTGTTTGTCATAAAACACATGTTTGCCTTATTTCTGGTTTCAGTCTTAGAAGCTTCAGATTCACTGGAGCTATCCTCAGAAGTGCTCCAAGTAGCCTTCATAGCCTTTTTGTACTTACTTTCCTTGTAACCATATTTCTTCTTGAATTTGGGCTTTGGGCTGTCTGCTTTAATATGTCCTTTTCTTTTGCACTCATAACAGAAAACTTCATCACTTTTATCTGACTTTTTCCAATCCTTCATGAAATGTCCCTTATTGTCATACTTTCATTTGTAATTTGATTTTCTAAAGAATTTCTTCTTCCTATAAAATTTCTTAAACCATCTGGCTATCTGAGCCATTTCAGCATCACTATTAGAGTCTGAATTTTCACTGGTTGAACTATCATTAGGTAGTTGAGCTTTATCTTTTTTCTTTCTCCTTGAAGCAGTAGTCATGAAATCCACTGATTTCTTATTAGTTTCATCATCTTCCTCTTTATTCACCTTGATTTCTTCCTCAAACATCATAAGCTTACCAATGATTTCATTGACAGGTAGAGCAGAAATGTCACATGACTCTCTGATTGAAGCAGATGTGCCTCTCCATCGGTCTGGTAAACATCTCAAGATTCTCATAAATTTTTCCTTTACTGGAACAACCTTTCCAAGTGAATTCAATGTATTGACTATCTCATTATCCCTATGATACATGTCAGAAATGGGTTCATCAGTCTTCATTTTAAAATTATCATATTTAATAGTATAAGTATTTAATCTCATTTCTTTAACATTGGTTGTTCCTTCATGAGAAACACCCAATGTATCCCAAATTTCAAAAGCAGTTTTCAAGTAGAAATTCTTTTACTCTTCATCTCCTAAAGCACAGTACATGGGATTCATGGATTTATAATTTTTATTGTAAGCAGTCATTGTAGGTTTATCCCAAGTAGATCTCACAGTAGTGGGAAGTTTATATTCTGATTCTATGGTAGTCCAAATATCAAAACCTATGCTTTCTAAATGAATTTTCATTTTCAGTTTCCACTGATCATATTTTGTACAATTGAATAAAGGTGGCCTGTTAGTAGCAGCACACTCTAGTCTATTATCCATAACTAGATTTTAGAAAGATAATTTAAAGAGATGAAAATTTAGAATTAACAGAAATTTAGGATCTTTAAAGATGCATCTAAAATCACAGTTGAAAAACAGAGTATTTCAAAAATCTTTAAACAAAAACTAATCTTATGATACCAAATGTTGGTTGGAGTGGACACTCAAGAGGGGGGTGAATTGAGTTCCTATTAAAATTTCTCTTAAAATATTGTCTAGTTAAAATCCCCCGATTTATAAAATAAGTTAAAATGTAGTGAATTTATAAAGATTGTAAATGTTCACTTAGATTCTCAAAGATTTATTAAGTCTCAGTTAATTTATCCACAAGGTCAAACTAAATTTTGAATCTAAGATATTGATTTACAATAAGTGCAAACACTTTCTAATTTAACTATCAAAGTAGCTTCAATAGAGTTTTGTATGTATAAGTAATAGCAGTGGAATAAATAAGATATATGTAGTATACTTTAAACTTAAATAAAAGATGTACAACAGATATAACAAGAGGTTCAGTCTCAAACTGAGACTTATTCCTCTCAAATATATTTAAATTTGATCCACACCCTGGATCGGGGTTAACAACAGTTTTACAAAACTGTCCAGGCCACCCAGGGACCTCTACCACTATTCTTAGTGGGAAACAAAACAAAGACCAGGTCACACAAGGACCTCTTCCACAGTTGACGTGGGTAAATAGAAGTTAAGAGAATTTGAGTGAGGACTTTGATATCCTCCAGTTCTGTACAGGAGACAGTGTGTGTAAAGATATACAGTGTACACCACACTGCTTGAAAGTTAATAAATAAATCACGTAGAGAAGATAGATGAGTGTTTAGAAAGTTCTAGTTATTATCAATGTAGGAATGGACTCATTGGATTCAGCGGTAATGCTTCTGAGTCCTTCTCTGGTTTTTCTGTTGAAAAAAAGAGTGTCATATTTCAGCTTGTCTTCATTAGGAGTGATAAAGATATCTTAATTCGTTGTGTGTTCTTCAGCAGTATTGGATTGCACTCATGAGAGTTATTTTATGTTCTTGAACTCTCCTTCTTGTTTAGGATTTTTCTTCTTGTTCAGCACAGTGCACTTGGGTGTATGTAAGTTCTTTGTGTTGTATATTCACAATTGCACACCGCTTTTCGTGCACTGCATCTCAGTCTTTCTTTTATTTCAGAGTTCTGAAGTAGGAATAATTCACTTCTCATAGGTATGAGATACAGTTTCCTGACATGCCAACAACAATCATTAAATATCATTAATTGCATTAAAAACATCAAATATGACCGTTAGAATTATTTAAATAATATTGACAAAAACTTAAGAAATGGTGTCACAGTGATTATGGAAATGGTGTCTTCTTCACGGTATGTGGTTCACGGTATGAGCTTCACGGTGTGAGCTTCACGGTGTTTGGTCACTGTGTCTGGTTTACGGTGTCTGGTCACGGTGTCTGGTCATGGTGAGTCCTTCACGGTGTCTGGGTCACGGTGATTCTTTCACGGTGTTTCCTTCACGGTGTCTGGGTCACGGTGTCTGGTCACGGTGTCTGGTCACGGTGAGTCCTTCACGGTGTCTACATACTTAGACAAATATCAGAATTTGTACTAAGACATTGATATGCAGAATATGGATTAAGGTTAATCATTAGAGAGTAAGAGAATGTGAATCATAAATATAAAGGTGTGACAATATATGTGAGATTTGTGATTATGCATAAGACTTGTAAATAATAAAGAGAGTAATTAACATCCATAAGATTTTTTATAATAAAAACTTGATGTGTAGCTATTATTGATATTGAAGAGAATTAGAAATATGTTCAATGAAGATCAAGATTAAGTAAGAGTAATGAGATTTGTGATCATTAAAACATGATTAACACATGAGGAGTCCAACAGTTTATAATTTTTTTTTGAAAATATAAGTTTATATTTTTATCACGGTAATTAGTTTCAATCCAAGAAATCATAAGAATATAACTACAAATGAAATTGGACATAAAAATGTTTATATAAATTTTTATATTAAATAATAATTCCTTGTTGTTAGAATTAATTTCTACAGGTTTTGAAATCTGATTTTTAATATAAGAAAATAAATAATGTATTTACAGGAAAATATTACTTATGTTTCCAAAATGATAGACCTAGATTTCATAAATTAAATGTGGTAATTTAATATAATTTAATTTACTCTATATATGGTTTTATTGATAAAAAAATATTCACATTTAAGTCATTATTTTATTATGATAATATCATAAAAGTTATAGTATTAAAAAATTTGGTATTTTTAACTATTCTCAAAAAAAATATTTTAGTGAAATAAAAATAATTCACCATTAACTAATTTTGATATGTGGAATTTGAAAAATAATTTATTTTTTAAAAATATAAATTAAAACTTATATATTTTTATTTTAAAATAAATTTAAAAAATATAAATAAAAAGGAACTTTTGAAAAAATTTCACATTAATAATTATATATTATTAATTATTCAACTAAAAAATGAATAAATTTTAACTAATTAATATATTAATGGTATTTTAATAGTATTTCTATAGTTATTATACAAAATTGAATGCTCATTTTCATTGGGCGTGTCATGTGACACATGTTATTGAACATAGTATTAATTTTAAATGATCTAATATCTCAGGTCTTTATAAATATCTTAATATGATTTTATGTCTTCCATGAATGACATAAATATCAATTGGAATACTTCCATACAAGAAACAATGGATGGCCCAAAATAAGGTCATAGTGTATCACTACATGAGATTATATAAAGGAATCTATTTGGATCAACAATTTTATTACTAAACAAAGGATGGTTTCTAACATTGACATGGGAATTGTGAATTACTATGAAAAAAATGTAGTTCATTCATTGGCCACATAAATCTTATCTCTATAATGGATAAAACACCCCATTCAAAAATATCATCTTGTTAGAGAGATCATTGGGAGGGATGATGTAATGATTTGTTAAGTGGATACAAATGAAAATTTAGTTGATCAATTGAAAAAAAATGTTAAAAAAGTAAAAACATGGTGGTAATGTTGTTTCACATAGTATTAGTTACATAATAGATTTAATATAGTTGTTGCAAAAGGTACAATTTTTTTATAATTATGATAATCTGAATTTATCATTCATTCTTATGTTCATCATTTATTACACTAACAATGAAATTATATCTCTTAAATTATGGATTTGAGTAATCCATTATAAATGATCATCATGGATCATTAGGGGTTTTGAAAATAGTTGAATATTATAGTGGGTAAAATAATTTATATGATAAAATTATAATCATGAGATAAAAAATATAGATTTATTATCAAGAATGATCAATGAAAATATTACACATATAATTTCATATGATATTTGATATAATTAGTGGTTTATTTCAAACAAAATTCCATATTCATAATGGATAATAAGATAAATAGAGACTAAGAATCCAGATTTGAAACCTATCTTTTTTACATCCTTGAGGATGTGGTAATTAGGGTTTGGATGCATATGTTATTGATCATTTTATTTGTAGAGTCTATTCAAGATTTGATATACCCTCTTGTAAAATGTGTATGACATTTGGGCCGTTATTTAATTATATTAGGAAATTCATGTCCATTTTAGTTGATTGACATTTGAGGTGATCACAGACTTGGATAGAAGAAATGTGGGAATTCATTCATATTTTTTGGTCAAATCCAAATAATCATGAATAATTGATATTAACAATACAATAATGACAGGTTCCATGTATTATTCTCACTCAATGTCTTTGATTAAATTATTCTATAAGCATTCATATGATTTATTGAAATGTATATTTAATTGAACACATTTGTAATGAGAAAAGAGTGTGTTTGGCCAAGATCATGCCAATCCACTTTATGGATTGAGTAATAATTAAATTTTACAATCGGTCACACATTTCATATAATAATTTATTATAGAATTATAAAATATTAATGAGGAATATATTCATAGGATCAAATATAATGTAAAACATTGGTATTTTAGAATATATCTTTTACTAAACTAATTCAATTTTTGATAGGTTTATTCACAAGAAACATACATATTGAATGATAATTGACATATTGAATAACGAAGGTATAATAATAATAAAAAATATGATAGATAACAATATTTTAATCAATTATAAATACACTCAAATATGATTAATAATATATAAGATTTGAGAATATAATTTTCCAATAAATTTAGTATTTCTTTATATATTGTATTTTCATTGAAATGATATGTTTATAAATATTTGAATTGAATTATAGTAATTTGTAATTAATTTTTAAAATAATAATATAATAATTATAATAATGTAAGTTTTAGATATTTTTCTAAAATATTAAATATTTTGTTAATAGTGAAATAATTCTGATATTTTTATTATTTTGTGGATTTTCTATTTTCATGAAATGGATTAAGATCACAAATATGAAAAAAAAACAAATCAAGGAAAATTCATAGGAAAATTCAATTTTTTCCTCCATAAAACACTTTAAATGCACCCATGTTGATATTTCATGTTACACATGTTGAACCAAATCCTTCAAATAAGTTCCACTAATGTGGAACACTAGCATGACGTAACATAATTTCATATGGTATATAATTTTCATTTAAATAACACCTGTGATCCCTTTATTTTCAAATAATTGATGATTAATTTTTTTTCAAAAGCTTGAAATTATTTAGTCTATCTATCATGTCATAAATTTTTTTAGCTATCATATTCAAGCACAAAATTATTGGGAATCAGCAAAAATTGAGGGTATTTGAGTTTTGAAATGGTATGAACACCAAAACACTTTGTGAGGAATCACGCTGCCCCAAATACAGTAACACCATGAGTGAAGGAATCATCACCAACTATAAAATTATATTCCCTTCTTCCAAAGGCATCCTTGGAGGCACTATATATCTTGGGAAAAACCTTGCACAAGATTTATTTTCAATAGAATCGATTTTCACAATAATTATCTAGATACATCATTCATTACATATCCATATAATCATGTATCATAATATGTCATCACTACATCCTAGCATTAAATATGGTATTCCTTCTCCATATAACCGTAGATTCAGTTATTCAATGGTCACGTATCTTCGTGCTAGTGTCACCTATGAAGATCCATGTCACTAACCATATAATAACATAGGTGAAGAATTATTTCATACTTTTATAAAAGAAAACCAGCCATTAACACTCTTATTAACGAAAAAGGAAATTAAATATCTTGGATTATATATATTTTTCTTTTATCCGATGTTTTCATTTGAACCTATAATTAGCAAGGCCTCCACCAAATCAACCGAATACATAGAATAAGAGTCTTCATGTTAGTGTGAACTTTTTTTGATATTTTATTCCCTATGTCACGGTTTTTACCCAAGTCTCTCCCTTAAGATATGGTGTCTTTATGGTATTTTTTATCCTATATTTACTTGATAATTAGTGTCATAATCTTTGATATTTCATTAGGAATTACCAAATCCCGCAGAGACAGAATTATTAACCTAGATCTAAACCTAATCAGTATTCATGTTTAGTAGAAACCTATGTTCATCCAAAGAGAGAGGAAACTAATATTACTAAAACCAAAATATATAATCCTTTAGTCCCCTGACTTGGAACTGAATCCCATAATTCTACCAAAAACCAGCGATAAATTATACATCTATTTTCTAATCAAGAATGTAAAGTGTATGTGATAGCCAATAAATTGGCATTTTCAATGTTGACTGCCCATTATTTTTTTCTCCTGAACTCATAATTGGGAGGAAGTGAATATTTTATTGATTTACCACATATCTATGATTTCATGATTTATATCCATCATTATTTTCATAGATCATCACTCATCAATCAGTGTAATGTGAGTAAATTCAATTTTTCAATTTCCATTTCTAGTTCATGCCCCATTCAAATCTGGTTAGGTGATTCACTTGATCATCATCCATATCATATTATCAAACTGTGTATGAATCAAGTGAGTTAATAGATATTAGATGATTAATCTATTATAATGTTATAAATGCCACTATAAATGGGATCATTCATAACCATAATCCCTGGATATATTTTCTCTTTCTCTAAGGTTTATATTCCCTGTGATATATTCCTTCAAATGTACATATTTGTAGCACCATTGTTTTCAGGTAATCAAGCCTTTATTTATTTATTTTATGTATATAATCTAATTGGGTTATGTTTTGGTGGTCTTGGAAGAGTTTTATCAATTTTAGGGGCTTTAATGAAGGTGCAAGGTTTGAGCACAGTTAGTAGAAACCATGAAACACCTCTATAAAACCATGTAAGACCAGACAGTGGGAACATGTTTGGTGCATGGTTAGCCTCATGGTTTTCACACACTATGAGGAAATCTAGGACTAACAATGAAAATTGAAATATATCTGTTTTTCAAGTTTTTTGAGTGTTTTTGCTAACTGTGAGAGACAATCATGAGCGGGATCAGAGGCAATTATTATCACATGGTTTGTGTACGGTTTTCCTAAATGTGCACCTAAATTATGTACCATTAAAACATAGATCCAGACACTGTTGACCTATTTTATATTTTCCTTTAATCCTATGATTTTTCACATAATCAATCCCTATTTCAATTAATTTCTTCCTAAGGGTTTTGTACACCCTTACCTTTGATTCATAAGTTATATATTAGCCCATGATATTGCATTAGAGACTGGATTCCTTGGTAGGTCTCAATTATGGTTGTTTTTCATAGATCTTTTCTTCAACATGCCCTTTGAATTATAGATCTAATATAACAGGGAAAAATCTATGTGGTTTGATGCTAATAATGTTGATATGTGATTTTTAGGGTGATAGGAAATTACATTTAAAATGGGGTTTTTGAGTTTCAACAACCATTATTGATATTGTTTTGTCATGCGCCATTTTTTCCTATTTTTGAGAGGTAAATGTTTACACTATTTTCTCTCTTATTAGAACATCAAGTCTTGTTCTGAATTGTTTTTAATTTATTGAAATTTATTATGATTTTTTTTTCAATTCTTTATAAAAACCCTCATTAGTTATGGTTCATGGAATTGTAAAAACTGTCTATTTTTTGGACATTAAAAGTGGTTTCATGGTTTTAAAATGATAATTTTAAAATGATGATTTTAAAATGGTTGTTTGGTTCAAAGAATGGAAATTGGTTGGGAAAAAGATTCCAAAAGAAGGTTTTTCTATTGAAATATTTTGGAATTATAAGGTTGGTATGGTTATAGGCTTAAATGGTTAAGAAAGAGTTGAAGGGAATGGATAATGGACATGAAGTACCATAAAATGAGGGAAAAATTATGGACGTGATGTTCCACCATATCTGGAAACACCAAGAAAGAAAGAGTGTGTGTGTATGTGTGTTGTTGTGTCAATTGGTATGGGTTATGAAAAATGAATTTGAAAAGTGGATTGAATTAATTGTGTAGTTGCTTTCCTTGGTAATGGATTTAGTTTGGAAAACTACATTGGAATGAATTGTTTTATTATAAATGGTTTGAATATAATATAAAATATTTTTTTATAGAAATTATTTTATATACGTGTGTTAAATGTTCTATCATAGTGGAGTGAGTACGGAACATATTTTTTGAAAACCTACTAGGTTTTATACTCACCCATTTTTTGGGAACAATGGTGCATTTGCGGATATTGTGTATTGGGATTGAGGTAATGGAAAATTATCTAATTTATTTAGTGATTCATCATGATATGTTGGTAATGGATTATGGAGTTGAGGATTGGAGCATGTTGGGATCAATGGAGTTTATTTATTTTGACACTTTGAGATTTTTTTTTATTTTCTTTTTTATACTCTGATATTGGTTTTTATTTCTTCTTTGTTCCCTAGTATGGTCTGTTGATGGTTTGGGGTGTGTACACTGAGTTATCTTACATTGTACTCAAGAATAATATACAATCTTGATGGTTATGGTTATCTTGGTTGCGGTTCGTTTACATTCAAATGAAAAATCATCCCCAAATTGTATTGAAGCCCTTGGAATTTATTTCTAGCATTTGGTATCATGGGGATGTCACGTGAGGCCAAGTAATATAGCACTTCCGTCCCATACAAATTATTAGAGGTGATATGTAACAATGGGTATCAGTCTTTCTTATTCCTTATTTCATTTTGGGATTATTTTATTATTCGTTCATGGAGTAGAAAATTAATTCTTATTTGGTCCTTGTGATAGAGTGGAATCAAGGAGATAGGCACATCAAAACATGAAATATAGAGCATGAAAAGGTTTATCGAACAAATTAATGCTAAAGGTAACGTTTCCTGGGAGTTGGGGAAATAAATTTTTCAAGTCACACATAGGATTTGTAACCTCATCGTCATGGGTCTGGCCAATGAGAAGGGAATAACATGCATTGATGAAAGTGAATTCTCACTAAGAGAGCTTATTTAATTTTGTGAAATGATTTATGATTTGGTGAAACCAATTTATTTTCATAAATTGTTGAAAATTATTCAAATGTGTGATTATGAAAAGGCATTATAGTTTTATTTTTAAAATGGTATTATTTTCACAAGAATGGTATAAATATAACAAGTGGTTTGAAAAAGGATATTATTAAAATTTCGAGTGCATTTTTGTGATCTGTGTGAACTGTTAAACTTGAAATTTATAATCCTTAAGTTTCTCTTATGTAATACTAAATGGAATTTTATTGTGGATAGAAAAAAATGACACCGGTTTGGTGTAGAAGAAACCTATTCGATGGGGATTATGAGAATGTGTTTTCACCTGAGCACATTTGAACCAAAAACTAGTTCATAATATAGTCTATGATTTTCATGTTTTGGATAGATTGAAAAAAGGGATAAACCATAGAAATTGGGACATTCTATTCAGTACTAGATGTAGAATCCACCCATATTTCATGTTGATTCGAATCTAGAGAATATAAAAGATTTTCTGAATAGGATTAATCAAATATTCAATTCTCTAGGAACTGAAACTGAGCTCATAATCAATTTATAAAAATGAATGTTAGAGGATCTTCCCCATTAGTGATGGGAAATAGTTGTTCAGGAAAAATTAGACCACAGAATTACATGGGGGGATTTTTAGGAATTGTTCAACAAAAAATTATATCCACAAACAATAATAATTTTTAGAATAATGAAATATTTCAACTTCAAGTAAGAGAAGATATCAATGACTAATTATGTGGCTATATTCACGCATTTAGTATTTTTCCAATCTGAAGTTGCTAAATGTGTGTCCTCAAAGACACCAACATAAAATTTTGGGTGAGGCTATAAATTCTCTTAAGGATTAATGTGATTTTTATAATAGATTATATGGAGATGTTCATTAGAGAGATGGTTGAATAAAGGGACATATCATGAACTATTAGTGGAGGATTCATTTTATACCTATGAGAAATGGTGGGAAAACAAATTATATGTAGAATTTGAAATGGGGAACCTTTTTCCAAGGTAGTGGAATAAATTATAATTAGATGGTTGGTCGATAAATCTTCATCCAAAACCAAAGAGTAAGCCTGAATGTTTTTAGTTTGGTTATTTGGATCACATAAAGTGAGATTGTATGACGCCACCTAGAGAATTTCATAATTAATACCAGATGGGGCATCTTCAACACTATTGTGGTAGTGCTTTAGGGTCAGGTGTTCTGGAAAACTCTATTATATCCCAGAAATTGTATGATTAGATAGGATGATTGGTTTTTAATACCACTCAATATAAAAATTTAGGAATCCATGTTTGTTCTAGTATTACCATGACTCTTTAGAAAGGTAAATCTCAATAAGGAATTAAACAACCATGTGTATCGAGTAAGCAGTTATGGTGTGTTGAGCAAGTGATTATGGATGATAAATTAAAACGTTCAATGGTGAGAGGTACGATTCAGTTTAATTCTACCCTAATGTGAGATTTTTTTATATAGGTGAATCCCATTTTATTTATTTATTCACTTATTGTTGATCTTATGCGATTTAAAGATGAGATAATTCCTTCACATTTGAGCTTTCAAACTCATCTTTCTCAAAGAGAATGTTGAGCCTTTAGGTTAAAATCATGTTATATAAATTTCTTTAGAGAAGAGATAATATGGTATTTTAATGTTGTTAATATGGATTTCTATAACATTATTTTAGGATTGGTTGAAAAAAGGTAAATGGTCATATTGGTTGTTATACCCGAAGGATTAGTTTTACAAGTGATTATGGTGTCTAGAATCTATTAAGAGGAGATCCGAACATAAAGGGAATTTTAGTAGGATTGTTGGAAGTTGTTTTTGGAATGATATAATATAAATTGTAATCTTTGACCATGATATCAGTGGATGATATTAGGGATAGTAAATTTCTACTTGTTTTTTCTTAGTTTCCAACTATTTTCCTGTATAATTTCTTATTGTTTCCACCCACAAGATAAATAGTGTTTATGAATGTTATTCTACCAAGGACTAGTAATATCATAATATTGTATTACTTTATGGAACCAAAATAATTATGTGAATTAAAATTCTAATTGGGAGAGATATAAAGAAAAGTGTGCATTTAAACTTGCTTAATCGTTGTGTGTGGAACCTATTTTGTTTGTCAAAATGAGAGTGGAACTCTCCCCTAGAATGTGGAGTATTGTAAGATTAACCAAATTACACTAATTAATTAGTGTAAAATTCATTTCATTAATGATATTTTTAGTCAATTGATTGTGGTGAATTGGTTCTTTAAAATATATTTTGATCAGGATATCACTAATTGTGTGTTTGGAAGGAGAATATTCAAAAATCATCTTTGCAGAGTATATATGTCCATCACAAGTACATGGTGATGCCTCTCGGTGAAACAAATGAATTTTTTGTCTTTATAGAATTGATGAATCATATAATTAATATATTTATATATTCTTTTATTTTAGTATTTGTTGATGATATATCGGTATATTCAAGGACCACAGAAGAGAATCAGCAACACTTGGTGACACTGTTTGTAATTTTGTGTGATCATAAAATGTATGCCCATTTTATCAAAGTGTGATTTGTTATATATAATAAATATTAATTATTGGCCAAGTTATCATTGATATAGGTGTTTCTCTGGATCCACAAAATATATATGCTATGATATCTTGGAAATTTCTAGTGATTTTTTTGGATATATTCAATTCCCGAATCTTAGTTGGTTATTATCGACATTTTTTCTAGAATATTAAACACTGTCTTTACCTATGGAAGATATTACATGGAAAAATGATCATTTACAATGGAAGGATTACTATAAAAAGTATTTCCATGAGATTAAATTTTGACTTAAATTAGCATCGATCTTGATTTTTCCAGAATGTGGATAAGGGTGTGTGGTGTATTGAGATGCTTCAGGATCTGGGTTGGGTTTTTTCCCATGCAGGGAGATCATGTTTCTACATATAACTTATGATTGTTAGGATTTCATGATAATAACTAACTAAAATATAATTTCTATTCAACTGTTTTACTTCATTTTTGGGGGACATGGAATAATTACATCTTTTTTAGAAATTTATGGTGTTTAGGGATCATATGTTATTGAAAACCGTATTCTCTCAATTTTATATGAACTTGGAAAAAAGGATATGAATGGAGTCTCTCAGAATGTGTGAATATGAAATAATTTAAACAATGGGTAAAGGAAATTCGGTAGAATATGTATTAACTAGTATGTCATACAGTCAATTAGAAAAAAGAGTATTTCAATCATTGGCAGTTATTTTTAGTGATAGTTGATAAACAATTGGACTGGAAATATAGAGGTATTGTTACTGTTTTATTTATAGTTTATTTTATTCTTGATTTGGAGTAAATAATTAAAGAGGAACATAAATATGATTCATAATGTGAGGCTATAAAGTCAAAACTAAGTGGCTGTGAGACCATTGAGGAATGAAAGATGTATGGGAGTTTAGTTTTTTGGTTTCGATATCTGATGGTTGTACATTTATATAATTAGGAAAAACATATTCATAGTAACCACCATTTGAGATAGGTCATTTATCCTAGAATATATAATATGAATAATTCATTAAAAGAACAATTTTTGTGGGATGGAATGAAAACAAAGGTGGATGATTTTCTTTTTATATTCCTCGCCAATTAATAGTTTAAGGTAGAAAACATGTGGTCAACTGGTATGTTTCAATCATTAGTGAATACTATTTAGAAATCGGAGAAGATATATATGGATTTTTGGAATATTCTCTAATAAATTTTTTGAAAACATGATTGTATATGGGTTATAGTGAATCAGCTCACAAATTTTTCTCATTTAATCCCAATTCGTGAATCTCATATGATGGAGGACAGATCTAAAATATAAATCGAAGAATTGGTAAAGAGGCATGGTGTAGCGTTTTTATATTATCAGAAAATGATTTCAGGATTACATCCTATTTTTATAAAAAATTAATGGAATCACATATGACACTATTAACTATAAGCGAGACACATCATCCTCAAATTGATGGAAAATATAAAATTATGGTTCAAATAATGGATACTATGATTCAATATTGTATAATGGATTTTGGCGGCCCATGGGAGGTTTACATAATGATAGTGGAGTTCCCATACAATAATAGTTTGTATTCCTCGATACATATAGATTATTTCAGAGCATTGTATTGGTGTCCTTTTCATTCAAAACATTGTTTCGTGAAAATATGTGAGACTTCCATGGTTGAGCCAAAAATTCTCTAAGAGACTATAAAAAAGATTTAGTTGATATGAATAAGTATGTAGATGTCACCAAGACATTAAAAATCATACAGGGATCATCATCAACTACAAATTATTTATGAAGAAAAAATCCTTAGTGAAATTTTATGGAATTGGGAAAATTTATTGTTTTGGTGGAAAGTGAATGTTGTTTCATAGTTATAGAATTATAATTTTAAAATGTATTTTTGGTTTAGTGAATGAATATTGGTTGAAATACTATTTTTAATAAAATTATTTTTTTATTGAAATTTCTTCCCACAACTTTCATGGCATGGTTTTTGAATTAAATGATTATGCATGAGTTTTTTGGGATGGATAATTGTCATGAAGAACCACCATAAAAGGGATAGTGTATGGAAGTGAATATCCAGAATCAGTGGTAATAACAAGATTTTTCATGTGTGTGTCTGTGTGTAGATGTGTTCAATTGAATAGGTTATTCCAAATGAATTTCATAAATTGATTGAATGGTTCTTTTGTTTATTTCTTTTAAAATGGATTATTTTTTTTGAAAACATCTTCGAAATGAAATTATTTTTCGTAGAAATGGTTTTTCATTGATATAATATGTTTTGAATTTTTTTATATAATTTTTTTTAATAAATGTGAGAAATTTTTTTATCCTAGTGGTGTGAGTTGGGAAGTCATTTGTGGAAAGCCTACTATGTTTTATACTCAACCACATCTTAGGGACTTCGGGGAATTTGTACATATAATATATAAAGAAAAAGATAAATAAAAAGTATCAAATTTATTTAGTGGTTCATCATGTTACTTTTTTCATGGATTCTGGGGTTATATCTTGGTATGATTTGGGATCTGTAGGATTTATTTTTTACAGTTTTTGAGATTTGATGGATATTTCATCCTCTTTACACTATGATATTGGTTTTAGTTTCCACTTTGTGAAAATAAAATTATTGGTTTTAGGTTTTTTTGTGTTCCTTGAGATGTATTAGGATGTACTCATACATCATATAGTGGTCTTTTGGCTATGGTTATTTTGGTTTTGGTTGTTTTACTTTCAATGGTAAGATCATCCCCAAATTATATTGAAGCCCTTAGAATTTATTATTATCATTTTTTTCTTGGGGATGTTACGTAAGGCCTAATAATATCCTATTACCTTCCCAAGACAATAAGGAGGTGATGGAGGTCACAATATTCCAAATAAAGAACCACAAGGAACCCTAATATTCAAAAGACCATCTCAACCAATTGTTCTCCTACCGTTTAGGAAACTACCACCCTTAACTTTTATACTCTGTGGAGTATGATTGTCATATTTATGGTATACGGAGGAATAATTCTAAGGCTTTATATCCCATGTCCAATATTCAATTTTTCCTATTTTCAATCTCATGTAATGATATTAATTTTGGTTGATAGGATAAGAATTTAACTGCATAAAATTTCACAATGACACTATTACCACATAATGTAAAACAGTAGTGTATGGTCCCATCACATTAAATTAATATAATTCATTCAATCGTTATGTTATTTGATTAATATCTCAATGAGATATGTTGGATTCCCCTCTAATGATCAAACAAAAAAAATCATCAATCATATATTTCCATCTAGATTAGGTTATATTCCTCTTAGGATATTTTATTTCCTATAATCACCTATCTATATCCCTATGACTCTAAATGTAACATATATAAGTTCAATATTACAACTAGATAATCCATTCATCAGGAATTATTCCCAAAAGTATCATTCCCAACCCGTTGGGAAAATTCCCTTATGGGCCCCACTATACAATCCTCATTGGGATATATTCCCAGTAAGATCCATCTTCATAGGGCCATATTCCATGTGAGACAAACCAATCCTCAATGGGTTATATTTTATCAAATGTTAACTAGATAATTCCTCATATATGTTATCCTCTACATCAACCATTTCAAGGGATCATTTTTGTTTTTTTCCATACTACATGATGTTAAACAACACCAACATTTCCTTATCACGCAGCCGTAAAAATTATAATGTGTCTTATTATGTGGAATACAAATACATCAGATTTGATTCCTTTTACAATGATACATAGGAATCCCCTTCATGGGACTAGTACCTGAAACTACAAAAATAACCATCCTTCCTATATTTTGAAAACTATATTGATCTTAAATGTGTGTCTTAAAACCATAGAGACATATAAACCATCATCATTAAATTGTGATAAGAAAATGATGGATAACCGATGATACATACAAATGGTCACAAATATATAGGAACATTGATACATAAGGATCTTTAAATTAATGGTATTCCTCTTATATATGTTTAAATTCACAACAACACTTGCAAATAATATGTCTCTTTCATGGGGGATACTCATTCCTTACTGAGATTCGTGAAAGATTTAGGAACATGAATTAAACCTATAAGAGAACAATTGAGTACCAGATAATTCCCCTAAAACAGAGAGGGATGAGTATACCATTTCATCATCTCAAAAAATGTGATTTCACAAGTTCCATTGGTAAGAAACACCAATGACTACATGTCATTGTAATGGAGGACCATAGTTTATCACAGATGTAGGAGACATTTGATGTTATTAATTCAATGAAGAACCTTATCCTAGGGTAGAAACATACCATCAATTTTATGAAATTATCATAACACATTAATGAATAAAAAAAATTTGAGACATTTTGTGTATAAAAAATATATTTATTTTAAAGTAACTATTTTTAAATTTTAAAAACACTATTTATTGTTGAGAAAACAGAGTTAATATTATTCTCTAAAATTAATTTTTTCACTTCAATTAATAATCAGAGTACATAACTTGTAGAAGTTGTATATAATTTTTTTTTCATATTTTCGATACAAATTTCAATATTATATTATAACATCAATTTCATTTTCATAAATAAAAATTTGATTACTATGAATAATTTTAATGGCCCTAAATATGGTGATAATGTAATTTTCAATGAATTTTTTTGATGTTTTGTAATTTTTATCTACTAAATTATATTGATATATTCACTATAATTATTTTTATATTAGTTATATAAATATATAAATATATTGTATCCCTCATTTAATTCAGAATAAATTTCACATAACATTAACAACACATAATGTTGAAAGTAATTTTTTTTCTAAAAATCATTTTTTCTATATACTAGATCTTTTAATTTATAATCTAATTTTAGATAATTTAGAAATTAAATTAGATTAAATATATTCTAAATTGAGTTTAATAAACAATAAAAAAATTATATTTTTTATTTTATATTTTTTGTAAAATATATATTACATGGTTAAAAAACTTGTTACCAAGGTAATAAATGTTAAAATGTTAAAACTTAATGGGAAATGAAATAAAAAATGTTTAAAAATGTATTGAAATGATTATTAGAGGATTTAGATTGCATATATCACCCTAAAATATAGTAATTATTACTTTTGGATCTTTTTTCCCTAGAATAGTATCGATCCATTATTGAATAATAATAGGTGTTCACAAAAGTGTACATTTTCACATATAAAAGGGAATAACTTACACACTATAAAAGTTACAATTCCCAATAGAAATTTCATTGAAACACCAAGTCATATTTATCTCTTATAATTCCTTTACATCACCTAAATACCAATTTCACCGTAGGTTTCCCAAATCCATTCATCTCCATGGATACTTTCAATAGAAAATTAATGGACTCAATGTGATTATTTCATAATCCTTAATTTTTTTTACTTAATAATTTTATTCAAAAAGTATCATTACAATAGTAATATAATGAAATTTTAATCATTATTATATATATAAGTGTAATTATAATAATGGAACTATCCTTATTTTTCATTTTTATCCACTTGTATAAACAATATAATGTTAATCGTGCGTACATTTAGACTACTGCATCCATGAGACACCATTATGTTTTTCATCACCACCGAATATGGATGAATTTAAAAATTAATTTAATGTGTAAAAATTATTTTTATGACACTATTAAAATTATAGTATTATAATATTAGATATCCTATAAACATATCCACCTAAAATGAACATATAAGACTATATTTCTTAATATTTGTTCATTTTATAAAAAAATATGAAAATTGCTAATATTTATATTAATATAATAATAAAAGAAAATACCCCTATAATTATTAAGATTAAAAATTTATTCTACGGAACTATTAACCATGTTTACCAAAACAAAAGAGTTACATATAAATTGGATGAACCACCTCTAATAACCAACATAATAAAAAGAAATATAATAAATAAATCGTGTATAATATTAAATGGATGTTATTAAATATAATATAGATGATTACTGATCATATGAATTTCTATAATAAATTTAATTTTATTATTCAAGAATATATGTTCAAGAACATAGAAAATCATGTCCAAGGTAAGGGTTTACACTAAATTATATTCTTTCCTATTTGTTACAATTTTACTTATTAAACTCTATTATTCCATGTTTTATTTATTCGACCTAATTCGTGATTTGAATTTTATCTCCTCACACTTTTTGGGTTTTATAATTCTTAATTAAAACAACATTATCAAGTGATTCACACCTCAATGAATATGTTAATTGAAAGGGTTTATGTGTAGTGACACTAGAATTTTATCAATTGAATTCACCATCTTATTATATATTTGTGTTATACATAGTAATGTAGCTGTATATAAAGAATATTCAACCGATGATAGAATCGAAAACATTTTAATATAATAATTAGAACATTATATTTAGAAAATAAAATTTTGAAAAATATAAAAATATTGAAATGGGATTGAAAAAAATAAAGATAACAAAAATATGAAAATTGAGTGTGATCAGACCAACATTAATAAACCAGATCACCACCTTATATATATGAAAAATTTAATAAGATTGATCCACCAGAATAACCATAATCATGAAAAAAATTATAGAATAGAAATAAAATATTAATAAAAAACTTTACTCATATAAATTGAAATATATTTATCCATGAGATAAAATATAAGATAATGAATAATGAAATAAATATTGGGCATTTATAAGAATTAGGGAACCATATACCCTTATCAAATATAATCATTGTAATAGTAATCTGACTATTGGAATCAGTCTACTCGAATAGTGATCTAACTATTATGGATATTAACATAAACATTATAATAATATCCAAACATATGGATGTTTGAAATAATATTTAGGTATCTTATTAATTTTAAATATGGAATATTTATAACATGATAAAAGTAAATAAATGTTTTAAAATTCATAAAATAAGAGATTGTATTTTTGAAAACAATATATTTTTACTTGAATTTTTGTGAAATATATAATATTTTATAATAAATTTTATTTTCCAAAAATGGGTTATAAATTACTATTGGGATGTATTTAATGATAATATAATATTTTTAGACCATAAGTAATTTTTCAAAGGGTTAGAAAACTAATTATAATATGATAATTGGCATTTTTTAAATTAAATAATGGTTCAATTTAAATTTAAAATTAATAATATTTATAAAATTATTTTTATAATGCTAATTTTTTTCTCGAATTCACTTCTAAAAACATGATAATGGGGCATTTTTTATTTTTATAAAATATTTGCACCTTTTCTAAATAGTGAAATACTATAAAATACGGTATCTAACATTATATGTTCAATACATGATTAATTTCATAAGAGAAGATCTAAAAATCCATTATTTAAGACAAAAAATATCAATTTACTCTATATATTTATAAGAATCTACATTATTGTTATTCTTCGGCCAAAATAATAAACTAATGAATATAATATTCGAAAAAACCAATTTCTTCACCTTATAAATACCATCCCTCACCACCCTTTTCACATTACATCTTATAAGACTTTGAGATTTTTAAAATTTATACCATATACTATTCTACATCCATTCCCACAAATAATAGTTCTACTAGTCTCACAAATTGGCCAATTCCATGTTCCTTAAGGATTTTTTCGTGGAGGCAAAAATCAAGAAGAAGTATTCTCAAACTACAATTTTTTCTTCTACCTAATCCTCACTTCCCTCATCCAAAATGGCCTAATAACATTAATATCATATATATACATGATTTATTTACTGGTAATAGAATATATACCATCTTTACTCTTCTCTAATCTTTTAATTCTAAATATTAAACCATTTCCCATATTATGTTGTTTCAACACCTCCATGGATGATGAGTCTTTATTTTCCATTACCTCATTCATTTACGATTTATATTCAATTTAAATAGTTTAAAAAGGTAAAAATATATATATTCTATATTTTTAATTGTTTTTAATTAATATCTGGATATATTAATAATTAAATTAAACTATTTTCTAAAGGTTGTCAATACTATAAAAATCAACTAAATATATACAATAAACATTTTTAACAAATGAGTTGTCCATATTTGGAATCATAAATGGGTATTTGGGGAAATTTATTTTATGTAAGTATATGAATATCATTTATTTGACTTATTTAATTTTATTCCCATTTTACATGAATCTTTATAGTTATATTCAACTAATCTAACCCTATAATAATGAAACAAATGCCCAAATAAATTTAAATTTAAATTTTATCATATTCAAAGTATTGGATATAAAAATAAATTATATTAAATAATGTTTATATATATATAAGGTTCATAATTAAGTAATTAATATTGTTTATTTTATTATTATGGTCGTTATGTTCTAGTATAGAATGATTCCAGAATATAACATAATGGATCACTCTAAAACCCCTATTTTATTTGGGTTATGTTGTATCTCTATTTACCTCACATTCGATCCCTATTTTTTATTTGTTATTCTATTTTATTCATATATGTACCTAGATTTATACCTAGTTTAATTAACATTTCATTTTAGTAGATATTTATTTTTTAATGGTTCCCCTTTAAAATCTGTTTGTTACGAAATCTCAATTAAAGAGAACTTCTCTATCTCTTACCCCACTTCAAGTCATCCCCATGAAATGTTTTAAACAATACATAGTTTATACAAATTAATATTTTATGGTATAAAACCCTTCATAGTTCGTTTATTTATGTAAATTAAATTACCCTTTTCCATTTTAAAATAATCATTACCATTATCCCTAAACCCCCTTAAAATATGTACATTTAAAAATATAACTATTGACAATTTCTCAAAAATAGGATTCACATGGACATAATTTTTTATGATCCAGGATTAATTTTTTATCTATGAACGCCCAATAATGTTTTAATATTTTATTTCATAGAAAAAAATATGATTTTATTACTATTTATTCTATAAGATATTATTATAAAAAATATTTATTTTCAAGGGTAATATTTCTATTTATGCATTATGACTGATTCCATAAAAGGAACACATATACATGTACGTGTTATGATGGGTGTACATAGATAGAACTTTAATGAAATGGGTAATTTTTATGTCTTAGGATATGATATATATGTGATTATGGGGTAAACCTAATCCATTATGGGACTATGTTCACAATGTGATGTTATCTTAGCAGTTAGACTTGTCATATGATTCTATCATGTTTAATGTAGTTACCAATTTCCTAAGCTTATCTGATCTTAAAATAACATGTTATTTTTATATGTACCCATATGATTATTTGTAATACTTTTATACCACGTTATTAGGTTATTCCTTTTGACTCATATAATATTTGTAATTACCAAGTTTATTCCATTACATGATGTTGTATCTTACCCCATTTGTTTATGTATTCCCCATGTTATCCTACATAGTTCTAGGAGATAAATGGAATTTAGGATATCATTATAAAAAATAAAATAAATATGACTTATTTTAGTCTCATTTTTATGTGTTATAAACCTAGTCATCTAAATACACTAGTCCTCTCTATCCCTAGTTTGTATTTATTGGATATTTATTTTAATAATCATATAATGATATGTATAAAATTCTTAGGTCACTATATAATGGGTTTCATTTATAATTTATTTATACATACTTTGTTTTGTGCACCAATTTAATTTTATATGAATTATATAATACATATATGTCATATTATAAAATTAATTATTTTTTTCTCAGGGTATTTGAATTTGAATTGCATTATATTTCATCTATAAGGGTTTTGATTTAGATGTTACTCAATCTATAAGTCTTGTTTTCCCTACCTCATATTAAAATCATGATCTCTCAAATATGATAACCTATCTTTATATTTCTATAGTCTTTATTTCCAATATCAAAATCATTTTACCTCTGGTTATCTATAAAGATATTTCTTCTCTCTTAATCTTGAATTAATTTTTAATTTCTATAATCTCTTTAAACAATATCATTTTTTGAAATATGTATTTTTAATACAGTAAAATGGAAATTATTTTTCACTCATATTTTATCATTGAATCCAAATTTTTTTGATATCACAAACCATTTTTAAAAAAAATGTTTAAAGGGTTATTTTCAGACGCCTTGAATTTATTTACAATTGTTTTAACATAAAATGAATTTAATGTTTTCAATATATATCGTTTTACCAAAAAAATTACCATCATTATAGCTGTGTGAACATATATTTCATATGACTTTGACATTCTATATGAATCATTTTCTCTTTGTTTTATCGATTTCTAATGGAAATTAATTTTCTCAAGATACTTCTAAAAAATTAATATATATCCATGGGGCTAGTGAAATAGTTAGATATGTCTGTGGCTATAGCCATAGAATATCCATGGTCTAAAAAATCACGTGGTTATAGGATTTTCCATTGATTATACCTTCAGATATATATTGTTTATATAGGTAACCCATAAACATGATCACTTATTCCCAATTATTTAGGTGTAATATTTTTATCACAACATGAGGGAAAATTTATTTTCCCTCCATAGAAGCATTTGAGAAGGCATATAACCATAGGAATATAAGCCCTTAGCTATTTACCTCTTTGAAAAAACCCATAGCCATGATCATATGAACTCATGGATATACCTTCCTCTAAAAAGACATGTATCCATGTTCATATGTGGTTGTGGCAATAAGTCATCACTAAGAACCCATACATCCTCATACACAGGTGGACAATGACTATAGATTTGTCCACATAGGAAAATTTATATATATATATATATATATCTATATGTAAAAGAAACAATACATAGCCTGTTTCTAGTGTCCACTGTGGTCTGTAGTAGTTTTGTTGGTTTGAAACCCCACAGATTTGAATATAATTCTTTTACATGTACCCATTGGCACAACCCCTTCTTATATGTTAGTCCACATAGAGTTGTACTAATAATGGATGGGTTTCCACATTAATTCTCCATATATCCATGGGTAGTTCCTATAGATATAGCTATGTGTTCTCGTTGTTATACGATGCATACCCCAATTCCCATGGATATAGACCTATTTTCTACTTTTGTGGTTTTATAATATATATATTATAAACAAATTCTAAAATATCATTGATATTACTTATTTCCAATTATATTTTTTTATAAGACTCCTAGAAGTATTTTTCATCTCTATCATCATTATTTGAAATTCCTATATAATTGTACATTAACATTTCATCTAATAGATAATTTTATAAATAACCCTACAACACAAATTACCTCAATAATCCAAACATTAAAAAATAGACTTAGATGTGACCTCATAAGATTCATATTACTTCATTAAAAATTTGCTTTAATTATTCACAAATAATATATCACGTTAAATTATATAATAAACATAATAGTTACACATAACTCAAATCAATGAATGATTTCAAAAAATTATAATAATCACATTGATAAATAACTATTTAATGTTATAATGTAGTGAACTTCAGCAAAATATCATGAATTAAATTTAGTTACTAATATTAATGTTGATCCATAACTTTACTATAAATATAACAAAAAATATCACATTATCAATGAATCGCTTTTGAGACAACAAGATTATCTATGTCTCACTATTAGATTAATCATAATTGACAACACATCAATTCATATACTAATCCATATGGTATTAAAACATAAATAGTGTATTATATCTATAACCTAGTAAAAGATTCAAATCACCTCAAAAATTCATCACATAAAACGTTCAAAGGTGTATTTATTTATTTTAACATATAATCAACCCTAAACATATAAACCCTTAATGGAACCCATAACTCTAAACTTAAACCCACATACAAAGATAAATAATTCAAAAATACATTATAATCCTTATTCTAAAATAAAATAAAAAACTATTAAATATATTACATAAATCCAGAAATAAAATAAAAATTATCATAGATAACCATAATCTGTATATATATTTATGGGTACTATCGTTTATTAAATCACATATCGTTCCTCAAATGGAATGTTTTAGATGAACTGAACACGTGGATCTACCCAAGGTACCATTCTAGTGTAGATGGGAAGGATGCAAGAAAAATTCATTGACTGTACACAAAGGTATATTTTCTATCACAAAATACATGTACACCAAATGGATGAGGAGTTCCATGAAGGCCCCTTAGTCTGAACATATTCCCAAGGACCATGAATTCATGAAAATATGTTTGCGCACAAGAATGTATCATTTCACCCAACCCCATCATGAAACCATTCCATTGTGTAAAAAAACCCGGAAATGATGCTCGAACAAGACCAATTGGTAAGAGATGGGGAATAATAAAACCCCTATCCATGCCTCATAAGTTGTGAATAAGTAGAAGAGTATTTTGGCTATAAATATAACCCCCCCACCAACCACCCTTAGGGAGGATATCGAGAATCTGAATTGATGATCTACTATCTGGATCTACATCTCTTTCATGAAAGTGCACAACACATGAGATCGTGATCCCTCAACGATAGAGAATTACATAACAAACCCCTTGTGATCACAAACATGACTTTGAGTGTTATAAAGGAGTCATCATGGAACTACTACTAAGTACTTTTGGGTTCACACAATTTGAATCTACCATCATGAAACCCTAATATGTGTACAACTTCACAGCATGTGTGAAATTATTACACTTGAATCGATAAGTTTTCCATGTTCTAGATCCTTCTTCGCATGAATCAACATTTGCATGAAACCCAATAATGTTTCAAGAAATAACTTTCATATCCCCTACTTGAAGTTCTCCATGATTTTTTGAGGTCATTTTAATACATGTTTCTCCAAATAAAGGGTATATAAATTCCATTTTCCTCTACGAATTGGGAACCAAACAACGAGCCTCCAGATTGACACTCCTCTATGGTAGATCACATTCCACACCCCACCCATAGGTGCGTGAGAGGTGGTCACATAATCCCTAGGGGTGGAATATATAATAAAAAATAGGCATATATCATAGTTGATGGTCGTTGTGATGAATCTTCTTCCATATTTGACATGATCCTTCTTGATGAGTGATTCCCACCTCATCCAATCATCATTATATAAAACTACCCATCTCCACATCCTTATAGTATGTTGTTAAACTGCTTGGAAATTTCTTTATCACATGATATAAATCTATATCATTGACATATTTGAGGAAAACTATATTCCCCATGTATGATCATCATGGGATTCTACCCTTTCCCACACTAAGGGATATGAGTCACCTACAGATGTAATATTCTACCCATAAGACCCTCACAATCCCTTCTTGACACTCCTTTTATGACATGACTATCCTTAATTTAGGATGATATATTACATGGATCAGTCATTTCATACAAACAAAAACTACGGTATTGAACTATATGGGTTTTAATACATATCTCTTAAGAAGGTTATGTAGCATGCCTTTGTGAGGTTCAAACACAATAACCACACACTCATGTGTGACATCTTCCTTCCTATGGATACACCTCCAAGATTTTTCTCAATAGGGAATCACGATCCTCCAATGATCTACCTCAATAGTGTTTATAAACTACCAAAAAATTATAACATTGAACCTTCTTGGGACACACATTATGTATCCACTTTAATAGGGTATCATGATCCTCTAATTTTCCACCTAAATTGGTTGTTCTTGATTTACCGCCAATGTTTGAAAACGTCCCACCAAATGACACACAGTAGGGATATTCATCAAAATAAAATCATGATCTTCCATTGATATGAATCATTAAGGAGTTATGATCTACCTTAAATGTTTGAAATAATCCCTATCAGGGACACACCACCTTGATCTACCTCAATGTGGAATTCTGGTCTACAAACTAAGTGTGAAATAATCCCTCATAGAGATACAACTCTATTATCTTCCAGAATGTAACATTATGGTCTACCAACCATGTCATTAATAATCCCTTATAATGGAACACTTAACAATCAATCCCCACTTATTGTATTATCTCACCCATTTTCATATAATTTCAATCCTCTGAGGCACTCTACTTCACCTAGGTGTTATATCTTCCCTCCTAGGGATTCAACTCCTCTCAATCCAACACAATAGTACATTCTGATCAAGTTCCCATCATATACCCTCAAAATAGTAAACTTTTGGACATCCTATCCATTCATTATGTTAATCCTATCCCCATTATATCCCCATAGGACTTTAACCATTTTCCCATCTCCACAAGATGTAAAAATCACTCCCCAATCCATATTAATAAGTTGTTATGATTCATCTCCACATGATGTAGAACTTTTTCACTGGTCCATAATACTAATACGTTGTATTAAATATTGGATTCCCGAAGCAAATGATACTTTTAAGAGTTACATTCATGATGTTAATTAAATCACGATCCACACAACATTCCTTAGTTTTCGTGCATAAGACGTATCATTTGAGATTACCTCTAATGGGTAATAATTTATAGGATCTTATTATACCCAATCTTCAAACATGCCTAAATATGTCTAACATGAATACTCTACCCTATAATGTTAGAATCAACATAAATAATTTTTGTGCATATAGAGATGGAATCGGTCAAGTGTTTCATGAACTTTAATTTATCTATGATAGAGAATCAGACTATGAACTGAGGTCAAAGGTTGAGTATATGAAAGGAGTAATCCATATCTCCTAATCCCATTTTGGTCAAGGAGAATACATCAAGAATAATTGTTATAAAATCCACCCACCTTTAGAAATTGGAAATGCAGTGTAACAGAATATATTTTTTATGATGTGTCGGCATCACCACTACGAAAGTGATAAAAATAGAAGTATTGAATAAGATGTTAAACTCTTCTCCTCGACCATGGGGACTAGTAGCTTTAGGTTAATCAATGAATTAACATGTCTACATATTCATACATATGGTTCCATGTCCCACAAAAAAAATAGTGGGCCCCTTATGAAACTATCCTTTGAATTAGGGTAGTTTTAATTTTGAATCCATAGTCTAAGACATCATCAGTATGGTTCTATATCTTTATTTGGATGATAGTATGAACATATGGAATTTGGAATCACTTATAATTTGATTGTAATAATTATTTAATCCACCTTCCATACAGGAATAATGATATGGGAATTTAAAAATTTAGCACTTGCAGGTTCTTGGGTAAGAGAAATGTTGATGGAACAATCTTCAATAACTACACTTTTGCAAAAACACCTCACCTTCTGCTACAGAAACGTGACTCCATATCCCACCCACCGAAATCATCCCATTGATGGTGGTTAAAACCCTTTATGATGATATGACCATGAGGGGTTCATTACCTCTAAGGATATGGCCCTCTAGGACCTCGATGCATCAGCACCTCATCAACACTACCGCCCTTGAGGGCCACATAGGGGGAAACCACCCCCATTATGATAACAACCCACATTAGTAGTCTCTCACTGGAGAGATTGTATGGCACTATCCACTAAAATAAGGAGTTAGGGGATATTTGAGTCATGATTATAGGGACTACTACTCAAAAACATCTGGGTGGGGCCCCCATGGCTTTTTAATGAATGTGCCAATGGGTCCCACAAATCGATGAATGGGTTGATTTCATCCCTTCTCTATCATGCACTGTCTAGTGGTCTCGACACCAACATCAAGGATTGACCCATGACACTTCCTGACAAGGGGATTCTTCTATTTCTACAGTGGCCCTTCAACTAAATGTGCATCCTTATAGACCCTTATAATAGGTGAAATTTGATCGATCTTTTCATGATTGAGATCTATAACCAAGACACCTCAATGTTGGGTTGGGTTTCCTTTTTCAATCACTGGTACCATCAATAGCTGTTACAATCCATCCTGAGGTGAAGAGAATCAACAAAGAGGTCCACCCCATGCTCCCATAAACTATAGTGGAGATCCCACCCACTCCTTCAATGACCAATATTGAGGTCCCATATGTTCTATCAATAACCCATGAATAAGTCATCGTCACTCCTCTACTAATACGATTAGAGGTACTACCCACTCGACCACCAACCAGAGAAGAAATCCTCCCAACACCTCGGATAACCATAAAACATTTCATCCCCACACATTCATTAAGCATCATAAAGGTTCTCCCCATGCTCCGAAAAACCAAAGAAGTGTTCATCACTAATTTCAAACCAACTAAAACAGATATATAAATTATAAAGAAGACATACCCTACTCGGAAGAACTATACAATGGTAGGAGGAAGAAAACCCTCCATCAATGTTGGTACCCTAAAATGCTCAATGTAATCATTTACACCATTGAACTATCGAATTCTGAGGTGATGGGGGACTTGAAGATAGAACCTTCACCCCTAAAACCAGCCTCTTGTAAAAACCCATCATTTGAGGATTACCATCCCATAGGCTAAGGTATATAGGATCCCTAGATCACTCTATATGTACATGAAGGTGTACGGTGTTTTATCCCCCTTCTAGGGTCTCACAGTGTAGCTGTCTCTAACACATCCAAATCCCCACCTCTCCAACTCTACATGAGAAGTTGGAAAGATTTCAGGATATGGGATAACACCTTCATATGGTGAGTAATTGACCAAAACATAAATAGATGATGACTCGCTTTAACATGATTCATTGTTGAACACCCCATTTTATTGGTATGTGATGAAAATTTTGGAAAAACCCCGGAGAGATGTTCCAACATGCAAAAAATGTTCGGCTCTAATAGTGATTCATCTCCTAGTGAACTCATAGAAGAATAATTCTACATTGTTACTACAACCCATATCTGGGATTTCTTTCATCTGAGTTTGGGATGACCTAAGAAGGAAACATATTCTAAAAACGGGGTCATGTGAATTTTTTCAGCCATAAACTAACTATCAATGGTTTTCTAGCCACCTAAAACATCATAATTTGACATACTGAAGTCCCTTACTGGGACCAAGAAATGTATTTCCACCAAATTCTATCCTACTCGATAGTTAGTTTTACTTCATAGAAATAAGTTAAAACCTTCATTTTATTTACCAAAAATGTAGAAAGGTTGTGATCACAACACTCTTAGTAGCTTAGTTCCCAATGTCGTATTGCTACAGCTATACCCTTCATCAAACCTTTGTCAAGATCCTCACAATGATCAATTGAGTTATAAAAGATGCATCTCTACAGATATAGAATAAGGGATAGGGACAATATGTTTCTCTCTAGTTCATCCATGTCTTTAAAAAATTGGTTCTATCCGTAGACAGTGAAATTTCCACATTGGCTATCACTATTGCTAACATGTTTTTCAATGAACTACCCAAGGATCAGAGGAATAGGGGTATCAATGTATGAAATGAAGTGGAAGTTCTTCCTCAAAGGGATATATAACACCATATATACCCTCTAGAATTATTATTACTCATTATATATGAATTTAACTTATCCTCAGAGATCCCCTTGATAAGGCATTGTTGCCTACCCATCATTATCACAATAAAGAAAATGGGTAAGTCAAGACATTCAACCAATTCAAGTCTTCTTAAAAAAGAGATATGGAACGCATTTTAGCTTCCATTTCCCCAATGGTCAAGTACTACAAAATTTTAATCATTAAACTCATTACTGAGCTATATCCTGATTATGGAAATTCCCTATGGGACTTTATCTCTCCCCTAATGGGGCACCCAATTCTCCTTGGTCAAGAATCCCTATTCAAGATTTAGGGCTTCATGCATCCAATAAAATAAAATTTATGGGATATGTAATGAGAATAAGGTATGATTCACTGAATCAACTTGAGTAACATGATAATCCTCCCTATAATTTAGGCTATATTGCTCTCTGAGCGGATGAGCCCACTCCCCATATTGATGAACCTTCTCCTCGGGTTATGATTCTATCAAAGAATTTTTGGTTGGAGATCGTCACAAAAATGAAATGATAGATTTCTCTCACTACATTCCCAAAATTCCCTATAAACCTGAAAAGTAGTAATACCACCTGATAGAAATCGATACCTGGAATCAGTGTAAAATTTATGAACACCACCAGAGTTTGGGAATACTATTTTTTACTCATTCATTGGGAAGGATGACCCACATCAGAACATATCACACATTATTTCTTGTTTTGGACCTATGTTGGGGACCCCATAACAGTATTAGTATGCCAAACTATGGTGCCTTTTTAGATACTAGAAGAATTCAGGTTCATTTGGTACACCCAACATCCCATTTCTGGTTGATAGGATCTTCAATAGTAGCACCTCTATCACTTCATCTCCAGAATGCACCTGGAAAGTATTTATGTTCTCTTCAAATGAAAATAGATTCTCGGTGAGTGATTCAAATAAATTCACTCCTAGTATATAGGCCTCATGTATTCATTCTCAATTCCACTATCCGAATAACAAATTATTATAAAGTGTTTGGGGAATGTTAAGAGTGAGATGGTTCCTACACCCATAACCCTGAAATACCTAGGTGTATTTTTTTGGAGTTATCATAAATGGATAAGTACCTATATGATTCCTTTCATCATACTAGAATATAGTCACCCACATTGAAATCTCCATGTCTTTTTAGAATACCTAAAAATGTTTTGAATACCACAACTATGAATATAGATGTCCCAAATCCAATGAACCTACTGGATCGTATACAAGAAGAGTCTCACTGAGTGCATCCTTATCATGAACATCCATATCATGAATAGCCTCACTAAGAACAACCTCACCATCTATGGACACCAAGATGAGAAAATGTGGCTTCAACTCTCAGTCAAGGCGAGGATCCCAGAATGCATTTCACAAATATAGGAAACTAGACCTATTATTTCTTGGATTCATAGGCCCCATGATATAACATATGTTCTTGAGATAATATAATTCTAAAATTACTATAGTGCAGGTGGCCTCAAGAGGATGGACTCACTGGTAAGGCAGATCATTTCTTATAATACATGATACTCAAATAGAAAAATGAATTTTTCTTGTTTAAGGACGGGCTCAAGGACCATGGAGATTAGGGTATACCAATGTTTGGTGACATTATAGAATAATTGATTCGTTTTTATACTTTTCCTGAAAGAGACTATGAAGGTTCTAGTGAACGGAAGTAGGATTATAGTCATGGTATGTAGAAATATAATGATTAGTTTTCACTATAGATATTTTCTCATACTCAAGGTGTTATCTATGATCCTTTGTGAAATCCAGAACCTCGTATGGTATATGAGCCTCCTTCATCTACCTCATCTGCATCTTCTCCACCACATTCAATTTATTAGTAGAATAGACACAAATGGTGCAAGGGAAATTAGATTCCCCCTCCAATACAGAAGTTACCTCAAACTCTCAGTGACTTCATTCCTCATATGTTAGGAGATGTGTCTAGGGTATGCACAGCCTGGGACGACCCCACTAACGATGATATGGAATATGACTCCATGAATTATTTTGAGCCGGTGGACAGCTTCATGACACTCGACATTGATGAATTCAATTAAAACCCCTTCTAAAACCTCCGACTACTGTCGTAGAATAAAATGATAAGAACATGTGATCCATCATAAGGATTAGCATAACAAGGTCACCTATTATATTGAGGCCAAATATAATTTTGTGTGTGTAGATCATCGAGAGTAGTCCTGCCAATCCCAACCATCAGGTATGGAGTTTACAATGTCATGTGACCAAGCAGTTATGAACCAACCATTCTATGATCATCCACATCCAACCAGAGGCTAACATCAACCAACAGACATTCAATCATATGTTCTTCATAGCAGGACATCTATTCAATAGCATAATGTTCTTTTCATTAGTCAGACCCCAGGGTTTTGAACAACATAATCAGTAGAATCTATTTTACACCTTATAAGGAGATACCTCTTATTATAAAATTGTCCCACTTTCATGGAAATATAATGTGTTGATGCACATCTTCGACATACCTACAATGATTTCAATCCTTAATTCCCTCAAATTTTTGAAGGTGATGCATAAGGACCTTTTGGAAACCATAATCATCCCACTCTAGTTCAAAGATGAGGAAGTTGTTTCATAATTCGAGTATATAGAGGAGGTAGAGAAAGTGAAATGACAAGACATTATCTTATTTTATAGGGATGAATAGTGAATCCACATGTAAATTCACATACACCCACAATACATCACCATTCAGTTTAATGGTGTCGAGATCCACCACTACCTAGTGGTTACTGGTTTCTGGATTATCCTCACACCAACCTGGATGCTCTATAAGTAGTGAAAAATAGATGAAAAATTTGACTCCCTCCAACCTTGTGATTTAGGGTTATGATAAGAGCGAGAAGAAAACAAATGGAAAAGATTATAAAAATACCCAATTTGGTTTATAGATATGAATAACTAAATAAATTTTAGAAACATAGGATACCTCTTACAACACGTTTCATGGTAGTTCATGGATTAATTTGCATACGATAGTCCCCTCCATATATCATCAGTGCCTCAATTACTCCCTAAATAGTTTAGTAGGAGTGATTCAGGGTGATGTGTCCCCATTTTACTACATTTAATACTTATAAATATATTTTAGAGGTTATAATATAGAGGAGAAGTAGGTTCAAACATAAGGGGTTGAGCGCATCAATGTTCATAATGATCTGGCTATAACTTTAGTCAATCTATTGGACAACATGAATGGTAACATCATTATCCTGATTAATCTATTTGAGGTTATAATGTCATTCCTTGGAGGTTACTGTTTTGACTATAAGAATAATATTTTTGGAAACCCTATAATGAATTAATACCCAATATTACCTCATACCCCTACACTAGATAGGTTCGAGTGACACCACAATACCCAAATTCTATGGAGTACTATAATATTCACCCCATGATAAAAAATTGATAGAATTCCTACATAATGGGTAGAGTAGTGTGGAATCAATGGATGTTTAGTCACCACCATTTATGTGAAATCATAAATAAACCTTACAGTTTTATGGTAGATGGAATTGGATTGATCATATATATCACCACATTTTCATCAGAGTATGAACCTATTATCAAGGATTCTATATCAGGCCATATAGGCACAAGTGTTTCCCCTTATCCATGTAGCATGGAAGAACCAATTCCTCCCACTTATTCACCTATCATAGGTGATGAAGTGGATTTGTAAGATTCCCCTCCTGTATTTGAAGAGGTTGTCTTCACTGACATTGATCAGTTAACCTAGCTGAACCATGGTACCAAGGCAGATATGAGGCTATTGTAGATCAGTGCACCCATGTCAAAAGAGGAGTAGAAGTAGTATGTTTCCTTCTAAAAGAATTATCATGAATACCATTCTTTAATATATGAAAAGTGGCTAGCAAAAGACACTCATGTCTCCATCCAAATTTTTTTCCTCTCACTGATTCATCATGTGTTCAAGAATCCTCCTAGGAAAATACATCCATCTCACGATGATATGGCCGAGGCCAAAGTTAATGTGATTATAAAATATAACATTTTAAGGGATGTTCAGTATCACATAAGGCTGACCAAAATCATACTTTTCAAGAATTATAATGGAAATATTAGAGTATTTTTTGTCTTATGGGACCTCAACCATCATTTTGAAAAATATTATTTTCAACTTCACGTGATATATCTATTGATTTTGGATACATTTAGGTTCTAGGCCTTCTTCTACATGAATTGTTACTCTGGATATAATCAATTGTTGATGACCCCTAAAAATGAGTATTCCATCTCTTTTAGGGAACCACAATGGATCTTTTCTTATTATGTGATGAATAATTCTTTACCCACTAATCTATAGTTCATGCACCTCATCTTTAATCCAATTCTGGGGTTGTTTGATGAATGATAAAAAGTTGGATTTGTGGTCAAATCCCACCCGTATCAAGAGTATCTCAGTTATATTTGAAATGTTTTTGGATTCCTATGTTCTTTATATCTGATTATTAACCCTTTGATGTTTTAAATTTTGTTTACCTTTTTGAAATTTTTTGGCTTTATCATAAGTTATATTGTCATCAAGATCAACTAAGAGAAGACTAGGTTCATTATCCAAATGCCTCTACCAAGAATTCCTTGGGAGAAATGATGCCTCTTAGGAGACTTAACGTACATATAATTACTCATTTAAAATATGTATGAAATGTGTAATCCTTACTCGAGGCTCATGTAAAAAGGAACCACTTATAAGTGGGATGTCAGACCACATTTGAGGATATCAAGTAGTACCTACTCCAGACTACCATTCTGATGCATCTCATATCATTGTAACCATTGATCCTCTATGTTACCACACTAGAATGATTTATCAATTCCCTTCTAGTCAAGAAAAATAAAAATGGAAAATAAAATAGTTTATACTATCTCAATCACATGCTCCAAGATATGGAGACCATATTCTCCCAAATCGAGAATATTTTCCTCGCACTAGTTTTATATAGTGAAGAAGATATTACACTAAATGTAGCATCATGATATATATATAGTGTCTCTAATGGACTTGATGAATTATATCTTAAATATACCGATGATAATGGGACGATTATCATGTTGGGTAGTGATCCCCCAATAGTTTGACATCCGGTTTTTCCCATATAAGGATATCAAAGGGAAGGTATTTTTGATTTTTGGGTTACCTATATGATCCCTAAAGAACTATCGTTGAACATTTATTTCCTAGATGAGGCTATCATATTAGTGGATAAGGTTCTTTTATATTTGAAGATACATTCTATTGGTCCCTCATAGAGTCGGAGTGATAGAAAGATAAATAGTGCCAAGCTCAATAGAGTATGTTTTGGGATCATCTTCATTCATCCTGCACAGTTAATCCATAAATACTCATTCTAATTTTCAAAAAGATTTAGAAATAAGGAGGAAGAGTATCAGACTCTCATTACTAGTCTTGAGTTTTCCATTGATATTGATTTACCCCCTTATTCATGTGAAGGGAGACTTTGATTTATTTTTCATAAAGTATACATGTGGCTACATAATCTGAGAGAATGATCTCATGCCCCTACTGGAGTGCACCCACCAAATTATTTATTAGTTCCCGTAATGGCTAAGGGTGACTCATATCCCTCTATTTCATAATGGTCACGTTGACAACTTGGAAATTTATCTGCAGTTATTGAAGAACCTGGCTAACAAAACCTGGTCATCTATGTGGTGCATCAAAATTTCATTTACCCTAATATTTAAAATTAAAATGTCAGGAAATATATAAACCAACTAAAAACCACTACTTATATTCTAATACCCTCAAGTCACCACAGAACATGGGATATTATCAATTGGGAAAATCCCTTCATTGAGTATCGCCATAATTGTATTATAACTTCATACCAAGCTAAGCATGAGAGAGTCCTCTGGTGTGATACTTAAATTTCAATCTACAGTGAGTATAACCCAAACCTAACACTCTATAGAAATGGTTTATATAGAATTATGACTTGATTCATCCATGGATACAATATCCATATGTTTAGGCATGAGTTCCTTGTTGGATTGTTTGGTTCCAATCGGAAAGGATGGAAGCACTCCCACTAGATAAAAATTTTGGTCTACATTTAGACCACGATGGTCCATGATTGCATTGTGTTTTCCAAGATGTTTCAGGCATGTTAAATCCATGACAACATTATTCTTTGACTACTAGAGCCTCTCCACACCACCAATTATTCTTGGGCCTTTGAAGTTTGTAGACTAGACAATGTGGGACCATACCCACCAGTGACATATTTATAGTGAAGGGTCATTATAAATGTTATATACTTAATATACAATGAGAAAAAAGTGATCCCTTCAGGAACTCAAATCCCAGTCTATGATCATGGTCTTGAGATCCAACAGTATCCATCAATATGGAGTTTCTAATGCTATTATCTCAGACAATGGAATGAAATTCAATTATTCTGAGCTGAATAAATTGTATTCCATGTACAATAATTGGTCCAACCTTACTTATAACTAACTTTAATAAGAATATATGAAGATTTATGGATTCAATAAAACCCTTTGTAACATCATATAGTAAAGTTTTGGCTAAAATAGGAATATTAGGATGGAAAATCTCCACAATTCCCATTGGTATTATCAAATGAAAACTCATAATTCCAACCAACTGAAACCATATTCCCCATTTTATAGAATAGGGGTTGTATTTTCCATCTAGGTTTTATTTTCGTCACTCCAAACAAATTCCTATGACATGAAAATGCAAGTCAGAATGAAAAAATTCATCTGGGATGAGTTGGAATGCCTCCAGTAGAATAGTTTCATGGACTTGAACAATTTCTAGGGGCACAAAAATTAGGTAGCAAAGGAGTTGAAAAAAATAAGGTTTTCCTCTTCTACTCCGTCTATGTTGACATGGTATTTTCTCTAAATATTTCAATGATGCCTGGAAAAATGAAAACAATTTTGGAGCACAAATGGTAATTACCTTACATCATAAAAAATGTATATTCTAGTAGAGAATAATTTTTTATCACCATGGATGGAGATCTTATCACACCTTCTAATGTTTCCAAGATTCTAAAGCAGTACATCTCATGATGAAAGCTCAGATCTTGGTAGTGAAACCTTAACTTATTTTCATATTGTCTATGAAACAAGACGATAATCTATTTTCAACAGGTCCAAAATTTATGACATTAAAATAATAACATTCTTAGGCTCCCGATAGATTGATAATAAAATGTTTGAAATCAGTCTAGTATTTATGAACATGAACTATTTACTACCCCTATAATATAATTTTTACTACATTAATGTGAAAATCCTTAAATCCTTAATGTACACCATTAAACTACATTCTAAATGTATATAAAACTGATATTCCGCTTAATGTGATATGATTTACCCCACATAAAATCGTGATGACTTGTACAATAAGTATGGAATGATCTAAAAAGTCATTCCCCATATAAAACTGGGATGCCTAATATGATAGGTAAGATATGGTAAAAAATGTTACACCTCCAGATATAGGGATGCATCAGATTATATGACACACAAAAAATCAACATTTTTAGCACATTATGTTAAATTCAAGCCTTAGCCCATGTCATAATAATGGGATTCCCCACATAAACCATGGGATTCTGTAATTCCCCGCACATAGAGGATTTCCCCTTACAAATTTTGGTCTCCTAGTAAACCACATTCCTTAATGATGTGTGACTTGGTTCCCATCTTGATTGGATATGTATAGATGCCTAGACTCCTCATAATTGTGTCCAGCTACAAATTTATCAACCCTTCATCCCTTGGTCCTATCCATGATTCATGATTTATGTTATTAAACTATATGTATCACATCTAAATTGGTAAAGTGGTACATAAACCTCCTTTCCACCTTTCACATCAGGTATTACCTCTTCCATGACACACATTTAAATTTGAGACAAGCATTATTCTAATCTAAGAATCATGATATTAAACTATTTCCATCTTCACCTATATCCAATCATTTGGACCTTAAAAAATTTGATGTTTGTTCTGATGTATTTGTGTGGTATGTGAGCCTGCATTCCATCCTTCCACATCAGGTTCTACCCCTTTCCTACCATGTGAATTCCCTCAAAATTAAAATTCTCATCTATTCTCTAAATGTCCCATCATTATGACTCTAATCATTTTTTCAATATCCTGGAAGTATAACCCTAAATTTTTACAATCAAATTCATAATTTTTTTTGTGTTTCAAATCCTCATTGAATCCATTAAAATTTGGTTTTAACTCTTTTTAACCACATGAAAATTTTTGAATCCCCCACTGATATCGTCTGAGCTCTACGAATCTAAACCAGTATCCCTGGTCCAAGAATTATGTCCATAAACAATGTGTATTTTCCCCTCATTCTCATGGTTTACATCATCCCTGGTACATTTTCAATCATATTACTCCACCTATTTTTAGAACTATTTATGTCTTGATTACCATATTCATGGTATATGTAGTGATTCCTAGACGTTCTATATCCAGGTTAAGCCACAAATTCATCATAAAATTTATTCTATTTGCAGTTCAATCACTCAAACATGTTTCCATAGGAATCATCTTCAAGTATAATCTCTATTCACTTTCCGTGACCCACTAGAGAGATAAGAATCCCTCATATCACAATAAGAAGAAAAAATAATGTGTATATCGATGCGTAAACCCCACCAACATCATCATTAGGTGACATTAATATATATCCATACCCTACATATAACTTGGATGCCTATTAATGTGAGGTTATCTTCCATATATCCAACCAAGATGCCTCATATGAATAATATGGAACGAGAAGACACTAACATCCTCATCATATGGTCTTTAACTATATCCTTAACCTATATAAAATTGGGTCTCCTCGTATACTAATATGAGAGTATTAAATATCCTCATTAGAGAGGTTATCCTCTTCTGGTGTCACTCTCGTAACATGTTTTCAATTAAGAACTATGTGTGGATTCATTCCCATTGTCATGGGATATGTAGTGACACCTGTATATTTCATCTCAGGTCCAAAAATTACATCAACTTATTTCTAGAACATTTCCTTCTTCATAAATTCACTACTATGGATAATCATTGTCCAATAGATCCAAATACTCTCTCTAATGTAATGGTCTCACATCACAATGGATCACCAAAAATCATGTGATTGATCCAATAGAGATATTTCGTAGAAAAATGAAATCTCATGTTTTGAAATCAATCAATGGGAAATCCTGAATTTTTTCACCAATAATTAACAAGCACGTGTATTGAACTTAAGTTTTGAACATGGTCAAATAAAATTTCACATCCATTGATTACTACCAATTCACTATCTAGTTATTGAAATTCTCACTAGACCTCATTGAGTTTTTTGGTCACTTCCCCCCCTCATCGTTTCATCCCATATAATCAAAATGAACCCAACACAACTCATTTTTTATCTCATCAAATGTGGATTACATTGTCTTATGACTCAGGATGGGTCTTCCTAAAGAATGGTTGTGATGTGTGAGAACCCCATGTTCTACAGTATTTTCAAATAATCTATGAGCCTATTTCTACGAATCATGACTCTAAACTATGTGCAAGTCATCCTAGGAATTTGTTGTCTCGGGTTGTCCTCATTTGTCCTCCATTCAAGTTTGGTTTTTTATTCTACTATATGACACATATCTCATTGATATTTCCACCCTATATGGTCAATAAATCATGGAGTTAAACTGTGTTGTTGTTTTCTTGGTAATGTTTCTTTTGGAATTAGGTGTCCTATCATGCCTCTCCATTCACATCAGGTAACAACCCTTTGATTTCATTTATGTTCCATCATGACACCCCACCCATGATCCAAGATCCATGACTTTAAAAAATGAGTCAGGATCCAAGAATCACAACCATAAATACATTTGTTTGACATATGGATGATTTTTTTGGCATTATGTGGCCTCTTGGGTCCCTCCTCTCACACTAGGAAACATTCTCAATTCCACACACATTCATTCGAGACACAAAGCCCTTTTTTCTAATAATTAAAACCTTAAACTATTTTCTATGGCCCAAAATCTATGACCCAAAACATAGAGGCTAGGTCCTGGCATCACAAACTTAAACTGTTTTCAGGCTCCCTAATATGTTTCACATGAAACAAGGCCTCCATTTATCCTTAATTCACATGTGGATACTACTATTTCATATAGTTTCAATCTTTTTATAGTTTCCTACGTCTGATATATATGACCATAAACAAATATTTCATGGTGCAAACCTTTTTAATATAACCTCTGAGTCAAATTACATGAATTATGACTACAAATGGTGTGGAGGTCCTCTTGGGAATGCGTCATGTGGTGTTGGGTCCCATCACACACCGTTCATATTGGGTTGTCATTCCACCTCACTACACATATGCTTTTAGGACACTGAACCAATAGTCTAAGTCTCTTGAACTTAAACTATGTGAATGTAAGATGTGTCCAAGATATCCAGTTTTGCAGGTACTCCAAGATCGTCACCCACATCGGGATACCTCTCTCCTATGACACAATTATTCTATGTGAGAAAACCCTAAGGTCAAAGCATAATGGACATAAATTGTGTAAAAATCCCCCCTGAATATTCGGGTATTCAAAACACCCTTTTCTTTATAGGACCTTCCTGGGAGTACCCCCCCCCCCCCACTGTTTTGCTTGGAGGGTATCATTATCTTCAGTTCACATGTCCTAATAACATGATATTAAACTATTTGATACATCAACCTCACCATATGACAATCAAATACATTTTCATCATCTTGACCATATGATATGATACTATATGTCTATCATCCTCATTGAACATGTAAAATGGTGAGGCATTTTAGGCCTTTTCCCTATAAGTCCTTTCCTATGGTGTCCATCACATATTACATCATGTATTTTTTCAATCATAACTCAGTGTATGAGATGATTCTCCCCATGGAAGATGAATTTGAACTTTTTCCACACTGATACACCTTCCCCATGTTCCCAAATTCATAGTGGAATAATTCTAAGATGGTGGAACACCATACGAAAATTCCATCACTCCATATCAATGGTTTTTTGGTCCCTTTTTTGGAACCTTACCCTCCACCACATCCAAATAGCCCCCCCATGAGGTTATGTTCCAATTCTATACTGGACCACCTATTATTCCAATTATACACCCCATAGGACTTCATAGGAAATTTTGAGATAATTCCCATGTTTCAAACATTGTCAGTAGTCGACCCTCATTTGATAGTCCACATGCTCAGAAAAAATACTAGATGTTGTGTTTTCAACATGTTCAATATTTATCCTCTATCATCACACCACTACCCATGTGTTCCAAATTTTGTATGTTATGATTCACATTCTCCATTACCCTTTCGTTAAGGTATATTTCAATTCACCTAACATTACCCCATTCGTTTACCAAAGTAGATTGGAGAAGTAATTCATCTATTAGAGAGCTGCATTATCCATACATATCCTCTCTCATCTTTTATAATTCAAGTTATCTGATAGTGTCAAAAATTTTACAGTGTCTTAGGTATGATCTATATGAACATAAATTAATATTCGATGGTCTAAACCCATTGAATTTAAACTAGTAGTCCAATTATATGAATTATGACTACAAATGGTGTGGAAGTCCTATAGGGAATGTGTCATGTGGAATTGGGTTCCATCACCATCCTTTCATGTTGGGTTGTTATTCCACCTCACTACACATATCATTTTAGGACACTCACCCTATTGTCTATGTCTCAAGAACATAAACTGTGTGAATCTAAGATGTCTCTTATATATCCAGTGTTGCAGGTACTCCTAGGTCCCACACCCACATTAAGATACCTCTCAACTATGCCACACTTATCCTATGTGAGAAAACCCTATGGTCAAATCATAATGAATATAAAATGTGTAAAATTCCCCCAATATTCATGTATTAAAAAATATCATTTCTTTACAGCCCCCTAGGAGTACCCCACATTGTCTTACCCTCCTAAGCCTCCAACCACTTTTTCATAGAGAGTACCACTTTAATAGGTTCAAATGCTCTAATCACATGAAGTTAAACTATTTGATACATCAACATCACCATATGACATTAGAATAAATTTCCATAATCCACACCATATAATGTGAAACTCTATCTCTATCATCTTCATTGAACATGTAACATGGTGAGGAATCATAGGCCTTTTTCCTAGAAGTCCTTTCCTCTAGTGTTGGTCACCTATTGCATCGTTTCTGTTCTTCAATCATCACCCAGTTTCTGAGATGATGCTCCCCATGGAAGATGGGTTTTACCCTTGTCTAGACCAATAAACCTACTCAATGTGCCTAAATTCACAGTGGAATAATTCCAAGAGGGTTGAAAACCATATGAACATTCCATAACATCGTCTCAATGTTTTTGTGTTCCCTTTAATGTACCCTTACCCTCCTCCACCTCCAAATATCCCCCTTTATGGTACGGTCCCATTCAATACCATACCACTGACAATCCTAGGTATACACACAGAGGAATTCATATGAAATTTTGAAATATGTCCCATGTTTCAAACATGGACAGTAGTCGTCCCTCATTTTATTGTCCCCATCCTCAGAAAAACAATAATGTGTGTTGTGTTTTGAAAATTTTCAATATTTATCATCTATCTTTACACCACTATGCTTGTGATCCAGATTTTGTATGTTGTGATTCAGACTTTTCATTACCCTTTTTTTCGGGTAGAATTCAATTCCCCTAGAATTGCTCCATTCATGCACCAATGTAGATCGGAAAAGTAATTCGTCTGTTAGAGACCTACATTATCCATAAATATTCTCTCCCACCATGAACACTCTGAGTGATCAGTTATAAAACATAGACCCCAAGCATTTAATGATTATGAGAAACATTAATATATATGATCAATCACATGGTGTTGCATTGTTTATAACACTCAACATAAATTATGTGATCCTAGGAATTTCTCATAGGTTTTCAAATAAGTATGATTGGATTTGAAATTTTGAAGTATGAAAAAAGAAATATGTATAATAAAGTGAGTAATTTAAAAAAACATTACATGGAAAGGTTTATCCGCACACTAGATCCTGACTTATGTTTCGACAAAAAATAACCCTATAGCCTCACCATTGTGGTTGATCCCTCTAGCCTCACCAGCCTTTGGTATGTGGCCTCTGTAGTTTGTTTCATGTCATGAGATTTACATCCACCTACATATGCTTAGGATGAAAAAATATTCCTTGATCTAAACCTTATTCTTCTCAACCAGGTACACAGTTATATGAGATACCACCTCCTTCTCTTGATCCTTGGATGCTACCTGCTGATCCTTTATCTAGAAAATGACATCTTCTAGATCATTAAGGAATGTTGTTTTATCATGGACATTCCCATCAAGATGTAGAATTTATTTATTGGATTATTAGAGATTATTGGGTGCTATTATATTTATCCTTGTTCCTGGAAATGTCCAAATGAGGGAACCCTTCATTCACTCGTTCAGCTAGGAATACAAAAAACAACACATAGAGAGTGAAAGCGCCCACCCCTCTGGGGTTGAATACACAACCAAGTGGTGAAGGGACCCATTCGATTGACTAGGTATTCCATGTGGGAATGGATAATTAAATAATTAATTATCCCCCATGACCTAGACAAGAAAATGTAGTTCTATTTAATGATGTTATATCTGGATTCTTCTAGCTTCTTGAGTAGTGCAGACTCATATTCTAGGAATGCGATTAGGACAGAAGTAGCAGGACCCTCTTACAAGATTCTTTTGGTCAGTTTATGCTCCATGTTAAGAGGACACTCCTTTTCATTTGAACCTTATCAGTAGAATCATATATGTTATCATTGATCTTCACACCTCCTATGGAATCACCAGCGACCATGTATAGATTCTCTCATGGGACCATGTTCAGGTTATCTTGAATGACCGGCTCCATACGAGATGGCTCCTCCATTACAGAAGGTGCCTCATAATCCCAATCCATGAAAAAATACAATAAATATACCATCTCGAAAATATATTGATATAAGATAATGTTAGTCAATTTGATCAGTGATGACATGTTGGGAAAACATGACCTGCATAAGAGAGAATAACATACATATGTTGATCATTTCGGTGAGGTGTGGTCCTAGAACATTGAAATGGAGTTTCACCACAAAATAGCATACAATTCCAATCAGCACTTCAATGGATATCATGAAACCCCCCAATATTGGTTGGGTAGAAGATATATAAGAATAATAAAACACATTGACGCAAAATAATCATATATGTTAGAAAGGGGAAAAGTTGGATTGATATTTATTCTTAACATGAGTTATGGGGTCATGAAAAAGAGCCACCCTAGGAAACCTACATGACTATAAAAAGACACCACCATTATGATGATAGTGCATGGTCCCTCATAGATGACTGATATGAACTGGTCTCTGAGATCACCACTCTGTCCTGCTCAACATGACCACTAGTTTTGGAAAACATGGGCACATAAATGGGATAATTCCATTAACCACACAATGGAACACCATAATCCTCTGTAATAGGGGCCCATTGTCCATTTTTTCGGGATATTTCTCATGTAAAATTTCAGTTATATTATTTGACCAAGAATAAGGGAAAACTACAAAATATGATTGAGTTAACATTACTACCTCGAGATATTTTACCAGGTCAAAATCATGTGAATGAACGATTTCACTACTCTCTTAGAGACTCACCTACTCAGATGATAAGCCCTAAGATTATTTGTTACTAGATATATTTTATACACCAACTAATGCTTTTGTATTTGATTCATCGTCATATAGTTTCTTCTCATGAGCGTTCATACCACCGAACATCACCCGTAATAGTCCAGGGGGAATCTTAGCTATCCCACACTAATAGGAAAAAACATCCTTAGCCTTCCGGTATTCGAACCACTTTTGGAAGGTCACCTTGGATGTTATTTGGGTGTCCCCCACCTTCGGTATCCCGACGCTTCATATGAAATCATATTCCACAGCTCCTCCACCAGCATGTTCATCCTCAATATTATACAAGCCTCCCAAAGAATGGGGAAAGTATCATCCAAATGTGTCTCTAGAAGATACCACATCCTATTTCCTATGGAATCATTGGATTTAAAGATTTTTGTTTTATATCCCCTAACTTCCTCTCATAATAGCATTTGGATATGGTCCTACACTCTAACAGGTGGGTTTGCAACAGCTTCATGCACCTCCACCACTGCCACTTTATCTCAAGTTGCCCCCAAGGCTTAGTTCAACCCACGAAGAGAATCTTCCCCACCACATTACTGCTCTGGAACCTCGATCATTGGCATGATGAACCTTATGTGTTGATTAATGATCTCTCCTATGTACAATACTACATAGTTCCCAATATAATTGTGCGATAGGCTGGGGTTGACATTTTCTGAAAATAGAATGATGGTCTCCCCTAATCCCTCTCCAATGAATATCCGCCATAAATTAAAAAGTATACATGGATGACTCCCCTAATATAACCCCCATGTAGATTCTCTTAATCAGATTTTGAATGCATCTAAAGCATCAGGAGAAGAAATACTTCAGTTATGGATCAGAATAGGTGTTTCCATGGATTCTTGTCAATAGAACACCACCCTAGAAGGTCTGTAGGTATTACCACAACTCTAGTTTCTCCTCCGGGTAGTCCTCCATCACACCAAATAGTGTTTAAAATAGGTATAAATTTATTTTATCATAGTTATTGATGTCAATACTGACAAAAAATTGCTAAGTGACATTGTCCATGGCCAAACAATATTTATCTATGGTGGACATAGACCTGTATTCAAAGGGAGTTTGGAATTTGGAAACTTTTATTCACTGATGTGTTTCATTATCTAACTTTATAGGAACTGGAATGGTCCCATGATATGGCTGGTAATGTCCCCCTTTTCAAATTTACCAACTATATATAGAGATGGTCCAGCACTGTCACCCCCTTAATCACACGGTTGGCACCAGCATAATCACCTCTATCACTAATGTCCCTAGGCGAATTATTATTTGTCCATCTCCTAAATAGAGTATCCATACCCTAAGAAATGTAGTCAGGAATGTATTTTATCAGACTAATGGTACCAATCATCAAACATGTTGTATCCCCACTACTAATATTGAACTTTTACCCCAAATCAACCAGTTTGATCCCACATCCTCCATCACAGCACTACGGAACACTACTTTTTCCACCTCAACATTTTCACTATAAGTTCCTTCTTTAATAATATACTCAGAAATGTATATAAAAAAACTTACTTTTGTATTTTGGAGATTTATCCATCTTTCATCTCAATGCCACAAGAATATGCTACTCTATGGTAGGGTTTGGTTGACTATTTACCCAGGTGTTTGTCATTGGTTGAAACTTTTCATACGAGATCCCATTTAGTGGGATACCACTGGTGTAGAAAACATCTACTAGGCTGACTCCCATCTCTCTATGCTGAAGGTAGAAATTTTTTGTATTTAAATACAAGTGGATAAAGAGAATTTTCAATATATCTTATTGATTATATCTATAGAACTAGAATGTAGACACTCCTTCATAAAATCAGATATATTATAGATTAGACTCGTACTGTAGATAGTTAAAGAAAACCCAGTATTCTTAGGACCACTCATTGGTAAAATTTCTTATATGAAGAAAATTACAATCTTTTTACCAGCCCTTTTTGTTGTCCTATATAATAATATGGAAGATTATATAATACTAATATGGGAATTCATCAACCATTGGGTTCTCCTTGGTAACCATCTTCTTTTATCCACTCAACATGTTGATGGAAATTTCCTCATGTTCCTGAGTACGGTGACCTTGAATAGTGATGTCCGAGTAAGAGGAATCATCCTAAATGCCAAACCAGAAGTGAGGCATGATGAATTCAATGACTAGGATGGCTACCTCATCCAAAATTACAAACTTTCACAATGAATGTTCGTTTTTTTGTTGATATATTCTCTAGTCTTTAGTTAGGATACCCAAAAGTTCTTGGTTTTCCAAAATGACACTCTGGGCTTTATAAACCTCTGAAATCCCTACCATTTTGGGCCTATGGGTGGTGTAAACAACATCGATTTCATCCTTGTTCAGTGGGATGGTCGTTTTGTGAAATTATATGAGTTTTAAGGAAGATGAACTTGAATATGGGATTTAAGCAAAAAAGGAATGAAATGCCACACAACATTGGAATATCTTATGCATTATTAACCCTTGGTCCAAGATGTAACTATGAAAAAAAATAATTTTCATCAAATTTGTGTCTTAAGCATAGGATTTCGTGAATATGTGAGTTATATATAAGAGCGAAATTTTATCACATGAGGATGTCAGAGTACTATAAAAGCGGTCCCCTACCCAATTTATAGGATCTTCCCCCTAGATTTCATGCATCGTGAAATGAAGTTCCATGACCAGAGTCAAAAGTCACATTCCCAAACAAAATTAAGGCACTCTCTTTGTTGCTTCCCTCAGAACCTGACGTTATGGTCCATTGTCATCTCATATTCTGACGGGTTGAATTTTTTGGCACCAAAATCTCATATACGACATCAAATATATTGATTTAAGTGAACCGAGAACATGAACCACCCTAAGGTATCATTTTTGGGTTTATGGGAAGCTTTTATGTATTATTTAGTGTGTTTTTGAATATGTATTGTTCCACTCACAAAATAATTTTATATCAAAGGCGATGATAAGTTCAATGGAGTCCCCACAGTTCAAACTTGATCCCATGGACCATATGTCATAGAAAGAATGTTTTAATGCTAGAAAATATCATTATGTAAAAACCCCATCATGAAACGATATAGTTTGGTGAAGAAAATGACGTAAAACTAAATTTTAATGATGCTAGGACCAAGTGTAAAAGGACGGGGAACCACAAAACCAAATTCTATTCCCAAAAAGTTTTATTCCAGCATAATTTGTTTTCCACTATAAATAGAACCTCAACCCAACCATTAAAGTGGCTCTTAGGAAGGTGAAATGATGATCTTCTATGTGATACTCCCTCTCTTCTATGATCATGCACAATAGTAAATATTATAGTCCAAAAACATTAAATCACTTTCAAAAAAAGACATTTGTTTTACAAAACATGATTTGGCCCATAGTAGAGTAATCTATGTACAACTACTCTTATGGTTGGTATGTTGTTTGTAATCAGAGGCTTCCTTTACACCATCATGATCTGTATTTAACATCAACTATTGTGCGAATATATGCATCTTGAATCCATAATTTATCCATTTTTTAGATCACCTTGTCATGCAACTCTATTTTCACGGAACCAAATAACATTGCATGAAACAATTTCCTAGTCCCCTACCCAACATTTCCCAAGATTAATGTGAATCAATTCCCCTAACTATCACTTCTAATAATTATTACGCTAATTCCAATTTCCCAAAATCCTATAGACAATAACATTGGACCTCCTGATTTACACTCATCCATGGATGTTCCAGTGCCACATCCCTCCTAAATTTGAATGAGAATTGGTTGTGCAATCATTAATGGGGGAATATATGAGTGTAAATGTCCACATATCATTGATGAGGGTCCTTATAGTGGATCTTACTCTCACTTTGAAATCTTCCCCCTTGAAGAGTGATCCCCACCACATATGAGCTACATTACGTAAAAATTCCTAGCTCTATCTACTATTTATACGATGTAAAAACACATGAAAAGCTCGAAAAAACTTTATGTAAAACTGTACCCATATCCATTGTAATTAATATAGTATGACCCATGTATGATTATCATGGGATGACACCTGGTCCCCCACTATGGGATATGAGTGACCCACAATGGGATGCTTTTACATATAAGCCCTACTCCATGCATCATCAACACTTCTTATGCGAAATTAACATCCTAATGAAGATGTGAAATCACATGGATCAATCTTATCATAGATCTATAAACTGTTTAATTGAACTATGTGGGTTTGGATCCTTATTTCTTAATAAGGGCACATCGAATTACTCCAAAACATTTAATCTCAAAAACCATCCACTCAGCTGTGACATCTTTCTTATTAAGGACACACCTCTTAGATATGCCATAATAGGGCATCATGATCCAGCATTGATCCATATTAATATGTTATTATTATCATCCTATCATAAATTACATCATCCCTACTAGGTACACACCTCATAGATCCCCCTCAATATGGAATCCTTAACACCCATTGATCCACCTCAATAGGGTGTTCTTATCTACTGCCCAGGTGTAAAACCTTCCCTCATAGAGACACACCTCCAAGATACTCCCCAATAGGGTGTCCTAATCTTCCATTGAACCACCTAGATAAGGAGTTATAATTTACCATCCTGTTTTCAAATCATCATTATAGGGATACACCTCTTTGGTATACCTTAATAGGGCATTATAGTTTATAACCCATGTGTGAAATCATCCCTCCCAGGGACAATCCTCTTCTATTATCCCTAATATGTATTTTTGGTCTACCACCCATGAGTGAAATATTCCCTAATAGGGACATAAATAACCATAAAATCATTAAAATATGATATTATGATCTATCTCTATGAGATGTTAGACCTACGGGACACACCCCTACACCCATGTGTGATGTCTTCCATTCTAGGGATGCACCTCCTCTTGATCCATTGCAATTTGATGGCTAATAATGTTCACATCACATCACTACAAGAAACTAACATTATTACATTCATGTCCTTTTATGATATTAAACATATGATCACCTTGTTCCCACAAGACATTAACCCAATACCTCTATCCATAAGGCATTATACTTGAGCCATAATCTCTCTCAATAGATCATTCTGATCCATCTCCCCAAGTTGTAGAACATGTTCCCCAGTCTATAAAACGTACCCTATGTATATAGTATAGTGAGTATGAGGAAAAATCATTGTAATACATAGAAACGTGTTGTTAATTACCTATTGATTGATATAGGATGCCTTTCATTCTTCACTTAAGATGCCTTGTAGGATATTCTCTCCAAAGGGGGAGAAATAATTAGTTTCCAATATACACAATGTCAAGAAATTCCAATTGATATAAAATTTGACTAATATAATAATTTATCTTTGGTTCCCTATAAAGGTCAAAGATTTGTAATTTAGTGGTGTTCAAATAGATATGTAATAGGTAACATGTTCTATTAACATGACTTAATCTATGAGGGAGACCTGGATTAAGAATCTAGATCCAAGGAAGAATCCACGGAAGGGGGAACTAACATCTAATCATCCCATTTTGATCAAAGAGTGTGAATCGCTGATGAATGTAATGAAATCCACCTCCCAATAGATATTGGTAATGAGGGTTAATAGAATCCATATGTATATAATATATGTGGGACCTTGAAGAAAGCATTGGAAATAGTTACCAATATTATCTATTTTCTTTTTCTATTTGAAGCATATATTTATCCCAACTCATAATTTTCACTGTACCACTAAATAAATTTTATTACTTATCAGTACCATTCCACATATGTTGTCAAATCAAAAAATATAAACTATTATAGAACAATCCCTAGATATTTAATGATTTTTATATGCATAAAATCATTGATAAAATAATTTAATGACATAATTATCTATTACCAATACAAAACACATAAATACATTCACATTAATGATTGTAATAACATATTTACTTCGCTATCCTATTAGATAACACTTACATTAGTGAATTCAATAGTATAATTCCATTATTCCTTACACTTAATTTCATGAACCATAAATGAAACATTAGTAAGAACATCATTTACCTCCATAAAAATTATTATTTTTCCATAGAAATTAATTGATATATTCTCCTTTATTCCACAAATAAAACTACTTATCCTTCATCTAAGACATTTGCAATATTTCTTCACCACACATACTTTTCATGTATGAATCTAAATCTTCTTCCCCCCCATAAAAATCCTAAAACTCTATTTTTATCTTATTATGTTTTTTAGAAAGACCACTATTGTTGATATATTTAATAATATAATGACATAGATGATTAGGAATAATCACAATGATTCACGTTCCGTCTCATGATTCACTTGGTTTGTCATGAGAACAGTCATTCCATTGTCTATCACATTCTACATTAACAAAAATCATCTTAATTCCATATATTGACTAAAACTAATAAATATAGTGTGAGTAAAAATAGTCATAGTGAGAAATTAAAGAATCATGTAAAATATTCCATTGGATGGGTAAATCATGAAACCAAATTCTCAATGTATGACACCGTAGGATTAATGTACCTAAACTTTGGTTATCATGTCTTCAAAACCATCATAATGGTTCATAAAGAACATTTGAATTAACCATGGAATACCCCTGGGAGTGTCAAACCAAGTGGATTATAAGGGGAAATTCATAGTTCACCAGAATGGTCGTTCAGATACACTTTTACTAATTCATTTCAGTATTATTATACCTTGATTCATCTATTCTGAATCAACATTCACTTGTAGTTTCCAGATATGGATTAATTTCTATTAAAATCACATAATCAATATCTTATAATAAATATACGATTTTATCTTATATTTTCATTTATCACTACAGTTTTCACTATTTTTCTCTAATACCAATATCTAAATATTTAGTATACCCTACGTTGATACTATATATAATGATCCATACACTTAAAACACATATATTATATCATTTTAGACAAATATTCAAAATATAAAATTTTGCACCATTCCAAATATGTAATGTTTTTGTGTCATAAGAAACTAGACATATTAAACATATGAAATATGTGTCATCTCCCCCTGAGCATTTTAATAACTAGAACCCTTCAAAGTCATATCATAATTAAAATACTCTTTATATCCTATGGATTTGAAACATAAGAAATTATGATCTCAGATTCTCAGTATGGGTAAATAAAGTTGATATTAGTGATTAATTAATAATAACATGAGAATAAAGGAATGATAACATGATCTTAACATGTGAAAATGATTCTAATCAAATGATAGATAATAATACTAAATCATGGTAAAAATATTGGTTGTTCATAAGACAACAATTATAAAGGAATCAAAGTACCTTATCAATGAAAGAATGAAAATTGGCATAAGAAAGAAGTTTGTGGCATACACATATGTATAGAGAATGATTTCCTTAGTCATGGAACACAAACAATACTATCATATTAGATAAGTCTCACACTCTATTATATCATTTTCTTATTCAAGTTTCACTCCCAATGTTATCATGGTTGGTATAGTCCCTTACTGAACTACAGTCACTCCCCAATCCAATCATTATAATCGTATTATAAATCCACATTTGCCCAATTAATTAGAGGGATATATAATTCTAAGACCACTGGACACATAATGAAAATAATATAAAAATGTTCCACAAGATTCTAAAAACATCATCATTTCATTACCTGTAGAATAAAAATGGGTTTCCAAAACATTGTTCCATAACACCATATCATAACCCATAGAAAATGGATAGTATTCATAATTTGTTCATCATAAAATATTTAACATTTGGGAGTGAAATGGGTTTCAATGAACCATTAATAAATTATCACCATAAGACATCCAATTAATGGAAGAAAGTGATATAATTATATCATATCTATTGAAAATTATATGTAACATCATCTTATGTTATTATAGATGAAAAATTCATTTGAAAGATCACTGAAATATTTCATGATGAAAATACACATTTCAATTTGAAACCACATATTTCAAATATAAAAATATCAATAATATTAATGAAAACATTTTCATTGATAAGAACCACAAAAAATTGTATACGAATCATTAACTCATTGAGTCATCATGAAAACCTAAAATTTCATTCTTTCCATATCTGTTAAAATAATGATTCCTTTCACATTTTATGTAAAGAGAAATCAAGTACATTGTTCGGAGAATGAAAATAGAATACCATTTTTTATTAAATTCATTCATGTATTAAAATTAATTTAAAAAATATTAGTATAATATTAAAATATTTTTCGAACACATATTTAGAACTCATGTAATTTTAAGAAAATGGCTTTCAATCGAGGAGATATATAATGTCGGTTTTCCTTAAAAAACTATATTTGTATCTAGAGTTCTACTAGAAAGAAAAATAAAATTAATATATGTAATCTAAATAAATAACTCAATTAAAAGTAAATTCATGGTATTATTTAGATATAGGTCATAAAATATTGTTATTGTTAACTTGATCCTAAAAAATCCCAATAAACAATGAGATTTTAATATAAATATCATACCCTATGTTTGACATGATTTGGATGTAATCTAACATCATATATGATAAATTTTAATTTAATATGATTTTATATCAGAATAATGTATATACTTATGATATCATATATCATCCACTTCTATCATTTGAAAACAGATTTATAAAAATTCCCTAATTAAAATTACTGTTTTAGGGTGTAGGTTGTTTCATATTTCATGATGTTTTTGGTTTTGTATTTTTTTGGTATTTGTATATTGATCATGGTTATATAATATCTAGAGTCATATTTATGATATAAATAACATATATATTCATTATATCAATATTATTATCATTTTTAAAACTTAGATATTAAAAATTGAATTATACCGTTCCCATGGAAGATAGGCTTTACATATTCATGAATGGTGTTTTCACTTTTTAAAAGATGTGTTGTGAAAAAATACTACAATGTAATATAGCAATGTTTTTGGGTTTATTTTTTATTAAATAATTTTTTCATGGTCTTATGTGGATTCTCAAGGATTATTATGACATGTTAAGTTTAAATAGCTCCAAGACTGGTGAACAAATACCTTGGAAGCGGTATAGAAAATTGTGTACAGAAGGTGATCTTTCTTCCCAGTTTTTTCCAAAAAAATTTTGTATAATCTTTTTGAGGATGGCTATCATCATGAATGTTTTATTTCCATGAAGGGATTATCAATAAATGTTAAATTCATAATTTTTTTCTGACAAGGTTATTTGAAGGGGGTTTCTTGAAGGTGTGGATCATCATAAGTGGAGAATCATGAATGAACAAAGGTTTGATGGTAAACATTTTTACTATGAGAAGCTTCATGGCTAGGAAATATCATTGCTACATTGTGAGGTAGGGATAATTGTGAACATGATGGGAGATATTTGATCTATGGTGATGATGTGGATGGAATCTTCTAGAATTGGAGACAATTCCTATAAATAGTCTTCCAACACAGCAAATAAAGATACCAATACTCAATAGAGATTCTATAGATATGGATTCACGATGTTGGTTCACACTGTCTTTTAATCCAAAAAATTTCATAAAGAATGGTAGTTAAAAAAATATATGAAATACAATTGAAAATTTTAAGCATTGTGAAATTATTGATTTTCATGAAGGGAATAAAATGTTTACCTAATATTTTGAGATTCGTAAAGGATAAGTGAGCTTCCAGAATGTGTTAAGATTCCTGAAATAATGTCGCTTCATGAAATTTGTGGGGTTTGTGAAGGAAATGTGCGTTTTGAAAGTTAGTAAAGGTTATTTACCATAAAATCAAATGAAATGTGGTATTCAACAACTATATGTACATGGGACTTCAACATAACATTTATCTATAATTGAGGAGGTATTCATTTTCACTGATTAAGGGTCCTACATGTACATAAATGATCTGTGGATCCATTCTAGAATAGTGAGAAAAGGAAGAGGAAGAAGCATATCATTTCCACCAGTAGTGATCCATGAAAATGGATATTTTGGGAGTGACCCATGGAAAGTACTGATATTTCCTTAAACATTGTAAAGGTAGTGAGCCCAGGCATAGAAGTGATCAAGCCCAAACATTGTTTAATGCCAGTGATCCTTAGTGGATTTTCTACATCAATACATTTTCATTATATTCTCCTTGGACATACCCCAATGAGGGCGAACCAAGTCAAATTTTTGTGTCTTATTCTTTATTTCATTTTATTTATATTTCTATTGGAAATAGGGTGAAAAGTTTTTTATTTAATGGAGAAAAATGATCCAAAGGGGAATTGTATTAATCTTTCATACCCTAATTCACATCCCCTATTGGGGTATTTTACAATGTTGGTTTAGCAATGCGTATCAGAGATGGTGTTGAATGTCAGTGGTTCTCACTCATTTGAAGAAATAGTGGTTGTCAAGCATTGAAGGATTTTGATATTTGATCGGAAAAAAAATTAAATTATAGATAAATGAGATGCATAACGACTTCTGATCATTAAGAATGGATGTCTTACTACATCGATGCAATGGATTTAAGCCAATATTTATAGTAGTTCTCTATCAGATGTTGATCGAAGGGAATTGGATACTGAAACTAAAGGAATAAATTCTTTATAGGGATCCATATCCAATGAAATATATCCAAAGGTGATGTCATGTAAGATGTAACATGTTATTTGTGATTTTGTTTTTAATATTTATGAGGGATACAAATAATTCATTGAAAAAAAATAACAGGTTCTATGGAACAAGTTTAAGGTTATTAGACTACATCCTAATGAGTCTATTAATGCATTCATTGATCAGGTGAGTATTGTTTTTGAATACATTCATGGTCATGGATAAATTATTTAATATGTAAATATTTTAGAGTGCATGTTGAGAATACATCAACCTCAGTTCAGTAAGAGAGTTTCTGTATTGGGAGAAAAAGATACAAAGGAGTTGAAATTGGATATCAGGCATAGTAGTCTTATTTCTTACAAGATGAGAAATGTTGATATTGAGTCTTTGGAAAATTGGAAGTCTAGAGAAGTGTAATTAAAGGCCATGAAGAAGCTAACTATTTACTATGGGCAGGAAATGTAAGACATAGATGAATTCATGTCATTATTTTCATCAAATTTAAAAAGGGCAAAAAGAATGTTCAATGGGAAACTCGAACTTGCATGATTTTTATGTGAAAAGGTTGGAATTATTTCAATTAGGTTCCCTAAGAAGTTTCAACATGATGATGACGATGAAGTAAAAATTACCATGAAAAATTATTCATCCTACATGAAAGGTAAAAAATTTAACAATCTTTTCCTTAAAACTAATATTCTTATTTCCCAATACGATGAAAGTTTAGTAGAATCTGAGGTAGAATAGTTAGAGGATCGAAAGGATCATTAAGAAAATGTAATGGTGGAAGATGTCAGAAATTAGAAAACAAGGGAATAAAGAGATAATGATGAAGAAGAATTAAAAGGATGATTTGACCTTATGGTAGAATTAGAATCTTCACTGGAAGAGATAGAGATTTGGACGACCAAAACAAAGAAAGAAAATAGGTTGATTTGTGATTTCGAAATTTTTAGGCCGGAAAAATAATAATAGATTTCTAAGATGATATATGATATTGAAGCACATGAATTTTTAAATCCAAATGAATCATATAAAATTAGGGAGTATAATCTCAAAGTTGAAGAACAGAAAACGTAGATCAATAGGTTGAATAATAAAGTAAAAATAAAGGAAAACTCATCAGAAAGATTTAATAAGAGGTTGTTAGCCTCTCAAAGAAAGTTAAAGATTTGAAGAAATTACTGAATCTAGAAAAGTAGGTAAAAATGGTATTAGAATATGAAAAATTAAAGTTCAGAGATCCGATGAAATAGAAAAAGTGATTCCATTAGAATAAAATGATAGATCTAGATGTTATAGTTTGTATGCGCCTTAACTAAAAAAATAATATGACAATGGTTGGAGTTAGACAATAAGAATCCACCCAATGATTGAAAATTAATTTGGGTAGATATCATAATCAGAAAACTTATAGAACCCAAGTGAAAACCAGTTGTGTTGTAGTGACACATAGGAATTCACACCACAATATATGATACTGTTGTGGAAATATTGTTGCATTGCCAAGAAGTATCAAAGTGAGCAGACTAGAATATTTATGCATAAAGAAAAAAATATGTGAAGACATAATTTGATGGTCATTGTTTCATTTTTTAATGATTTAGACACATTGCATCATATTACTTATTAATATTATAGAAGAATGCGTTGAATAATAATGAATATAGTCATAAACAATATCTAAATATATCTTCAAATGAGAAGAAAATAAAAAATTGATTTGTAGATCTACATGAAAGAGACAGACCATCATACATTGAGGAATATCATGATTATCAATCTGTATTAGGTATGAAGTCAAAAACATTGATCAAAAAGAAAAGAAATGAATGAGGATTGTTTTCATATATTTCATTAAAAACATCATATCTTATTGGAATATTGATCATTGATAGTTGATGGACCTACCATATTAAAGAATTTAATTAATTGGTGTTAGTAATTAGTTACAAAAATATAGATATTTTGTTATTTGGAAATGATGAGGGTCTAATAATTATTGTCTCTAGAGAAGACAATTTTGGGGGGAAAGACATGATTTGATCAGACTTCATGGTTGTTTAAGGTGTCAGTCACAACTTAATATGTGTAAGTAAACTATGTGACATTGGACATTCAATAATAAATTTATAAAAATTAATTATCATTAATGAATAATATGGTGCATTTTTTTATAGGGTAATCATATGAAGGGGAATCTCTACCTCGTATGTGGAGAAGCATATTTCTGTTTTTTGTCTATAGAAGAAGAAAAAAAACTATGGAATAAACACCTTGTTTATTTGATCCAAACATTATTGGAAGATATTTTTATATGTGATTCTGTGCGGTACCTCCCTAGGTTATAATGGGATCATACCCATACATTTCGTACTTTTCAAAAAGGGAATATCATTCGAAAGTCAAATATGGAAAAAATAGAAAAGGACATAGAAAGTTCATTATTTGTTATATATGGATGTGTGATAACCTATTTCAATAAGAGATATTGATGGAAGGAGATATTATATTCTCTTCATTGATTATTTTAGTATAATGGAATGGATTTCAATCATCAATCATAAATTGGAGGTGTTCTACTCCATAAAAACTTATCGTAGTGAATTTGAAAAGATGTAGGTTTAAAAAATCAATAAGATCAAAAAAGAAAATGGAATAGACTTTTAAAATATCAAATTCTAGGATTATCTTCAGAAAAATGGTATAATTAACCATGTTTCATAAGTAAGAACTCTATATAAAAATGGTGTTTTTGGAAGAAGAAATTGAATTATCAACAACGTGGCTGGAAAAATGATAAATGAGAAAGGCCTTTTGGGGAGGTTTTAGAAATAATACATGATGAAATTAGTCAACACATAAAATAGATAATTAATATGTTAAAAAGAAGAAAATACTCTATATGATATATATAGTATAGAAAGAAGCCAATGAATATGTAATTACATGTCTTCATAAGTAAGTGTTTCATTCTTCATAAATGGAAACAAACATAGATTGAAAATCATCGAGATGAAGGGATATTCCTTGGATAATAAAGATCACATAAAGCATAAAATTGATTCAATAAGTTGTTGGGAATGTTAGTTGAATTAAATGAGGTAACTATCATAGAGAATTGGATGAAACTTCAATGAATACTTGATCAGTATCAGGAGGATACTAATGATGAGAAAAGAAGTTCAAGGAATGTTTCAGTTCTAGAGGATGATTCATAAGAAGATTTATATAATGAAAAGGTTGACCATAAACTAGTATCTAGACAAATACTTAAGATATGAGCTGAAATTTATAGACATAACATAATTGGTGAACATATAGTGCTAATAAATACAAGGAGAACTAAGACATTATTGAACGAATGATTCTAATCAACAGTATATCCAAAATTTATTAAAGAAGAAAATAGAGATGAAATCCTAATTTAGGCTATAAGGTCTTGAACAAATTGTGAAAAATTAGACATGGGATATTTTTTTAGTCTAATAGATAAGAATTTCATCGGGATTAGATAGTTCATTATCCATAAGGTGAATGGATATGGGGAAGTAATTCAAAAAAATGAACGAATAATGTGAAAAGGGTACTCCAAGATAGAAGGTATCGATATTGATGAAACATTTTCCCTTGTTATAAGTATAGACACAAATAGATTATTCTTGGACATAACAGTGAAAGTAATGTTCAAAATATTCTAGATAGACATCATGTCAGAATTTATGAATGGTGTTCTATAAGAAAAATCATATATTGATATGGAAAATTGAAGTTTAATTCATAAAGATGAGAATAGGGTTTTATTGCTGAAGAATGATCTATATAGGTTTAGTCAAGAACTAAGATCTTTATCTTCATGAATAGATAAGCTTTTGAAGGGTCTCAGTTTTTAGCATAGTGGGGTTGACGAGAATCACCATTTGAAATTGGATTGTAATGAAAATATTACGGTGCTAATATATGTCGATTATATTATATTTGGTGGATTATATTCATAATAGTGCATACAGTTTATATAATTATAGAAAAGTGAATTTGAAATTTCAATGATTGGTGAAGTGATATTTTTCATTGGTTTATATGTGACATAAGGAAATAATAGGGCATTCGTTTCTAAATATAAATATTCCAATATGGTTTTGAGAATATTTGGAATGGAAAACTACAAGGATATAGAATCACTGGTGGCTACCTAGATGAAACATTGACTAGCTGATGAATTCAATGCAGTTAATGTCATAGAATATCGACATATTATTTGAGGTCTTTTGTACTTAACAACGATTAGAATATATATTGTTTTTCAACATGCCAGGCAGCACGATATGTATGTAATCCTAATAAAATATTCATTCCTATAGGGAGAATAATACATTGGAATATTAAGGGCTCATTTTACTTTGGTTTTCTTTACAATGTAAAATAACAACAAGAGTTATTGGGATATACTGATACAGATTTTTCCAGATCATTAGATGATAGAAAATCAACATCATGTGGTATATTCTATATTAGTGGGTTTTGTATTTCATAGAAAAGAAAGAAAAAGGACTTAATTTTATTGATAAATTTTGATGTTAAATATATTATTACTACTCAATCATGCACATAGTTATTGTGGATGAACAAACACCTTTATGATAATTTAGTTGAAGTGATGTCCCTGATCAAAATTCATTGAGATAATTGAAGTCCTATATGTATTATAAAAAATTCATTCCACCAGTCAAAGACAAAGAAAATTAAAATCATTAATATTTTTATCAAGGAGAATATGGATTGAGATCTTGTGAAGGCGAATCATGTTCCTACAAAATTATATGTTGTAGATATTATAACAATGGCCTTACCCAAAGAATCTTTTGAACATCAACAGCTAGATATTGGAGTTTAGTTGACTCCCTTAACATGAAATTGTGTGTATGTGTAACCCCATATCCCCAGGGATATGGTGTTTTTATCCCTAATGTGATGATCTATGTTATTTACCCTGTTACAAACCATAAAAAAAGTGACCATCAAGTTCATTGTCAAATGGGGATAAATTGTGGATATAAAATTGAAGAAAGTGTCTTCATCAGTAAATTGGCGTATGGTTATAGGAGGTGCAATGAATTAGGGGAATTTTTAAATAATATCATTATAAAGATGAACAAACAAAGGTTATATATCATGGTATATGGGAGTTTTTATGAAATATGATTAGTGGTTATAGAATGAAGTGATTCATTGATTCACTTTACTTGCTACTATTGGTACTCACACCGAGCATTGAACATGTATACTTAGGGTGTGTGTCGGGTAAATAATTTATTTTTATTTCAATCGCATGAAGTGAATTTTATTATAATATAGAAGAATATTCAAAGAGGTATCAAAATGTGAATATTTTTCAATAATAAAAAATAAGTTGTTTTGGGGGAAAATATCTATTGGTAACACAGAAATGATTTTTGGTTAATTTTGTTTGTCAAAAAAGTATGTTTATATATATATTTGTGGAGTTTGAAAAAATATTTTTAAAAATTAATAAATATTCTGGAATGGATCCCCTATGAGTTTTACTGAATATTGTGTACAAGAGGTGACATCGTTCACCAGTGTTTTCCAAATTTTTGGGTTCCAAAATTTAGAGGGTGTCTATCATCATGAATGTTGAATTTACATGAAGGATTTATAAAAATATTGTGAGTCCATGAGTTCTTCTAAGAATATGTTTCATGAGGGGGTTTTTAAAAGGTGTGTATTATCAAGATTTTAGAATCAAGAATGTGAAATTATTTGATGGTAATGTCAACAATAACGATAATATTTATGAATGATAAATTTTCCATATGTTTAATTAAATAGGGACCGTCGTGAACAAGATAGGTGTTCATCGAAAAAAGGTTATTTTCTGGAAAAAATCACCTGTAATTAGTGTAAATCCAATAAACATTCCTCTACCCTCTCATGAAAATGATAGAAATACTCAACAATGATTATAAGGCCCCGGATTAGAGAACATGATTCAAAAAGTTTATTCTTGAGAAAAAGTTTGTCTAGAAAGTTAGTTCTTGAAGGATATGAAAGTAGACAAAAAATTTTAAGCATTAGGAAAATATTGATATTTTGAAGTCCATAAAATCCCAGCTAAAAGACTTGTGCATCATTAAGGATAAGTGAGATTCAACCAAAAAATTAGCTTCGGAAAATAAGTTTTCTATTTGAAAGAGGTGTTCATCTTGAAAGTTGTGGTGTTCACGAAGGTAGTGACCACCAAAAAATTTGATCAGATAAATTTTTCGGTAAACCATTCGTATAATAGTATTCATAAATTAAAATAAATTGGTACATAAATAGAGAATCTATCTATAAAAGATAATGTATTCTTTATCAGTAATGAACGGACATAGATGTTTATAAACTATGTGTCGATCCCTTCCAGATCATTGAGCCATATAATAGGAACACAATATTCCTTTCCGCTATCGGTTATCTATATAATGAATGATCGAGGGATTGACCATTTGTAAGAAGTGATATATCCCTAGACATTTTAAAGGAAGTGATCCTAAGAATGGAGGTTTTCTCTCCCCTACCTTTTTTTGAAATAAGACTTATTGAAATTAGTACATCAGCACATTTTCATTGTATGCTCCATGGATGTAGCCCAGTGGGGTTGAACCAAATAAAATAATTTTTTATCGTGCATGATTTTATTTTTTTCATAAATTTATGATGGAAATAGAGAGTAGTGTATTTTTTTAGTGGTGAGAGAATATCTAAAGGGGTAGTTGTTTTAATCTACCATACCATGATAGAACCCCCCCCCCCTTAGGGTATTTAACCTTCTTGTGCAAACAATATGGTACTAAATAATGTTAATGAATAATTACCCTTTATAGGATCATTTTCCTTATACTATATTTCATATATATTAATTAAATCTACCCTTATTACCATTCATGTAAATTGGAAAAGTAAAACAAATAACATCGATCCAGGCATGTGGTAGTCCACATGTACACACGATCACCATTAACAGATGGTAAAAGGTGGATAATGGTTGTAATATAATAATAAAACTTAATAATATATATTTAATATACATAAGTAATTTTTTTATACTATATATCATGGATTTAGAGGATGTAAAAGAAGAAATAAAATTTAAAACACTCTTTTTAGAGTTATACCTCTTCATTGAGAAACATCTTTTGGATTACACCTTAAGCCTTGAAGGGTAGATTTTTGGAATGTGGAGAAGGTCTAGAATGTGATAAAGTTATATAAAATCATATTTTAGAAGGTATTGTTCAAGATAGATGGAGAATACATTGTGAATAATGAAGGAAATTTGGTTCCCTTATATAAGTGAGCAGGGATTTATTAATTTAATTAAATAAATTATTAAATTGATAAAAATTAAAATGAAAAGAAAATGGATCCAAATTGTTATAATTTTATGATATGATGAATGTGAGATCATATATTCTCCAAAATTAAAATCTGGTTTCTTTACTATTTTGACCATTACCTCATAGTTTTTAACCTCTGTTATCCCTTTGGACCATTACCATGATATCAAAGTATTTTTAAACATTAGCGGTCATGTAAGATAATATAAATAGAAAAGTGGCCCATAAACGGACTATGGTTTATATTACAAACCATATCCCATTAAATTTTTCAATGATAAATTTTTTATTAATTTTATCTCATTTAATAAAATATAGTTTACTAAAAAAAATTATTCATGTCATTTTTGGAAATATATTACATATTATAATATAATATCTGTCTAACTCATGTTAAATCATTCTAAAATAAAATTTTATTAAATATATGGAATATATAGTCATTATATAGAAATCCATCCATATTTTTATAGGTTCATATATCATTTTAAAATATATATTTTGTTGAACCCCCTATTTAACCAATTTTAATCATAACCGTAGTACTGAAAACATTAATATTAATTAGTTAAATTTTTTATTAAAAGGAAAAAATTGGGCCGCAAATGGATAAACTTTGAATTATTAAACTATTTATAATCTGAATTTTCATATTTGAAGATTTTGTTTAAAATAATGTAATAAATTATATTTAATATAAAATACTATTAATTTCATTTTAAACAGTATTTATATAATTTAAATTTTAAAAATACACAATAGAAATGTATCTCAAAATTAATCATTTAGCTCAACTATAAAATATAATTTTTATCATTCATGTTTATGGGGCACATTAATTTAACCATGTTTTTAAAATATTTTACTTATTTATTTATATCTTGCATAAGAATTGTATATGCATTTCATAAGTTATTATGTTTAATACTTCATCACTAAAAATTAAAAATAAATTACCATAAAAAATATTAATTCATATTTAGAATAAGAATTTAGAGGAAAAAATAATTTTTGTATCCTTATTATAAAAGCAAGAAGGTGGAATTTTTTACTTTATCTTTGTCATCAATATTATAAAGGTAAAAATTAAATTAAAATATAAAAAAGGTAATCAATTAAAGTTTTGGATGATTATGGATAAAATATAATCATCTAATTAAATAAAATAATGTGTTATAATTAATTTTAAGCTTTTTCAAATTGGTTTTATCCCTATTAATCCCATTTTACATTTTCCATGGTAAAATTTTTATTATGGTTACTATTAAAAATGACCAAAAATTTAATTTAACTATTTTAAAACATTGGCGCTATAGATTCAAAATATGTAATTCATTTTTCAAGATTCAATTTCTAGTATGTGAATAAATTAATTTATTTTAAAAACACATACTGTAATGAGAAGCATTTTGTCCTATGGAAAAATGCATTTTTATGTGTTAAAATGTTCTTATACCAAATTAGAGAATAAAATTAATTAAAATGAACATAATTTGATTATTAATAACATAAGATAAATAATTCTAATTCTATACCATTTTAAAAAAATTTACCAAGTGATTTATATAAATTAAAATATACTTTTCTATAAAATTACTATTTTTTACTATTCATTAGAAACTCAATTTTTTCAAAAAAGTCCAAAAAATAAAACCACTGATAATTAAGATATTAGGATTTCAAAAATGAAATTATATAAATCAAGAAAAAATTTATAATTTAAGAAGTTTATTTATAATATTTCATCATAAAAATCAATAAATACCATTTTTGATGAAAACATATTTTGATGAATAAAATGACCTTACTAAAAATTCAGTGCTTATTTCCTAATATTTTATCAATAAATTTGTATTGATTATGAATTATATATATTTATTATAATTTATTTATATCTATTAATACCTTTTAGATCCGTTTCTATGTAATAAATGTTATAAAATTCTACTCTTTCATGGGATTTTGAAGCTCGGTGTTGGGTGTTTTATACACTATTGAATATAGTGTTAATTTAAAATCATAAGGTGTTACACTAACCAATATTTTAAAATTTTATTTCTTCTTCCACATCCTATAAAACCATTTTGTCCATAATAACAAGATAATTTCAATACCATCAATATAAAAAGACATTATTATGTCTATAACATAGCCATTTCGCACTAATTATCTAATAAAATATGAAATGAATGTATAGCTCATACGTATGTGTGGACTACCGCCTCCTTGTAGAGATATGATTCAATTTATATTACTATGTTTCTTAGTTGGTTATTATGATGCATTTAATTTATATATATTATTTTTATAAAAAATTATTCATTAGGAATTATAATATCTTATCTTCATGTAATGTCACAACCTAGATTTTCCCAAATAGTGCTCGAGTGGAGACATTATAAAGACTCAAGTGTGTGCCACCATATAGAAGAGGCTATATACTATTGGTTTGGGTATTAGATTTTATTTTGTGATTATACCCTTGGTGTCATATCCATAAATCATGAACATAATAAAATATATTTAACATCATAATTTTCTAAAAAAACATCATTTTTGAATGTGTATATAACGTGAAACATTGAGCCTAATGAAACTAAAAAAATTATTATTTAAATATGACTATTATAAGAAATCCATTTAATTTGAAGGTATAAATATGAATAACCATATTATGAAATATATATGACTTTCATAATAAAAAACAAATTTGTTGATTAATACATATGAAATAAACACTTGATTATTCTTAGTAATGTAATTTAATTGTTCAAAAGTGATTTTTATTGATTTTTATGGCCAAACAAATATATTATTTATTTCCACAGAATTAAAATTTAGTTGATAAGATTCACTTACTTTTTTAAATAATAATATTGTAATATGATTTGTGATATTTTTTGATATTTTTCTAAAAAAAGGAGTTTTAAGTGAATAGTGAAAAATAATGCTTTTTATTGAAAACTGTTTTTTTGTTGCAATAATTTACAATGAACCATTATATTTTAAAATATTTTAAATCCAATTTTTTTTCAAATATTCGTAATAATCTAATTTATTTCGATAGAATTAATTTAAATATTTATTTTAGTATAGAATAATTTTTATACATAAAAGGCAGTTTTCGAAAAAAATTATTTTCATTTTGTTTTTTTTTTTAATCATAAAATTATATAAGAATGATATGGAAATAGAATATTGAAAACAGATACATTATATTGTATTATGAGTTATAAATTTGGTAAATTTTTGTATTTTATTTCCATTCATTATTAATTATAATCTATGTAAATGATTTTCACCAGTACAATTAAGGATACAAAGAATGTGATAAGGCATAAGAAATCTACCAAAAAAATTAATAATATCATTGTATGAGTAAAATTTTCCTTAATAAAAAATAATTTGAAAATATTCCCATTTTTTACATTTGGCGGTGATTTTGAACGATATAATCTTTAAGTCAGATATAATGTCAAAATTATCATCATTTTTCTTTTCATATTTATAATATTTAATTATTTTCATAAATGAAAATTATTCTATTATAAATATACATTTAAATATAAAGTATTAATTTTAAAATTTATATTTATTTATATCTTTTATTGATGAAATAATTACATTAAAATCTTACGCAACGTCGACACATCATTTATTTAAAAAGTACTAATATTATGTAAATGATTTTAAAGTTACTCAAACTATTATAACGTCAAATATGTATTATTTTCCACTATTTTTTTTTTGATAAATATAACTTAATTATGTTGTTTTAAATGATTATATTTTAATTTACTCATTTTATCAATGGATTATAATTCATATTAAATTAACAACATCAAAATGGACATTATTGAAATTTTATAATAAATAATATTTTATTAAATTATATAAAATTAAAATAACATTATATTCATTAAAATGAATGGTAAATGGTTTATGACATCAACCATGGTCCATCTATGATTCATTTTTCATTTTATAGTAATATTATTGTCCATTAAATGTTAGAAAACATTAATACATTGGTAATTGTAAAAAGGGTTAATGGTTGTTAAAACTGCCATATAAAATTTACAACATTACCAAAACATGCCCAAATTTTTATATCTTGATTTTATTTTAATCAAAAAACATCCTATAATATAATTATATCATTTTGGCTATATTTATGTATGAAAATTAATTTATATTAATTTCATACTTTAATAAATTCCAAAACTGACATCCCCATTACTTATAAAAGCGAACCTCCTCTCCTCTTTTATTTACACCTAATTTTTTTTTGATCATCTAATCCAAGATAAAATACATTCTTTACATTCCTTCCCATATACAAGGGTCCTTCTATTTTTTATAAATTTGATCTGGGATGTCTATAGGAATATTCCTAATGATGATGTTTGAAGAAGAGGTATTGTTCTTAACAAAGAATTTTTTATTTCTTCTTTAACCGAATTAAAATGGTATTCAATCATTAAAATATAATTACATTAGTATATAACACATAATTAGATGTTATTATATAAATTTATTAACATATGACCATCTCATCCTCCTTCAAAAGATAAATGAAACCATAGTTCATGTGTTTGTCATACTACCACCTCATGAACATATGTAATTCATTTTCCATCACTACCTCTCATGAATGATTATAATGATGGATTATATATATATATATGTGTGTGTGTGTGTGTGTGTGTGTTTCTTATTAATTAAATTTTTACAATTATATACAATTAAAATTTCATATATATTTCTACCTACAAATTCATTGAAAAATGAAAACATTGTTCGTGTGTATGTTGGGATTATCACCTCCACAAAGTGATGTGATTCATTTTTTAACATCAAATAATATAAGTAGATTATATATGTTTATTTTAAAAATGATTTTTTAATTATATATTTATAATTATATATATATATAATAATAATTACCTTCTTTCAATCATGACCATTGAAAAATAAAAAACGCTACTCATGTGTTCGTACGGCCGACCTCCCCATGATTATAATGTGGTTTATTTTTTATACCGTATTTATCAATATAATTTTAAGCTAATTTTTTTTAAAAAATATTTATTATTTCTTTATTATTATTCTATATTTGATGAAATAATGAACTCTTTCACTATTTTCACCCTACCTAATCCATTTTGGACATATGAGCTGAATATCATCAAAACATCCAACATGAACTTAATTGAGTAAGTAAATGAATATAACAAGGTCATAATTAAAATAAAAGTAAAAATAATCATTTAAGGGGACCCTAATCATGTAAAATAATTATTATAAGTTTATTATTCAGGAAGATAATTAACATCAATGTTAATTTTGACAAGGTGTAAGGGATTTCTTCTCAATTTCCACTCCATTGAGACATTATTTGGAATATTCACCTATATAATTTTATGTGGTGTATATAATACCCATTTAGGTATTAAAAAATAATATACATTTATTCAGGATGATTAATTTTAAATTTCATGTTACCCTTTCATGATGTATGTTAAAAATAAATGATGATCATATTCATCTTTTTGATCTTTTTTTTCAATATCCATATTTTTCAAAATTGGTTTACAATATTCCTTTTTATATTATCAAATAATTTAATAAATAAATATTATAGAATATGTGAGTTTTTACATGGTTTTAAAAGAATATTTCAAATGTTTTCTTAAATTATTAATTTTCTACTTTCGTTATTAAAAGTCAAAAGGATTGTTTTCTTTTAGTGTATAAAAGATTGGTGGACTTGGCGCCGCCATACCCATTTTACACTTTTCAGATTCCACTATATTTTTTCAATGGCTCTACAAAAAAAAATTAATGAAATATTAATTTCAATTCCTATTTTTAACTATTTATCTAAAATAATCTATTTTACTATAAAAGACACCTTATTGATAGCCATATATATTCTCTTGATTAATCTCATGGAAAATCACATTATTTTGAAAAATTCACATTACTATGATCATTGATTATTATATTTCCCATAAATATCAATACTCATGGTATCGTCGATATTTTTATCTCCAAAACCATATACCATTTCTATGTATGGGGTTTTATTTGAAATTAATTTGATTGATATAGGAAGTTTTGATAATCGTTATTCTTTACTCGATATAGAAATTTGTTAAGAAGGTATATTTTTTAGGTATTTAAGATGTTCATTCTATATATGAGTAATTAATTGTACATTTTATGATGTATGAGGCCCATTATTATATATAATTTTGATTCATCAATAGGTCTCATGATAAAAATATGTAAGTTAGCATTAAATGGGATTTCTGTGTATACCAACACATCGATTAAACTTTCTTAACATAAGGCTTTGATAGTATAGATACAATGATTTATTAAATTCTAAAATCCAATATTAAGAGTTTAATTCATTGAGAATTTAGTTATTATTATCCTGGAGATTATAACATTTATATTATGAAATATTTCATTTCATAGTAATGTAATTTATTATGTCAAATTTTATCAGATATTTACCCTTTGATATTGACTATTGCTTATTGATTCATGATATCTTCTATTTCAAAAAACATTTACTGACCATATGAGATAACATATTATTTATTATCTTTTCCCAATGATATGAGGAAGGATAATATAAAAAATATTAATGGTTCAATAATTTTTAAAGTTATGTATTTTATATTTATAATGTAATATGTGAATCATTTATGTATCTAGTTATTCATGGATGGTAAATAGAATAGTCTTTTAGGATTATATTATTTATGTTTATGACAATGTAATAACAGATAAACTGATCTAGGTTATTGGATTCGGGTTTTTCAATGTTCGTATCTGGGGAAGTTTAGTATAAACCATGGGAACTAATTTTCAAATAAACATAACTAACAAGATATCTATAATAATCCCTTAATGTATTTTATAATTCCCACCATTTGAGGGTTTTTTATATTATGATTCAATATTTATGATGATTATGATAAAACATAGTTTTTTCTATTATTCAATTATCGTTACCAACTAACGAATGTGAATCAACACTTGTACACAATGTAGATATTTCCCTTATAATAATATAACATACCTAGTATTGTATCTAAGATGATAATTTTAATATTAAGGAATCATACTCAGGTAATGATTAGTAACTATTCTTATATTGAGAATCATTTTTTTTCTATAATTGTAATCCCTTATGTTGGATTCCATCATGTGAATTAAGACTCAATCTTTTTGTAGAACTATTAATAAAATGGTAGTTGAGAAATGTATTTATTCTCTCAAAAAGTAATTCCTAAATTTGGGATGTGGTGAATGTGAAAAATTGATTATATAAGTGTATTGTTCACAACGAGATAAAAATCAATGGTTTCAATTGATCCAAATGAATAAAGAGTCTTAATAAATAAAAAGCATGGAATAGTGAAATTTTAATGCAATTTAATTTAACAAACACTTCCATTGATAACAGCAATATGGAATGGAGGGGAAGTTCCTCACATTAAATAATAATTAATAAGAATGTGTGGTATAATATGAGGATAATCTTACAAAATTATTCAGGAATGGTTCTAGAAATATACGTATTATAGATATCAAAATTGATTGTTTCTCTAATGGGAATATGAAAATAATCTAATGGGAATAAATTTATCAATAATTATCATCATATGATGATATAATATCAAAATAAAATAATATATAGAATGAATTTTCTAGATCTCATATATTAATGGGAAATCATGAAAAGAAGAGTTTTGATAATCATTAAGAAAAATGTAACTATTCAAAGAAGAAGAAGATAAAAAATGAATTTCCATCATATAAAATTTATAGAAATAAACCTCCATGAATTTTTTTGAAGGGAATGGGAATTTTTTATAATTATTGAGATGAGGATCATTTGGATAATAACTGTAAAGGGAATAAAGATACCTCTACTATAGAGTTCGTCAACTATAAAAAAATGTTGTGTTATATATTCTAATATCTTATGCATAAATCGAATAAAAATTGAATATTACAAGGGGGTAAAGCCAAGGTTATGTGATCAGTATAGTAGAGGTTGAAATTTAGAAGGATGTAGTGGTCAATACTTTATTCATAGCCTCAAATTAAGATAATGTAGTATTTCATTCTTGATATTTTCACTCTTTTATCTCAACCCTACATTAAAAAAATTTATTTACATCCCAAACACCGTTTTAAGTGAGTTTTAAGTAAAAATTACTGGAGGATACCTCACCACAACAAGGATGAGTTAGACTGTTCCCATTAAGAAAAATAAACATTCCCTATTTTTATGATTAGTTATTATACCGATAGTTTATTTTGATATAATCATTTTTATGGATTATATTTATAAATATAATGAAATAAATTATTATAAATACAATGAAATTATGAATCATGACGAGGATATAGAATTATATATCTTTATATGGGATCCATCATCATCAAAGTCATGTATTGATCCACCCATAGTATCTTTTCTTAATGAAATTATTCTGGATGAATAAAAGATGTAGTCCATTATTAGAAAAGGAAATCATAAAATTGAGGATCTATCAATTGTACAAGATTATATTGACGCATTTCCTTGGAAATTTCTATGAAATTCAATAGATCATGAAGTTTATTTTTCAATTAAGTTAGTATGTGATGAAAGACCTATATCAAAGCCTCAATGTATAATGGTCTCCATAGAATTTTAATAGTTAAGAAGTAAAATAAAATATTTTTATGTAGAGGGACTTATATTCCCTTATGTTTCACCTTATGGAGCCACTTTTCTTTTCGTTAATTGTAAATATGGATCTATGAGTCTTTAAATTTATTATATGGAAATCAATGTTATTACAATTAATTGCCAGTATCAATTTCCTTGCATTGAAAAATTATTCAATAAGCATCACATCACTCATTTTTTAAATGTTGAACTTTTTCCAAGGTATCACCAATTGTGAATAGAGACAGAAGATATTCTGAAGTTATAATTTTGAATGAGCTATGTAAATGATGATTTTACATTAAATACAATTATATTTACTAATAAATACTATATTATTAATTATTTAATGAAAAATATATTCAAGGAATTTCTTGATCATTTTTTGGTATTTATTTTTGGTATCATAGTATATTATAAAAGTTATAAGGACTAAAAGAATCACTTCCGGGTCATTCTAGAGACTCTTATATGAAAAGATAAGTATGGTAAATTTTGAAAGTCTAAACTCTGTCATTGGAAAGTTTATTTCTTTGGTTATATTGTATCCTAGGATAGAATCTTATTGATCCAAAAAAATTAATTAAATGACTATCCTACAATAAACAATAAAAAAACGTTCACAGATTCATTTTTTTGGAAGGTTATGATCAGTGATTTGGTATTCTAACAAGTGAAGGCTGAGATAATACATCCTATAGGGCTAATCCCACCACTACCCATTATTATATGGAAATTTGATGACATTACTATGGACATTGTAACTAGATTACCCATGATTCTTCGACAGGATAATGAAATATGGTTTATTGTTAATCACCTTACCAAATCTGCACACTTCTATGGTATAATAAAAGGATTAACTCTTGAGATCTTCCCAATGGTATATATATAATTGATTTTTTAAGACATCATAATGCACCTCATTCAATTTTGATTGATCTTGAACTGCGATTTCAATAAAAATTATGGAAAATTTATCAGAAGGTTCTTGATAATCAGGTTAATTTAATCCCCACCTATCATCCCCAAGTTAATGGGAAGCCCCAAAGGATTATTAAAACATTAAAAGGCATTTTTACATTGTGATGACCTGATATTATAGGTAAATTTTATTAGTATATAGATATTTTTATCATTTTCCTATAACAATAGCTTACATTTAGGTATTCAAATGGAACCATATAAATCATTATATGGAATGATATTTCATACTCAAATTTTTGGATACAAGTTAATGAAATGATGTTCTTTGGGTTAGATCTTGTTGAGGATGCAATGGAAATGATGAATACTCTTCAGAATCATATTAAAGAATCTAAAAATATACAAAATAGTTATGTAGATAACTAATGGAAAATAAGAAATTTCATGCAGGAGGTCATATTTTCATGAAACTGAATCTAGGAAAATGTGTTATAAGTTTCATTCGGAAGGGAAACTGAAGCCCTAGGTATGTCAAACCATTAAAAATTATGGAAATAACTGGTGTTTTGGATTATCGATTAGCAGTTTCAACAAGCCTCATTAAATTTTACAATGTGTTCTATGTCTCTTTGTAAATGTTGTATATTCTAGACCAAATATATGTGCTCACCAATGACTAAATGTAACTCAAACCTGATCTATCTTACAATTATGTTCCTAACCAAATTCTTGAAATTTAAAATAATGTGTAATGGAATTTGATTACTTCACTAGTAATGGTAGTTTTAAGAAATCATAATATAGAGGAAGAAATGTTAGAACATAAGTTTTTTATGAAGATGAACCACTAGGATTTGTTTAGAAGGTAATTTCCATGAAAATTATTAGGATGATATTTTTATAGGAGGGTAGATTATAATTTGCTGTGTTTAAAAAACACTATTTTTGATAGTGAATAAGATATAAAACACTAATCCAAGACATGCTATGAAATATTTTATTAAAATATGACTATTAAAACATTGTTGTTGAATTGGAGGGTATCAATATGAATTACCACATTACTGAATCTAAATTTGATGTTCATTACAAAGAAAAATTATATTGGATAATACTTATAAAATAAAGCCTCAATTTATTTTAGTAAATTCATTTTATTCATCAAAAATAAGTATTCTTAACTATAGTTTTTAATTTCGTTATATAAGAAATAATATAATTAAATTTTTCTACTTTTAGAAGATATATTTTATAAAAATAACATCATTTTATAAAATTACATTGATAAAAATTACATCAGTTTTGAAATGATCATATTAAAATTATCTTATGAAGAATTTTTATTATTTTCCTAAAATGATTTCTTTTCCATTGAATGGTGAAAAAGATTTATTTTTATTGAAATGAACATTTTTTATTATAGTATTTACAAATTACCATTTTGTTTCAAAACTGTTTGAAATTAAAATTATTTCATTAATATTATCAATAATTTAGTGAAGTTCATTGAAATATATTTTATTATTTATTTTAACATAAAAACATTTTTATATCTAGTTTTTTTAAATACAATAACTGATAATGCTTTTCATTTTAATATTAATTTAATTTAATCCAATTATTGAATATAAATATTGAAAAATATAATCAATATTTTTAATTAAGAATTCCAAATTTGGTAATTAATTCACTTTTATTTCGAGTCATTATGAATAATAACCAGATTAATGATTGTCACCATGGAAATTATGTTTAAAAATAATGTGAAAAAACATTAAAAATTAACCTAAAAGATTTATTAATTTAATTATATGATACAATTTTTTCAATAGACATATAAACCTAATAAATATGACCTTTTATTTTTATTTATCTATGATATAACCTTTATAATATTTAACTGAGAGTTAAAGTCAAAAATGACTCTTTTCAACTTTTAAAATCTATATTATTTTATCATTGGGATAACTATAACATAAATTTTGTTATAAATAATAGTTTGGAATATATAATTTTATTATACCATGTTTATTTAATTATAATTTCTTGTGATGAAATAATTTCAATATATTCTTGTATTACATCGAAATTACATTTATTTATTTAATATAATAATAAATTAAATGATTTTCAAAATACTTAAAATAATAAAACATGAAATAATTATCATGTTCCATGAATATGTTTTGTAAATATGTCATGATATTGATGTTTTAAAATATTATATTCTAATTTCATCTTTATCATGATGTATTTAATGTCCAATTAAACTAATAATTTAAAAAATTACATTAAGGATATTTTATAATAAATAATATTTTATTAAATGAATAAAATTTACAAAATATTCTATTCATCCAAATTAATTTCATATGGTTGAAAATTTTATTCATGGTCTATTTATGGGTTATTTATTATTTTATATTAACATTATTGTCCCTCAAAATGTAGAAAAAATTAATACTATTGTAATTTCATAAAGGGTTAATGGGGGTTGAAACTAAAAGATTTGGGGAAATTAAAAACATAAAATTTAACAATTTAACTATATTGTACTATTTATATAATAGACAATGTACATTAAAATTATATTATTTTGGATCTATTTTAATATGAATATTATTTTATATTAAATTAATTATTTAAGAAATTCTTTATTGTCCCCCCCCCCTCATGTAAAAAATGGCACATCATATCTTCATTTAGACACATTTAAAAAACCTTTAGTTCAAAAAATACCTTCAGAAAACCCCTTATTACATCTCTTCTATCATCCTAGAGGAATTTTTGATCAAACATACAATCTTGTTAGGCTTGAGTTATAATCCTAAAGAGGTTATTTGAAGAAGAGGTGTCATTCTTAACTAAGCATTTTGGTTTTATTTCTTCTTCAAATTCAACAAAATATTATTCAAATATGAAAATATAATAATATCAATATACACCATGTACATATTTTTAAATTTTTAATTTAATAACCTATGAATATCTCATATTCAATTAATTGGGAAATAAAAACATCATTCATGTGTTTGACGGACTACTGCCTCACAATCAGATTTAATTCGTTTTCCATCACCCCCACTCATGGTTGGTTATAATAACTAATTTAATATATAAATATATATGATATTCATGAAATAAATATTATTATATAAAAATAATATAACATAAATTTTATTACATTTCCATTCATTGAAAAATTATAATATCATTCTTTCATAGCTGTAGATTACCACATCTATTAAGTGATGTCATTCGTTTCTAACCACTAAATATCATAAATACTATATGTAGTAGCTTTTAAATAATTAATATATTATTTATTATATATTTACCATTCTAAAAAATATAAATATTTCTTACCTTTTTTCCATCATGATTATTGAAAAATTAGAAAGGTTACTCATGCGTACATTCAACCTACCATCTCCGTGATGTTAATATAGTTCATTTTTCAAACATGCATCATTTGATTTGTTTTAAAATTTTATCTAATGGCTAAAAAATATAATTATATCATGAATATTATACTATATATGGTGAAATAATTTCCCCTCTGACCATTTTTAACCTATCGAAGTCATTTTGTATATGTGAGTTCGATAGCATAAAAACATCCAACATGAACTCAACTGAGTAAGTAAAATAATATTACATGAAAACAAATAAAATAAAATGAATAATAAAGCTAAAAAATTTTATTATCAAAATTAAATATTTAAAATGAGTATACTATTAAATATGATAAATAACATATATGAAATCTAAGAAGTAAGGTAAGGGTTTCCATCTCAATTCCCACATCATTGGGTCGTATTTGTTATTATTCATCTATATAATTAGATATGGTCTATATACTGATATTTGGGGTATTAATCATGAATATCCATTTGTAAGATCCCGAATCAGCTCACTAGATAATAGAATACCACCATGTGGTCACATTTCTTCAATCATTCCTCCCCATACACCAGAGTCTAACTACTATCATCAATGGCCTATGTAGTGTCTATTAGGAGACTATTCCTCCTAGTTAGAGTTTACCAAGTGGGTTAATAAAAAATATTTAAATAGTATAAACAATTAATAATTAATAACCAGAATAGAATAATCGTAATAATGATCAATAAAAAAAGTTAAATAAAATAAACATCCATATAAGATAATAGTATAAACAATAATAATCATCTCAGTATAGAGAATGATATATATATCATGATGTTATAAAACATGGGACAATAATACAAGGAAATAATATTGGAAAAATATAAGTATAATAAAAAATGAAAGAAATATCTCTAATAGAAACACGATCAAATTATTGGTCATGTGATCCATGCTCTGGTACTGTGTAAAAATCAAGCATCCATGATCAAGATCATTCCGTTATCACTACCTACAACCATAAAGTTTATATGGGTACAAATAAATGGTTTGAATGGTGTGTGAGATATACTTAGTAGTCCAGTATATATTTTTTCTATAAAAATGTATTCCATGAATATGAATGTAACAATGTGTATGTATAGGAATAAGAAATAGAAAAAAATTATTAAAATAATAACTATGTTAGGATTATCTTTCCAAGGGATGCTTGACTTACCATACACACTTAGTCCTGAAAATGGGATCATCATTATTGGTGACCATTAAATGTATGGTGTTTAAGAATTTTACCATTGTGCCCATGTAGAAAAATATAAAAATTGGGACCCAAGATGTGACCATGGATTCCACGTACTGAAGATATAATGATATGAACCTAGGTGAAACCAAGGGGTCTGTAACCTTAATTGTTCAATCTAAGTCATATTAAGTAACATTTAAACCTATCCATATGATTCAAAGCGTAATATAAGGGGTATACCAAAGTAACTCCTCTAGAAAATTCTCTAACTGAGTCCATGGAGGATTTTTATGGTAAATCTGATGCTAAGATAGACTACGGCCCTAGGGAAGAATCCAAGGCACATTCTATCTAAGGAAATCAAGCTGAATCCAAGGAGTGTATCTAAGTCAATTTAATTTTAATATTTGTATTGAGTAAATAATTGTTACTTCATCAATGAATTAACATACTAATAAAATATTTATATAATTCTTAGGTGGGTATCTCCCATGAAAAGTGGTCCAATGAATCAGTGTGGAATCCTTAGAGTGATCATGGAATTCCATTTGGAATCCAAAGAATTTCCCATGTCTGAATAATCCTTTAATTATAAACAGTTTAATGATAAAAATATGCACCGTAAACGTATAAAATAATCAAATGCCATGTGATAACCAATCAATTTTTATATTTCCATTTATTTTATGTCATTAAACTTTCATTCATAATGACAATGGTCAAAGAAGGTTCCATACCATTTTATATTTCATTAGAAATTAATAATATCCAATTGACACATACATGACCAATAAATAAGTAGTTAGTCTAAAATTTACATTAATTAAAAACACTTGATGAATCCAAACCAGACAATCTAATTATAATTTTAGTTAACAATAAGTAAGGGGTCACATGGACATACACATGGAAGACTGAAGGGGTGGATCATGTTGAGATCATTAATCTCCAATGATATAAGGGAAAAAAATTATGGATTTTAGGTTTCTAATTTTACAACAAAAAATAGGAATATAGGTTTTAGGAGAAAAGAATAGGTGAACCCAATATGGGACACAATGAAATAAAATATATATTATCATACATGAAGGAATTTTATATACCACCTAACTTATATCATTAGATAAACAACCATCCAATAAACATAGAATTTGGGATAGAATAGAAGAAAATGGATAAATATACAAATTAATGAAAAATATGTAATGTTATGTTGAATATAAATATCACTAGAAATTTAAATATAAATTTATACTGGAGATGAATTTAAGAACATTCTAGTATTCTTCCAACATGATCTATGGAGAAGAAATCGATGTCTAAAAGAGGGAGATAGTTCAATGCCTTGCTGAAGGAGGAAGGGATCTTCCAATGTGAAGGGGTGTTGTCTCCCTAGAGGAAAATAAAATATGGAAAAAATTTATAAATAGGAAAGGTAAAAAACAACATTTCACACAACATTAAAGTGTAACATGCATTAGATGCATGGTTGGGAAACCCGTGCACCACCTTTGTATTAGCACTGTCTAAGGTTGACACTGCCTCGCACTATTAAGTGCACAGTCAAACAAACATTCCCTAACCACTCATTTCAGCTTGGTAATTGAACTAAAGTTTCTCAAAATAGCATGTAACGTCACTCCCATTATTTTTCAAAAATTTTTCTCTTATATATGGGATTCATGGTTGGGTTTCATGGTTACTTTTAACAATGTGCTAACCACGCACCTCATTTTTCATCATCCAAAATCTGGTCTCTAGGATCTAAAAAAGTCCCCTACACTCTTGAACCCTTATATAACTATTTAAAGTCATGTATAAGGTATGAATAAAATATTAAAGCTTAAAATAAATTAGTTCGTACGTCAATGAGAAAAAATTATGGTCTTACGTCCTCCTCCACATAATAATACTCTTCCCTATGTTTCCCTTCTAAGGGTGGTAAATCTATTTATAAGAATAAATTTGGCCATTGGGAATGTACATGGAATTCCCTCTCATAGGATTCATCCTTTACAGAGACAAGATACCATAAAACCCAGACAGATGTAACTGACCTCTTTCAGAGTGCCTTCATGCTCTATTAAACTATACGAATTTAATTATCCTCAAAGTATGTATCGACCACTAACTCAACCTCAATAGAATGATGAATTTGATATGGGTCATAATCATATCAGTGAATTTGGGATAAAAGTAAGACATCATTCATTGATCAGTAACTATTAGGTAACTATAACCACTAATCTATAGGACAGACTCTCCCCAATATCCCAAAGGTCCCAAAATAAAAATTTGAAATTTTATCCTATCTATTAATTCACTTATTCCCCAGTCAAGGTGAAGCATGCAAGAAGACCCAATCACCAACCTTTAACTTCATAGGGTGTTTATGTTGTTTGGTATGATACATTTCCCAAAACTTATTTTATTATATATTCTTTTTGATAAGCTACACCTAATCTAATTTCACCTGAATGACATGAGTTTATAGTATCACTAATTATCCTTTCACTAACTATTATAGGGGTGAAATGCATGACCTACAATATATTACCTCATAAGGAACCATATCTATTTTCAAATAATGGATATTATTTTAGGTGGAATTTTGTAGAGGTATGTGTTTCTCCAAAAAAACCTCCAAAATCAAAGGCACATTCTGAAATCATGTCCGCCTATATTAGAATTGTATACATGGACTAATTTTTGGTCTAAGTGTGGTATTCTATAATAAAAATTACCTCTTAACCTAACACCCATTCCAACCCATGCCAAAATTGAGATGTAAAATGAGCATCTTGGTCCAATATGATAGTTTAATGGGAACTGTGATGTTTCATAATCTCACATATATTAAATATACTCAACTCATCTATTAAAAAGGTCTCCATGGATAGTAAAAAGTTAAAAACCTCCATTAGTCTATCAACAATCACCCACACAATGTCACCACCTCAAGGTGATATCTAAAATCCCATCACGAAGTTCATGGTGAATTCATCCTGTTTCCACTGTAGAATTAGAATTTTATAAAAAATCAATTTTGTTGGATAGTTCTCCACCATATTTTATGGACAAGTGGAACACCAAGTGACAAAACCCAATATCTAACTTTTCATTCCAAGACATAATATTGGATTCATAAGTCTCAGTACATCTTTGTATGCATAGTGTGTACCACCCAAATAGAAGAATGATATTACCATGTTTATTACACTCATATTATTCCATTAACCTAGTTGAATATGTGAAAGCACGATATCTAATACACATCAACCTTGTAGCCTAATAGTGAGAAATATCCTGAAACACTCTCCCTTTGAACTAATCCATCATGATATGAATGTTTACTCATATTAACTCTATCTTTGATAGAATATTTTCCTGCTAATTATTTATGTATAAAGTATCCATGATGATCTTGCACCTCTATGTTCATCTCTCAAAATATGGTTATAAATTTCCACTCACTTCTGGCCATTATAACTACCTTAGTTTTTGTCCTCTAGATATGATCATCCACACAACATTGTCTTCCACATCATATAAGAAATATTAAAATAAAAATATTATATGTATTCAACCCACCATGATTGTATAATATTTAATTCACACTGGCTAAATAAGTAATTATGTGTTTTCTGTTCCTTGTACACCACAATACCCCCTCATTTCAGATATTATCTCCAAAAAATAAGGAATGAACTAAACAATTAACATCAGAATGTGTGTTAGTGAATTATTCTCATGTGCCCTCAAAAGGTGAATCATGTACACCAAGACATGATCGTCCAACATCAAATCTACTCTGACCAGAGAACCTAACAAATAAAAATATTCTAAAGAGATTCTGCATGTCTTTAGAGAAATGAGGAACATTCTAGAAGTCCATGAAACATGTAAATCATGAAAGTCCCTATCACATTCATGAGAAAATAAAAATCCCAATAAATTCTTATTAAAACCCATAGAGTTGTATCTTGCCAAAAAAATCATGAATAAAGCACCTTTAATATCCATAGATCCCTAATAAACTACATATGTTAAGGTTTATCTTGGGATGGTCCAAGGAAGCCATGGCAGTCGCCTTGTATGGGTAAATAGAAACTCTAGTCCCTATGATTTTTTTACCCATGAAGTGAACCTTATCAATTAGAAAGATGAATTTGGTGAGAAAATAAAATATTTAGTGATATAATAGTTCTCTAAAAATGATTACATGATATTGGGCACGTTTTTATTTAGTTTTTATTACACAAAAATGTCTTTGAAGAATACTACCTTGAATGAATCTGGATATAGGTATAAAAACCGATTCAACACATCCATAAAAACGATTGGAGCATTCATCAAACCGAATTATATAACTAGATACTCATAAAATACATATATAATTTGAAATATTATATGAGGTATATAGGAAGTCCTAACTTGTACCTAATGATAGTTTGACCTCAAATCAATCCTCGTGAAAACCTATGATCATTGGTGCCAACCAAATAGGTCATCTATACGATTTATGGGAAACCATTTCTTAACCATATATTTTTTCAACCGATGGTTATCCATGTGTATCCTGAGGTTTCCATCCTCTATATGTGATTAAATAATAAATTATCCGAAAAAAGAAGTGTTAGTTATATAAAAACCTTTGCTTCCATGACCCCTAGCTACCTCTTGAGCTCTTGTAACTCAGTATTTTTCATCGGATAGGGAGGAATGGATACCGATGATAACAATGGTACTAGCTTGATAATAAACATAGAATATATCTTAAGAGGTATTCTATAAATTTAATGAGGGAATATATCCCTAAAATGATATAATATAGGAGTAAAATCATCCTGATTAATTACTTGATCATCCATATAATGACTAGGGATCAGGGTGGTTACTCTTTCCATCCCATGTTTCTCAGTTCTATTTTGACTTGATCGGTCATCACATTCACTGTTGTGAATATAAATTCCTCCCTATGGTGATGTAAAAAACAGCCTATTGTGGAAAAACCACACAAACAAGATATGGAACAAAATAGTAGATCACAAGAATAAAGTCAAATCATGTTGTCATGAGGACGAATATGTCTCATAAGAAACGACATCTTCCTACCTCGATGGGTAATTCCTTACACTTGCGAAAAGATTATATCAGAATTCTCAACATTGTATCATTATTCATTAGACATTGAATTTTGATAACATGTATTACAACAATAGTGATAGATATAAAAGAATGTGAATAGCCTATATCAAAAAGATAATATACTAAAGAATGGCCTACCAAGATTATACCTTATACTATATATTTATAGGAACCCTACTCCTCAGGTATAGGATTCAAAACATATATCTGGCTTGACCCATCGCTCTATGATAAAACCAAAATTTATATATAGTGTCCACAAAGTTATATTTTTATATCTTGAGTATGGACTCCTTGATCACATACACCTACTCGGCATATACGACTAATAGTATTCCAACATCTTGTATAGTTTAGATTTACAAATACTATTATTGAATTAAGTCCCTATGTGGATCCTCTTACACTAGGAATATATGAAATATGCTGAAAAACCATTAAACATGTTTTATTCTACAGTTGGATTGGCACTTAACTAGGTCTCGTTCATACTGTTGGTTTTCATAACATTGCCATCCACACTAATGGATTATCAGAGAACTACTACTATTGATAGCATGTATGACACTACTCTATAGAAATACCTCCAGATTTTTTTTCCAACCACTCGAGAAACTACTACCATACCTCATTTCTAACACACTATTCCATAAACTATTATCTTCCCTCAAATTATTCTCTACGATAAGGGCTTAATTCATAATTTTAGATATATTAGTCAAAACGAATCATTTACTTAAGACATGATAGAATACCCAAGACAAAGCAAAAACAATCACTCTCTAGAAATCTAATATGTTAAAAAAAAGTGACAAATTCTGAGTCATGAATAAAGTTATAGGAATAATTCATATATGATAAGGATCATTACCCCATGTGAATAAACTCCTTTTCTTGTTCATCCCTCAACATCTCCTGGATGAAATAGTCATATAAGGAAGCATGGAAACATCTCCAAACCGTATACTGATGATTCAATTCCTAAGTGATAACATCCCATCATCGTTTGGTAAAATAATTAATTAGATAAAAAGAGATTATGTCCCTCCTCTCTAAATGCATTTAGATATTCTCATTGAGAGATAGAATGGACTCAAGCCATATCATAGTAGTATTTAGGGATATATCCCATGAAATAGAATGTGGATATTTATATTCCAATTATCGAGTAATATCTTCCATAATATGGGTAGGATGTTTTATAGTCTTCATAATCCATAGGAAAACATCTTTAAATTGTGCATTAAAACCCATGTCAGGTACAAAGAGAATATCCACATGTGGTAGTACTAAATGGTTAAGTCCCACCACCTCGACAATGTGGCCATCACCACCTTCTTTGATCTTAACCCAATGGAATCATGGTGGAATAAATTCATTAATTTCAAACACACACCTCATATATAATTTAATGATGATAAAAAATCACAGATATATGATTACGATAGGTCTGAGCCTCCATATACAAGTGTTACAGCCATATGCATGCTCATAAATATGGGTCTAGGAAATTCATATGCCCACAATGATCCAAAATATAAAATAACTAATTCTTATTACTAAGGTCTGGTCTGTATCAAGTTCTCTATTTTAAATGAGAGTTTCCAATATACAACATTTCAATTTCAAGATATAGTGGAAAACTGCAATTATGTTTCCATGTGCATCATTATATAATGAAAACCAATTATATTTAAATTTAGAAATAAATAATTCATTAGTGATGAAAAATTAATATCCATATATATATTATGGTCTAGTTAGATGTTTCTATCTTTATAAAGTTATAAATTCTTATGCTTTACAAGTTGAAAGTTGTACTACAAGTAACAATAACTAGGATTTTATGATGGCTTCATTATTTAGAATACCATTCTTATTTATATAGGCACACACTCTATAAATTGAAATTGTATTCCATGTAATTTTGACAAAAAAATAAACTCATTTGACTAATTTTCAATGGTTCAAACTCAATATGAGTGGTTTATTAAATTTCAACCACAAAGAGGTATTGTAAAACATTTGTTAGGTTGATGTGGTATAATGAACCAGTCTTAAACAGTACATATACTTTTAAATTTAACTATAATTCAATTTTTACATTACTATGGATCATTTTGGTTTATAGATTTAGAGAATTATGTCACAACTCAAACATAAGATACCCAAAGATTATAATTGGACCCATATACTTAGTATACATTTTACCACCAAACAAATGTCTTTAAAATGAAATAATATTTCTTTTCATGATAAATATTTACAACTTTATTATTAACCACATCCATTTTCAAAATATTACTTAAACCATATTTAAATCATTTTTAAAAATTCTATTAGCACAAAAATCCCTCTAAGGGAAATAAAGATAATGAAATAATTCATTGGTTCATATATAATTATAATACAAATCATTTTTAAAATTAAACTTTGGTCTCGAAATAACAATTTTACTACCAATGAAATAACCATACCTAAAGAAGGATTTAAAATACCTTTTTTCAGAAAAAATAATTTCAATATAAAAACCCATAAATTGTTCATGAAATATATTCAGAAAGTTGTAACATTAATATATAAAGCATATGCTCTTTAACTTAACTTATGAAATTATAAGTCCCCTATAAAAGACATAGAAAGAATAAATAATAAAGGTAGCTTGTGGAATAACTTCAACATCACTCTTACATAAAATGCATCTCATATGGCTATATGGGTAGTAACCATAATTGGTACATTTGGAATAATCATTTTTGTATAGTCCCATAATCTCATAAGAGATACATAATCAGTTACCTTTATTACATTACCCAATACATTAAATGGATCTATTGGGATCACATGTCCTTGTTTTATAATGGAAGCACCCATCCTCATAAACATTTCCAAGGTACCATAACATAACCATAACACATAAGAAGTCCATTAAAAACATTCTTGAGAAAAAATATCTTTTCCATTTTGAATAAATTTTTTAAAATTTTGTGCACTCATAAATGAAAAAATTTTATTTTAAAATAAATTAAAAACATGTAATGGAATCCGGAGATAATTGATTTCGGGTGATGGTAGGAAAATCCTCTCATTCTTTATAAGTTAAATAACATTCCTTTTTACTTTTGTAAAATGATTTAAAATAGTAACCCTAAAAATGATTTAAAAAAAAGTTGCATACCTTGAATCTGACTCACCATGTACAAAATTAAATTACTGAATAATAATATTAGTAATATTTATACATGAATAATAAATTTTTTCATGTTTACGATCCCTTCTATATGAATTATTACTGTGAGATAAAAATTGCTTAATAATTTATATTTACATCAGTTGCTATGAAAATATTCAGTTTGTATGACCAAAATGTCTTAGGCATTTTGATTGTGGTCAAATAAGTCATTATCACACCATATACAGAACAATAATAATGAAAAAATTATCATTTTGATAAAATAAATTTACTTTAAAATCCACCCAAAAAATATGGTTATGAAAAATGAACTATGTTACAATCATAGATACGGTAGGCCATACGTACGCATGAGAAACGTTTCCATTTGTCTATGATAATTATGTACTAAAGGTAAGAATTAAAATTTTATTCTATAATAATAATAATATTACATTAAATGTTTAATTATACTTATATAAATTATCCAAATGATATGGTGATTAAAAACGAATCACATTGCTTTATGGATGTGGTAGAACACATATACACATTAACTACATCATGATTTTTCTACGCATCAAAAGGTAAGAAATTATATGATATATTTTCTTACTATAATTTTAAATAATCCATTAATATCATTTATAAATAATAATTCTACCATTATATCAGTCCATGAGAAGAGATAATATAAAATTAATTATATTGGTTCACGAGGTGGTAGTCTGTCGTACACATGAATGATGAGTTGGTATCCCATTTAATGGAAGAGTAGATGGATATGGGTAATTACACTTACATAATAACATATAATAATATTTAGGATATTGTAGATCCTATTTCATCATGTTTTAATAATATTTTAATGATGAAAAAGTATTAAAAAATCTAAAAATGCATAAAAACTGTACCTCTTATATAGAAATCCTAATAACCATGACACCTTAAGACTACATAGGATGTTATTATGACTAAAACAATACCTCTATAATGTTTGTATGGGTTATAATAAATGATTTTGGTATTTTTTTGAAAAATGGGTTTTTATTTTTTTGAGAATGAGATGAATAAGTTCCCTTCTATGAGAGAGAGGAGAGTCACTCTTGGAATTTCTCAAAATCTAAATATATAATAAGACAATTGTAGATAAAAAATATCCAAATGGCCTTAAAATTCAAATGCGATACATTTTGGATGATATATTATCCTCATTAGAAATATAATATTTTAATAATTTTTGAATAATTTAATAAAATATTAATCTCATAAAATATCATTATTGAAAAATTTTATACTATTCGTTACATTGATTTAAAATAAATCATGAAAAAAATTTAAATTCGAAAAAACTATTTTATTATATCATATAAATTTCAAGGTTACTTGTAAATTGGTGTATAAAATTAATTATATGATATTTTATTAATTATAATATTTATAATTTTAATTATTTTATTTTTTAATTAATTATTAAACTATTGCCTTAGTGTTTTGAAAGCATTAAGGTAAATATTTATTTCCTATAAATTAAAAATAAATTATCATGAGTTAGATAAATAATATATATATTTAAAATTACTATTTATATTTTAATATTTCTTTTGGATAACAAAATATTAAGTATGATATACTTATTAAAAACAATAGTGTGACATCATTGACATTTCATTAAATAAAATATTGCCAATATTATAATCAAATCCAAATTGAATAAAATGGTCATATAGATAATACATCAATTATTAGGCAGAAAAATATATTAATATTATACTGGCTTAATTTTTTTGGTCATTTTCGTGTCCTTATCATATTATTTTTACCCTTAATTAACCAATTTACCATTTACTGTGGTAATAAATATTACTAGGTTTACAATTAAAATTATCCTAAAATGTATGGTATGAATTTAATACATTTTTTCTCACTAATTCCAAATATATTTTTTCCATATATCAAAATTCAAATCACATATGTTTCAAAATTGAATTTAAATTTACCTAGAAAAATTCCACGAAATAATTTTTTTTTTCAAAAAATTTCTTTCTAAAATAAAATATGTATCTTAAAAAATTCATGTAAAAAAATAATTTCAAAACCATAATTGCATTATGTTAAATAATAATTAACTAATAAAAATTTAAAAATAATTTGAAAAATAATTTTTCCATGTATATAATGTGAATGAAAATATTGTCTTGATGAAAAAATTTTATTTTTCAATATTCATTGAAAATAAAATATTTTCAGAATATTCATAAAAACCAATTATATGATAATTTTGAAATGATGAATTCATATATTAAAATATTTTTTGAAATGAAAAATATTTAATTTCAAAATTAATATTTTAAATATATCCATATAATAATTATTTTAATAAAACTATTTATTTTTCAATTTTAAGAATCAAAAAACATATTTTTAATGACTTCTATTATTTAATTCAAGAATAATAATATTTGTAAAAACAAATTATTCTATAAGAAATCAATAATGAAATTAAATATTTATAATAAATTTTACTCTTTAATTTAAGAATGCTAAAAAATATGAAAACAAATTATTTTATCAGTATATGGGCGGTTACATTCTTCCCCTCTCTTTTTAAAATTGCATCCGTACATTTTTATTGATTTATTAAACTCGGATACCTTTCCCTAATAACATTTTCAGACTTCTGTGTTTATTATTCACCCATATGGTTTCTCCATAAAACCTTAACATGTTGAATTACCTTTTTCTACAATACTTCTTTTCTATAGTCTAGAATCTAAATTATTCATTCCTCATAAGAAAGGTTTATGTCCAACTGAACTACCTCAGGGCACAAAACATGAGAAAAATATGAAACATACTTTCATAAATTTGGATGATAAAAAACATTTTATACTTGAGATAAACAACGATGCAAGGACACTTTGTATGAAATTGTTCCAACATTATCTATGATTTCATATGGTCCAATGAACTGTGGACCTATCTTTCCATTGATACCGAAATTCATAACACATTTCCATATTGATATTTTAAAAAAATAGATATCACCTACCCTGAATTAAAGTCATTTCCACCTATTATAATCATTACATTTCATCTATCATTTGGTTTTGTTTATATGTCATTGAATCATTTTCACTTTCTCATCCACTTACACTACTAATTATTGTCTCAGAAAATTCATTTCACTAACTTTATAAAAAATTGATGGATTTTGACATTGCTTTCCATATAATTCCCCCAAAAGGAGTCATATTTATATTGGAATGAGAAGTGTTATTATAAGAAAACTCATATAAAGAAATATGTTGAACCGAATATCCCTATTAATCCATTGAAAAATTATAAACAATGTATTCAAATGACTGAATTGTTTATTCCCATAGTCCCTTAGACTATGGATGAAAATATTTTTTGAAATTTATTTTAGTTTCCAAATACTTCTACGAACATTTCCAAACATTATATGTGAACCAAGGATCACAATAAGATACAATATATTGAGGAACTCCAGGTAACCAAAATATCTCCATAAAATATAGTCGAGAATGTTGATCTAAATATAGATTATATCGAATGGTAATGAAATGTTTAGATTTATTTATCCAATCCACAATAACCCAAATTATATTATTTCTTTTGGAAATCATTGGTAGTCCTACCATGAGATTCATGAATATATATTATTATTTTCACTCTGGCACTAGAAAATTCCCAAGAATCCCATTCTATAATATCAATTCTACTTCATCATATTGACATGTAAAAAATTTCCTCGTGAATTTTTCATTATCTCTATTCATTCTATCTCACCATTAATACTTCTAAAGGTATTTGTATATCTGTGTGCTACCAGGATGAATGGAAGATTGATAAATATGAGCATCATTTAACAATTCCAACATAAACTATAAATTATTAGGAACACATAAACTCTTTCCAAATATAAAAACACATTATTTATCAGTTTTGAATTTAGGAAATTTACCATTATTTACCAATTAATCTTTTTTCAATAACTCACAGTCTTCATGGTTAGCTTGATTATTTCTTTTTTATAGAGTCAACTGAAATCACACCTAAAACAATGCAATAGAATAACCTACATCCATAACTTCCAGGACCAAATTAATTAAATCCTTATACAATGGTTCATGTTCTAATAATTACACTGTTAATGATGCGTGGTGTTTTTTTCTCAAAGAATAATCCATCTTTTTTTATTATTGAGGATGGTAATTGATCGTGTAATAAAAATCATTTACTAGTTCCGACCACCCTCCTTGCATTATGTTAAATTATTTTTAGGTGATTTCATAACCCACCTTCACCAAGATGAGGGAAGGGACATAAGATTTCTATACACTTCCTTCTTCAAGTTGAATAAGAGATAATGACCCCCGAGACCCTCCTTCAATAGGTTTGGAGTGGTTACTAGAACCAAGGGTATATAATCACACACAAGATGGAAGGCATTACCCTTTTTTATTTAGTAGGATCGGGAGAAAAGATAGTAAATACCAACAACACAGAAACTGTAGGTAAAAGTAAGGCCAATGAAAACCATTCCCATATTCATGTTCGAAAAGTAAATTCTACAAAAGTACAAGGAAACTACAAAGGTAAAGTACCAAGAAAAAGAAAAACAACAACAGTAACTACCCCAACGGCTGAGCTAGTATGGTCCCGCACGATACCTGGTGTCCTCCTGGAAACCTGAAAGCAGCTTATATACATAGGGTGAGTATACAGGTATACTCAATAGGGAATCCAAATTCTCTCATGCACAAGTGGAGAGGCATTCTAATGCCCCGTGAGAAAAGAGATAACCAAAAAACCCAGCAAGGAAAAATATCCTCTAAAACCTCACCAAGGAACACTCCCCCAATAACGCAAGTCATGTAATGTAATAGTAATAACACATCAATGTTTTAGTACCCCGTTCCACATTCCCACTGGTTATTGAAGACATACTATGCATTGGAACACTCTCACCATTCTCACTACAGCCCCACTTCCATACCCCCACCCGCACACACCTGGGCTACCACAGCCAAACATCCCGCCCGCAAACACCTGGGGTATCACAACCACAAATCCCTCCCACAAAAACCTGGGTGACCACAACCACACATACTTATGCCTTCAAAGACCTTAGCTAGAACAAATATCTCCATGTCCGAAGACACTTGGGCCTCATCCTGACGACACTTGGGAAACAACCTTGTCGCACACACCTAGGACAACCACCACAAATACCATGCCCGAAGGATCATGGGATATAATGTACATAAGGATGTCACAGCCTGCCCAAAGGATCATGGGCTACTCGGGAAAGGGAGTAGAAAAGGATCTAATAACCATCCCCTCATAGGAGTGTTGGGAAAAACACCCTCTCCCATGATCGTGGGGTGTTCGGCACGAAGTGCTCAACATGGGTGGGGCGCAAATAGGAAACATAAAAACTAAAAATTATATATATATATATATATATATATATATATATAGGTAAAAAGCACACATCCAAGCCTAGGGTTCCCAAAACTGTCCCAACACAAACACCTTGTTGCTATTCATTTATAAGAACACCACAACCACAACCATGTGAAAACTCATTCCCAGAACCAATTCCTCATTGAACCCATTCTTGTTTTCATGTTCAAGCGATTCCATTTAAGAAAATTCTCCACTACTGGGAAACAAATAGACATAGCCACAAGCTAGGGAAAGAGGAAACAACCAGACAACAATTTAAGCATTCACACATGGTTCTCTTGTAAAGTCACATCAACAAAAATGGATCAGTGAGATCCCTTGAATTATTTGAACCAAAACGAGCCTCAAGTAACAACCCCACACAGCCTCAGGTCCACAAACCAACAACTAAACAACAATAGAGGATCCCATCCCCTCCATATCACCCCATAGGCATTAAGTAGAACAACCATTCATACCACCAAGACAAAGCACGAGAGTTTCCAGATTCAACCACATCATTCATTAAGTTGTTCTTTCTGTTTGGTTACCTATGGTGATCCCATAAGGATTTTTTTTCGCTGGGAATCCATTTAATCAACCTAGTTTACATGATTAACTAGTTTCCATGTTACACCCATTCAATAACATAAATATACAGAAGAACATAGGTTCATTAGTAGAAAAGGAAAGACCACCAAGAACCATGATTTTTAGTGGGCATAATCCCGTACAATTCACAACACACTAACAAGGATAAGAATATATAATAAAAATGTATCACATACCCCTTCATTATTTTAAATCCCATTTGTTATCTTTTTTAAGTTTGGTTTCATCCGTCCCCATAGAAACATTATCACACGCGCCCCGCATGATACACAGTAAATATACACAATGGAAAACCCAACATGGATGATCAAATATCAATGTTTCTCTCCACGCCCCAAAAACTGGGGATGTATGACTTGTAGGGGAGGAAATTCGGGGACTGAAAGTACGAGTAGAAGGGAATCCATCATGGGCGCACAACTTCTCTCAGGAAGGGGAACTCCAAAGTCACAATGAAAGAAAAAGAGACCATCCAAGAAGAAGAAAAAAAATTCCTATACAATAAATTGTGAGGTCCAGGAGTTACCGGATATAGAATTTTGAATGGATTTAAATAAGGATCATGGTTTCCCCCGTAGTTGGGCAGTTACACATGATGGAAATAATTTTCATTTAATAATTCCCAACAGATAGGTGGCCATAACAGCTATGCGTTAAACTGTTTCCTTTAATTAGAAGAAAACATGCAATAGGGGAGGAACTAGAAATTATGGGAAAGTGGCGTGACAATGAGGAAAAGACCCACGTTTTGGAAAGTCAAGGGTCTCTTGGATCTTAGGGGATTTTTTAAATCATTTATAAGCCTTGAAAATTCTTTTAAAAGGGGTATTAAAATGATTTGATGTCAAAAGATATGTTACGGGAGTGGAAAAAGTTAGAAACAGGAAAAAGAACGAAGGGTGGGACACTTTCCGGTGAGAACACAGTGGCACCATCAGAGTGTCACCCTCACGGTTCCACTATCACCGGTGTGAGACCATCATGGTGCTACCATAACTGGTGCCACCGTGATCGGTGTACGACCATCATGATTCCACTGTAACTGGTGTCACCGTGACTGGTGTCACCATCTGGTGGAACCGTGTTTTGGAAAAGTACGAGACCAAGAGGGTTTATGCCATTACATCAGATAACTCTCAAACTATTCTTACCCTTGATAATTAAAAACTAGACCCGAAGAAAAGATAGGGGTCCAAATGACCACCACGAAAGATACCTCTCAGGATTAACCCTCATCGACATCTATGAAAACTTCTCCTTCAACTATCCACACAACATTGAAGGGTCATACCATCTTGTCATATGGATCGGGGAGTTCCTCCCTCCCTGTCAAGATAATATCTGCATTTGGTGGCACTGACTCGCCCATAGAGGTTTAATCACATCCACCTTATTGCGTCTTAACTAGGGATTGGGTCCTCTCCTCCCCACAGTCAGCACACTTCACACAAATTCATAGAACAAGGAAAACAATGCATTCAATAGTTAACAAGGTAAAGTGATTAATGACAAAAAATTACAAAACAACACAAAAAAACTGAAAACCGCTCTAGGTACGGGGCGTGCATCTGTGCCTCCTGTTCCCATGTACTCTCCTCGAGCCCACCATGCCTCCATAACACACGAACCAAGGGAATGGTTCTTCCATGGAGAACCTTCTCCTCATGATCCTCGATCCTCATAAGCCTTTCTACAAACCTCATGTAGTCCTTGATATCCAGCTTTCCCCAGTTGAAGATGTGTGAATCATCATGTAGATATTGACGGAGCTGAGACACATGGAAGACGTCATGCATTATTAGTAGTGGCGGTGGTAGCACCATCTGAGAAGCCACTTCGCCGACCCTCCGCAGCACTTCGAATGGTCCGAAGAACTTTGGAGAAAGCTTACTCCCCCTGCCAAACCTCTATTGTCCACACCGAGGGGAGACCTTAAAGAGCACGTGGTCACTGACCTCGAACTCCATGGGTCTCCTCCTATTTTCGGCATATGACTTCTGCCGGTCATGAGACACCTTCATCCTCTCCCGTATAAGCTAAACCTTCTCTATCATGCTCTTCACCACTTGCAGGCCAAGAACTCCTGCTTTCCCGACCTCTGTTCAGCACACGGGTGAGAGACACGGCCTCCCATAAAATTCTTCGAATGGAACCATGCCAATGGTAGAGTGATATATATTATTGTAATAAAACTCTACCAGTGGAAAGTGTTAGGCCCATGATCCCCCATTAAGACTCTTCCACCTGTTGCAACAGAGAGGGCTGCATTGTCATCTGAAATAGACAGCCTCTACCATTTTCCACCCTTGCATCCAGGTGTAGGGTGGCCAAATCTTCCATCACCTTCCAAATATCTACCTATTCTCAAACCACATCCTTCTGTGACATCATGCTCAAGGCATCAGCCACCACGTTAACCTTTCATGGGGTGTAGGAAATCTCGAAGTTGTAGTCCTCAAGAAACTCAATCCACCTTTGCTGCCAAAAATTCAGGTCCTGCTAGGAGAAGACATATTTCAAGCTCTTGTGATCCGTGAAGACCACGAAGCGCTCCCTGGAAAAGTAATGCCGCCAAAATTTTAGTGTGAACACGGCCGCCGCAAGTTCCAGATCGTGGGTGGAATAGTTACGCTCATGGGGATGTAACTGCCTATACCCATAAGAGATATCCCCTTGTTGTTGTATCATCACACACCTCAGGACATAACTTTAAGCATCCCAGAACACCTCATACTCCACCCCTTCTTCTGGAAACCTCAGCACTGGGGCACTAACCAACATCCCCTTAAGATAAATAAAGGCCTTCTCACACATCACATTCCACACGAAAGTTCTATCTTTCTTGGTCAAGGCTATCAATGATTCTGCAACTCAGTAGAAGTTGGGAATGATCCTCTGATAGTAAACTACTAGACCTATGAAACTACAAACCCATGCAATGCTATTGGTTGTTTCCCAGGAAAAAAACCACCTTGATGATTGACATGTCCACGTCTATTCCCTTCTCAGACACCACGTGTCCATGTAAGTGAACATCACACATCCAAAACTTGCACTTGGACAACTTCCCATAGAGTTAGTGTAGTCGGAGGACCTCTAAAACCATTCTCAAATTCTTAGCATGATTCTACTCTAATCTCGAGTTGATCAGGATGTCGTCAATAAACACGACTATGATCCGGTCCAGATACTCTCAGAATATGGAGTTCATGAGCCCCATGAACACAGCTATTGTGTTCGTAATGCCGAATGACATGACTAAAACCTAATTGTGACAATAACTGCACCTGACGTCAGTCTTCGAGATGCCACCCTTCTTCACCCTCAACTGGTGATATCCTAACCGTAGGTCGATCATGGAGAACCATCCTACACCTTTTAATTGGTCAAAGAGATTGTCTCTCCGTAGGAGAGGGTAGCGATTCTTGACAGTTACCTGATTCAGTATCATGTAGTTTATGCACAGCCTCAGACCACCATATTCCATCTTTGCGAATAAGACTGGAGAACCCCCCAGTGACACACTTGGTTGAACAAAACCCTTCTCCATCAGATCGTCAATCTGAATCCACAACTCTTGCAACTCAGAAGGTGCCATCGGGTAGGGAGACATCGAAATTAGACAGGCACCAGGTTGCAAGTCTATCTCGAACTCGACATCACATCGAGGGGATAGAGTCTCCACCTCTTTATGGATTACATCTATAAACTCACTGATGATCCCTGCGGGTCTGTCGCTGGAAGGTATGAAGCATCCTTTTCCACTGATCATCCTCTTATTCTTGGTCAGTCCTCTACCGATCAGTCAAGTCAACCTCATGGGCCTCGATCACCCTCACTACTCGTGGTCATCGTCAAGGTTCCATAGCAACAAGGTAATCAAGGAATGCCAAAGGCAGAGTATAGTAGAAGATTGATTTTAAAATTTCTAAGATTTTTTAAATTCTAAAATTCCCACGAAACACAAGAACACAAGTCATTATGATGAATATGCCTTTCCTAGGGTCTCTACCCTGCAATCAGTGTGTCCTCACTTGGTCATTCGATAGGCTGAGAGTCCTTTCATCAGATCACGGGGAGCCCTAAAATCCCATGTCCTAGCCGGTCTTCCCTAGCCTTTTTCATGCACCAAGATCGCCTAACATAGTTTCCCTACCATTCCATGTAATCCTCACAGTGCCTAACCCCGAGCTCTATCCTATCTCTCAACCTGCCTCTAATAACATTCTATCATGACCCGCCTTCACCAAGATAATGGAAGGGACATCAAATTGCCAGACCCTTCCTTGTTCATGTTGAAGAAGAGATAATGACCCCCGAGACCCGCCTTCAATATGTCCTAAAGTGGTGACTAGCAACAAGGGTTTAGAATAACACACGATATGGAAGGCATTACCCTTTTTATTTAGTAGGATCGGGAGATAAGAGAGTAAATCCCAACAAAACTGAAACTTGAGTTAAAAGAAAATACAAAGAAAACAATTCCCATATGCTTGTTCTAAATGTAAATGCTACTAAATTACAAGGAAACTCAAAATGTAAATTACCAAGAAAAAGAAAAACAACAACAGAAACATCCCCAACGTCCGAGCTAGTATGACCCCACATGATCCCTGATGTCCTCCATGAGACCAAAAAGTAATTTATATACATAGGTTGAGTATACAAGTATATTTAATAGGGAAACCCCAAGCTCTCATTTACATGTGGGGAGGCATTCTAATTCCCGGTGAGATAAGAGATATCTAATTCACCCAGCAAGGAAAACTATCCACCTAAACCTCAACAAGGAACACTCCCCAAATAATGCAAGTCAAGTAATGTAATAGTAATAACACATCAATGTTTGGTTACCTTGTGCCACTTTCCCATTGGTTATTGAAGAAATTATACACATAAGACCTCTCCCTCCATTCTCACTGCAGTACCACTTCCATACCCCTGCCCGCACACACCTAGGCTACCACAACAACACATCCCACCCGCAAACACCTCGGCCATAACTACCACACATCCCGCCCTCAAACTCCTCGGCCACAACAACCACACGTAACCATGCTCGCAAACACCTGGGCCAGAACAAATACCACTATGCTCGAAGACACCTAGGCCTCATCCTGAAGTCACTTGGGAAATAACCTGCCCGCACACACCTAGGCCTACCACCACAACTACCCTTCCCAAAAAAAATTGTGCTATAATGGACCTCAGGCCATCACAACCTTCCTAAAGGATCTTGGGATACTCGGGAAAGGGTGTAGAAAAGGATCTAATAACCATCCACTCATTGGAGTGTTGGGGAAAACACCCTATCCCATGAACTGGAGGTGTTCAGCACGAAGTGCTCAGCATGGGTGGGGAGAAAATAAAAAACATAAGAACTAATATATATATATATATATATATATGTAACAAGCACTCATCCCATCCAAGTGTTCCAAAACCAGCACAATACAAACACCTTATTACTATTCATTCATAAGAACACCACAGCCACAAACATGTCAAACCCCATTCCAAGAACCAATTCTCCATTGAACACATTCTTTTTTTCATGTTCAAGAAATTCTCTTTAAGTAAAATTTTCACTATTGGGAAACTGATAGGCATTGCCACAAGCTAGGGAAAGAGGAAGCAACCAAACAAAAATTTAAGCATTCACACCTAGTTCTCTTACAAAGTCACTTCAACAAAATGGGATCTGTCAAATCCCTCTAAGTATTTGAACCAAACCGAGCTTCAAGATACAGCCCCACACGGCCTCAGGTCCAAAAACCAAGAACTTCACAACAACAGAGGATCGCATCCCCATCCATATCACCCAATAAGAATCATACAATACAACCACACATACCACCAAGACAAATCCAGGGAGTTTTTAGATTCAAGCACACCATTCATTAAGTTCTTATTTTATTTGGTTAACCAGGGTGATCACACAGGGATTATTGTTCACTAGGCATTCATTTAATCAACCAAATTTATGTGATTATATAGTTTCCATGTTACACCCATTCAATCACGTAAATATCTAGATGTTCAGAGCTTCATTAGTATACAAGGAAAGACCACTGACGGCCATGATTTCTAGTGGTCATAAGACCATACAATTCACAACATATAAACAAAGATAACAATACATAATGAACATCAGTCACACCCCACCTTCATTCTTTAAAATCCCATTGATTATATTTTTTAAGGTTTGGTTTCATCCGTCCCCATAAAAACATTAGAACCTATTGCCCCGCATGATACAGAATAAAGAGAGACGAAGGAAACCCCTACATAGATTATCAAAGATCGATGTTTCTATCCACGTGCCAAGAACTTGGGATGCACGACATGCAGGGGAGAAACTTCGGGGACTCCAAGGATGAGTAGGAGGGACTCCAGCATGGGCGCACAACTTGTCTCGGGAAGGGTAACTCCAAATGCACAATGAAAGAAAAATAGATCATCCAAGAAGAAGAAGATAAAGGAATTACCATGTGAGAAAAGGTGAGGTCCTTGAGTTACGAGATATGGAATTTTGAATGGATTTAAATACAGATCGTGGTTTCCCACACGGTTGGAAGGTTACACACGATGGAATTAATTGTCATTTAATTATTACCATCATAGAAGTGGTCATCACAGCTGCACGTTAAACTGTTTCCTTTAATCAGAAAAAATGCGCAACATGGGTGGAACTGGAAAGTATCGGGAAAGTGGTGTGACAATAGGGAAAATACACACCTTTTGGAAAGTCAATGGTTGCCTGGATCATGGGGAATTTTAGATATCATTTATGGGCCTTAAAGAGGATTATTAAAGGGGTATTAAAATTATTTTACGCCAAAAAATACGTTGCAGGAGCATAAAAAGATGGAAACTTGAAAAAGAAAGAAGGGTGGGACACTGTCCGGTGAGAACATGGTGGCACCGTCACGATGACACTATCAGCAGTGCCACCGTCACCGTGCCACCATGACCGGTGTCCGACCGTCATGGTGCCACCGTAACTGGTGCCGCCGTGATTGATGTGAGACCGTCACAGCGCCACCGTAACCGGGGTCACCTTGACCAGTGTCACAGTCTGGTAGAACCGTGTTTAGGAAAGGTACTGGACTAAGAGGGTCTGGGCAATTACAGGTGGATATATACATTCTAAATTTAGGATTATTATTTATTTAACACTTTTGACCTTATAAATCATGTCTCAAAATTTTTGATTAAAAACCATACAATCTAAATCAATGTAATGTATAGGATAATTTCACTCATGAGTTTTTAGTTTCCTTCAAGCTTAAGAAATTGACTAATTATTCTGTCTCCAAACGCAACAATGTCCCGTTAATGAAGCATCCCTATGGATGATAAAATCATTATTTCTTAAGTGTTGGTTCAAAACATAAGCATTCACCAGCCTTCTTTTTAATTCTTGAAAACAATCATCACAATTTTATTTCAAGATAAATATTTCCCCTATTTTTGATAAAATTGTTAGTGGTCTTGAAAACCAAGAAAATATTTGAAAAAAATAGAGGTAGTAACCCACCAACCCTAGAAAAATAAAAATCTATGTGACATTTTTTTGTCTAATATATTATTCATAACGTTTTTTAACTATTTCAACTGTAATACCATTATCATAAATAATTTTTTGAAGGAATGAAATCTATTATTAAAAAAATCAATATTTCCCAAAAAAAATATTTACATTAAAGGTTTGAAAAAAATCATTGAATTTTGTTTCATGATCTTCATTAATATTTATATAAACCAAAATATCATCAAAAAAAACAAAAAACTTATCCAAATATTTATATAACAATTTATTCATAATAAATATAAATACCTCAGGGTAATTTTTAAACCCAAAGGTAATAACTAAAACTCATAATTCTCATATATGTTCCAAAATTATGTCTTGGTAATATATTTCTTTTTCATATTCAACTGATGGTAACATGATTTGTGATCAATTTTTGAAAATTAATCTACACTGTGGAGCTAGTCAAACAAATCATCAATATGTAGAAAATGATACATCTTAATAGTGATGTTATTTAATTTTATATAGTCTAATATTATCCTCAGATTAATATATTTCTTTTTCACAAAGAAAACAAAGAACACAATGGTAATGTTATTGGATGAATGGATCCTTTATCTACCAAATTATGTGCATATTTTTTCTATTCTAAAGGTTCTACATGGATTATTTGATAAGGGGTTTTATAAATTGGATTAACATCAATAACTAATTCAACAATAAAATCAATCTCCCAATCAGGAGTGACACTTGTAAAACCATCCCGAATAACATCCATGCAGTCATTCCCTACTAGAAATTCATTAAATAGAATAGTTAATTTTTTCAATAATATGTACAAGATAACATTAATTTCCACCATTAAATAGTTTCTTAGTTTCCTGATATATTATCAGTGGTATGGGTTCATTTTTTTATAAAAATTAACACTATTTCTGAAAAACAACTTATTTAACTCCATATTCTATATTGTCATGAGAAATAGAAAGCTAATCTAAATGATAAATAACATAAATCTCCACTAGGGTAAATACAATAATGTTTTTAGGTCTAGTCATTCCAAAATCTATGACAACAAGATATTTATTTTTTATTTATAACACAACCCTAGTGTTTTTACCACAATTTCCGGTTCCATTTATAGAGGTGGAATTTCATATTTCTTAGAAACAATTTAAGATATTTAATAATGTTTAGAACTTAAATAGGAAAATAAATATACATAATATGAAACAAAAAAGTATTTTATACCACTTTATTTGATCATCCAATATCTGATGAAGTAATTGCGATGGATTACACCACACCTTTTGGCTTCTGGTGTGGATACTTCTGTTTACTCAGGTTCCTTTTTGGAAAGTCATTTTCATAATGAATCATCTCTTTAAATTTAAAAATATTACAACATATATTTCATAATTGATCTTACCTATATCATGAAATTTTTCATTGTAGTTACGAGCCATATACCCAATCGTAACAAATCATAAGAACATAATAGGCTTCAAAAGGAATTCTTGAGTGTGTGTTTTACTACATTTCACACAAACTAAAGACTTAATATTCTTACCATCAAAATTCATTGATAGATTCTTTCCTTTTTACTTCCACATAATCCTCTTTTTCTAATGATTTTTAATGAACAAATGATCATCTAAAACTCCATTTCCACCTTCTCCTCACATTGTCAAATTTTCTCAATCTTTAATTACTGGGAAGTTAGTTCCATTAGATATTTTGGCATAAATCCTATATAAAATCTATTAATATTAATATCAATATCATGGATAAAATTTTGTGTATAACATTCTAATAATGTGGTTTTTTCTTTTTTATGCAGTCTTTAAATCCTCCTCCTTCTATAATTCCAATAATTGTTCATCCGTATTAAGTCGAAACACATATGGAAGATTTTCACCTAAATAATATTTTTGAATTAATCCCATAAAAAAGGATAAATATACTCTCTTTCCTTGATATTTTTAACCATGGACCACCAATGGTAGGTCACAACACTAAAATAATAAATATAAAGACTTATTTTTTCATGATATGACTTCAAAATGACATTAAATAACTTTTCATGTTCATTAATCCATCCCTCATATACCACTCGGTAAAAAGAGCAACTAAATGATTGAGGGGGATACCTCATAAAATGATCCACTATCAACATTTTACAATTTTTTAGTTCTATTTTATCTCAATCATGGGTTCCACCGCAATTCATAGCTTGCATCAACTAGTCTATCTTATAAAAAAACTATTCAGTTCTTACTCCAACCTGTCCAGATAGATAATTTGGAAGGATATCACCATCTTAGTGAATACCCACTTTATCTTCCTTATTTACTCTATATAAAAGTATTCTGAACAAATATAGTTTAGATAAAGAAACATGGTAACATTGAAATTCTATATCATTTCAAATTTACCATGTAGGGGTTTTTATTAAAATTATTCTATCCTCTATAGTTATCTAAACCATCATATAATACCAAATATAAGGAACTGGCCATTAACATTTGATATTCTAGTAATTTTCACTAAAATTCATTTTGAGACATTCTGATAGATCTTCTTGGTTTACATTTTATAAAATTAGGTCATAGATCGTGCAAAAAAACCATACATTATAATCAGAAACTTATTATTAGTATCCATACCACCAAAAAATGTAATTAAAATAGAACATCAATTATTTTCATGAATAATTATAAAAAATTATTATTGGAAACACACATGTCCCTATTATCCCTTAATCCTTATGTGAAGCATTTTTAAACATGTTATGAGCACAAAAATATCATTAAGGAACATAAATATTAAGAATGAAATAAAAAGCCTATAATAGTCAGAATAAAATTTCCTATTTCAAATTTAAATTTTGGCTCAAAATAGATATTTAGTTACCAATGAAATGACATTATCGATTAAATGATTTCATAAATAGATTTCACTAAATAACACGAGGGAAATATAAAAACTCATAGATCCTTCATAAAAAGATTTCAAAATGTTATAAAATTAACCCATAAAATAGAATCTCTTTAGCCTACCATATGAAATCACAAGTTTCATATAAAATCCATAGAAAACATAAATAATAAAGGTAACTTGTGGAATAATTTTCATATCACTCTTATATATACTGTATCTCTCACGGATACATTGAGACTAACAATCACATCTATATTTTGAATAACCATCACTATATTTTCCAATAACACCTTAAGAGAAACCTACATTATTAACTCCTTCCCTTTAACCAATGCATTTAAGACCTATATTGGGATCACAACCCCCGATTTACAATGAAACAACACTTCCTCATACACAATTTCCAATAATAATAACATAATTATAAGACATAAATCATTCAAAAAAACATTCTTGAGAAAAATATATTTTCAATTTTCAAATCACTTTTTTTAAAAATGTTTTCCCCCCATAAATGATAAAATATTATTTAAAAATATAAATTAAATATTGTAATGGTAGGTTACAATAATTAATGTGTAATGATGCTAGGAAATTACCCTCGTTCCTTATATTTTAAAAAACATTACTTCTAAATTTTATATATTATATTAATTGGTAACTTAAGAAGAGGTTTTTAGAAAGAAAGTCCCTTACCTAGAGTCTGACTTTTCATATATATTATTTATCTTCCAAAATAATAAGTATATGTTAATTTATAAAATTTTAAGAAACCTTTTCATGTTTAGTATTACTTTTATATCACTTATTACCATGTTGTAATAATCACTTATTTATTTATGTTTACATTTGACGATTTGAAGATATTCGGTTCATATGTCCAAAATGACTTAGGTATGTAAACTGTGGTAAATAAAATAAATTATTACACCATATTTGGAATAATAATAATGACATAATTATAATTTTTATACATAAAATATTCTTTTCAATCCATCAATTAAATATGGATATGAAAAATGAACTATGTCATAATCCTGGAGATGGTTGACCGTACGTACACAGGAGTAACATTTCTGTTTTCAATTATAATTATTGAAATAACGTATTATCTTATATTTCTAGAATGATCGTATTTTCATATATAAAATGTGATTTCTCTAAATATACTTATATAAATTATCCATATGATGTGGTTATGAAAAACAAATCGAACCTCTTCATTATGGGGGTAGTCCACACATACTCATGAACGACGTTATCATTTTTTATGAATGAAAATGTAAAAACATAAAAAAAATATTATCATTAAATAATGATAAATACATAGAAAAAATAATATATAAAATATATTTCTGTAATAATTTCAAGCCATGATATGGATAATTCGAAACCAATGACATCAGTTTACAATGTGGTATTCCATCATACACACAAATCATATGGATTGTTCTATTGACATAATAACATATCATTATATATAGGATATCGGTGTTATTATCTTATTAGCATTAAAAATATTATAAATATGTGGACTAAGAAACAAAAATAAGCATTCTGATATAATGTATACCTCTTATTTGGATATCCTCTTTTCTTTGATACATTACGACTACTAAGGATGGTATTCTTCCTATAAAAAAACATCCAGACAGTGGGTAGGGATTCTAGGAAAGAATATTTGGTGGTATTAGACGAAAAAATAAGTTTTTAGGTTTGTTTTATTAATAAAAAGTGGTTCCATTTTCTAATAAAGGGGATGTGTACTCTTTAATTTTTTCAAAATATTAATATATAATAAGTCTATTCTATAGCTAAAAACATCATAATGGACTATAAATTCATAGGGGATTAAATTTTTGACCATATATTGTTCCCTTTGGATTTATTTATATATTTTATGATTCATAAATAATTTAATAAAATATTAATCCTATAAAATATTATTATTGTAAAATTTGATACAATTCATTATATTAAATTTAAAACAATCAAGGGGAAAAATAAAATTTGATAAATTATTTTACAATATAATATACAGGTAAATTTAAGAAATAAAATTCACGAATAACATTAATTATGTCAGTTTATAGTTATGTAAATATTTTAAATATCATTTATTTAAGTTTTTCATTAATTATATAATTAATATATTAGCATTGTGAAATTATTTAAAGTAATTATTTCTTAACTAATAATTAAAAATATATAATTATTCATATAAATTCATTATATTTAAAAATAATAATTATAAACGAATCTATCTTCTAGATAACAACTTATTAGAAATGTTAAACTTATTAAAAACAATAGTGTGAGAAATTTGAATTTTCATTAAATAAACTTTTTTCAAGGTAATAATCATACTCAAATAGAATAAAATGGGCATATAAACAATCATTGAATAATTGGGGATAGAAATTAATCATCCATGTAAATTGGGGCAAGTGTTACAATCATTTTATAGTCCTTATTATTTTATTTTCACCCTTAATAATTCAATTTAAATTTTATCATGGAAATAAAAATTTCAATTTTTACTATTCATATTATACCAAAATAAAAGGGAATTATTCATTAAAATTGGATCTAATGATCCAAAATATGGAATTTGTTTTTCTAAATTAAAATAACATTATTTTTAGATTTTAATTTAAATTAATTCATGAAATGTTAATGAAATATTGTTTTTCGAAAATATTTTTTTTATTAATATAAAATGTCTCTAAACAAAATTAAATTGTAAAACTCATTCCAAAATCATAATTTTAATAAATCAAATAAATATTTAAAACTAATCCAAAACATAATTCTACCTTTTAAATACAATGAAGGAAATTATATTTTTCAATAAAAATCTATATTTTCAATATTCATTGAAAAATCAATATTTTTTGAAAACTATCATAAATAAATCATAAGACATGTTCGAAATGATGAATTAAAAATTTATTTTTTTTTCAAATTATTGTTCTATAAATTTAATATTAATAATTTAAAAAAACATATAGAAAATTAGTGTAATAAAACTATTTTTCTTTTGATTATATGAATTACATAACATCCTTATAATGAATTTAACTATTTAATTCGTGAATATTAATAAATATGAAGAAAATTATTCTATTATATATTATTAATTACATATAAAAATTAATGAATTTAACCATTTAATTTAAGAATAATAATAAATATTAAAACAAATTATTATATTAGTACCTGGGTTGTTACATTTATAGACTTTAAATAATCCAATTATTCTAACCCTATAAGAAACGTTAATCACATATCGGATGTAATAATCATGGAACTACTACATATTGTTGGTAGCACATTAAGAAATAAATATCATCTGGAATATTCATGGAATATAAATCATCAAGTTCATATAATGATTCATGAGACAATATCTCTTTTCCATACCCGATTATTGGTAATTATAAAATCCAGTATAAAGATTAATACTGAAAAATTCATGTGTGCCACCCAATGGCGAATCAATACAACCTTAATATTCATAAATTATAACATCAAAACCTCATCCCATGGAATTTGGAATTTCCCCATACAAGGGTTAGGTACTCATCAGAGTAGGCTCATTACCAAATTTCACGTCTTCTCTTGTATCTTGTAAACCAAACTGAAATAGTAATAAAAAATATTAAAAGACCTTTTATATCACTTTGTTATGTCATGGCTTGTCTCACCTAGTAACATTGGATGAAAAAGTGTCCACATGTCATCAAAAGGACCTCCCTATATGTCTGAGGATTATAAAAATTAGTGAGGGCGTAGGATGTAGCAGAGGGAGGCTATTCCCTCTGGTCATAGTACAAAATAGTTGAGTAATAATAAGTTTATAAAAATGGAAAAAGATAAAAAAAATAATCATAATAGAATAAGAATAATAATGATAAATAAAAATTGAATAATAAAATAAACATCCATATAATATAATATACTGAATAATAATAATCAGCATTGTATACAAAATGATGTGAATTTCAGGATGATATACAAAAAGCATCAGATATACAACGCGACAGATATAGGAACAATAAAAATATAAAAAAATGAAAAAAAGACCAAATAATCCCTAATATCATCACATGTATAATCTGGGTCATATGATCTATGTTCCAATTCTATATGAAAATAAATCACCCATGATCAGGTGAATTCCCGCATCCCTACCATCATCCATAAAGTCTATACAGGTACCAATTAATGGCTTTAAAAATGTGTGAGATGTACCCAGCAGGCCCCCACCAATAGTTTTAATAAACATTCCACTACATGAATTTATATTTAATGGTTCCATGTAATAAAAATATGAAATGGAATAAATTTCATGAAATAATGGTCATGTTAGGCTCAACCCCCCATTAAATGTTCAACCGACCATACCTACATCATCCTAAGCCAGATGCATATGGAAAATTTACTTGTAAAAGGTTAAGGTATACAAATATAAGCATGGTTTCCAATTAGAACAATATATAATGTTGGACATAAGGTGTTTTTAAGGAATCTATGTAGTGATGATAGAGGGATAAGACCCATGGTGATACCAAGTCTTCCATGACATTAAAAGGTCGAATCAGCTCACAATAATTAACTATGTATCCTAGCTATATGGGTCTTAGTGCAATCAAAGTAGAAACCCCAAAGAATTATAATGTTAAAGTGGATAACTATGTCCATGGAACATGTAGATAGTTAATCCCAAGATATGAATTACTAAGGCCTAAGGGAATAATCCAAAATGCCTCTATTTAAGGAATGTCAAGAACAAATCCAAGGAGTGTGCCCAAGAAATCCCAATTTCTAAAAATTTATTAAGTGAATCATCAGTAAAAAAATAAGGAATTATTGTACTAATAATACATTAACTAAATTCTAAGGTGGGTATCTTCAATGAAAACTAGCCCAATGAATCAGGTTTTCCTCCTCTATTTGCTCAATGAATTCCAATGGGAATCCAATGTGGGATCATGTCTGAAAACACCATTAATAAAACAAATTCCATTGTATAAATGGTAACCTTACCCTTATAATGTAATCTAGGGACTTGTGTTAACAATTCTAGTTTAATATTTCCATTTAATTTCATCCATTACTACTTCATTCACAATTAAAATTGTCAATGTATGTGTTATACCATTTACCATATAATTGGAAATTAATGTGATCCAAGTCAAAAAAAAAATTCTTAGTTAACATGCAGTCAGTACATCATTTTAATTTAATTAATAACACAAACGAAATCCAAAAAAGTATTACAATGGTTTTTTTGGTCAGTAATATGCTATGGTTCATGTTGTCATAGTCATGGAAAACCAAAGGGGTGGTTCACATTGAGAACATTTTTATCTAAGGATAAAAGGGAAAATTATTAGGGCATCTAGTTATTAAATCAAGAAACTAAAATTTAGGAATTTTGGGTTTAGGGGAAATCATGGTTAAAAAGAACGTATAGAATAATGGAATAAAATATATATAATGAGGAACATAATAATGTTATAGACCCCATACATTATGGAGTTATACTAACCCCTTTTTTCTATTAGCTACTAATTTTTGAACGAATAGAATAAAATGTTGAAATAAAAAAATTTCTAGAAAATATTTCATACATTCTTTCATAGAAATAACACGAAATATAGAGATAACAGTTGAGAAAATATGAAAATGGATCGAATCAATTATCATTATTCATCCAATATGATAGATGATGAACATATCAGAGTCTATATGAGTGAGATAGATCAATGCTTTGATGAAGGAGGAGGTGAGCTCCCAACATGAATGGGTTTTGTGTGTGGAGATTAAATTAAAATAGGTTGATATATTACAAATATTTTAGGGAAAAATTACCTATCACCAAACATTAATGGGGTATATAATTTATCCGCACTGTTGGACAATATTTGGTGAAACTGTTAGTTTTTACTGTCCACGGGGGACACCCCTTAGCAGGGTTAGGTGAACAGTTTGATGAATTTTGTCCTAACTATGACTTTAATCTCTAAAATAGGTATGTATTGTTTCACATAGACATTCCACCTCGCTCTCACTAAAGTTTAAACCATGCACTCTTATATGTGGTTCGCATTGTTGAATTGCATAGTTATTACTAACTATACCCCAATTGGTCATCTCATACTACTTTCCCAAAAACTAGAGCCCAAGGATTCAAAAAAGTCTTCGATTCACTTGAAACTGTCCTTAAATATTTAATCCCAATTATAATGTAAAAAATATATTCAAATATAAAATTAAATAATTTATACCTTATGATACAATTTTGGATCTTACACCATCTATTCATGAGATTTAATTATTTAATTCATCTTATAGTTTTAAGATACATGCTTAAAATAATTTTTTTAATTCCTCTATTTCATTGTGTATATTTTTCATCCATATCCATATTTTTTAAATTTGTTTTTCAAATGTAATTTTTTAATCAAAATATTTAGTAAGGAAATTCTATGTTATCAATGAAATTTAATCTGTTTTTAAAAGAGGAAATGAAATCTTTTTCTTAGATGGACATTTTCAACATTCTTTATAAAAAGTAAAATAGAATTTTTTTATTTTAATGTATATATATTTGACATACTTACCTATCTACATAACTATTTTACACCATTTATCTTCTTATTTATGTTTTTAGTTGTTTTATATATAAAAATATTTACGGAATACTTAATTTGGTTTTTAACTTTCTGTTTTAATCTATTTCCTTAAAATAATAGTTTTTAATTAAAAAATATATATTATCTGATTTTCATCTCGAGTATATTGATTAATCTCATGGGAATTAAAATTATTTTTAATAAATCAATTAATTTTGATCATTGAAAAATATATTTCCCTTAAATAACAATATTTATCATATCATAGGTATGTTGACTGACTGACCACTATCATTTTTACTGATTTTTGGAAAAAATGCATGGGTATCCAAGGTATGATTATTTTCTAAACCATACAACATTCCTACATAAAGAGTTTTACATTTAATGTTTTTTGATTGACTGGGTAATTTTTTATCACATTTATTATTTACTCAATTCATAAATTTTTTAATAAGGAGAACCGTTTAGAATTTATGTTTACCATTCAATATTTGAGGAATTCATTGGACATGTTGTGAATGGTGGTGACCATAATTATATTACCCCTTGTTTAATTGACTATTCTTGCGATCCAAATTAGTAAGATAACATTAAATGTGAATCTAATGTATTACTACCCATCGATTAAAATTTCTTGTCACTAGGATTTGATGGTTCAGATATAATGATATCTAAAATAATGATATCATATATTAATAATTTCCTTAATTGAGAATTTAATTGTTATTATCTATGAGATTACTACATTGATATTATCCACATATACATTTCATACTCATGTTATTGATTAAATATCTCGTGTTTTCACTTAATTACATTTCCATATTGATTATTCCATATTGATTCATGATATTTTCTATTATTCGTAAATCTTACTAAGAATCTAATCTCTCTATTTATTTGTGTTATTTTTCACATGATATAAAGAAGGATATTATGAATAATATAAAATATAGAGGAATGTGTTTATACTATGTATTGTTTGTTGCCAAGGAAATATGGGAATCATGTATATATATGGTTCTTTAAAAGAGTTAAACTGATCATTACTTCATGATTATAATCATTCTATCTATCCAACAAAAATAATGCAGAAACAATCTCTCGATTACTAGTGTTGGAGTTTTAATAAAATAAAATAATCCTATAAAAACATAATACGTGAATATATAACAAGGGGTAGAAACAAATGTGACTCATTTCATACATGTAAATAAATAAATCTCCAAATTTTTTTTAACCCAAACAAAGGGATAAAATATTCAAGTTGATAAAACATTAACAACTTATAATCCTCTAGAATCTATCTTTCTACTACTACCATAACCATGCTTCAAATCTCGATTATCTGTGGGATCCCCTTTCTATGACCTAGATCCCTGATCATGATGTTTTCACATGAATCTGGGTGGTCATGTAGAGAGAGATTAATAAACCTAATTGGAAACCACCTGTGCTTCATTAAAAAGACTTCACAAGTATAACTGGTATATACCATCATAAATGTAAATGTACATGTAGGAAAACTTGGATATGTCAAGAATTTATGTACTAACCAAGATACTGTGAGCCTCAACCATAAATTATTCATATCCATTATGAAAGGATAAGTGAAATAGAATATTTGAAATAGATTCAACCACAAGGACATCACGTTAGTCTCATGTCATCCACAATGATAAAAACACTAACAAGACACAATGTTACTCAGTATTAGGACCCACAAGGAAATGTGTTAAATAAAGTCCCAATATCATATTTTATCAATGCTCTCTCAGTTCAGGACTCAATACCATTATATCACATCTCAGTCACTGGTCATTCCTCAAGGAAATATTAAAAAACCTAGACTTCCCAAACATAAATATTAAATCATATAATATTAATATTTTGTAATTATCATAAGGATCCATTCCAAAATCATTTATTTCCAGTTCCTTTTTAAACATATAAATGCAATCAAATCGTCCATAAGTGAGTTATGTCATCTACAACTATATTATCTATAACTAGAACCCTTCATAGATATATCATCTACAATAACATTCAACATAACCTATGGAAAGGGAAGACTACAAAGTGTGACCTCAGATGCTTGGTAAGGTAAAATAAGGGTGATATCAACATATCATAATCATAATGGTATTAAAACATGATAATAACATTTGAAAACCATACGCTGCATTTAATAGATCATAAAAATGAGTAATGGAATAAACATTGGCAGTTCAAAAGACATGAATCATAATATAATCAAAGAACATGATCCATAAGAACATATAATTTGCATAAGGAAGATATTTGTGGCATAATCATAATATTATAACATTATAGACATGTATAAATAGAAACAGGTTCACTCATTGAGTTAAGCACATGAAATTATAACCTATTATATACTTATGGATATGTAACAAGGTCCATGCATAAAATTATGGATATAAAATCTAGGTTTATGGATTACATTGTGATCATATAATTAGATTCATTAACAATATTTGAAAAAATAATGAAGTTCATAGATAAACATTTGGAATAGGTAATCAGGTACACGCATAACATTTTTACTCACAAGAAATCCTACATAAATCAATACATTGGAGATAGATAGAGTTCCAAACCATCACATATTCCTTACATATTTTTTCCATATGATCATAAATCATTCATTATATCATAAACCATGATAAAGAGACTAGTTTCATAAACAATTAATTAGATTATAAACTGTGCAAAAAATATATTAAAAAAATATTTTCATCAAAATCTTAAACATTCTAGAGAAAAATATAATGATATTATCATTGGATTATATACATATAAAATATTATATAACATCAAAGGATTCCATCTTATATGGAATTTTGTTTAAAAAAATGTAAAATTTCTTAATGAAAATAACTGTTCTTTTAAAATATCTTGTTAAGAAATATAATTTCATAAAAAAATTCAGAAATAGTATTCTTTTAAAATACGCTTTGAAATTTTGTAAATTATTATATTAAAAATTGATTTATCATTTGGGTGTGAAATTTTAATGATTCCATACTTGTTGTAACATATATTAAATTCACATTTTCTATGAAATCCAAATAAGACTTGTTTTTTAAAACAAAATGACGTTTCCTTTTATGTGTTCTTGAAAAAATAAAAACAAGTTTAAAATCAACATTAAATATTCATATAGGATCATTAATTATTTTTTTCAAGTCATTCATATGGAAGTAAAAATATTTTTTGACTAAAGAGATAAATATAAATTATTTCTATTTAAAACATTATTTTTAAATATTGAGTACATATGGAGATAAAAATAAAAGGGAAATGTGTATTCTCAAGAAATAAATATAGGATAATAAAATTCATGATTTACCTGAGATATTAATCTGAATATTTAATTTTTTAAAACATAATAATAATAATCATAATAGACAATGAGATTGTAAAATCAAAACATTTCCACATAGGTAACTTTTGAATCATAATCCCCATTAAAGAATATAAAAAAAGAAACAAAAAATATCATTAATATAAGGATTTAAATGAAATAAAATATAAAAGGTTTAGTACATACACCTCATATAAGTTTATAGGTTAATAACAAAATAGATGTCTTATAAAAGCAAAATTGAAACCAAAATATTGTACAAATTTGGTAACTTTTGAACCATAAACCCCAAGAAAGGGAGATCATAAAATTGATATGTAAATACAAATAATATTAATCAGAATCATAATAAAAAATATTCATGGTCATTATATACCCCACATAAAATAAATATGTGGTGAATATGGATTGTGTGTCATATAAGTAAAAAAGTGAGTTGAAAATCCCTCAACATAATTATTGACTTCTGTTGTATATGTTCAAACCTCCTGTAATAATTTTTTTTGTTTGTTATACACATTTTAAATAACCACACTGATATATATCATACCTTATATTATTTACATATAACCTTTTATTATGGGTTAATTGACAATTCCATGTTAAATTCATGTTTTGGGTAATAATTTCGTTGTTTTTCATGTATTTTTTTATTTAGAATTTTAATCCTCATAATTTGATCATGTTTACATAATCACCAATATTTTATACATGATATAAGTATAAAAAATATTCCATATATAATTATTTATATTAATAATCAAATTTAATATATAGAAAATGAAATACATTGTTCGAAGAGATTGTAGGCCATACATACACATGATCGTTTTTTTGAATTTTCTCAAAGGATGAAATGAAGGAAAGGTAAATAATATATTTCCATTACAGAATCAATTTTAAGTAATATTTATCAAAATAATTGGTTATATTCACATTAATTAAACTCCATGCAAATATTTAGTGGAAAAAAATCACATCCATTCTGAAGGTGGTAGTTAGTTGTACACATGAACGATGATATCATATGCCCCACAGAATAGAATGTAACAATATATATGTGAAATAACAATTAATTACGAATATTTATGTTAAAAATATCATATATATATATTATCCATCATCATACACAATTTTGAGAGGTGTTTATGGAAAATGTTTCACATCGGTTTGTGAGGCGGTATCCCGCCATATACACGATTGATGTTATCACTTCTCATTTGAGGGAAGCGAATATAGATATAGATATTTCCAATAGTATAATAAATTCGATTTATTTTTAATATTCATATATTTTTATATTATCATGGTTTAATAATATTCAAAATGGGTGGAATAATAAATAAAATAGAACACTCAGTTAGGGATGTTCCCTCTTCTTTTCACAACTTCTTTTTTATTTCACCAAAAACCATCCTAAGATAGATTTATGGAAAAAATAAGTCTTATAGAGTGAGACTAGGGATATGAGGTAGAATATTTTTTTTGTACTTTCCTATCTAATGGTTTTTTACATTTTAATCGGAGGAGGGAGGGGTGGCCTTTTATAAGGGAGGTGATTGGAAAAATTTTAATTTTTGAAAAGAAAATGGTGTGTTGATGTTTTTTTCATATTAAAGGCTCTAAAATGGACCATTACCAATAATAAAATAGATATGGATGAAATATTTCTAAAAATGGTTTTTGTAAAAGTCTCTAGGTCATATTACCCCATATCATTTTAGGTTCATCATAAGTAAACTAATCTTCACCTTAATGGCAGTAATTAATTTTTACAACTATTACTAACAATACTAAAAAACTACTTTAATCCAACGCTAGTGCTTTAACAGCACTCCTTAAATTTTTGGTTAAATTCCCCGTTTTCTAATTCATTTTTATATTTGTTAATGTGGTCCTTTATCAGTGATTTTTTATAAGTTCTGACAAAGGGGGGAGGGGTTATTAGTGATTTTTTAAAAGCGCTGATAAAAAACCCCCTTTATCAGTTATTTTTACAAGAATTAATAAAAGTATACATCATAACAAAATATATTTCCTTAAAAATAATATTTTAACAGATAAATATATTTATATTTATTCAAATATAATATGAATTATTTAAAATATGTTCTAGATAAGGTAAATTGGAACTTACACTTAATATATAAGATATTTACTGTTAATAAATTATATAATAATTAAATATATATTTTTAATTAATAAATTACATATTATTACCAGGTGGTAGTCATTTAATATCAATATGTAGATAAAAAAGTCAAAAAATTAATAAAATATTAAAAATAATTTGAAAATGTTACTCAAACCTCAAATGGAATGAACTTTTTATCCATGTGTCCATTTGGGCTCCACCAAATATCATAAAGAATACAGTGATGATACATATAATAGAAATGGTCTCAAACTATGTTCTACAATCTCTTTCATGATTTTTGAACACAAATAGTACCAGAAGGCCTCAAAAACTGTGTTTTTTTTTGCTTACCTCGGTTTTCAAAAATTCTAATTACTATAACTTTTGATCAGGGTGCCCATTAATTATGTACCACAAATAATATCGAAGACCATTTCATTATTTAAATTTAACTATTTTTTGATCTAAAATGGACTCAAGTATATTTTTTAAGGGTTTATGGTATTCAGAGTTTCTTTCTATTTTTTTTGTCATTTAAGGGTTTTTAGAGTCAATATCCATTTTAGATATATATATATATAACTATAAATAAATAAATAAATAAATAAATATATAAATATATGGATGAAAAATACAAGGAAATATATATTACTATATAGATATATTAGAAAATGAAAAAATGTTAATGTAGTGGAAAAGGAGCTAGTGTGCAATCTAGACGCCTTATGTTCGAAACTCACTAGAGGTAGGGGAATGCGATGAGGGTGGTATTATCTAAACCACTAATAAAGGGGAGGGTGGGTGATCATTGATAATAGTTTCATGAAAAAAAATTATTCCCTTTCTCAGTAGGGCCTTTATCAGAGCTTTTTAGCAATTTTAAAGGTGATCTTTATAATCATTTAAAAAATATATAATAAAGGCCCCCTTTATTATAAATTTTTTTTGCTATGGTTAATGGTGGCCCTTATTAGTGCATTTCATTTCCTTTATATAAGACAATATTTTATCATTTTGTTCATTATTAGTGATTCTAGAGCTCTGAAAAATCCCTTTCAGTAGAGTTGTTAATGCCTGATTTATGGTAGTGTATTCATGATGATTAATAATTAATTTCATCCTATTAGAAAACATAAAATATTTTTATTCCAAATGCTGAATCATTTTTTTAAAATTCAATTCACATAAGGTGAAATTTTGATTTAAATTAAACTTGCAATGATGATTAAATACATTTTTCGAATGAGAAAAATCATCATAATTTCACAATGTGGTTTTAAAAATATTCAATATAAAGTTTATTGAAATAAAAAAATTATATTATTAAATATATAATTTAACTAAGTTTACTTTTAGAACTATTTAAATTTTTTTAGTTTTACAAATCTTTAGAAAATGTGAATTCTTAATAAAACCAATATTTTTCACAATTTGTGGAAGAATTTATCATCTTATAAAATTATCAAATAATCAACATATAATTATTTTGAAATTATGATTTATAAATTGACTTTCATTTTTTCAAATTAATTTTATTAAAGTCTTATAAATTAATTTTAAAATGAAGTGAGTTAAATGATATAAAACATATTTTTAGAAAAATTTATTTTTTCAGACTAAAATTGGATTTAATATTATCTCGTGCCTAGAAAAAATATCAGGCGGATGTTAAATTTTTAATTGAATATATAATATATAAATATCATTAAAATAATTCATAATTGTTTCTAAATTTACTCAGATAAAATTAATTTGTTCACATAAACCTAGTTTTTTAAAAAAGGATTTCCTTTATTTTTAAATAGTTTTTATTTTTGTCTCTATTTAATTGTTCATAAATACGATAATTATATATACATGTGTAAAAAATATACTTTTATAATCTAGTTAATCATATTCACACACATCATTCCAATGGATGGGTGATAACTAACATATTAAATAATAATATTTCAACAGTATCTCATGTTTCATTAAAACTCGATGTTGCATAGAATGCAAGAAAAACTTGATGATGACTGTAATAAAAGATAAAATTAGTGTTTTATGAAAAAAATATCAAAAATATTAAATTTATTTTTAATAATTTATTTCACAATATCTTAGGGGGTTATATTCTACACACATTAAAATTGAATTTATCCCTCAAAATAAATCACCTTAGTACCAAAAACTAATGATAATTTTTCTTCATTATATCCTTATGTTCCCAAATAACATCTCATGTAGGTATTTTCACCATAAAACAGGGACCAAATGAGTGGAGTTGTTTCATAGAACATTCTCTATATGATCCAAAATCTCCAAAAGTTTTTCTATATAAGAAAAATCATGCTCCAGTGGTACTACCTCCGAGTTCAGTATAGTCGGTGGATTTGGTATGTAATTCATTAGGGGAGACACATGGAATGAATTGTGATCCAAAAATAGGATTGATGTAATTTAAATTCTATAAGCTATGTTCATGATACAATCAATAATTTTAAAGGGACCGATATAACCGTGGATTAGTTTTCCCTTATTTCTTCCACATAAAATTTTATACAAACTTCTTCTCAACAACATTAAATTTTTGAAAATGATGAGGATTATCATCATTATATTTGTGTAAAAACTGTGCTTCCCTTACATGTTTCTGAATGTAGTTAACCATATTGAAAATTTCATTAGTTATATTAGGTCCTAATAGACTTCATTATACAACTCCATTGTAGTATGTTGTAGTTGGACAGTTTTTTTCTATAATGGGATTTTTTAGGAGTCATTAAAATTATCAACCGGAAGATATTATTTTTTGAAAACTCATTTATAATAATGTTTTCATCCCAACCACCTCTAAAATCCCTTGAAAAATATTTTAGTATTTTCTATAGGGATTTAATTGTTCTCTCAGAAAGAACATATATCTATGAAAGACACATAGAGATGAAACACAAATCCATGTCAATAGCTTACTGAAGACTTCACAAAAACGTACTGGAAATCCTTGGATAATGATCAAATACAATTGAATGTGGTAATCCTTGCATTATTTCCACTTCCATAATTTATATTCTGGAATATTGATAGAGAGAGAACTATTATCTCATATAAATAATGTGTTATAACATCATAGAGTGATGGAAAATAACCCATAATCACCTTAACATCAAATATAAAAAACCCAAAGGGTTAATTGTAACATTAATCACATTTAAAAAAAAGTGTAATTGTATTCTTTATCAAATAATGTTGGTAGAAAATCATATACAAAACCAAATGGTTTTATTTCTATAAATCTGTCTTAAAATTTCAATAATATTGATAAACATCCATAACATAAACCACAAAATGGGTTTCAATGACTTCAAACTTATGATAAAACATAATCTCAAAAAACCATGATGGTATCCATAACTCTTAAGTTAATATTAGATGGATACATATACACTTCCAAAATATTATTCACAATTTATTCACTATATAAGATCTTATATTATAAAAAAACATTTTCATGGGATTCTTGGTTTCATCCTTGTTCTAATAGAATATGAAATGTAATTTATTTATTCCAAAATCTATGAAGATGGAGATAATTTCTTAAAATTTCATGAAATGATGAAAAATAATAATTTCATTAGGCTCACTCATACAAAATCAAACATGATATTATAAACAAAGGTGGGGAGGACAAGTATGAATTAAATAGAATCATTTTCAAAAAAAATTGTGATTTCATAATATTTTAATTTTTCATTTGTCCTTATATGTTTTTGTGACTTATTATCCCTATTATCTATTGAATTGGGGCATTGATTATCATATTCAAAAACTCATTGCACATGGAATAATAGAATGTGTGTGGTTCATTTGTTGACATCTATCTACATTAAATTCATTGATTTTCCTCTTCACATCACATACACATTGTTTTTATTGATCGATAGGCTTCCCACACTTGTAACGCCCTCTTGTTCCATTCATGTAGTCACATGAGTATATCATCCCACATTTTTGGAATTTGTGTGATTGGAATTTATTTCCACAATGTGATTTATTTGAGTTCTCATGAGACACCATATTTTTTTCATATCAAAATCATTAGAATGGGTCGAATATCTAATTTACAATTCCACTGTCGGTGTCATCGAATGAAATCATCATATATACTAAGGTCTCTTATAGCCAATTCCTTTTGAAGAAATGGTCTTAATACACCAAATAATCATTCAATTTTTTTGACTAATGACTAAACAGAATAATTTCATGAAATTCTAGTAATATTAGCTTTGTACATACTAATATATTCTCCATCCTTAAATTTCAGCTTCAGAAATTATCTCTATAACCATGTTTGTAGAATAATAGGGAAGAAATTACTAAAAACAATAATGTTAAACTCATCCTATTCCATGGATTGAATTATCTCATGTTGAATTATATTATTAATAATGTTCCACCATTGATCTGCTACACCTTCAAAATAATTGACATCCAAAATGAATTTTTCTTTCTATGAAAACTGTAAAATGGAAAATAAATTTTTAGTGATACTGATACATTTCTCAGAAACCAGTGGATTAGTAGATCACCTAAAATAGGTTGTATGTTTCCTCATAAATTACATAGTATAATAGTGTTCCCTTTTTTCTCATTTGGAAGATCAAGATGATTTATATCTTGATAAAGTTATGTTAGTACATAAATATTTTTTTCATCACATCTACCATAATTTTCGTTATCCCTATAGGATAATAATTAAATTATATATTTAATTTACCCATAAAAATGTATCTTTAGGTTGGGGCCATTGAAAAAAATGTAAAAAAATAGTTTGAGAAATGATAATAATTGAGAAAATCCACATAATCATGAAAAATCATTAATATGAATTCAAAATCAAGAAACATTATTTTTAAATCTATAACACCTTAGTCTTAACCATAGTCATTCATAGTAATTATTCAAATCCTTCATGAATGTTTATAAATATTTTGTAAATTTCAAAAACATATCAACAAGGAATTTCAAAATTGGTTTGCAGTAAGACCCAATTTTGAGCTGCATATGATTATCGAGTTAGCTGAATGGGCCTGTTTCATAGGATTTACCCATATGTACCTCTATTCCATAACTAGACCCATTTATTATATCTATATGGGGATGTTATTTTGTGGAAACCACTTGATCAATCATTCAACAATATAAAAGGATATTTTCCTATACATAGAATGTTTTTTACATGTAACCTTAAACATATCCTTAGGTAAATCCTTAGAATTAACCATAAGGATCTCACTAATGATTTCACATCTTAGTCACTAAAGGTTAACTAAACCAAGATATTAGATAAACTATAAAGATCCAAAATTCGTATAATGAAATATTACATCATAGTAAATGAATATTAATAACATGGAAAAAATATCCCTAATAGAATTGTTTAGGACTTCTCTCTTTAGAAAAGTAGACACATAAGTAACTGGTTCATAAGTGAGTTACATTATCTCCCAATAAGTTATTTATAATTACAAACCATCATTAAAATTTCATACATAATACCATTCATCATAAAATCAGGAAAAAAACCTAATAAAAAGATAGCTCAGATGATTAGTAAAGGTAAAAAAATGAGATATAAAAATATCATTAGAATAAGGGTATGATAACATGAGAATAACATTTTAAAACCATACCATTCAAATCATAGATCATGAAGATGAGTCCAGGAATAAATTTTTTTCCATAAGAAATAAATCATATTGGAATCAAATAACATGAACCATAAGTACATAAAATTTTGATATGAAATAGATTTTTTCTACACACATTACCATATATCATTGTGAATATGTATTAATACAAACACGATCACTCATTATGTTATGTACACGAAATCAAGGCGTCATATAAACTTATGGGCTTGAAAATAGGTCTACACATAACCTTATGGGCGTTAAATCCATTTCAATTCATAATATTGTGAACATATAATAATTTTCCCACACAACTTTGTGAACATGTAATCATATTCTTTCATTACATTGTGAACATGTAATCAACATCATCCATAACTTTATGAACATGCAAGTAGGTTAACCAAACAAATATTTACTCGCGAGTTACCAATATTTAACAAATTCATTTGAGGGAGATATATATCACATCTATCACATTATCGAAACATTTATGTACTAAAATATCATTAAAAATTTATTATATATTAACCCATGGAAAAGGGATTAGATTCATAAATATTTTGTTATCGTAAAATTCATGGAAATAAAAGGGTTTTAGAAACATCAAATTATCATAATCATAAACCATATTGAGAAAAAACATGGTATAATCGGATCATATATAGATTAATGATTGTGTAAAATAAAATTATTTAAACTTACATTAAAATTATTTTGAAAGAAACATTACTTGGAATATTTTTTGAGGAAAATGAATATTCATTGAAAATCTTCTTTTTTAAACCAAAAATTTATAAAATATTTTAGTTACCCTTTTCATTAAAAATACAAATACAAATTATAAATTATTTTATAAAAAATTAATTTGTCATGCCAATGGGAAATTACATTCATTTCATACAAGCAAAATTAATTATTAATTTCATATTTTTAGAAAAATCCAAATTAATCATGTTTTAAAAAAAGTGAGGATTACTTTTAAAATATTTTTTAAAAATAATAAACAGTGTAAATTTGGAGTTAAAATATCATACTGAAACAATAATAAATTTTTGAGATAATTTTTAGAATACATGTATATAGATAAAAAAAGTAGTACGTACTAAAGAGTTAAATAAGGACAATTTTTCTTTAAAACATTCTATTTAACTCTTGAGTGCATAAATAGATAAAAATGATTGGAAAAATTCTATTATCAATAAATAACTAAGGGAGAATAAAAGTGGTTAATTTCTCAATAAATAGGTTATAATATTTTAATGATCAAATTCTTAATCATAAATAAACAAGATCAATAGTGAGATTGTAAATTCAACGCATTACCACTATGGTAACATTCGAATCATAAGTCGCATTAAAGAATAAAATCAAATGAAAAATTAAATATAATTAATATATTTATTTCTAATTAATATATAATATGTCAATATGTATTTTTTACACCTCATAAAGGAAGACAGCTGCATAACATAACATATGTCTCAATGAAGGAAAATTGAGACTAAAATCTCTTATCAATTTGGTAACATTTCAATTGTTACCCCCATGAAAGATAGATACCCAAATGGATAAGAAAATAAAAATTATTTTGAAGATAATAATCATGAAATACATTCATGGAAATTATATACTCCTAATAAAATAAAAAGGTGGTAAATATGCATGTGTCTCAGAGTAGTAAAAAGTGTGATGAAAATCCATTACTATAAGTCTGAACTACCTTTATACACATTCAGAGCTAATGTATATTAAATATAAGTTTTTCCTAAATCTATTAATGAAACATAATTAAATATATCATACCATATATGATTTAATGATGACCATTTATTACCTTTTTATTAAAAATTATGTGTTAAGAGTCATGTTTTGGATAATAACTACATTGTTTTTCTTATATGTTTTTATTGTGTATTCTCAATCATAATATTTTGATATTGGTTAAATAATATAATTTTTTTAAAAATCATATAACTAAAATATATATTACTTATATATATTTTTATTGTAATCTATAAAATTCATATGTAGAAAATTAAATACATTTTCCATGGAGATAGTTGGTCATGCGTTCACAGGAACGTTGTTTCCGTTATATCAAATGAAGAAATTGAAAGAAAGAAAATAATATATTGAAATTAATAAATAATTTCTATGTTATATATATCTCATATATTAATTAAGTTTACCCTAATTACCTTCCATGTAAAGGATTAGTGAAAAATTTATCATGTTTCCTTGAGAAGAGGTAGTCCATCATACATATGAACAATGTTATCGTTTCCCCCATGGAAGAGAAATTATGAAGGTATATGGGATATAATAATTATAGAAGTTTTTTTATGTTGATAATATCTTATATATAATTATATAAATTATTTCCACCATTATACCCTACTTTAGATGTGTGGAAGGAAAACATACTAAATATGTTCGTGAGTCGGTAGTCTATCGTACACATGAGCGACATTGTCATTTCCCATTTGATGTAAAAGGATATGGATGAAGGTCATTTCATTAGTATAATAAAATATTATTATATTTAATTTAATTATTTTATCATATTATCAATGTTTAATAGTCTTAAAAATAATAGGAGGAAGAAGAAAAATAAAATGCTTGGTTTAGTATTTGACCTCTTCTTCAGAAAACATTTGGTTTGTAGAAAAATCCTTATTAGGTTGGATTGATTACCAAAGTATTGTTTATATGATTATAATTACTAATTAATTAAGACATATATGTAGTTATTTTCCAATAAAATGTATTTGGAAGTGTTAAGTGTATAGGATCATGGGTGGCCATTTAGAGTGAGGTAAGTGGTATACTTGTAATTTTTAAAAAGAAAAAGGGGTATAATTGTTTCTCATGAAATAATGATACCAAATGAAAAATTCTTGATAAAATTAGATATAAATTGTAACTAAATACATAATGTTCTTTTTTTAAAATTTTATAGGTCATCTTATGAATTATATGTTTAGTTTAACCCATGGAAACCCCATTTTCACCTTAACTACGGTAATTAATTTTTACCTATTTTACTATTCACAATGGAAAAAAAATATGGTCAACATGTTATAAAATATAAATTATTATGACTAATAATATGGAATCTATTTTGTCAAATTAAATTTATATAATTAAGAAATTTTAATTTATAATTAAACCTGCAAATGTCATGAAAAAGTTGTTTTCAAATGAAAATATCTTCAAATGATTAAAAAGTTTTTATAAACAAATGAAACATAAAAATAATTAAATAAACTAAATTGAATTAATAGATATATAACTGATATATTTTTACAATTAAAACCATCAAATTTTTTTGTGTTGTCAAAATAATTATAAAAAATGAAAAATCTTAATAAAAAGGTGTATTTTTAACTATTGATTAAGAAATTTTTCCTCTCAAAAAACTTCTAAAATATTCACTACTAAATATTTTTAAAAATATGATTTTAATAATTAATTTCATATATATAAATAAATTTTCTATGATTTTAAAATTTAAATTTTATAAATAATTCCAAAAAATGAGATGAAACTGTTATTTTGTGATGGTTTTTAAGATTTATTTTTGATTTATTCTTATATCATTCCTAGAAAAATAATAAAATGAATTCTAAACACTTTATTAAATATATAAAATATAAATTTAATGAAAATAATTCACCAATATTTATTCTTTTAACTTATTATGGTAAAACATGTTTGGGCGTATACAACTATTTCAGAAAAATATTTCCTTATTTTCAAATTGTTTTTTTTTCATTTACATTTTTTTATATAAATAATTAATTATACATAAATTTTTAACCAATATATTTTTATAATTTACATAATACTATTCATAAACTCCTTTCTAATAGATATGTGATAACTATAAAATTAAATATTATAATTTTAATAGTGTGACATGTTTCATTAAAATTCATTGTTGTGTGTAATGTAATTTAAACTTGGTGTTACACGTTGTGAATGCTAAGATGTGTGTTTCATGTAATTAATTCAAATTATGGGGTTGTGAGTTACAAAAAATTTCAATAAGATAAAATTTATTTTTTAAAAATATTTTTCACAAAATCTAAAGGTGTTACACCATTTTTCCCTATCAATGCCTTGTTTAAATATACAACATAGTCTTACCATTTTTACCAATACACCATGTTAGGCTTCAAAGTCATCCAACCCTACCCAATATTCAGGTTCATCATCATTGTCATTGTATGTCAGGAGCACCCCCCTCTAATGCATAATCATATCAAAATGGTACACATGTGGAAAATACCAGTAGAAATACCTCCAAAGGAATGATCTTAAAACACATAAGGGAATGAAAGATGAAGTCATATCATAACTTGTCATCATAAGAGTTCTAAGCAACATACTAGAACATGTGATGAACCTTATACATGGTATACAAATATGTATAGTAATGATTATGGAATCAAGAATCGTATATGTGTCGCATGTGCTACACACACATATTTATGCAATCACAATATAGAATAATCAATGATGAAATACGAATGAATGTATTATATCATGAAAAAATTTATTCATGCTTCTAAGATGGTAATGGACCTCCTACCTCAATATATTTTACAACATACACTAAAACCCATTGAGATACGATAACCTGTATCGGGCATGTATTCCAAATACTCATGAAACTAATCCAAACCCAATCATAGAAAGGTTCTAGGTCAAAATTGAGGGAGATAAAAGTCAATAGAGTATGGTCTAAATTAATATACCCTTTGGTTTATTCCAATTATGTTATATTTGAGAATTAATAAATGAGTTGTCACTGACACTATAGAACTTCTACCGATGTAGAAAAAATATAATAATTAAACATTAAATGGAATGAGAAAAAATATATAAGATAATGATATTTGGATTTATGATTGAACTCAATTGAAAAATGTTAGATCTAGAATATACTATAAGAGAAAATATTCATATATCACATACCATAATTCTTAATCATCGACACACTTAGATCAACCTAAATGAATATTAGAAGGACTAGAAATTGTTGAGGTAAGGTTGTGGATATTATGGGTTTGATAGGGAAACATTTTGGTAGAATAAAATTTCATATGGATTATTAGTGGAAATTTATTATGATTTTTTTATCATTAATAAATTCACACATTTTTTGGAGGCATGTTTTTCATAACTCAATGGCAATCGTGCTATGATTTATGCCTCTCGTGGGAACCTAGATGTTTTAGGCATATTCTTTTTCAAATCATGTTCCAATTATGATTCTTTCCACTATAATGTATTTAAATTTTTATAAGGTATCCATGAACCATGCACCATCCTAAGATCATATACCTCAATCCACATGATTTCCATGATAATCAACATGGTTAGGGAAGACCATGATTTCCCCATGAACTCATAAAATGTACTCTAAAATTATCGAAAACCAACCAAAACCCCAATACTCAGCCTAATGAAGTCATCGTTAAAAAAATTAAATAAAAAAACATCCATTGCACATCAAAAATAATAAATCATTACAATATGAACCTCTAAAAACTTCTAATCCCCAAGAAAAATATCTCATCATCTTTATCAAACCACTTGGGACACTAATGATGAATATCAAACTCTTTATCCCATGATTCATATTGGATCTATCCATGTCAATATAGGATCTAAATAAGTGTCACTATCTTTCCCCATAATAACTTCTCACGCTGGCCTATAATCATCACCTATCATTCCATATATGATGTGTCGAGGTCTAGATTTCCATCCTCAAAGTCAATCACTTGTTCCAGATAGAATATCTATATATAGAAATGAGATATATAAAACACATCATGAATACCTCGGTAACAAAAAATAAGGACCATATGGTAATCCACATCCTTGATACACATATAAATTAGGAATGGCATAATGAATCTCTATGCTATATTTCATTACTTATCCAATGGTTGATTCCTAAATTAAGGAAACAGATGAAAGAAAACACTATAACAAATAGAAAAATCCAAGGGTCTTCACTCCAGTCAGCATATGACTACTACCTACTCTAAGAAGTGGTCAATTACTTCTTGATCTATTTTACTCTATCTATGTTCTCTTGTAGCATTTAATCCCCCAAAACAACATCTTCACCTACCTCATGACAACATATAGGTGAACATAATGAATGGACATAAAGAGCCTCTAAATGTTCTATTTGAATATAACAATGTATGATGTTGATATATGTGAATTTAACAAATGTTTTATAATCATCCCAAGATCCACCCAAATCCCTGACACGTTCCCACAATATATCATCCAATATTTTGATCATCCTCTTTAATTAACCATAGTTCTATGGTTGATATGTTGTACTCAGTTTCAACTGAGTACCCAAAGGCTTCTACAATACATACCAAAATTGTGACATGAAACATGATTCATTTTCATATTTAATTATCTAAGGAACATTATATAGGGGAAAAATATTCCATATATATCTATCTTTGCCATCACATCTATGTAATGAGTATCATGTATTGATAAGAAATAAAAAACATTATTTAGCTAATAAAATATCTCTTAAATCAAATGTTGACTCATCATGGTCCACAGTAACCTGAAAAAAAAATATTTTTCACGCCGTCCCACTATTATATCAATATCGATAGTGGATAAATAGAACTAATGGGATTTCAATGCTCAACCTTTATCCTCTATAAGGTAAGGTCACATGAAACAAAAGCATAGATGTCCCTCTTAATATTAGTCAAATCGAACTGACATCAAATGTCATGATATATCTTCATCAACCCAATATGCACATCACATTTTGAATAATGAGGGTATCTCATTAGCTCCTCTCTTATAGAGGATGGTACTGTAATCGAACCATTTTTCTGGTCATGTAATCATCGTCTATTGACCATCATGGAACATAGTCAATGTATTATATTCATTATCATATTATTTAACACTCAGGATTGGACTATTGTCTTGTATTCACAAGGTCCACTAATGATGATGTGGTAACCAAGGGTGAAACTGTCATGACTCGACGATCCTCTAATGCATCCATAAGAAATTCCACCATCAAACTCATATGACTCAATTTCATTGGTGATTGTTTCTCACCATACATTTTTTATGATGTTTTCTTGATATGATATTCTAAAACTGCATTATCTTTTCATGGATAATAAGCCATATAAATGTAAAAAGTATACAGGCACTCTACCGACTATCCCTAACCCAAATTCAGACACCCCAAAGAGAATAAATTTCAACGGGTCTTATAAAAATGTAAATATAACGAATCTCACTAATGATATAAAATCTCCATCATTTTAGGGAATGAATCAAAACTACCAACTCTAATTCATGAATTGGTATTTATGATTATAGAGTTTCAGTTGATGTGACCTATAAGAAAATAACCAACACATATCCATCATCACAACTCCAAAAACAACACTAGAGGAATCATGTTACACTACGTATCTAATCCCATGATCTGAAAGAATAAAAACTAAAGCTATAATTAACCTACTCATCATCTCAATAAGGAAATCCTATTATAATCATCTCATTAAAACATCACCCCCTTCATAGTAATCCCTATCATCCATGACGTTAAGTAGGATAAATCTTTGAATGAACTATCTATAATATGTTTCTAAGTAAAAGAAACTCATGATCTCTAAAACAATCATTAGGTGAGTCCAAGAAAAATCCACTATCAACTTCTCTATGTGAAAATAAATTCCTAATTTAGAGATCACATATCCCATGAAAGTTTCCACACTGATATAGATGTTACTATAAGGCACCAGCCTTAAACATTACTTAATATTGAGTTATTTCCAGAATACACATTGAGGATCTTTTCAGGTTTAGATTTTTAGAGAATTATATCATAAATAATGCATTTCATTCCACATTTAAACAAGGTGGTTACATTAAAGATAGTACTCATTTTTCCCATCATTGGAAACATATTTAAAATAAAACATAGATTCTTTCTTGACACTTCCTTGACACTATCATCACATCATGTACCTTTCCCTTGACCTGTGAAAAACATTTCAAAAACATGGGATGAGCATAAAAACCTCAGAAAGGGATATAAAAGAATGAAATGAAAACATTATTCCATGTATGAAATCATACATTACTCATAAAACATAAGCATTTTAACATACCTCATCAAATATTGAATAAATCATTGAAATCATAATACATAAAGATACCTTGAGGCATTCATAACATTCTTACGCAGGGAGTAACCCTCATGGTTACATTTGGAAAACCCATCACAGTATATTCTCTAAATCTCTTCGGAGAAAGATTAAAGTTTAACCCCTTTGCGTTACCCAATTAATTGGAGAGCTATATCAGGATCACCCGCCCTTAGTTTATCACGAAACCACCCGTCTTCATAACAATTCCCAAGAACCATAACATAATAGAACCACATCAAACATGCATAAAGAAAACATAACATTTCTACTTTTCAATCACGAGATATAAATACAACACATTGATATAAAAACATTATGAAAACTATTATCAATACCAAAATAAAAGAAAAGTAAAACATGGAATTTATTTTTTATTCAAAAAAAGTTATGGATTGTAGAGGAAGCCGAAACTAAAATAATGGTCACGGCGGCGGAGAAGTCAATGTCACCACATACGTACGACAAAAAAACATTCCCTTTTGTTGTTTAGTAAATGCTTCGTATAAAAAGATTCCTTTTGAATAAAAGTAAAAGTCAAAGGGGTTTATACACTGTATAAAAGAAAGTTGTGTATAAAACAAAATATGCCTCAATGAAAGGATATTGAGACGATGTCCCTTACCTCGTATCGTACTTGAATCGATCGTTCTTTAATATCCTGAATAATAAACATGAGTTAATTTATACTTTCTTAATAACATTTTTCAAGTTCATTATTCCTTTTAAATAACTTATTAACATGTCATGAACACTATGTAATTATTTAAGTTAATAACGGTCATTTTAACGATCATTGGTACTTGAGTCAAAAATAAACTCATTATAATTACAAGTTGTTCATGTATCCATTATATACAGAGTTATATTCATGATTTATATATCATATATATCAAATATATCCAGTATATACATGCATTTATAATATTACATAACATTTAGAGGTAAGAAATGATATGCACCGTTCATGGAGACGGTAAGCCGTATGTACTCATGAACGCTACTTTCATTTCTATTTCATATTTTATAGAATGGAATCATAATGATATAAAGGTATATTATAATTCCAGTATAATATCATATATAATATAATTAAATCCATCCTTTATACATCCCACATATTGAATTAATGAATTCAATCACTTTGAGGGGGCGGTATTCCGTACTTCCTAAAATGAAGATATCACGTTTACCCATACTGGAAACCATAAAGGTATGTCAAAAATGAAAAATACAGAAGATTAAGGAAAACATAAACATTTTATATATCATATATAAATATATTGGCTTCTTAATGGACACCATTGAAGGTGTTAGAATAATATTGAACAATCATTGTTTCGTGAGGCAGAAATTTGCCATCTACGGAAATAGTATGCTCTTTAACCATTGGATGAAGGTGTGTGTAAGTGTAGCTCGAATACTTCTTATAACAACATCCTATTATATTTAAGATAATGGTTTTGTTACAAAATAAATGAATAAAAAAGGTTAGGGGGTTGGAGAAGCAAAATAAAACAAAAGAACTTTAGAGAAGACTTTACCTTTAAATCGGGTAACTCTTCTTGGTTTGATCCAAAATGGTTTCTTGAATAGATTTATGCCTACGGTAAGGCATCTAGTATGAAGATAGGGATTTGTATAGATAAAATGTGCAGGGATTAGCCGAGACAAAGGCTTGATAATTGTGGGTAATGTGGTAGAATTGGGGGCCTCTTATAAGAGGAGAGGTGGGGCACTCTTGGAAAGTTAAGAAATGTTACATTATTTTAAAAAGAGTTTCGGATTTAAAAGCTCCCACATTGATATATTTCTAGGATAAGGTGATAAGGGTTATAAATATACACATAAAATAGGTCTTTGACAAATTTAGGTCTTAGATTTTACATTATCTTTTCATTTTATTTAAATCGTTAATTAATGAGGTAATCGTTGTATCATCATGATGTCATAAATAATATAAATTATTTAATGTCTAAACATTATAAAAAAAATACTATGATGTTGGAAATATTTTTAGATTTCTAATGAATATTTATAGTCCAAGAGATCATTTATTTATACAAAAAAATTACTCAGGTGATACATTCTTTAGTGATATTCTCCTTTCTTTAACAATAAAAAGATAAAGTGTCACATTCACCCAAAAGTGATTCCATGGGGTCCCTAAGTTTTGCACAAGGCATACCATGGTCGGCCATAACACAACCAGTAGAATGATGACACATTTTGTGGTCATTTGTTATTATTATGATATTGTTTTATTATCCTTAACTACCCAATTACTAATTAATCAAGATAATTAAAGATAATTACCGTCGTTACTATTCATAATGTCCAAAAACAAAAGAGTTTTGATTAAATAATTTGAACATTATGATTCAAAATATGTAATCCATTTTACCAAATTACAATCACAGAAATTGCAATAGTTAATTTAAAAATAATTCCCATTGTCAAAACAAATAGCTGGTTTTTTAGAAATAATATCAATGAAAAGTTTGGCACTTGTTTATGCCCAATTCCAAAGTGAAATTAATACAAATGACCACCATTGGATTACATGGTAAAAATATATTCTATTTAAACTCTAAAACCATTTAAAAAGATAATATAACCATATAATTAAATTAGATGAACATGCAGTTTTGATGTAAAATGCAGTATTTTTCACTATTCATTAAAAATGAACATTGTCAGAAAATTACCAAAAAATTATCCAATGTAAATTTAAATGTCCAAATCATAAAGAGTAAGTTTATTGTGAAAAATAGAGCATATAAAATTGTCAAAAGTTTGATTTAAAAATGGTTTTCCATCAAAAGGCAGTAAAATAATCTTTTAAAAATATTAGTGTATTCCATGATTAAGATTGGATTTATTCTCATTTTAAACCACTAAAACACTATATAATTAATGAATAGGCATAGATAAGAATATCTATTATTCATTACTTACTTGGGATGTTATAGTTACACATTGAAATCATTCCATAATTTTGATTCACTATGATTGTACAGAACATAGTATCAAGCTTTCTATCATGTAACTCAAATGTTAGTTAAAATATTAGGATATCGTTAACAAATAAAATTATGAAACAGTCGATATATGGGTGGAAGATCATTTTCATTTGAACCATTAAAACTTCAGGGGAATTCATTGATCTTAAAGACTTGATGAGGTAATTATGCATGTGATATTGACTCCTCATTTTCATCAAATTAATATCCTCATATTTGACCCAAAATTTATGGTATATTGAGTAACGATAAATCTTAGAGGACTACTAGAATCTCCATAATTGATCAAAAATATCATTTATATTTGGGTAAAAAAATTTATTCACCATCACCTCATTCAACTTCCTATAATCCTCCAAGATCTATAGAATAGAATCACCCTTCTTGGAAAATAACATGGGATCACCCAATAAAGATGTTTTCAGTCAATTAAATCCAGTTATCTCTAGGTACTCAAGAGAAATCATAATCTATATTACCTTTATCGATTAAATATATTAAGGTGGAACCAAAATGGTTACAATCTCTAAATTATTTCTATATCAAACTCTTCTTCTTAATTAGGAGGAAAACCTAGAGAAGCCAACTCAAAATACAGCTTGATAAAGATCTTCAATAGGAGGGAAAGATGATTATCCAACATCTAATTATAATGTGAGAGATAATCCTTCTACCTAGACTATGATAAATATAATATGACTCAAATCGTGTATCACTCTATTAATTTGACATCCCACCCACTAGTAATCAAAATCAACTCTCCCTTATGTGAAATAATGGATACTCACCTTTGATAGCAGTCAATTTGAGCATGAATGTCAGTAATATTGTCCATTAAAAGGATAAAATCAATGCTATCCATCCCAAGGATCATGAAATTTCTTAAATTTCCATAGTTGGAAATTACTATCGGAATTTTTGCACATCCCAATAGATGGTCAACATTATTCCCCAAGGGAGTGTTGAGATTAAGAAACTCACAAGACAATGTAATCAATATGTAGACACCATGAAAAACATGATAGTATCTTAAATAATGTGAGGCTCAAGTATCTAAAAGCGTATTATAAATAGAATAGTTTATCAAGAGTGTATATCAAATGGTCAATGGTGGCTCTCTATATTCTACCAGAACCTGATCAATCGCGCACACTCATCCTTCCTTAGTTTCATGGCCCTGACTCTGAGGTACATAAATTTCTTGGGACAGTGTTGTTGGAAGATTTTAAACCAACATCTAGGGCCCTAATTTCTATCCCTATGTCATAGAACACATCTTTCCAACACCATAGAATGAGATTAAGCTATATGTAATGATGGGGATTCCACAATATCTCATGAATTCCTCCTAGTATTCAAGAGTTTTTGGAATAATGAAGAGGGTCTAGGGGTGTAGTGGGGAGAAAATAACCTAGATAATCATTTCTATACACCATAAACATAAATATAAAATAAAATCCTAGAATATCTCAATAGAAGATATAGTTAACATAATTTTTTGACAAATTTTATCTATGTCAAAAATATAAACATACAAAGAACCAAATATAGAAATAAACACAGAAGCATAAAATTTCAAGTAGACAAATAAATAAACATTGAATAATCCTCTAGAGTGCATCACGAATCCACTTCCAGCTCTATGATGCACACATGAGATGTTTTTTTATGGTCCCCTTTACATTACATAGATCCCAAATAATTATTTTCATATGCACATCAAGATTACCATCATGGTGTGTGTAATAAACCTTGTAGGACACCACAAATTATTCCTTGACATGAGTGGACCAATGTATTAGGTGTATTCTATGATAAATCTAAATTCACAAGCATGAAATAAAAAACATATCTTGAGTGTTCATGTGATAACCAAGATACAGTAACCCCGACCATATCTCCTTATGATCCATTTTGAAAGGACAATCATTTAAGAAATCATAAAATGGATTCAAAAACCAGTCCCCCATAGGTATTTCATATAATCCATGAGGTTAAAGACTATCATCTTACATAAGTCTAACAAGTCGTTGAATCGAAAAGAATATTATTTACATCAGGACACAAAAACATCATATCATGCCTCTATCCAAGGTCAATCCTCAATAAAATCATATCCCCTATCAGTCATATTTCAATTCTAAAGGTATCCACACTATATTTAAGCCATAGGTTATGCCAGAAGGTTATCGTACCCATATAGTCATTGCCTAAGGTTTTTTCTTAATATCTTACATACCATACCCTCCATTTATGTCATTCCTCATCATCATTCCGTTTCATTCCTAATATCCCCTTAATGGATAATCATTTCATAGTGGTACACATATTCTAAATATTAGTTTGAATTCTTCCAAAGGCATCATAATCACACATGGTAGGGTGGTGCAGATATAGGAAGAACATTACATATCAACAAGAGAGTTAGTAACAACAATCAAGAACATAAGATATATATCAAAAATGGTCTAACAAGATACATTTTATACTAATGGGATCAAGCTTAATATATGGGTCTCATGGGATAAATACCCACACACATACACATGTGATCACAATCTATCATGGTCAATCAGTCTATGCTAATGCAAATATCATATCATGGAAACATGAGAATGCAAGTTCCCAAGATAGTAATGTACTTCCAACCTCAATCATGTTTATGAAAAACATTGAAACCCATCAACATATGATACCTCAATAGGGTAGTTTATATAAAAACATAAATCTCTTGTTATACCAATTAATCTATAATAGACATTGATCAAAGGAGTTTATTTCGACACTCTAGATATTCCAAAATTTTAGAATTGATCTACGAATTGACAATTATATGGAACTAGAATCTATATATCTATCCATAGAATGTCATATATATGAATATTTTTAATTGAAAATGGTAGATATTTATAAAACCCAAAGAACAATGGTTCATGAATCACATTCCTTAAATCCACATAATTAATGCACATAGATCCACTAGAATCAAACTTAGAATGATAGGAAATTGATATTAGATGATTTTGAGACTCTATGACTGATAGGGATATATATAGGAATAATAATAGGTTAAAATAATTTTTAATGGCCATTAAAGTAAAAAATCAGATCATAAATCCTTTTTATCATGGTTTTGTCACATGGTTTTCCAAACCATGGGAAAATCGTGGGAGGCTTTTAGACTCTAATGTGAACACATATAGATTTATCACATGGGATTCCAAATAAATTTACAGCCATTATATGTGGCACCCCATCCCAGATGCCACATTAAAATGTAATCTGGTCTAGTTGGCCATTGTATCTTTAGCAAACCTCCCTATAAGCCAAAGACTACTGACTAGAAATGTGGGTGTATGGAGGTTATAGTGTCGAGACAATAACATCATATGGTGGTAATAATAATGGTTTTTGTATATAAAACAATGGAGGAAAGACTATACTCAGCGGAAACAGATGATAAAACTAGAAAAAAACATAATGTAGAATCCATCGAATAATAAACAAGACCAGGGGAAACAATACCATATGAAGAATACATGACATAATAGGTCATAAAAATAAATATAAAAATAGGGTCACCCATGGAAGACCATCGGTACATGCATATATAATCATAATGAATAAAAAGAACTCAAAAGTAAATTCTAGCTGATATAATAACCATCGTGGTCCCTTGACATCCATCATATGAAAACATCCAAATCAATCACTAAGGTCCAGTTCCTAAAATATGTACCTTACCTGATCTCTGAGACATAAGTTTAAAATCTTACTGAAGGGCCTATTTAGGGTGGGATAATTAATTTTAGTAATCCATGACCAATGTTTTCCTATGTCATATCCATGACATGTAGGTGTTTACCAAATATGAATAAAAAGGGAAACACATACACATTCAATAAATATCCTTCTTCTCTTATGATCGATATCTATAACGAAACTATCACCATCTTATACCATCATCGATAAGTATAAAAATGTTCACTGGTTATATATATGGCATACAACATGTGTATGAAAATATATAACTATATTATAAATGATCCATGTAATATATCACAAGGAATCCCATGATGAGTCTTATACAAAATGAACCATCATGTTCCGCCTATATTCATGTCACTAGATAATCATTCCCTCAATCAAGAAATCCAAATTCTAAAGGGAATACACAAACAAGTCCTTTTTCACTCAGACCTTAGCTCAGAAGTCCCTATTGGATCAATTAATGATGTTACGTGGTATAAAAATACTTTCCTACCAAATAGTAATCATTATTAGCTTAAAAACTAATTTCCTAAGGCACATTGTCATCTTACGTCCTAGTATCATGGCCACATGTCATTAAACGTAATGGTGAGCATCACCCCTAATCAGCATTCTCGTCACTATTAATCGATGGTCCATCACCATTCATGTGGCGTTCTATTATGAGCACCCCCAGACGTAGTATATGGTCCACACAATCACCTAAGACACATAGTGTATGGGGTCTTCCACCAATATGATTGGTCAGAACCACCTCAATTTGATACATATCTATGTGCACATGACTCATATGACACATTGGACAACCAATGATGAGAAGAAATCACCTAAACCGTACTAAAGACATATAATCTGTCACCTTGTTACCATGTGACCGTGTTGAAAAATCATGATGGTCTACATCATATCATGTAATATGATTCATTCCACAATTATTTTGACCTCATCGCCACAATCTAATGACTTTGTCTAGTGTGAAGACCCAATATATTATAAATAAAATTTCCTGTGGGTTTTAATTAAATGTATTATTGTATAATATGTTTATAGAAAACACATTAACTTGTTTTGTTTTATTATATTATATCTGATGTAAAAACTATTATGAACCATTACCATTGATAATATATGTGTTGAATAGTGATCACACGATTAGTATAAATACAGGGTTTTACAAATACAGTTGACATAGACAAAGGATGTGTTGGCCTCAACCTATAGGATCATTGCCTATAAAGCCCATTTACCTGATATTCTATGGGAGATAGTTTTACGTGAATTTTCCCATATCCAATCCAAATATGATATACAACAACTTAATTATGTGATAAATCCATTACAAGAGGATTTCATTCTCATTGAGATCATAGCCAAAACCATGTAATTGGAACCACCCAATAAACATATCACAATCACGCACCTTAATCGTAGGGAGTTTATTGGTGTATTAAAGGGATACGTATCAAGACCCTATAAATATGATTAAATGAATTATTTTTTATATATTAATTACTATATTTTCATTTTACTATTGTTACATTATAAATGTTTTTTATTTATATATATTAAAACACAAATAGTATTTTTGGGTAATATTAAAATTCAATTAAGGAATTTATTTTTAAACAATTAATAGATATTAAAAATGAATAATATTTTAATAAAATATGATTATGAAGTCATTTTTATTAAATATAATTTATCATATAATTTTTATTATTTCAAATGAATTTTTTATAAGGATTCAAAAAATGTTATTGTCAAAACACCCATCATTTCTCAATAAATGTCAATTATTTTATTAAAAGTTCAAATGAACAATTTTAGACAATTATTTTCAGAAAACGAATGTTATTTTTGGAATAATAATGTTGAATTTATAAAATGGTGAGTTTTTCATAATTTTCTGAGAAAACTGAATATTCAAGAAGAAATTAAATAGCATATGAATATACTTTGTGTAATATGACATCATAATTACCCAAAAAATATTAATAAATAATTTTAATGGGATCCATTTCCAAATAATTATTTTCCATTTCTCATAATTTGGTTTTATGTTCATTTGGATAATTCTATAAAACTACTATAAATCCACCAAAACCATTAATATATTTTAAGGTTTAGAAAACATTTGATTAAGAGTATGAAAAAAATTCACATCATAATGGGTATTATATTATTATGTTCAGCCAATGTAATTATAATATAATAAATTACTCTCCAATTTTTATGAATCTATGGAAAAACATTTAAATGTTATTAGGTTTTTGATGTTTTATTAAATAGATTCCAAAACATACGTTTGTAGTTTTTTTAATGAAATCCCCACTCATTTCCTATTTAAACCCACCCTATATCCTATTTAACTTCACTAAAACTATTTTTATCATTTTATTACTCTTCCATCACCTCTCTAAATTCCTTCCAAGCTTCCCCAAATCTCTCAACAAGCTCCTCACATGAATTTGGAGTCACACACTAAAGTAAGTGATCCTCACCTTCTCTTCATTATTCATGTTTTTTTTATTATCTTATGCCTTCTATTTCCAATTAATAATGTCGGGAAAAGGTATTTACATTGACCTATTACTTCAAATTTTATGTCTAAATTATCATAGAACAATTTTCTCCCATATACCCATTTTATTAATTTTTTAGTGATGCCATTATGTTTCATAAATTTCACCACATTTTTTCATGTGAAAAAAAATAGTGTCGTCAATACCATACTTGTTTTCTAGAAATGGTGATCACAATTATACACTTATCCTTCCTTTTCATGGTAAACACATTTATTTATTCCACACTCCGTGATCTTGGAATAAAATATGATGATGAAAGAATCCGTGTTATATGATCTATGTGGAATAATTAATCATGAGAATGAAATTGAAATGACAAGTGCACCCGGAATTATATGGAAATCCAGTGCATTTGGTAATATTTAGTCTCATGATAAGTCATATTGGGATAGATAGGGAACATAATTACATTATGGTAATTTTTTATCCTGATCTCTTAGAATTTATCCTTGACCTATGTTTATGATGCACCGTTTATGTTGTTTCCACATTTCCTATGATATAATTATCATGATATATATTTCCTTATTATTCATATTTTTGATTGTCAAACCATTTATTCCCCTTTCATATACCTATTTTATAACTTCTATCCTCTTATTACATGTTTATTATCCTACTGAGCTTTATAGATCACCCAATTATTAATTATGTCCCTAGGTTATCCTGATTAGTTTTAAAAGTCATGGAATTTTAGAATCATGTCCAAGATGATTTCAATAATGTTTTTATCCTATGTTTGAAAATTTTTTCATATGTACCTGATTCCAAAATAAACTGTAATTATTAAATTTTTACATTTTATTAGGTGTAATTTTTGTAATAATTCATGAATTATTATGTAATAATGAACATGGTTGTTATAGTTGGTATCAATGAAAATGTTTAGTTGTTAATGTGATTAGGATTACAAAACTCTAGTGAAATCCATAGGGATAAAATTAATTATGTGAAAACATCAATAAATTTTTGTAATTATAGAGTAAGTCATTTATCAAGAAAATTTATCACTTTCTGGATACTATAAGTCGATTTGGTTCTAGCACAAATGTACCTCGGGGTCGTAACTCTAACACGGTGTGTTGTGTTTAACATAAGGTAACCAAGTACATGACAATCGGACTTTCTACCCACAAAGTTTGACACTCCTAGGGGATATGATTTTGTAAATTCATAATCTTTTTACGAACCATTATTAAGTGAACAAAAAAATGTACATAAAAATATGTGTTAGGAAATATTTAATGGATAACATCGATTGATTCCTAAATTTTTTTATGTTATGGAAATAACATTATTTTAAATGTCATCCCTTTAATTTAATTAAATTATCATTTTTTTGTCTAATAGTTTTAAACAATCATCCTTGCATTTCTTTTAATTCTAGACAATGGCCAGATATATGAGGAATCAAGTAAAAAACAATGTGATGGTCAATGTGACAACTGGACCAATGAGATTCCCAGCCTAGGGGGAGTAGGAATCAAAAACTCTATAATGATACTCTCCCAACAGACTCGGCTTATGAATAGAAACCTTGATCAGGAGAAGTTTGCAAATAAACATATGAATGAACGAGCTGAAATTGATAGCGTTGTGTGACAATGGATTATAATTTTAAATGGATCATCTATTCCCTTAATCGGGGAAAAATTGATAAAACACATTGACAATATTTTCTCCATCATTCAATTTTCTGAACAAGAGATGTTTTTACTAGTTGTTTATCATATTAAGGTAGATTTTTATCATTGGTAGAAATTGATCATGAATAAAAATCCAAAGGAAGATATTGAAGTGATGGGATTAAAGTAATTCCAAAAAGAAAATTTGATAAATATTTTCCTCTCACTCTTCATTTTAAAATGCAATTGTATTTCCTTACCCTGAAGAAAAAATTTGAAAAAATTATCAAGAAGTATGATAAAAATATCACAACACTTTCATGATACGCCTCCAACTTCATTTTTACCCCTGAATATAAGGTTGGACGCTTTATTGGTGGCCTAACAGATAGTCTATGAAAATACATAGTGATATAATGATTTTATATATATGATTATATTTTCTGATGTTCCCACAAAGATGAAATAGATATTAGAAAATCTTAAGGGTACCACGAGGATTAAAAAATAAAATTGGAGTATAATTATGGATGTCTAATTGAGAAATCTAATAGTGATATGATATTTCATCATCCCACTGTTCTATGGTGTGGAAATAAGAACCCTGGAAATTTTCTTTGGGGGACAAAGAAATGTTTTAGGTGCATAAATTAAGGGAACCAAGCTAGTGATTTCCAATACAGAAACCCAAAAATGCGATGGAGGAATGGATGCTCCATTAAACCCTTAGCGCATTATTAATTTCTTCATCTATAAGGAACCAGGTAACCTTACAAAAAAATCACTAATCTAATGATTTTTGGGAGATAAAAAAAACCTCCAATGTTGAAAGGACAATATTTTCCCATCAAAGAAACTGAGGAGGATCATGAAAACAAAGTGGTGAAAGGTACTCTTGTTATTCATTAAATGATTGGGAAGATAGTTTTTATTCTAGTTCTATGCATTCATTTATATCACAAATATTTAATAGAACTATTCAAACACCACTACAAAGCATGGAACTAGAGTTTTTATGGAAAATGGAAAATGGTGAAATTATTTCATCCCATGTATATAACTCATCCCCTATGAAAATTTATGGGATCAAATTCCCTGTGAACCATTTCAAACTCCATTAATGGAAATTTTAAGTAATTCTATGAATGTATTATAATTTCAAATATATATCCAACATAAATTACATCACGAGGGAAAAAAATCTTTATACTGTGAATCGACCCTCGATTCATTACATTTTCTAGGAGGAGGAGGAATATTTTTTGGAACCATTTCCTCAAGAATGGATATTACTACCCTACGAGAAAGAGATTCTTGATAAAATTTTTGAGTCTAAAGAAATAATCGTCTTTTAAGACATCATATTGTCAGTGATATGATGATGTTTTTCCTGGGTAATTCCATGGTCTTCCTCCGAGCAAGGATGTTGAATTTTCAATTGATATTATTCCTGGGGAATTAATATTATCCAAGAATACATATGGAATGGATTTTTTGGAACTTAAAGAGTAAAAGAAGCAACTACAAGAGAATCTGGATAAAGTGTTCATAAAACCATGTTCATCATTATGGGGTTCACCATTTTTCTTCATCAAGAATAAGGATGGGTCGTTTCACCATTTCATTGGTTATTTTGAGATTAACAAGATCGTGATAAAGAATAACTATACACTACTTCAGATTGATGACTTGTTCGATCAGCTACATGGAAAACAATACTTCTACAAGGTGGATCTGTGGTTGGGATATTACCAATTTAGTGTGAAGAAGGAGGACATATTCATGATTTTTTATCATAGAAGGTACATGAATTATGTGTTCAAAGTAATTCCATTCAGAATCACTAATTCACCAACAATATTTATGGACATGATGAATATAGTATTTATAGATTACCTTGGAAAAATTTTGGTAGTATTTGTAGATGATATTCTAATATACTCCAAAATCAAGGAGAAGCATGAGGTGCATTTGGTTATTTTACTAAAGACTATACGAAAGGATAATATCCATTCCATATACCGAAAATGTGAGTTCTGGTTTAATAATATCTCATTATCAGGGGATATCATCACAAGAAATTAGATATATATGGATTATTAAAAGACAAATTCAATTGAAGGATGGTTGAGACCATCATCTGTGATAGATATTTGTAACATCTTAAGGTTATCTAGGTATTATCACTAATTTTGGAGTATTTTATTCAGATTATCAAACCCTTTTACCAATCTAACTCATAAGGGATAAATGTTTTCTTATAATCGTGAATGTGAAGAGAAATATTGGGAGTTAAAAAGGGGGATTATCACTACACATAAGTGGAATCATTTTTTTGGCATTCAATGATTCTTCTAAGAATAGATTAGGCTCTATGTTAATGGAAAATAAAAAAGTGATAGCCTATGATTCAAGTCAATTGAATGTTCACAAACAAAACTACCCAACACATGATCTAGAGTTGTCTATAATGATCTTCACTTTGAAAATATGATGGTATTATCTTTTTGGGTAGATTCATGAAATATCTATGGATCAAAAAAGCCTCAAGTATATATTCTGATAAAAGGATATGAATATTCACCAATGAAGATGGATATATATGATCAAGGACTATTAATTCTTAAGACACTACCATCCTCGTAATTTGAATAATGTAAAAAATGATCTTAGTAGGAAGGATCCAAAAATTCTATCATTGATGAGCATTGAGAGGGATCCTATCTTCATATATTTGGGAAGGATGGACATGGCAATCATAATGTAAGGAACTTCATCAATCCTTTCAGAAGTGATTGCTAAACCATCCCTTATAGATAATATAAAGGATTATCAAAGAGATAATGTGGAAATTTAAACAAAAGTTGATGAAATAAAGAAAGGGTAATCCTTTGAGTTTAAAATAAATGAAAAAAGATTTGGGATATTTGGTTCAAGGAAATGCATACAATAAAATCATCAGTTAAAGGAGATATTTGATGATTCACATAGCTCAACCTTCTCAATCCACCCAGCAAGAATAACGATGTATTGAAATAACTGAGTACACTGTTGGTGGGAAAATATGATTAAGGAGATCATAGAATATACATAAATATGTCATGTATTTAAAAAGTTAATGAATAATGGAAAAAATACAATGGGATGATGCTACCATTACCCATACCTAGTGGAAATGGGAAAACATTACCACAGACATTTTCATTGGTATTCCAAAAATATTAAGAGAGAATAATGATATATGGGTTATGGTTATTTTTCATACAAAGTCTATGTTCTTCATTGTGATTCAATGGGATTTATCACTCAATAAACATGCAAGTATATACACTAGATAAGTGGTGAGGTTTCATGGAATTCCATTATCGATTGTAACTCATTGAGATCCAAGAATCACCTCTATGTTTTGGAAGACTCTCCAACAAGATATGAACACTGAGTTAAAATTCAACTTGTATTATCAACTTCAAACTGATAGACAATCTTAGTAGACTATCCAGACACTTGAAGGCATGTAGAGAGCATGCCCAATTGACTTCAAATGAGGATGGAAATAACATTTTCCTATATTCTAGTTCTCATACATTAAAAATTTCTATTCAAGAATACAAATAGATCTCGATGAATCCATTTTTCGTAGGAGGTGGAGAACACCATGACATTGGGATGAAGTTGGGGAAGGAAAATTACTTGGTCCTGAAATCATCAAGGAAATGGTAAAAAATGTTAAGACAACTCAGTAACAGAGTAAGGGTGCTAAAATTCGATAGAAAAACTATGATGACAATCATCAATAAGACCTAGAATTTTATTTTGGAGACATGGAATTTCATAGTATATCTTCATGGAATATTGTGATGAAATTTGGGAATAAGGGGAATGTTTTTCAAAGATACACATCCCCTTTTACATTATTGATCACATCAGAGCAGTGGATTGCCGACTAAAATTCCCACCAAACCTATCTCAAGTCAATGATGTATTCCTTGAATCCCTCTTGGGAAACTACACACCAGACCCCTCACATGTACTCAATTAATATATGGTACAATTAGATAGTGATATATCATATATAGAGTAGAATGTGAATATTTTATATCATAGATACAATGTTTTATGAAATATAACAATGCACATGGTGAATGGGTTGTGGAGAAACAACATGTTTGAAGAAGTGGTGTGGGAATTGGAGGAAGTGATGAAAAAAAGTTACTCTCAAATGTTTTTAGTGTGGGAAATAAACATTTTGAGAATGATATTTCTATGAATAAACCATTGTAATGTCCAAAACTATTATAAATAAAATTTCTCTTGTGTTTTAATTAAATGTATTATTGTATAATATAGGTATAGAAAACACAAGAACATATTTGGTTTTATTATATTCTATTGGATTTAAAATACCATTAATCCTAATTATCATTGATAATATTACCATTGATCAGTTATCACATGATTATTACAAATATATTGTTTTATAAAATCTAATTGACATAGACAAGGATGTGATGGAATCAACTAGTTGGATCGTACCCTATGAAGCCCATTTATTTGAGATTATAAGGGAGATAGAATCACCAGGCTATGCCCTTGACCAATACCAAGATAATATCCAACAAAATATGAATGGGTGATATCATTTACAAGATAGTTTTAAGCTCATCGATATCTTGGAACAAACAATGTACGTCGAACCACCCCATGAAAGTACACCATTGTGAACCTTTCTCGTTGGGAATTTATTAGTGGATTTAATTTATATGTATCAAGACAATGAATTTATGATTACATAAAATATTTTTATATAATATTGAATATATTTTCATCCTATTATTGTTACTTTATATATAATTTATATTTCTTAATGATAAAACAAAAAAAGTATTTTTGGGTAATATTCAAATTCTGTTAAGGAATTTAATTACATTAAATAATGTAATTTTGAAATAAATATTATTTTAATAACATATTATTGTTAAATTATTTTTATTACATTTAAATAATCATATAATTTTTTTGAAGTCAAATTTAACTTTTATAATTGTTTAAAAACATTTATTGTAAAAAAATCCATAATTTCTCAAGAAATGCATATTATTGTATTAAGAGTGAGAATTAACATATTTAAAAATTTATTTTTATAGAATTAATATTATTTTTTAATCATAGTATTGAAATTATACAACAGTGTTGTTTTCATAATTTTATGAGACAGTCAAATTTTCTGGTAAAAATTTAATATCATATAAATATATTTTGAGTATTATGACATCATAATGACCCAAAAGTGATGTAATAAATAGAATATATGGGATCCACAAACAAATATATGTTTTAACATTATAATAATTTTAATATATGCTTATTTTTTTAATTTATATATCCATTATTAATCCTCCAAAATCATTAATATTTTTTATGCTTTTAAAATCATTTCTTTGAGAGTATGACCAACTTCCACATAAAAATATTTCTTATTTTATTAAATTTTACCCTTTTACGTATAAAATAATTAAAACCACTACAATTTGGTAGAAACCATGTGAAAAATACTTGGTATGTTTTTTGGTTTTGGTAATTTTATTATTTAGGTTCCAAAAACTATGTTTCAGAAAATATAAAGAAATCTATAATCACTTACTATATAAACCCACCTAATATCCCATTTATCTTAACTAAAAACCCATAAATAACGTTATTACACTTCCCTATCTTCTCTATATTCTTCCCATTGTTCCCCTAATCTCTGAAGAAGCTCCTCTCAAGCATTTTGCATCACATAGTTAAGTAAGGGATGACCTTCTATTCTTTATTCAAAATTATTTATTTTATTATTACCAATATTTCCAATTCCTAATGTTGGGTTATTTATTTCCATCTCCCCATTACTAGTAAATTTATTTATAAATGATGATTTATCCCTTTTTCTCTCACTGAATGATTATGTGACGATGTTATGCTGCTAAAATGTTATCACGATTTTTCATGCCGAAAAAATTGTGTAGTTAATACCATACTCGTTTCCTATCAAAGTTGTTCACCATTATACACATACACATAATTGACATGGGAATTTCATGTAAGTATTACACACTAATTTATCAAGGAATAAAATATTTTGATGAATGAATCCATGTTGTATGATCTTTGTGGCACCCTTAAGCATGAGAATGAAATGAAAGTGATAGTTGTTCCAAAAATTATATAGCTCTCCAATGCAGTAGATATTGATTAGTCTCATTAGATGTCTTTTTTGGGAAATTATTGAACATTATTCTTTTATGTTTCTTTTTTCATCATGATTTATTGTAATTTATTCTTGACCTATTCTTATGACATAGTGATTTATGTTATTTCCTCATTTCCCATGTTATGGTTATCATGATACATCATGCCTTATTATTCATTTATATACTTATAACACATTTTATTCCCCTTATATATGCCTATTGGATAACTTTTATCACCTTTCCCTATGTTTATTACCATTTTGGTATTTATATCTCTCTTCATTCATATCTATGTTCCCAATTTATCTCGTGCAACTTTAAAAGCAATGGAATTTTAGAAGCATGTTAAGGATGTCTTCAATAATTTTGTTTTATCCCATGTTCAAGATGTTATTATATTTGTCTAATTCAAAAATACATTAGACTTCTTGATCTTATGGGTGGTGTTATTTGCACTTTTATGTAATAATTCCTGAATTAATATGTAATAAAAAACAAGTGTGTTATATCTCCCAACCAATGAACAATAACACTCATGAATCTCAGCTCACAAAAAACCTGATGAACTACGTTTCCTTTTTACAGGTGACCAAAATCACCTCAATCATTGGGAAAATCCCATCACATTCCCAGGGAAGCAATATATTCAGTAAAAAAATGAATATAATTTAATTTAAAACATACACCCAACCTATACTGCCCAAGCTAGACCCATACCCTTACCCAGTTTAACCCTGTGTCGTGGAGGCAGAGCTTAGCTAGAGGTAGCACATATAATTAATTTAAGAATTAAAATATAAACATTTATTTTATTAGGGTCTCTCTTAGTAAACCTACATTGTTCATAATGAGAATACTCCTTAATGAACTAAAAAATCATAGAGAATTCTAGGAACCACCTACACAGTACTATTAATCATTCGTCCATCTGATATCGGCCTTTAACTCGAGGCAAATAAGAAGAAAATCGTGTTTTATAAGAACACCTTGAAAATAGGTTAAATGATCTCGTAGAGATTTTGAATTCAATATGTTGAGATAAATGATGAAAATAGTATATCATATTGATGGTCTTAGATATGTGGTTCCTTATCCAAAAATGGATCATGTATAGGATCTCATATGAAGATGTTCTCTTAAATCCGGGAGGGATGAAGAATTCCGTTGTGTGGATTGTAAATGGGCGGAGAAAAGAGGAGGTGGGGATGAAATATGAAATATAGGAAAAAATTAATTTCACCCTTTTAAATGACTAGAATAGTTTGGCTACATGGTTATGCTAATCGTGCACTAGCTAGGAAGTTCTTTTTAACTATGAAATAAACCTCCACAGTCTATGGATATAGTTTCCAAAACCATGTGAAAACCATTAAAACACAATATTTTAATAACATTTATTGTATTACATGTCCATGAGACCCTGCCCTCACAGTTTGAAAACACATTTCCCATGTTTTACGTAGGCTCCATGGTTTCTTCTGTGTGGCCACATGGTTTTCTAAACTATGCACCCCAATCAATAATTTCATGAAACTAATTTTCAAGGTCCTAATACACCTAAAACCCCTATAAACTTCTGGGCCTCAAAAGAAATCTATAATTAATCCCTTGGATGAATCAATCTCTGGAAATTGGGTTTTGAAGGTCAATAAAAATAATCACCCACTAACAAAATAGAAAAATTCAAACATGTTAGGGGAAATTGGCCCACTCAAAAAAACCAAGATGTTACAATCTCCCCGACATGAAATAAATATTCCCTGAGATGTCAATCATACATAGGGACGGTATCTAACATACCCATATCATTTATATTACCATGGTCTTCCATGGTCATTATGTCACATGTTAACATCCCTCAAAGTGCATGACACCTTAGGAGTTATAATGGTCCATAGACCATCCAGATAATCCCAAGTATTCCGATGAATTATTGTTATCTTTAAACCTAATCATGTTCACAAATCATATATGTCATATATTTGGGTCCCAGAAAATCATATATCACAGAAGATTCCAAAAGTACCTATTCTATCCATGACACTCATAAAAGATTACAACTCATCATATTCCCAAAGATACCTCTATCCCATAATATTCTCATAATAATTGTACATCATATATATATATATATATATGATGTGTATAATAATATTCATGCCTAACAAACTCATATATTACCTTCATCAGATTGGAACCCAGATACCTACCAACCTCATATGTTACCCACATCACATCAATACAGATAATGATTATCAATTCCATGAAAATAATAAATATATATATCCTGCATCCTAAGTCATGAAAAGCAACTATACAGTAGCTGGTTAGTACAAAATAGTACTTGTGAACATCATGTACTAAAACCATCCAAATCCCAAATGAAAATAACACTAGATAAAACTAATGTCATGCCTCTAACTTCTGTCGACTCCCAAAACATCTCCACACCTTGAAACTCCACTATATGAATATGTCTTGAACCATTAAAACATGATGCATGGACTCCCTATGGAGCTGCACTAGATACCATCCACTGTCCCCAATGTTGTGTCCCACTATATCCTCTATGACTTCCACTAATAGCTATAATTTTGGCTACCATATCCGTGTACCACTCTCAGTTCTACCATTGATCCATGATTTTGATATAGTCCCAGAATATCAATTATCCAAGAAGGATTCCTATAGAACCTCTCAAGATGACCCATCTAGATGCTTTCCAGACAGTCCTTTAGAACCCAATCACAATATCTATGAAAAAGTTATGTCTTCCCAAACTGGAACCACACAGCGGATAATCTACTCCTTATTGGTCTTCTTAACTCTTTGGTCTGGATTCACTAAAAAGTTTTCTAATGGCATCACTTCCTAATACCTAAAGAATCACCCCCAAAAATCACAAAAAGTAATATCCTACTTGGAATATGACTGGCCAATCAAGTTTCCATTGGCTATTATCACTTGGTTGACCACCTCATAAAATTATGATTATGATGATATCAACCTTCCCATTGAAGGAATTCCAAAATGCATCATCAGAACACCATATGTTGGAAATTTCATCACCTACCATAGAACTATCAAATCAACACGAGCCATTGAAATTGGCTGCATAGTCCATGAATGAGGTATGCACATAATAGATATTAATGAAATAATGGGATCGTCCTCCATAATATTCTCTAGAAAAAAATTCTAGATGAACCTAGCCTTGAACACCTTCCAAGGCAGTCCCTCATATCTGTCCACATATACATGTACATCCTAAAAAACATTTCCAAACCTCTAATAATGTACAGCTCCAACATTCACCTGATATCCTATGGGTGTCTCGAGTTGGTCCAAGATGGCCTGGACTAACTCGATCCAATTATCTACCATTTGTGGTCCACTATCACCTTGATAGAGAAATATGGGTTGATACTCGAACTCATGAGTTAGATATTCCATAATGTTTTTAACTCCCTTAGATCCTCTTTAAATACATTGTATTACCCAGACCAGGCTTCCCTCAACTACTCGTTTTACTATTTCCAAAAAACTACAATATCAAATAGTTTTCTAGCCTATACCTGAGACTGTACCTATGCATCTATGTATACCTCATTATTATTCTAACCCTCTAGAGCCTCATCTAGAACCTTGGGGGACTCATCCATTGAACTCTCATGTGGCACCATATCACCACGCTACTGATGATTTATAGGAGCCTATCTAGGTGGAATCACACTAAATACCTATAAAAGGGTCAAAAAACATTCAATATATATATATATATATAATAGATATGAAAATATATAATAAGAAGTGAAATCTCACCACCATCACACTCCCCTACCACATCATGTCACACGAAATCCAGCCTCAAGGATCCTTACCTACCCATATCAGGGTTAGGTATCAACTGTATTAGTAAGCCTCATGGCCCCCCTCTTACCCATAAAAGAGTCACAGATCACATGTAACCTAGCCTCATGGTCCCTTACCATATCATAGTAGTTCAATACATCACATATCTCATATTTATATCTGAGGTAGCTATGTTGAACACCACTAAAAAGAATATTAAGAAAAAAACTATATAGATTCATTGTTGAAAATGTAACAGTTCACCCCATATCATCATCCCTTCTTACATATATCAATTTCCGGCCCATATATCATATACATATAGAACCACACATAGATTTAATTGGAGCCACTTTCTTGAGCTGAATGAGTAGAATTCCACCAAAGAAAGGCAATGTAGGAAAACACTATTTTTCCACCTTTTTTACACATTAGACAACCAAAAACCCCTTAATGAAATCCATGTTCTCAATGAAAATCCTATGAAAACATACATCATAAGAGCCTAAGTGCCAATAATGATGAATTATTAAACCTCCCTTGAAATACTAGCCCAAGGATAAAAATCCATTTAATAGATAATCATCACACCCAAGTGAGCCACTCAAGGTGGACATAAAATAAACTATAAAAAGAGAAGGTGGAACATTAATTTTTCACCACTAAAAACTAATTCATTCCCCCATGCATGGGGATTTATTCCCCCAAATATGACATAATTATTGTGTGTCATTTACATCAAAACCTATGATCTACCATAACCCAAATACTCAGACCAAAAATAAATGAAATATCATGTAATACCATTAACAGCAAGTTGAATGATTATGCATATTCCCAGAGTATAAAAATGTCATGATTCCATTTGTAGTACCTTGGTCCAGATTAAACATTAAATAGTTATTTGGGTTGGTTGACCATTAGTCCTTGGACACAACTCCCCATGCTTCAATGGATTCCAACTATAAGCAAGGGTGTAAAGATGTGATAAAGGGGAGACAATTCCCTTGGATGGTGACATTAACTGTGTTATATGTATATATAATATTTGAAGGAAGACCATACACAACAGAAACCCATGATATAACTAGTAAAAGTACATTTCAATAGTAGTGGAATAATAAAAATTCATCGGATTAATAAGACCATATGTATATAACATGCCATTATATTCCATACACATCAATAGAAAAACGAGGTCTCCCATGGCCAACCATCAGTACATAAATATATATGCATGATAAATAAATTTAAATGGAAAAATATTATCCAACTGATAAAATAAACATCATGATCCCTAGACATCCATCCCTTGCATTAAGTCAAACTCAAATCACAGTGGTTCATTGCCTGAGCTGAGTTCCTTAATAGATCACTGATACATAAAGTCTAAACATGTGTCGAAGGTCCCATATAGGGTGTGAGAATAAATTTTAGTTGGCCACCACCAACATGTTCCTATATTACATCAAGGAAAATGTATCCATATAAAAAATATAAATTGAATGGCATCACATGATCTTTCAGAAAATAACCCTCTTCCCTTTTGCTCAATAGACACATGGAATTGATCACCTACTTCCGCTGTCATCGGTATGTCTGAATATGTGGCCCAATTATATATAAGGAATACAATATGTATATAAATATATATAACTATAGTGGAAAGGATCCATGTCATATATACCAAGGAATCCACTGATGATTCTCATACCAGGTGAAAGCTTAGGTTCCACCGATAGTCCTCTCACTTACACATTATGCCAACAATGAAGAAAACCGATATCTAAATAGTACTACCAACCAAGTCCATGGTCCCTCAGACCTCATATAAGAAGTCTCCATTGCCTCAAATCCCATGTTTATAAGGTACAGTTATATCTATCCTCCAAATAATAATCAATATCGGCTCAACATATGACATCCCATGTCATAGAAACATGCCCCCCCAATATCTTGGCCTAATGACCTCAAAAATAATGTGGAGCCTTATCCCCCAATCGATGGCCTCATCACCATAAACTAATTATCTATCACCATCCATGTGGATTTCTATAGTGATCCACCTCCCACCCAAATAACTAATATTAAACACAATCACCTAATCCATATAGTCTACAAGGTCCTCCACCCACATGATTGGATAACACCACCTCCATCTGATTCTTATCCATGTGCACATGACTCCAACGACGTGTTGGCCAATACATTTTGAGTGGTAATAACCCATATAAACACTAATATGCATCATCAAACACATTTGTCTCCTAAAATAATGTTTCAAAATCAGGATTTTCAACACTATCTCATGTTGTTTTGGCCATGCCTATATCCTAATAACCTCGTCACATCAATCATATGACCTTGTTGACCAGTATGTGATCAACATCAACCATGTATCTCAAGCCATTACCAACCTAAGAAACTAAATAACCTGAATCTAGGTGACCAACTTCACCTAAATCCAAGGTTCAAACCCATCACATTCCCCTGGAACTAGTAAATTCAAAATAAACAAATCAATTTAATATTCTTTAAAACATATGCCATACCTATACTACCAAAATGGGTCCTAGACCCATTCCTACTTTGACCCTAAATTGTGGAGATAGAGCATGACCATTGAAATATAACATCTCTAATTTAATAAATAAATCTAGGTAGTTAATTTATTAAGTTCTCACTCAGTTTACCCACAAAGAACATTTAGAGAGGACCCCCAAAACAACTGTAAAATAAATTAGAAATATAGGAACCACCTACCTCATATTAGTAGGGATTTTATGATCTGATATCATCTACTAACTCAATATGAATCAAAATAAAATGGTTTTTTAGTTGAACACCCAAAAAATATGGTACAAGAGATCACATAAATTTAGTTTTCTGTATGGTGAGATAAAAAATGAAACGAGGATAACATATTCTAGCTCATACTAATGTGGTTTGATGTGCACTAATAGATCAAAAATGGGAGCTCAAATGACGATATTTTCTCAAACCCTGGTGTGAAGAAGAAATTCGAATATACCTCTCTGTGTAGTGGAAATGGTTGGAGAACTGAAGGGGGGGAAAGAATTCATAAATTGGGGTACAAAAGTATTTCCACCCCTTTAAATGTCCCATACAGTTTAACCTTATAGTTTGGTTAATTGTTCACCAATTTTGTGGTTCCGTCTGCCTAAGAACCACACCCATAATGGTTAGGTTGATGGTTTCCAAAACCATGAACAGACTATTTGAATCCACTTTGCTAAATACTGTATAGGTTTTTCACAGCTGTCTTTCCCTACATCCATAGTTTGATAAATCATGTCTAAGGCTATAGGTATGTCGCACGGTTTCTCCAAGGACTCCATGTTGTTTTTCTAAACCAAGTGTCGCAGTCTATGATTAACTGAAACAGAGTTTTTGGGCCTCACCACAACTAATACTCAACTGAAACCCCATGTAACTTTATGTTCTTAAAAACCTATCTAAAAACATCAAATTCATTCAATCATAATCTTGTAATTGTGATATGAAGATCATGAAAAATTTTGTCCCACACACCAAATAGAAAAATTGAAATAGGATGGGTTATTTCTACCTTCTCAAAAACCTAGGAGGTTAAATTATATTTTCCACCAATTTTTGGTAAATAATTTCTAGTGTGGGGCTACATGATTTTCTAAAATCTCCACCTTAATCTTCCTCCACCCCAAGAACCACTACCACAAGCTTCTTGACTTCCAAGAAAATAAGAATGGTTCTCAAAAACCAAGTTTCAACCATGAACACTTAAAAAGGCCAGAAAAACACTATAAAACCAACACAAACCCCTAGAACATTGCCTAAAATATTATTAGTTGAAAAATAAGTGAATAATGGCTGAAAAAATGGCTCAATTCACTAGAAAAAAATAAATCCATTAAAATATCCCCTAATAAAGAATTATCAACACTTATAAGAATATTTAGGAATACGTTTTTAATAAATCAATCAACTAATACCGAATTTCAGAATCCTACTACCATGATTACTCATTGATCTATCCATTCAACCATAGGATCTGAATAAGTGGAACTGTATTTTATTGAAATACCTTATTGTTTTTGTCTAAAATAGACATCAAGAATTATACATATGATGTTTCATGCTCTAGATTAACATGATCACAGTAGATCACACACACTAGACTAGGCATGTAACTAAAAATCTAACACACAAGAAACATATCGTTCTTACCTTGGTAACAAGGATTAAGTTATAGAAGATAATCTATAGTCATGTACACTTAGAAATCTCAAATAGTTCAATGAATATCTATTCATTCTTTCCTTACTTCCAAAACCATCAATTCCCAAGTTTATGATTCACCCATAAGAAAACTATGTCACCAATAGTGACCAATATGTGTATAACACCCTGTGTTTTTTAAATCAAAAACTATGTTTGATAGTGTATGCAATATGCAACACTGAACCCAAACAAAGAATGACTACTAAAATGTCATCAATTTTACATATCCATTATGTGTGTGGATGTGTATAGTATAAAAAATATTATGAAATATATATATATTTCCATATCAAGAAATTTTTTTGCTAATTTTTTATTAAAAAATTACATAATTTTTTACAATGTCATTTTTCATTAAAATACATGTTCTTCAAAAATGATTTCTTATTTCTTTTTATAAAAAAATATTCTAAAAATTTCTTGATCATTTATAAAATTTATAAGTCAAAATTAAATTCATTTTTTATATAATTCAATAAAAATTCACTTATGTTGAAATTTTTTAATTTTTTAGAAAATATATATTTTTCAGTAAATAGTGAAAAATACTGTTTTTTTTCTGAAATTTTATTTTTATTTAACAAATTATGTAATATGAAAGACAAAATATTATTATAATTTATACATAAAGGTATCATAATTAGTCTATAGTTATATTTAATTCAATTAATTAAATTTCAATCTCCTATATAATGGATTTTAATATAAACATATTTATAGTCTTAAAACACATTTTTTGGAAAACTGTTTTAAAATAAATAATGTTTCTCCATTTTAATGATTTTAAAATAACCCAGAATGAGGAATTTTTTAAATTAAATTTATAGGTTATATTTATATAATTATTAATTATAATTCATATAATTGATGTCGCAATTTATAGAGTTAATGAAAATCATCTTTACCATGAAAAAATACATTATTCAGAAAACCACTTTCCAACGAGTATGTGGATTTTATTTAAAATTAAATTATTCTAATTCATTGAATTAATTATGATAAATGGGATTGAATATTTTATATAATATAAATTAATATTTCGAATTATTTTCAACTTAATTTTTGGAGAATATTAATTTGTAACTCTAGTATATGAGAAATACATGTTAAAAAGAAAATAGGCTAATTAGGTGTAAAAATAATTTCAAAAAGGCTAGATAGAAATTAACCTGAAAAGTATTAATATTTATATTACTTTTCTTTTAAATGATGATTATATTTAGTTTTTATTTTTTAACATTATAATAGATTATGTAATCAGTTTGATAAAAAATAATAGTTCGATATGAGAAAACATAAATTATATTTTAGAAATGCATGAAATTTCAATTAAGGAATTAATTTTAATTAATTAATTGATTTTTGAAATAAATTATAGTTTTAAAAAATATTATTATTAAAATATTATTGTTAAATTTAAATGATAATGTACTTTTTATGATGTGAAAATTAATTTCTATAATGGTTTGAAAAATGTTTTTATCCAAAAACCCATCATTTGTCAATAAATGTAAATTATATTTTAAAAGAGAAAATTAATATATTTATAAAATTATTTTTATAAAATAAATATTATTTTTTGAATCATCGCATCAAAATTATTCGATGGTGAAACTTTCATAATTTTCTTGAGATAGTCGATTTTTTGAGAAAAAATTAAATATGGTATAAATATTCTATGTGAATTATGATATCATAATGACCTAAAAGTGATATAATAAATATTATAAAAGGTATCCATGGTCAGATTTATTTTTCCCCTTTAAAATATTGTGATTTTATGTTTATTTGATAAAATTTTATAAATATTTTATGAGTCCATGAAAACCTATACTATATTGTGTAGTTTTAAAATCATTTCCTTGAATCACATAAAAATATAAAAGGGTAATATATTAATGAGTTAAGACCTGGATATATAAAATAATTAAAACAATTTATAATTTTTAGAAACCATTGAAAAACCATGGGAAGGTTTGAGGTTTTGATGTTCTTATTTTATTGAGTACAAAACCAATGTTTGGGAAATAATAATGATCTCCCAACTATTTTCCTATAAAATTCCACCAAAGGTCCAATTATTATTCACTAAAAACCATGGATAAAGTCCTTATTCGTCATTTTCCACTCTATATTCATCTGAATGTTTCCCCAATCTATTACTAATATCCTAAAAAGATTTTGGAATCACCCTCTCATTGTAAGGGATTTTCCATTCTTCTTTTTATTCATGAACCTCTTTAATATTATGCCTCTTCATTTACATTTGTCCTTGTTTGGGTGAGTTTATATAAATATATTTATTTCCCATTTTATTTCCATTTGTTTTTATACCCCTTTCACTCTCATTAATTCCTCATAGGAACATTATGTAATCCAGTTATGCTGGAGAAATTGTCTTATGATTTTTCATTCAAATAGAGGGTGACTTCTCCCTCTTATTTTCAATTCACGAACCTTTATAATAATAATCCTTATGGGTATTTTTGGTTATTTTTATCAGATCCTATATATCCCACTATTTTCAATATGAAGTAATTTTAATAAGAGATCATTTATCCCCTCTCATTATTATGTATTCCAAAGCTATTACTATACTGAAATCCTCTACTTCTCCCCTTTATCTAATAATCCTAATTATATTATCTGGTTTCTATCCAATTACTAATGTTGGGATATTTTCTTACATAACCCCTGAATTCCCTTATGATTTACAAGTCATTAGATTCCACTTTCACTCTCATTATTCACTCTAATTAATATATTTGTACCCACATTATGTTGTTGATATTTCACTGCAATTTTCCATTCCAAAACAAATGTGTGTTGAATACCCATACTCATTTAATTTTAATGGTTTTCAAATCTACTCACATATAGTTATATTATTGGGTAATTAAATTTATGTAATCCACACTCCATTATCATGGGATTAAATGTGATGAAATACATTCTTAATTATTCGATCTATTTAGAATACTTATGTATGTACAGGATATGATTATGACGGTTATTCCAAGATGGGGATCCAATGCATTAGGTAAATTTTAAGTCTCATGATATTCCATGTATTCTACATAGTAGGTTATCTTAATCACATTATGTAATTTTTATTGGTTTTTGTCCATAATATATTCTTTTGTTGTCCTGTTTTTATGTTGTTTATGGTTTCCCATGTTGTCTTTATGTAATCAGGCTATATTATTCCATATTATTCATATTTATGATTATCAACCCATTAATTTCACATTTATATGTCTATTGTTTAACATTTTATATCTTAATCGTGTTATTTTTTAATTATTCCATTACTATGATTTATATCTCAACCCTTTCTTATGTATGTCCCTAGGTTATCCAATCCAAATTTTTAAAATAGGAATATTATGAGCATCTTGAGGATGATTCCCATAATGTAGATATACCTCTATTTTAATTTTTTATGTAATGTACCTAATTCCCAAAGACACTATACATTTCAATATTCTGAGTTAAATTTTTTGTACTCTTATGTAAAAATCGTGAATTAATGTGTAATAAAGAAAATGGTTGTCATAATGTTTCTTCTCTTTTGGTAAGCATATGAGTTCCACTTTATATGAGTGGTGGAAAACTATTTACTGGTTAGTATAACTCACATAGATGTCTATTATACTATTCATGACCAAAAAATGACTATCCCATGGGTCTCATTCCAACATAACTATGGAGGGAATGGGCTACTATAGAGCGCCTAAAAATTTCCATCTGAAAAATGATATAAAGTGTTATTAAATGAAAATTCAACCAATTATATATAATCAACCAACTCTCCACTAAAATCTAGGATTCCTGACCATATTACATCATCCAATAATTTTATCTTCATCTCATATTGACCATTGGTCTATGGATGACACATTGTACTCAGTTGTAGCTTAGTACCCAAAGCCTACTGCAAGCCTTGCAAAAACCGTGACATGAAACATGTTTATCTGTCTAAAATAATTCTAGATGTCACTCCATGTAAAACTAAAATATCTCATATGTATATTATTTATGTATCATCCATTGTATTATTGTCATATATTGGAAATAAATGAGAGACTTTTTCCATCCAATCAACTATCACAACCCTCATCCTGAGTTCTCAATGTCCAACATAACCCTATCACAAAGTCCATCATCATGTCATCCCACTTCTAAATTGGTTCTAGATGTGTTTTAATAAAACCACTAGGAAACTAATTCTCAACATTTATACTCTTATATATATGGTATCATGAAACAAAACCAATGATCTCCCTCTTCACATCAGGCCACTAGAAATCATGTCGAACTTTCCAGTAAATATTCATATACCCTGGATTCACTGTCTATTTTGAAGAAAGATGTCTCTCATAAAATTATCTCATATAGAGTCTAGTACTATAATCCACATATGAATTCTAATAATGTCATCTACATCTACAGATTATCTTAGAAATCTTTCACTACCTTCTAGTCATTCTCACATCACTGCAAACTCAATATAGGACTCTTCTCTAGTATTTATCTAGTGTAATAAAGAAGTAATGAATAAGGTTGGACATTTCATGACTCTATGATCATAACATTCAGCCAAAATACATTATGTGATAAAACATATAATATTACATGCCTCCAGGGATTTTCTCAAACCAATATCAAGCAGTTCTGATGTTTTCCTAATAAGATAGTATGTAATGATATCACCTTTTATGGGAGCATAGTCCATATTAGAGTCAAAATTATGTAGGTACTCTACCCAATTTTCAACATAAAATTCTAATTCTATTGTGATAAAATATATTATAGGTTATTCTTGTTCTTGGAAACAATATTCCTCTCACTAAAGAGATAATGTCACCATCAAATAATGGTGTAGACTACAGGTCCCAACTCTAATATGTGTGTCCCATAGTTCCTATCTTGGGGTTGCAGCTGACATAACACATAAGAAACTACAAAATCGCTCTGAATTAGTAAATCTTCTAACCCAAAACTCAAGGAATCATAGAAATGTATTTATCCAATCACATGCTATGTATGAATCGAAACCAGAACTATCTTCAAATTACACTTCAACTTAGGAAACGTCATCTCACACAAATCCATCCATTCAAAATTCATCCCCTTCTCGGTAAGATCCATAATTTTTGCTTATTAAAATAATAAATTAGAAATTAATTGTTGATAGTATCCAAATAACTGTGATATTTTCAAACAGTTCCCAAGCAAGCACACTAAAGGTCCTCATGCATGCCTCTCCATACACAAAATTTTTTCGACTACTTGTGAGCGTTGAAGGGTGTAGTGGGAAGATTATACCAGCATTATCATAAAAATACACCATAAACATGATAAAATATACAAAAAATAAAAATATGATAAAATATTATATTATATTAACGAATATTAACCATTTCATATATGTAAATAATCAAGACTCCCAATATAATAATCCAAAACATACTATAAAATGTGCAAGTTGACAAAAAAAAGAAATACCGTGTAATCCCTCATATTCCATCTTTGTACCACCAATATCTCAAATATCCAAAGATATTATATAATTAATAGTACCCTTTCCATTTCATGGATCCCTAATCATGAAACATGCATCTGAATAGAGACATACATCCATGTGTTGAGAAAAAAACCTAGTATGACACCACCAATGTGTCATTAACATGAGTAAAAAATGAATAACATGTGTACACTGTAAGAATAGAATTTTTCACTCAGGAATGAATCCATTAAATTTCTATCTAATTCATTATAATTGACCATTTTTGGATGCATTTTATTTGGTAAAGGTCCCAAGGGTTTTTGGGGCATGTTAAGATCATAGAACACAAATTTTTGGGAAACTAGACTTGTCGTATAGTTGGGGCACGTTTGGTGCACGACTTGACTAACCGTGAGGATGGTGTTTTGTTGGAAAAAGCCACCTCACACTGTTGGTGCACGGGAATTTGGCCTAACCAATAAAGTTACCCTTATACCTAGGTATCCATTCATTGTTTTCCCCTGGTTTTTCAAACCGTCCAAACAATATTTTTCTCGTTAATTTTAAAAATTTTCCCTTCATGATCTAATTAAATCCCCCATTATTCCCCAATTCTTGTTTGTGCTGAATTTACCTCTATGGATCTCATTTTGAACATTTTTGAAGGGAAAATCTTGGGATTCAAATTTATCCTTCATTTGATATTCATTCAAGCTTCAGTTCATCATGTTGGATGCACCATATTAAGTACTCAATTTTTTTTAATCCTTTCCCCTTATCCATTTTTCTCGACCAAGTTATCGGAGTACGAGTGTTTTTATCATTTTCATAGATCTAATATGCTCCAAGACAAATGAAGAGAAAATGCCACAGTAGGTGAATCGTAAAAGCCTAAGGAAGGTGTCCTATAACTCATCTCTCATGTTAATTGATTTTGAAATTGTCAAGTGGGGCCCATAAATTTCATCAGGTTCCATTTATAGAATTTATATTCCGTGCTTATAATCATTAAAATTTTATTTTTATAATCTGTCCAAATAAGTTATTAATTTTTGGGGGCTACACCCACAACTCCATTAATCCCATGTAGGATTTTTTTCCATAATTGGTTTTTTAGAAATTGTTGTGTTTGATCCACCGTTCATGTGTGAATTGGATTAACCTTTCTAAGGGTAATCTTTCCTATATCGAATTGATTGATTTAAATGGTTTAATTTTATAATGGAAGGTACCATGTTTTTTACCACATTACCTTCCTACAGAAAGTGCTAGATATTGATAATTAAATGTGAAATTGAAATTTGGAAGTATACTAAGTACATGACTTGACGGGATCAAATGTGAATGATTAATAGGTCACATTTCTATATCACCCCCTTTCCACATTAATGGAAGGTAGATGAATGAAACATAATTATTGAATATTCCATAAATGGAATTAATAAAGGTTGTGTACTACTTATCCTTATCACACTAATGAATGTAAAGGATTGAACTGAATGAAATATTACATGAAATCATACTTAAATAAGAATTTCTGGACTAAAGATCGCCTTGGATTCTTATCACAGAATTCCATTATCCCTCGAGAACCCCATTCAAATTCAAGGATACAACTTGCGGAGGTTGAGAACCACCTAGAGCCATATCCTTTCATTTTCACTAGATGCCCGGTATGACACTGTAGTATCCATTAAATATAATTAAAGGATTCCTTGGATACACTCCATGGATCCAACATTGAAAAGTAGGTGCCATGGTTACATCCCATAGGGCCCAGTCCTTGCATAGCCCTATTTTACCTTGGATGATAAACTTGGATTATGTAGTAATCTTATTGTTGAATTCCTTGGAATATGCCTAATTAATTACACTCTAACCCATGCCAGGATACAATTATTTCAGAGTTGGTGACCCTTTAGGTCTACATAGTCTAGGTTATTACCTTGGGACACGACTATTACATTTCAATATAGGTTGATTTGTTACAACTTGGAAACATTTCAATTTATAACATGTGACTAATTTATAAACTGGTATTAATTAAATAATGAATTCCTTGCATTTTTGGACACCAGCTGAAGGCTAATGTAGGTACATGGTTATTTAGTTACATTGTACTTCATTACTCTATATATGAATGATTTGTCACTTTTTCATTTCCATTACATTAGCCAGATTTTATAGAAACCATAGGTGGTGGCCTATATATATTTATCTCACAGGCTCTATGGGAACTGTTTAGTGCCTGGATTAGATTACATGGTTGTAGGTGCTGACAAATGGAAGCATAAGACTTCAATCAAATGATTTCCTATTGTTTATTATGGATCTTGGTATCAAAGGACCGAGTTGGAACTTGGGATGCTTGGTCTAGTCTTTGATTTAATTAATACATTGTGTCAAATGTTGCGTCTATTTTCTTCTATCCACGTTTTCCTAATTTCTAGTGACATTACATATCATCACATAATGAATGATATTCCAGTTATTTTAGTTATTGATACTATTGTCTCTATATTCTGATGTGTCTTGTTCTTACTTATATTTTTTCTTTACTAATCTTTGTTTACATTCACCCGATATGAAAATATTTGATAATAATGGAATAGTCTCCCCACAAATGCACCATATTCCCTCACTGCTAGTCAGAATCCTCTAGCATTTGGGGAGATGCACATGAGTCCATGTGGCCCACCATGCTTGGGGAACCCATTGATTGGCATCCAGGTCTGGGACGTCACATAAAATATGATAAATATAAATTTACAATCAATAAAAAAAACTTATATCGAGCATTCATGTTCTAAAAAACCTAACATGATCCCAAGACATATAAATTTTCAATACATTTTTTAATGACAATCATAATGGAAGTCATAAACTATAGTCTACCACAAGGAAACCACATTTATATAATTATGTACACAAGTATAAAAGTTATCAGCATCCACAAATCTAATGATTCTTGGAATCCATAAAATAAAATTAAAATATGGAAACAAGATTGTACTATCTATCCTCTTTGTCAGGTCATGCCTCAATAACATCATATATTGTCTTATTCAGAAGTCAGTCCTTATGGTCATCATACCATATCATTTCCATTGGCAAGGATACATGGATGTCGTACCCCTATCATCCTTACCTTAGGTTTGTCCTCATTGTCATTGTATACCTACCATGTGTTTAGGTTTACTATAATCATCATCACATGGGGTGCACACTCTAGCTCAAATGGATAATCATACCATGATTGTACACCTGTTCTAAATACTAGTAGAAAATACTCCAAAGAAACAATAATCACATATAATAGGGTGGATAAAATGTATAATAACAAAACATATTATCATGAGAGTTATTAGCCACATTAAATCACATTTTATCAATAGAAAATATGGTCTAAAAGTTGTGTAGGTATAGTCATGGAATGATGAATCTTATTTGGGTCTCACGAGCTACACACAGACACACACATGTAATAAAAAACTAACATGTTTATCCAATATATTCAAAAAAATATATCATATCACGTAAAAAATAGTGTAAAACTACCCATGATGGTAAGGGACTTCTTCCATCATTCTTTTTGATGAATAACTATTAAATTTACAGAGAGGCAATACCGCTGAACATGACCACGTTCTAAGGACCCATAAAATCAATCTGATCTTAGTCATATCATGGTACCAAAATGATGTTCCATAATATTCGAATTCAATGGAGTAGGGTAAACAAAATTATATCTCTTGGGATCATTCAATGATACTATAATTGAGATTCATCAAAGGAGATTTAATCAACACTCTAGATCTGCAACCATTTCATACGTGATCCAAGAATTCATTATTAGGGGGAATTGAAAACAATAAATATACCCAAGGAATGATATATCTATGATTAATATCAAGGGAAAAGGTTTAGATCTTTAATAAACCAAAATAAAAAATATTCATGGATAACATTCAATAATTATTGATTATTGGAACACTTAGATCCTCTAGAATTGAGCTTAGATGGAGAGGATATTATTGAGGGAAGGACGTGGAGTATATATGTTCGATGTTGAAACATTTATCAAGACGATATAGTAAAATGGGTAATAACTGGATGTTATAGTGGATTTTAATATGATTAATCCTCATACACATGGATTGGTCACATAATCTTCCAAACCATGTTCCAATCATGTTAGGATTTATGCCTCTCCTAGGAAACCACTTGGTTTGGTCTCATAATTTTTGAAACTGTGAGACAACAATTATTTTGGCCACAAGAACAAGATGAATAGTTTATAAGGGGATGTTTTGAGGTTTGGTGAACTTTTAATCTTATCCTTTATCCACCCAAATAGAGTCTACATTAAGAGTGATTTTTTCTTGGATAATAATCATGGTTTGGTAGAATTCTTCTTTCACTGTGTGCCCTTAATAATGCCACTAAAACAATACAAAACCCACCAGAACCCCCAAAAACTAAGTTCAATAACTCCATATGTAAAAATAATGTGAATAAAGGATTAAAAATACATAAAACACACCTATAAAATTATAATATATTAAAATACCTTCTTATAATCCTTTCTGTTAGATAACATTAACATCACTCATATGTACATGTGGAATACCAGCTCCACAATCCGATGTGATTACTTTTTTATTTTTTATATAATTATTTAGTAATAAGGATTTATTAAACAAATCCATATGATATTTATGGCATAATAATTATTATATAATGTTTAATTATTACTTTTCTTATTTTCATTGCATCCATCAAAAATTTGAAACACCACTCATGTATACATACAGACTACCGTCTACAAGAATTGATGTAATTGAAATTGCATTACTGATTTATAAAAATGGTTATAAAATAGTATATAATTGTAAAATATTATATTAATGATATGGTTTAATTTTTTTAGTTCATGGAACCATTATCATTGTGAAATGAACCAAACTATCAATCCAAAACATACTTTAAAAATGAACAATTTATCACAAGAAAGCGATCATTTTAATAAAATATTGATAATAATTTGTTATTTAAATGTTATAAGTGGATCATATATGATATTATAAGTGTAAAATTTGTGTTTTTTTATAATTTTATAAAATATAAATTTATTATAGGGGAGGATATAGTTCTTATGTATCAAGTCATACATACAGTTAGGGTTCTTCTTCTCAATATCATTTCATTGAGACATGTTTCTTTTTATGCACCTATTTATTTTATGTGGTGTATATAAATCTCAGTTTACTTTTTATATCATGGATATATCTACATTAATGGTTTCTAAAGTTAAAATAACTTTTTTTTCATATATTGTGTCTTGATTTGACAGATACCAATGTGGTAGAGGTTTATCATCAATGATTTTCTTCTTTGGTACATATGATACACTATACACCTATCTTCTTTTATAAGATTTGAAGACAAACCATTTGATATAAATTATATTTTATATACTTATTTTACATTATTTAATGTTTTATATGATTTTATTCCAATCTTGAGACTTTTGAATCATACTTTTCTAAAGTAGTATTGGTTTTACATTAGAATCTAATCTTTTAAGATACATGATTAAAATCATGATGATGAAATTATATTATCGATCACTAAAAAACATATCTATTTTATTTTAAACTCATTATTTATATAGACTATAATTTCCAATCTTTATGCACAAATAATTCTAAAACAAATATATTTTTAATGAAAACCACCTTTGTTTTTCTATTCGATCGATAATATTTTTCTACCATTCAGATATATATTTTAAAATAGATTCAAAATTGTTTTTAAAGATATCCTAAAATTATTTAAAGACAATTTTAATTTTTTTTACCTTATATACAAATTTGAAAAGGAATATTCTTTTTTTAAAAAGGTTCTAATTTCCAATGGTGTGAATAGAATCTTTGTTTTATTGTACACCACACAAAAACATTCTCAAACCTTCACGAATAATATTTTATTTGACTCTTCCTTTCACAAGATTAATTTTTTTCTATGAAATTTTATACCTTAATTTTCTTGTATGTTTTATATCTTAAATAAGTGATTTTAATACTGAGATGGTATTTTCCTTAAATAACATTCTAGTGATATTTCAAAGTAATTTTTCATATTTGATAACATCCTTTGATGTTAATTGTACTTCAATATATATATGATCCTAATATATTATCCTTATTAATTATATATATGGTTTATTATTATAATGTTTGAATATTTATGAAAATAATTTTATTTTACGTGGGTTAATATATGTGGAAATGACAAATGTATTCATGGTAATGTGGCTTTCAAATGAATATATAATTATTATGTTATGGATGTGTCCGTTATATTACTCCAATATATGGGGTAAATATTATTGTATTATAGGTTCAAAGGGCACACAATAGGTTTTCCTAATCCTAAAATTTGGTACACAAGAGGTTAACCCAAGTATAAATACGGTATGTTTGTGGTTAGACAAAGACTAATATGTGATTAATATCTTTGTGGGTTGTTTTTATAGAATATTTCTGTGATTATGATTATACAATACTTTATTCCATATATTTTTTAAATAATACAATTCCAATGACATTCTCTCAAAGAAAATGTTCTTCAATTCAAGTATGGTTCATATCTTATGAACTACCAATCTCTTATATTGTGGCCCATGATTATGATCAATGAATCGTTGGGTATGAATTTATAATTCTATTCTCATGTTTTCATACACTTATTCTTATGAAATGATTAAATATGATCATTTATTGATATCTACCATGTTTACTATAACGACCCATACTTTACGTACATTTTTAATACTTCAAAATTTAAGTACACTTATTACAACATATAACAAAACCACGAAAGGACCATATAGGTATAGTGTCTTTAGAAACAGGGAAACATAAACAACTGGTTCATAAAGCATCTACTTTATCTCCGATTTATTTCATCATATCTAGAGTCCCTTTTGGAATATCCTACTTAATAACCATATTCCTAACCTGGGGAAAGAAAACATACAAAGGGTGAGGTCAAATTCTCAGTAAGGGTAAACAAAAGAAAAACAAATCACATCATATTCATAAGAACATAACATTTTGGAAATCATAACCTGCAAAAGAAATCATAAATCCATAACATGGGATAAATCATAGTAGTGAAATGTAATCCCAATAATCATAACATAAAACATGAAAATTTGTGGCATATACACATAATCATAGGGAATCATTTCTTAGTAGTAAAGACTCATTTCCAAGCCTATATTAGCGGACAAAGTCCATTTCTGAATCGAGTTCACTCCTCGTTTCAGTCTTGTTTCACTGAACCGGTTTAACCAGCCGTTCCAGCCATGACTGTCTCATGAGATATAAATCTTTACCCAATGCATTGGAGGGAGATATAGGTCCCACCCATCTCATAATTATTCCATTCTTATGTGTTCCACAAAATAAAAAATCATACATCATTTCATAACCCATTTAATAAAAATGGGACTCTTAAACATCGTGACATCATATAACAATTCATATAAGATAAAGGAATTCATAAAAATAATTCAATCACAACATAATCAAATCAATGTAATAATAGAGATAGAAAAATAACCCTATATTATCTTATATGGAAAATGATTTTGATAAAACCCTTGAACTCCATTCTTGAGGAAAATATCATTTCTAATTCAAAAATATTTTTCCTCTCTTAACATGTCATACAATTTTAAACTAAATTAATTTGATTAAAAACCAACTTGAAAACATGTAAAGTAAGATTCATGTAAATAATTTTTTAAAAATCCATTCATGCTGTATAAGTTAAAAAACACTCTTCTCGTACTTATGTTAGAAAAGTCAAAAAGTACATTGTACGAAAAACGACAACAGATTCCTCTCATATATTTTACTAAAAACTCACCGAAGGGTAAAATTTGTTTTAAACAAATTTATGAGGATATAAATAATATTAAATATTGAGGAAACATGGATGTGGATGATAAATATTCCCCATTAAATTCTGAAGTATAAACAATCTCGGATAAAAATTGAGATTGCGAGATTGTCCCTTACCTTAGGTCTGATTTGCTTCATAAGTGTCTGAAACTACTGTATAATGATTTAAATAATGTTATTGACTTATTCCAAAATCAAAATTATTTTTATGATATCATATATGGTTATATTCATAGTTTCTTATTAGTAATATTTCATTACTACTTGTTATTCATGTGTTTATTACTTTTTTGTTCTTATGCGTGTTTTGTCGAATAAATTCTTATTCTTATTTTCAGGATATAGAAACCTCATTTACAGAATTTTATTAGTGTAATATATATCATATTAATTCATTAAATTCATTTATATAATCATTATGCAATGAAGATCATGTATAACGAGTCACATCACATCGTGGAGACGCTATTCCGTACGTACGCACGAGCGATGACATCGTTCCCATGATCGTGGAATTGTATTAGAGTGTATGTATACTATTTCAGAATCAATATCACTTTACAATAATCATATATAGTTATTCTTTACACCATTATTCCCATCCAAGTAAGGTGCTGGTGGAAAATAGATTACATCACGGCATGGAGACGGTATTCCGTACGTACGCACGCGCGGTGATTTCGTTTTCCGTAGGATGGATAGATGGTGAAATAGGGTTGTTTCATACATATAATAACATATCAGTATATTAGGGATACCGATGTTATTACCTCATAATGAATCAACTAAAGAAGAAGAAGTGGAAGAATAAATAATGTTGAAAGAATCGGTAACTGACATTACCTCTTCTTTGAAGCTCCTCTTTGAGACCTCCTTTGAGGGCACTAAAATTGGTCTTTGAAGAATACCATGACCTCTAGTATGTTTATAGGGAAGTGGAGAAGATAATATTTCAGGGGTTGGACGAGCTTGAAGGCTCAAAGTGGTGTGAGGAAGAGAGGGAGGAGGTGCCCTTTTATAAGGGAGGAGAGGGGCACCTTTGGAAAAAGTAAAAATATTATTTTATTATAAAGACATATTCGGTTTTTTATAGCTAAAAATTGATTTCTTTCTAAGATAAGGTGTGGATGGGTCTAAATACTCTCATCCAATAGAATTTAGACAAGTTTAGGTTTCTATTTTAACCTTATCATTTAGATTATACTTTAAGTTAGATAAGTTCACTTTTACCGTGTCTTCTTGTTTTCTTACACTATAAGGTTAATAACCTTACTATAACAAGCCCAAAGAACCCCAAGTTGTTTATTATTAATTTATATAACCTTATCTAAGTCATTTTTCCGATCCTTATATTTTGAGGAATAAAATAACAATTAATAATATAATATTTGTTTTAAAAACTATTTTATGTCAATTTTGACTCAATTTGGTAATTGATTTTTATGAAAATCATAACAGAAATATTAGTTCTAAAAAAGTTAATTAAATCAGTAATAATATGTAATATTAACCTATAAAATTATTTTAATTCATAAAAAATCTCAAATTATATTTATTTAGGTATTTATAACATCAATTTTGTCAATATTTCATTAATAAGATAATTATTGCATCATCATTGTGTTATACATAAATTAAATTATTTAAGGTCTAAAAATTACAAATAAAATAAAATTATGTAGGAAATATATTTAGATTTCTAATTAATATTTATAGTCGAATTTATCTTTTGTATAGCCCTATATTAAAAGTGATTTAGTTATTGAACTTTGATTTTAACTATTTTAACCCTTCTTTAAATAAATTGATAATAAATGTCCTAATCTAATCCATGTGGGCTTAAATGGTCATATTTTATTCCTAAGGGTGTTTTTGGACTAATTAAACTTATCCAATGGAATTGGGACATGTGTTATGGTAATAATAATATCATTTTTACCCTTAATTACTCTATTTACTTTTAACCGTGGTGAAAAAAGTAAAAACTTACTATTCACCAAAAATTATTTTCATCTAATTGAACCACATTTTAGCCCTTGATATTAACTATGTCTATTGGATTTTCGAAATTCCACTCATAGAAGTGGTAAAATTATGTTTTATGTAAATTTTCAAATTCTCCTAGGAGGTGGGTAAAAGACGGTGAAAAGTTCAATAAAATTTTTATATATCTAAAATTATTATAAAATGACTCCAATTAATTACTTTGAACTTATAAATGTTTTATGTATCAATTTTGACCTAAAATAAATTTAAATAAAATAAATAATTATTTAAATAAAAAGTCGGTTTTTAAATAGTAGCCCAGTGTTTTAACTATTAATCCAAAATTGAATGTTTTCAGAAAAATACCAAAATTTCACCCTAGGGTAATTTCGATATTCGGAATCCAAAAAATTAAGTCCATTTTGAAATATGACATTTAAAAAATTCAAAAAAGTGGGTATTACTATTCATAACGGCTAGTTTTAATAATATTTTAATAGCATATCGTTGTTTAGTGAAACTCGGTATTGCGTACGATAAAAGCTATCGAGGAAGGTCGCGATTGCATGTAAAGCAAGCCAAGATAGTGTTGTGTGTAGTGAAAGAATCCGTTGATGATTTATATAACATAAAAACAAAATATTTCTTATAAAAGTATCGGGTGTTACATTTACCCTTATTGATCTTATAATATTTCCCTTTCATATATTTTCATTTCATCAAGATATGAAAAAAGGATTTAATTAAAATATGTCTAAAAGGGGGCTAGTTGTGAAGAACAAAATGGGAGATTATGTAGTTATACCAGTATATTATGTATCCCATTTTACAAAGACGCAAAATCATTGTGGTTATTTTCGGGATCATAATGACATGTAATGAATATTAATCTAATAAAATATAGTATTTATGTTTATAATAATTTTTTTGTCTCATAGAAAGTCACGATACTTTTCTCAAAAAAGTTTCTATAGTACCAAAATAATCTAATAATTCTTAATATCTCAATAAATAATTTGGGTCGTGGTCATTACTTCATCACCTTTTTCTTTAAAAGATAAAAAATAACCCCATTATTTTGATAATGTTCTCCTATTGAAGTGACTTGTTGTATCTAAAAGTGACATTTATAAAACATATCATACAACTTATCTTTATATTGTTAGTTCATAAACTTCTAAATACATTCTTCATGTTCTTCCTTGCACATGGAGTACAAAATATAATATTATAAATAAAAACCACCAAAAATTTATTAATTTAGTCTCTGAAGACTATACACATAAAGTGTATGAATATGTAATGGGAATTGTTTTAGCATATGGCATCACCATAAACTCATATTAACCATATCATGTATTGAAGGATAAATTTTCAATACATTATCTCATCACCTTTAATTGATGATGTATTGAATTAAAATATACCCTAGAAAAGTATAAATCTTCATAATGTTGATTTAACAACTCATATATCCTTTGTAGGGTATACTTGTTCTCTTTAGTGATAGTTTTGAACACCTGGTAGTTAATTCACGATGCATTGATCCATCAATATTCTTGAAAAATAGAACTAGTTCCCCCCATGTTGACAAACTACAGTTTGTGAAACCTTTTTCCAAATTATATTTTAGTTTCTTATATAACACCTCAATTTATGTTTGGTCTAATAAGAAGGGGATCTTGGTGATATTTTCGCACCATGTATAAGTTATTTTAAGAACCCTAGCTAAAAATCTATGTGAAATCCATCTAATTATTTGGGAAATAGAACCATATAATTATTTGAAATGGTCATTTCCTCAATGTTTAAATTTTACTTTGTCTCATCAATTTTATAAGAAATGTTTCTTCATTTGGTATCAACACCCACACAATTGATGGAATTCATAATTGGGATTTATAATATTTATATCATCTATATAGGAGCATCAGATGATTCAATGTATGGAATGAAGTTTCCATTTCCTAATTGTTTAAGTTAGATATATATATAATATATAAAATCCATTTATTTTATATAATCAAATTCTACAAAATTATTTTGAGATTTTCAGGATAAATCGTCCCATATATTACTGCTAGGGTTGATTCACACACGTGTGTTTCCGTCATTACACAACTATGTTTATTCATGGATATATCAAGGAGGAGATTCAATAAGTCTTGAAAAAATTTAGAATTTAAAGTAATTTATAGTAACAATATAATATAAAAAACTCATTCTTCTTGGATTATTAAGTGTACACTACACTACATCATTTTATTTCTCCACCTCAGTTGTGGTGATGGGGTATTATTTCCACTTCTCCAGAGTTTTAGTTAGTTGATGATGCCAATTCCCCTCACAGGATCATGTTTTTGTGCAGCAAATTATAGAGTTCCCATGTTCCATAAAGTAAAAGCATTGGACCATGGGTGGTTTATTGGGTGGTTTCTTTTTTTCAACCATTATATTGACAGGATTCTTCATGTAATTATAATCCTGATGATCTTTACTACCTTTCCCTATACAGTTTAAAAAATTATTAAATACCGTAAAGAAATTATTATGGTGCTTCTTTCCAAAAAAAATTTGTTGTTGTTTGGATATTATTCACTCCATATTCATTTGATATTCCAACTTCAAACACCATTCTTCAAATCATATTCCAATATCCACATATCCATTCTATAAATTCTATATCTTCTTTGAGACACCATTGAACTAATCCTTAGCAACTAACAATGTCATTAATAGTAAACTCTGTTTGGAGAAGTGTTTTTAAAATATTAAAAAATATATCTAATTATTATCATTATTTATAAAAAATTATTTATACCTTAAAATCCTTGTGAAATTCACCTCTTAAATTTTAATATACTCGATATCATTTTTCATATGATCTATAAATTATCTATACTCCTTGCTGAAAATAATTTTATGGAAAAAATTATAAAGAAATATTATCTTAAAATCCTTACACATCATCCTTATGATTTATAGTCCTGATAAATGTTCATCATTGATCAACATCTCCTTATAAATGGTATAAAACTAAAGTTACTTTTTTTTACATCTCAAAATATTGAATCATGAAAAGTATCTTTCCCAGGTATTTTACCCATTATTCCATAATAATATGATCATAGGATCCACTAATTTTTACAGATTTTTCTTTCTCAAAGGACTCACAATATAATTACTCATTATGTGTCGAAGAAATTTGTTCCATGGGGTTAAGTTTATTACTTATGAGCATATACAAGGGGTTATGTTCCCTCTTAAGATTTTTGACTCTAACTTCCCTTGCATTGGTAATATCATTCAAACACTCATTTAATTATCCATCACATCATTTGGTTTTATAGTTTCTCCAAGATACAACCAACTAAAAAATAAAACATTTTTTAATAAATAATGAATAAAATTTTTATTCACATGTGTAAATCATTTTAAATATCTTCACCTTTTTGATCCTAAGATTTTTCCTGTGATATATTTTAATAACATAATTTCTAAATTAACTAAATATTTTTTTGATAGTAACTCTATATATTACGGCTCATATGTTGGACACATGATTATAACATTATTTATTAAATAAAAATCACAATAATAACATAATTCAGAATCAAACTTTTTGGTATCTTGGGAAAATTATGTTTATAAAATATAATCATACACAAATCATTAAACATTATTTAATTACCTATTCAAGGTATTTATAATAGATTTAAAAATCTAATTAGTATATTATGTCAACTAAGGATATACATCAAAGAAATAGTGAGATAAAATCCCAGTATTGGGAGGAATAAAAGTGAAGGAACATTATACATGTAATAATATAGTTCATTGGAGATCATACTCGTCATCATTATATCATAAGAAAAGGATCATAATAATAATAATATTTCATAATTTTTTATTGGAATATAATGGGTAATATAAATAATAATAATAATAAATCATAACATTATGATCAAATATCATGAATAAGTTGCGAACAAATCTAATATAACATCACGTATAATATATTTCTATGAATCATCACTTCATAAAATGTGAACCAAACCATCATCATGTAAAATAATAGTATAAATCATCTCGGGAGATATAAATCAATTCCCAATGAATATTATGGATATATAATTTTATTCCCACCAGTCACATTTTAATATCCATAATCATGCATGCCACATTCAAGGGAAATATTTTTCAATCATGGATATCAAATAGACCCTGAACAATTGTGTTTCTTGATAGAATTATAAATCATGTTACAAATAATAAATCTGGGCGGTTTTCTAAAAATAAAGATTGAATTTCATTTTATATATTAAAATTTTTATTTATTAATAATAAAATCATGTTTCTATAAAAATATAATAAAAAACGTTAGAAGGAATACTAAGGATTACAATAAATATACACTTTATCATTAATCATTAAGGTGGATTATAAATCTAAAAAATTATATTAGAGAAGTTATATCCCCAATTTATAAAAGGGAAATAAATATAAAAATGATTTTATAATGATTTTATGATAGTAATGTCAATAATAAGGAAAAATATGTGATGAACCTAAAAAGAGACTGTTGGGTTCAACATTCCCCTTACCTTACATCCCATTATATTTCATCCCATTTTCTCCATACGTATAATAAAATCATGTTTATTAGAATAGGAATCTAGATGTGAATAATATTCATTTTTACATTTTTTATCAGCTATAATAATTTAAATATAGTTATTACTTTTTTGTTCAAACAAATAATGGCATGAAAAAATATTTTCATATAAATTATCCCATTTTCTATCAATTTCATGGTTTTGATTATTTATAATTATCTATTTTGTAAAAATATTTTTAGATTCCAATAACTCATTAAAATTTATTTATATTACATGATATACACTAATTATCTCTGTAAGATGTGCTATGTAAATCATTGAAAACCTCATCATATGAAGATGAATCCAATAATTAACAAGATGTTTTAAATGAGCATAAGAGAGAAAAAAATAAGATGATATAAATATATTAATATTGATATATATGTATAATAAAACATTGATATGTTGTATTCTTCTATATTAAATATTTTAGTAACATAGAAAAAAGAAATTTTATTTTTTTAGTGTAAAGAATAAAAGAGTAAAAAACAATAAAATGATATTTATTGTAACATCTTAATTGATGATTTTTTCCTATAATAAAGACTTTTAGGACTTGTATTTTGTAAATCTAGAACATTTTTAAGGGTACTATGATATATAGGGGAAGGTAATTGGGTACATCTCAGTCTTTGGGAAGTGTTTTCTCAATGGATGGGGAGTGGAGTATTTATTCAGAAGAAGAGGGGTATAGTGGATTAAAATATTGAATATTTTGTTATTTAGGTGAAATAAAATTAATATTATTTATTACCATGAAATTTATTAGTTTATTATTAAAAAATTTAGGGTTATTTCATTTTAAAAAAATTTCAAAATCAAATGGACTCTTTTGAATAATTAATTATATGAAAAAGATGAATGATATCTTTAATTAGAATAAAATATATTTTACATTCCAAAATTTCAAAGTTATGTTTATAAATTCAATATATTGTTTTCAAATTCATTATTTAACTTTATAAATACATATTTGTTAGAGAAAAAGATTTCATAAATTTTTATTTCATTCCTACATCATGATGATGCCATAAAAGATATTATTTTTGAAAACCTTGTTTTTTTACTATTAACCAAAAAATAAATTTTTTTTAAAAATACCAAAAATTGATCTGAAGGTAACTGAAATGTGTTGATTCAGTAAAATATACTAAATTTTATCAAGATAATTTTCTAAATCTGAGAATTTTAATTTTTAAGTAAAATTTTTAATAATGAAAAATATTTATTTGTGTGAAATTATCAAATTTGTTACCCTTATATAAAGTAAATATGATTTCATGAAAATATGTTATAATTTATATAAAATAAAAAGTGTTTTATAAAATCATTTTATGAATATTTATTTTATTAATATTATTAAATTTATTATAAAAATATATTTTATCAAAAACAAACATATATGTTTTACCTAAAAAAGTAGTATTATATATTTATATAAAAAACTTATTTTGTCATATATAACACATTTATTGTATTATTAATTAAACTTATTATATATTTATTCTATAAATGAAATTTTATAAATATAAAATACATAATTATTTTTTTATAATGTTGTGAATGTGTTTTTTTACCATATTACATTACTAAAGATTGTGCATGTTTATTTAGGAAAATAATTATATTAATCTCTTGATTGTTATATGATGGATCTATCCATGTTAGTGGATTTTAAATATTTTGAAAAATTATTGTGTGTAATAGTGTTATTAACCTAATCATGATATATGGGTGTAATGGTTTGTTCTTGATGAAGGAAGAGATAAGAACAAAATATGTAGAGTTATGTGTAATATAGAATAAGAACATAATGTTATGATCGAGTATGAGGAGGAATATTTTTTTAGAGTCTAATAATCTAATATTTTTTGGATTTATGAGTAAAGGTAACATTTTAATTAAATTTTGGGGGATTTGGTGGTGTTTATTGGGAAAATTCTATAAATAAAGGATTTTCACATGACACTTACACAACCACATTTTATGTATGTGAAATTCAATTATCATTTAATGTATGTGGTGAATATTAGGTACATGAATTATGTGGGAGAAAGTTTTGATATCAAGAATGAGATAGCCCATTCATAAATTAAGTATGTGGAATCCAGTTTTTCTAGTTTGTATGTAGTGTCCAGTTTTCGTACGAAGTATGTGGAAGGAAGTTCATGGAAAAGCATGGTGGTGAAGGAGTGGGGAAATTATTATATGATCCGTGAAGTTTATTTTACGTGATGTAATTATATGTGATATTATTAACAATAATATTACAATTAGTGAGTATTTGGGATAATTTTCCTTATAAATACCCCCATGAATAATCAAAATATGAATTAATGAAAAATAAGTATGATCATGTATCTCATGTCCATTGAAAGATTTTTTAGAAATAAAGTCAATTGCCAAATAATTTTTCTTCTCGGAGAATGGATTGTTTTTGAACGTTAGGTATATGAAGTATTTTTTTTAATGGGATTACTAGAAAGGTAATAAAATGGAGGAAATATGGGAAGGTGAACTGTAATGGTTTTTTGAAGACAGAAGATTCCATAAATAATTTCTATGAGGGAATGTTCATGAAGTACAATACATGGAAGAGTGTTCAAAAAGAGAAATTTTAAAAGGTAATTTCATTGTGTATAATACTTGGAGAGTAGTTTTTAAATCATAGTACATAGAGGATATTACATGGAGTATAGTACGCAGATGATAATATACATTGAACAGAACCCCAAGAAAAATATTTTAGCACAAATCATATGTGGTAATCAAGATTTATCTCTAAAACTAATTATAAGTAAATTTGTAGTTAGATATTTCTATATAAAATTCATAATAATAAAATTAGTATTGAATTGGATTCTACCAAATAATCTATCTCAGTTCATGTATAAATGGATTGAAGGAAGAATATGTAGTTCCATCTCTAAATCATGTTATATAAGATTCAAGAGTGAAACATGGTTATTTTAATTCATAATTATCCTAATTAAAATAAGAATTATAGTTATAATTATATTTTGTAATAAAAATTCTAAACTCTCTCATTATGGAGTTCATATCATCTGGAATTAAATTAGAGGAGCACAATAAATAAGAGTACAAAAATGAATCAAATCATGATCTATGGTGTAATAAGAGTCTTATGAAAAACATTGATAGACCATAGTATCCCTTATCTATTGAATGGACCCTCAATCCTATAAATTTATCTTAACATCATCATTGAAGTTTTTTGATGTGAAGAGAATAATGTTTTCCATAGGTGAGGATGATAGAACACTATATTTAATGATGCCAGTGATCCAAGAATAGAGTGACCATGGGCCGAACATTTTATCCACATAACTGGTGAATTATAGTTTATTTTAATACACTAAAACATCATCAGTGTGTTCTCCCTAGATATAACACTTTTTGGTGAACCAATAGAAATATATTAATTTTTTACATTCTTTAATTTCATGAATATTTCAATATAAACCTATTAAATGTTATAGTTTGGACATGATTATTCTTAATGTGGTAATATTCTCATAAAATAAATAATTATAAATATCGGAAAATGTTTTATTTTATACACTCCAATTTACCCACTCATAGGGTGTCACATGTTAAAAAACGTGGTATCATAGAAAAAATTTATTTATTGGTGAATAACCTATAATATTTTTATTGAGGAAATATTAAAGACATGATATCTATTTTTATACAACATATATCATGAAAGGTAAAGATGAATGTCCAAGATAAGAACAAACCAGTGGGTGTTTTTGGTCTTTAAAAAATCCTTTTAGGTCATCTTGATGAATTAGAAATTCAATGAAGGAAAATTTGGAAGATCAATGGATTTATTAAGGAATATTTATAAAATTTGGATCATATCAAATAAATTATTGGATGACTTGAAAAATTAATAAAATATAAATCATCTACTTGTGTGAAAATGGAAGGAGTATAATATTTCAAACTACCAATTTAATAATTTCCCAAGGTGATTGAAATTATAAATTCTTTTGATAAAAATGGTATAATATGATTGAATCTCCTATGGAAGATGTTATTATTTTCATTAGGATCTCTTATGATCCCTCCTATGGTGTATTATGTGAAAATAAATGTTTTGGGTTCTATAGTGATTATCATGACCAACATATATTCTATAATGGCATTGATAAAGAATAAATTTCCAATTATATAATCAAAGGAAGTGAGAAAAATCTATAAAAAATATTAAGTTACTAGGGAATCTATTGAGATATTTTGATATCATTATAACAACACTCTCAAAGGACCTCATTGAGAAATTATTCTATGGAATAAAAGTTCTCAAATAATAAATGGCTATGAAAAATAGAGGTGAAGTAAAATGATCAATCAAAACCCTTGAATATAAATTTATTATTGTAAAATGAGTACTAAAAATCATGCATAGAAATCAAGAATTATCAGTTTCATGTTAATTGAAAAGGGGTTAATTTTTTTTAAAAGTTTTATAATATTAATACAAGAATAAATTGAATAATAGGAAAATATCCTCAAGGGGGAATGTGATAATAATGAAAAATATTTATTAAATGAATAATATCATCCCTTTTTGACGTATTTTTATATGGAATTTATGTCGAAATTTTTTGAAGAAATGATTGTAGTTAAAAAATATATTATGTATTTGATTAGTCATCAAGGAAAACTAATACGAATTGTGGAGACTAAATATCAATTTTTGTGCAAAAATATTATTTTAGGGATGATATTTCATCACATTAAGAGATTAAGTAACTGTATTAAGTTGTTAATGTGAGAAATTATATGCATATGAAGTTATAAAAAGATTTTAAAATCATTAAATGAAATGATTATTGGATTTAAACTGATGGATTCAAAAATAACATATATGAAAATTTGATACTATTTTCAGATTCCTAGACATACAATATGTTTCTATGAAGATTATATTGATTTTACATATTATTGAGAAAAAATGGTACTAATGTTATCCATGTCACAGGAAAGAAGATAGAAACATATAAAAATGTAATCACTTGTACAAAAGATTTCAAATATTATCTTTAAAGAATATTTTTTCGATTCTGGATATCAGTTTATTTTATGTATCAATATATTATAGAACCTATAGACTGAATTTTATTGATGAGAAGATGAATAATTGATCACAATTTCAATTGACGGTGTTATGTATGTGGTTACTCATGACATATATCACAATATTCTAATTTGATAAGATAATAAGGACTATTGAGGAAGATAATTTCACCCATTATAAGTTGGAATAATGATTCAATGGAAATAAAAAAAGTTACAATAGATAAAAAATCAATTATTTAGTATAAATTGATGAAGTAATTAAATAAATAGCACAAAATGAATAAGAGGTTTCTCATTTATATAAACCATCCTAGAAATAGAAGAATAAATCTAGTAAATCAATTATGAAATAAGAGGTTTCTATCAGTATTAATATGAATGATCTAAAAGAGAGATCATAACTCTCTATAATAGATAAGACTACCCCTAAAAATATAATTCTTAGTTGATTTTTAATGAATCATTCCATGAGGAATAAGATATATAAAGTAGCTATCCTAATTTTTAATGAATCAAAATTTTAACCATCACTGAATGGTTTCATATATATCACAATGATGCATGAGTTTAGGATTGGTGGATTTGTACATTCATAGATAAATAAGTTTAGAAAAGAGAACACTACTTATATAGTATTATTGGTAACATGTACCTATGGTTTTATTCAAACAAAAATGATTTATTCCAAGTTAGGGATGATTGATAAATATATAGCTCACACTTTATGTGAACTCTATAGAAGTGGGATTGAATGAATAACCACTATAAGGGATTTGAATAAGTATAAAGACAATGTTTTGGTCAATCACATTAAACCCCAATCCTTATTTTCAAGATTTTGTTGGTATCATTATCCTCATATGTTAAATTTTTATAACTTCCATTGAAATTTTTATAGGATTAACGGGTAGATAAAATACATGGGTTGATTTTTATGAAAGATGATATATCATTATGGTTAATTAGAACATATGAAACCAGTGGTTTTAAGAAATAACTTTATATTTAAATGATATATGTGAATTTACAAGGAGATATCAATTTGTTTAAATTTTTTATAGACTACTATAAATTTAATGTAGTTTTTAAAGATATATTAAAAATATCTAGTGATATCAAGCCATCATTGGAGTTTATGAACTAACATCAATCCATATCATGAGTGGTATATATCCAATACAGGCAACTGATAGCTCAAAAAAATAATCTACATAATTTATGGATTTCCTATTAATTTTCTATGTACTAACATTGTGGTATTAGCTAACCATTTCTATAATACCAGGATGTCGGTGTATGGATTTTGTAAGTTTAAACAAGTGGTTCCCCAAATTGTAAATTTTCACACACTTAATGTAAATAACAAAAATCATTTATGGGATTATGGTGAAGATATCTGAAATGATATTTATAGATATATAAAAACGTAATATACCCTATCAATATAATAAGGCCAGTGGATATAAAGTGGTGTAACTTTATAATCAAGAAGAAGTGGTTGATAACACACTTTATTATTCATAGATTATTGAATGTCTTTTTTGTATAAGAGTGTTTGATATCATAAGTGGAATTGTTGAAAAAAATTGAAATATATATTTGTGTTGTTGTTTGTGTTTGTGGAAATAAGTTAATGACAATGACATATTTCAGATTGTTGAAATATAATCATAATTTCTATGTTGATTTCTTACATATTATACATAGAATATTTTTTAATGACTCAATGCTAAGTGGTAATTTCACTTAGTAAAAATATTGAACTAGATTTGTGTCGTAAAGAGGAAGAGGTTCAAATATTTAAAATTAAAAAATTAATATATATTTTATATAATAAGTAGAATCAACACTGAATTAAAATTTCTAAAATTACAATGGTAGTAAATGTTTCAAAATTATAATAAATAAGAAAATAGGATAACCAAAATATGATGAATTTTATATTTTTACATCATTTTTAGAACAATTCCTTAATAAGATATTTCATTAATAACATACAAGTATATTTTGAGGTTTAATGTCTTATAAAATAGGTACTAATACATTAAGAAAGTAAAATGACAAAAAAATTATTACTCTTGAAATACTAAATTAATAGTCCATGCTATGTCACCTCAAAACATATGATTTCTTTGGGACATACATCAATAAAAACGGGTGATTAAAAATAGAAGCAATAAATAAAAAAGGAAACATGAATTTCATGATCACGGATAGTTCATAAGGTATAAAAATATATCATTATCATCAGTACCTGAGACATAAAAAAAAGAAAATGATCATAAGTACCTGAGGTGTAACATACAAATTTGGATAAAACAGAGAAATGAGGAATTCATAATAATGTCAAAAATCCTCATCCCCATGGTGTCATGTATTGTATTAATATAATTTTATCACATAGGATTCGTAAAACATTACTAGGGATTTCATAAAAACTTGTCATAAATATGTTATATTTAGAGATTTATTTTTACCTAATTAGTTGGAGCATTATCTGAGTTCCTCTTCACATGTCTAAATTTATGAGTTTAATATAGACCATTTATCTTAAAAACGTTTTCAAAACATTAACCTATGATTATAGAATATAGGTATAGTACATGTAATAACTCAATACAAAACTGTATAGTTCTATATATATTTCTATGTTTATACCATTAAATAAAATTAGGTTCGATTTTTTCACAATATAAAATCTTGTTATGGAAAATAAATGAATGATTTCGGTAGCATAATGAGTATAGAAATCAGTTTATGGAATTCAAATAATGATAGAGAAATGTAGTCAATCATTAATAGGGAATCATTTGGAAAATAATGAAATAATTATGAACAAATGGAAAATAATAAAATTAAAACATAACGTAATATTATAAAATATGTAATGGAATAAAATGAGAGTGGAAGAGAATTCCATACTAGAAGATCTAATTCTCAATGCATGAGAATTTATTATTAGAACAACAAATACTCCTTGAAATTGTTATTGAGTGATCAAATAAGGGAAAATTCATGTTAAATGACTTGGGATTGGAGGATAATAGGATAATGGGTTAGTATTTATACAAAAATATCAGTAAGTTTTTATTAATTTATAAATATAGGTTATTGAATCCATGTTCTAAAAAATAAAAAACCATTGAACTTTCTATTGTTTTAACCCATAACATTATCCAAGGTGGAGTGGATTTAAGTATATTAATAGTCTTTTATCCTAATACCATTTTACTTATTTTATTTTGGATGTGGATAATGTATTTATTCATAAATAATTATTTATAATAATGTTAACTATACATTATGTTTTGTAAGATTCATTATAAGTTTATAAAATTAATCTTATTAAAATACAATACAATATTTAAATTATGAAAAAACTATTATTATAAAAAAATAATTTATATTATTTATTACATAAATTTTAATTAATTATTATGTCATGATACTTATCATATATTTATACAATATTTTACATTTTACCCAAAATATTAGTATGTCTTAAAAAATAATGATAAAAATACCTATTGGATAATTTTGAAGTGAGGACATCGAAAACAGAATTATTTTTATCCAAAAAAATTATAAATATGATAAATAAAATTTTTTAAATAAATGTATTATTTAGTGAAAAATACCAATTTTTAGAACATGGTCAGGTTTCTATACCTAATAACAACAATATGGGATTGTATAAAATTATTTTATAGCCTATATACAAATAAATATTCTTGTTTACAATGTTTTTATTACAAATAAATTATTTCAAATTTATTAATTTGTAATAAAAATATCCATAAATGAAAATTAGTTATATATATATATATACATATATATTAAAATTATATAATTATGGTTTATTTTTATTGAAGTCTATTTTATCAAATTCATCCTCAAATTATGTTCATTGTATCTTTCATATAAGGGTGATACATAAAATAAAGATATATTGGGTCAGTATAACCAATATTCCATTTCTAAATGATATTTCATCTTAAAACTACTTATGTTCATGATAAATAACCCCTTTCTAACAACCTGTTACTTTAAAATATATTTATCATCAAATAAAATGTAAGTGTTTAGTAGCATGCTTCACAAGCAACTTAGAGTCCATATAAACCATGATATTGCAAACCATTATATGATACTCATTACATTGGTAGCTAAGAATAGAAAATACCACAAAATGAAAAACATATATAATGTTTTTAAATATTTTAAATTTAATTATTAATTCATATTAAAATAGAAATTGATTTTAAATTAAAATTATTTATGCTTCAAAAATGTGTTTTCTTCTAAAATGGTTTATATTTTATTTTATGGACACAAAAATAATAATTAATTTCAACCATTATATGAAATTTTAATTTATAAATTGAATATAATTTTTAAAATTAAAATCAAAATATTACCTTATGGTGAATTTTTAGTATATTTATTAAAATATTTATTTTCCATTGAATAGTTAAAAAATCCGATTTTTTTAAAAACTGTCATTTATTTTAAATTAAAAGCATATTTATTTTTTGAATATTATATTAAAGTAAAATAATTATAATTTAATTTTTAATAAAAAAATTAATTATTTAATAGTCATCATTATACATTACGTTTCTGTAAGTTTATCTTTCGCCTTATAAATGAATTTTTCTAAAAACTATTTTTATATATGCAATATATTTTTCTCTTAATAAATTAGTTTATTATTTACTGATTAATAATTTTAATTAAATTTATAGATTATATATTAAATAATATATTTAAACATGTATTTAATTGTTTTAAGAAGGAATGGGATATAAGTACATTATGTTTTATGCTTGAGGGTTCATTTTTCTAAAACTGGGTTTTATTACAGATATTGTACTTATTTAAAATTAAATTCAACCACTTATTGAAACATAATTTGGTAAATTTTAATAGCATATTTGGAATTATAATTATTAATATAATTTAATAGGTTCATCTTAATTTTTTATCATGCTGAATAGTAAAAACTGTAAAATTGTTTTACTATGGTTATGGTTAAAACAGGTTTTCCAGGGTGCTAAACTAAGATATATGAGAAGGATTTCCCAAAAACCCTTTATATTTTTTTATTGGATCAATATATTTCAACCATTTATTATCCAAATTTACAATACCTAGAAATTTTGGAACACATTCCTAGGGAAGTGACCCTGTATAATTTAATTTTTTAGGAAATTCATCATGTGTCCCTCTCTTCACATATAAAAGGGAACCTCTCCTCCTCCATTATTCATTGTATTTGAGCTTACTATAATGACCAAAACCTAATAAAAATCCTTCATATAATCATTTCATTCATCATAGGTATTTTTGTATTCTCCTCATCCTAATTCATTAAGGCATAAGGTGTAATCCAAATGGACTCTCTCAAATAAGAGATACAAATTTTAACCGAAATCATTCAATTTTATTTCTTATTCTAACATTTATAATCTTATTGTATCAATAATAACATTATTAATATATTATTATCAATATAATTGGATATTACTGTGATTATATAACAACAATTTTCTATCCCTTCTCCATAAAATGGGAAATAAGAGTTCTGCGCATTCGTACATATGGAATACCGCCTCTACATAGTGATACAATTCATTTTCCATTAAAATTATTCATAGGTAATTATAATGACAGAACAAATATTTACATATGATATTTATAAAATTATTATACCTCTAATTATTATATCTAATCTATACTCTTACCTTCTAATAAGTTATTAAATAATAACGTCGTTCGTGCCTATGTGTGGACCACCACCTCCGCCAAGTGCTGTGATTTGTTCATCATTATTATTTACATCACTAGTAAAATAATATATTTAATGAAAATATATTATATTCATGAAATTTTAATGATTCTGGAAATGTTAATTATCATTTAACTTTATAATTTAATCCATCGAAATGTGAAAACATCATTCTTGTGTGCTTGAAGATTATTATCTCTACGAAATGTTGTAAATCATTTTTCACCACCAGTTAATATGAACGTTTATAAATATATACACACATATATATATATATAATAAAAATACATGATATTTATGACATTGTTAAATATTATTTTTAAGGAGTAACATTGATCAAAGTTAAAATATGGTAACTATCGAACTAAATCATACATGAAAAATGAAGATGTTAACACATGAAATAAAGACTTTAATAGAGAATTTTTTTTTTAAAGTGGTTTGAAATGATAATAGTGGATAATATATTAAATAACACTTATTAATATGGTAATTTTATGAAATTTAAATAATTTTAATAATATTAAATTTTTAATATTTAATGTTAGAGTGCTTATGAATAAAGGAAAAGTTGAGGTAAGGGTTTCATCTCAATTTTTATCCATTGAAAAATATTTTTATTTTTACCGAAATTTATTATTTTTAAGATGTATATATTGAAAAAGAATTTATTTTTGAATAATAAATTATTTAATTATAGTTATTTACAAATACTTGTTATTTGTAACATCTAATTTGTTTTTTTTCAAAAATTAAAAATTTTGTAAGGGTTCATTGTCTCGATTTTGTTTTTGTAAGATATGTTTGATGTTATACACCAATATTCTTTTATGACCAAATTCTACTACCTCATTGTTATATTTTATCATGAATATTTTTATGTTCATTTTATTTGATTCTTTAGTTTAGTTATTTCTTTTTTGGGGGTTGAGATTCAGAAGTTACCATAGTTGAATTGGTTTTAAATTATAATCTCATTTTTATCAATATTATTTAGGATTAAAAATTGTAATGATTAAAATTTTTAATATATATCTCAAAAATAATTTTTATTTCCTTTTTCTCTACTATATTCCTCAATATTTCATATTTTCCATTAATTTTACTATCTTTATGTTCTCAACATACTGAAAAATGTTTCTATGGGAAACCAACCTTGTTTTTCTCTCAAGCAGGGAATCATTTCTTCTATATCCATATTTTCATTGCATTTTTTAAATAATGTATTGAATTTTATATAAAGAAAATTTAGATTCATTTTATAGTATATTTGTTTCGTTTATAATGGTTTTAATGGATGCTTCTTATCATTTTCGAAACATGGTACTTTTGACTTTTATCAAAAATGTGGAAGGAATTTCTATTTCAATATGTATTTCATGAAAGGATTTCTCAACCACCATGAATAATAATTTATTTAGGTATTTCCTTATAGGTTTCCTTTTTTACTTTCAAATAAGATGTTTTGAATAATATTCTTCTAATTTTATATTCAAAATAAGTGATTTCAAAAAAATGAACTTTCCCCAAGAAATGTTCTGGTGATAATTTATAGGTGATTTTATCTATAAAAATATAATTTCATGTATATTATTATTTAATGTGGAAATTATATAATATTTCAATATTTATTATTTCTATATATAGTTTATTATTGTGATGATGAAAGTTTAATGGACCCCATATCATTTCGAGGGTTATTTGTTTATGATATTATGGGTGTTCCATGATCTTGTGGAACACATATGTATGGTTTTCATTAAGATATTTGTGTACATTTATTTATATATCCCTATAATATAATAATTAAATAAGGATATCACATGATATAATAAGCATAGTCGTTTGGTGTTAACAGAGTTTAATAAGGGACTTTTTCTCACAAGATTGTAAGATCCTTCCAGCAATGACCCATGTATTTATAGAATAATAATTTTTCTATTTATATTAATATTTATTAATAATATATTAATTTTGTTTTTAATATAAAACTTTTTATTATAACATATTCCACACGGAACAATTGGATTGTTTGAAATTTTACGTTGCAAACAACTTTGAGTTATACTAAAAAAATAATACAATAATAATATTATTAATTTAAATGGTAGTGAATGATTAGTCGTTATATTGAAAATAATGAGAAGAAAATAACTCAATATGATTATAAATGTTTTTAAAATGTCTTTAGATTTATCAAATAATCATTGGAGGGTTAAAATATCAAAAATCCATTTTTAATCATAAAATACTCTAATATTTTTAAAAATTTGTTTTACCGCCTTTTAATGGGGAACCCATTTTAAATACAGTTTTTCAAACATTTATATGTTATATTTTAAAAAATTAACATCTTATTTATAATGGGAACATAAAAATGTACTTGGGATATATTTCTAGCAAATTTTTTTGATAAAGTTCATTTTTTAATGAATAGTGAAAAATACCGAATTTTAATCCAAAACTACATTTTCATCTAATTTATTTATATAGTTATATAGTATTTTTAACTGGTTTTAATGCTTAATTGGAAGATATTCATATATTTCAATCCAATTTTGTTCGTTGGATGTAATTTCACTTAAACTTTTGACATAAACACAAGTAAATCATTTGGTCATTTTTTACTTCTTAAAAACACGCCTTTTGGTTTTGACAATAGGAATTACTTTTTAATTAGTTTCTTAGACTTATTTAATTTGAATTTGGAGAATATAATCCATATTTTTTAATTATGAGCTCCAAATTGTGTAAATATGTACCTTTTCCTTTTATACAATATGAATAATAACTTCAGTAATTATAATATTTACCTTGGTTAAAGGGTAAAACTGGTAAATAAGTGTAAAAAATAATATTATAATAATATTGAACTACCCTAAAACATGTCTTTATTCTTTTGGATGATATTTGTATGACCTTGTTCATCCTTGGGTCAATTTTAGGACCCCATAGAGCCACATGGATATGAACATGATATTTTAAAGAATTAATTTAAAATATAGAAAAATGTAACATAAACATGTGTCTTATATTTAAAAAAATTATGTGGTTATATCAGTGATACCTTTTACTATAAATAGTCTTTATAAATATAAAACTACTTAATATATCATGGTATTTTATTTAAAATTTTTAGACAACAAATAAATAAATCTATTTATGGAACAATGATGATGTAGTGATTACCTTATAAATGAATGATTTAAATAAATGAGATTATAAATAGTAAAATAAATTTATTTAAAACTATTTATGTCATACAAAAATTTTATCCATGATTATTATTTTTTATATTGGATTCAATGGTGTATTTTAGAAGGAATCATGTTTTTATGGGAATTTAAAAAGTCATTATATGAATAGTATAAAAATTGACATAAATGAGTTTAAAAAATTTATTAAATGACATAATAGTTATAAAAATAAAATTTATCCAAATGAAATAGATAATGTTGAACATTCCATTAATGAACCACTTGAGGTTATATTGTAATTTTATAGTTAAAAAATTAACCATATATTATGAATATACAAGAAGCCATGGTAAGACTTAAGTTAGTTAACCAAGGGTTAAAGCTAAAAGATAAGGTTACATTTGTGACCTATAATTTTCTAAAACCTATTGTGTAAACACCCAAGATTTCCGTGTATTTTTCATATAATATATGGGAATTTTTAAGAGTCTGGGAAAATTGATGGCACGTGATTTCGAGGCCCAGTGTTCCCAGAATCGATTTCTGATCTTTTGTTTGGGTACGTTCAATAAATGTATGAGCGAGATTTTCTATCTTTTAAAACAGTGCTCGGAATTGAAATTTGAGGACACCGTTGAAATTTCAGCACTGGTATTCTCTTAAAGAGACCTTCACCTCGACAGTAGTGGGTCGAGAGTGAATGATAGAATTGGGGTTTTTCGTAGAAGATTAAAATAAAATATAATTTGTGTAACATTTTATTTTATTTTTCTTTAGGGTCACTCTTGTAGATGTTGAGAGGAGGGGGCCACCTGAACTAAAACCTCTCAACATACGTTATGGTGGTGGGGACAACCTGAGCCTAACCTCCCATGTGGGTTATGGGGGTGGGGACCACCCGAGGTTTAAACCTCTTGAACTCTCCTCTTATGTGTGGGGAACCTCTTGAACTCCCTCAATTAATTATGACAACCATTCCCTTTAATTAATTGAGCCAACACATAAATTAATTAATTAAACTATTAGAATTTACGCCAACAAACATAATAGAACACATAATCTATTATTTTCGGCTACCTTTTCATTATGGTGAAATTGGGGAGAGTAGGAAATCGGGAGAAATATCTCCCATGGAGAACGATTCTCCAAACGAAGAACGCCGATGCGGAACGCCTTCTCCTACAATTAACCGAAGCAGGAGCCCAAGATTGGATGTGTGTGGCAGACGAAACGAACAATGACAACTTCACCTTCTTCCTCACGCCAACACCAAAAAAAAACTAGGTAGGGTCTTTATTTGAAAATATTTCCTTTTTCGTTCTTGAAATATCTTGGTATTTTAAAGAGACTTAATAGCCGCTTTCTACCACTCTAATGCGTAGAGTGCGGGCCAAACAAACATGGCCCGTCCACTGCGAAAATTCATTTGATAATTTTTGGTGTTCTTCATGATGGAATAGAAATGTCTACTAACCATGATGGGACACGAGAACAGTGGCTGACACCACCATCGGCAACGACGAAGGCGACAGAACAACGACGCCGCCCCATAGCCACCGCCACCCCGCGGCCTCGCCGCGTTGCCCTAACCGAATCGCACCACTATGGCACCCTCCTGGCCTTGATTCCTAGGTCGAGGCACTTTGCGGCCTTGTTGCGCTACCCCAGCCAGAATGCCACCCCACGACCGGAATTCCTCCCCAAGGTCGAACCGCTGCCTCGCGGCCGGACCGCCGCTCCATTGTCTGACCACTACCCCGCGGCCGGACCCCCTCCTCGCGTCCGTACCGCCCCCCCGTGGCCGGACCCCTTCCTCATGGTTGGACTGCCTCCATGAAACCGAACCCCCTCCTCGCGGTAGGACCACTGCCCCGCGGCCGGACCACCACCCACGGCTGAACCCCCATGGTGCTCCGCCCTCCCGGTTGAGCTACCCGAGGCCTTGCGCCCTCGCAGCACCCCCACGGCTGAACCGACCTCGTGCCCTCACGGTGCCCCCATGGATGAATCGGCTCCTTAGCCCTCGCGGCTTGTCGGGCCGTCCAGTAGGCCGAGAATCACCATGGATTGGGTCGACCCCGGCCAGGTCAGGTTGGTTTGGTCCGCCCGGGTCGGGCCGGACCCGGACTGTATATGACCATATACTTTACATTCTTTTGTCCATAACATTGCCACCGAACATCCGTTTGACAAACCATTAGAGGTGCTAGAAATATTGGATCAAGACAGTCCCTTTGAGTATACCCCTATGGAGAATTGGATGTTGTTGGTGTACGGTCAGGTTGGATTGAGTACAAATCCAACTGGGCCCCGGGACTAAATGTATAATAACTTACAAACTGGGCATCCGATTGACACACCGTCGGTTCAATTGAGACCTCTATGATGTGGCGTTCCTTTGAGATACTTCTTAATGGGTCTTCTTGGTAGTTGTATATTCGACCAGGGGATTTTGGAGAAGATCCTTCCCGAGACAAGTGATCATAGTGCGGAAACCATGTAGCTGGTTGTGACAACATACTAGGATCTTGTGTGGGTATGATGACATACTGGAGGTGTTCTAGAGATCCTATGTGGGTCATCTCCTATCGATCCTTTGTGGGTCATCTCCTAGCAATCCTGTGTGGGTAAAATCCTATCCTAGTGATCGTGTGTGGGTCAGATCCTAGTAATCTTGTCTGGGTCAGCTCCTTGCGATCCTCTGTGGGTCAGCACCTTGTGATCCTTTTTGGGTCAGCTCTTAGCAATCCTGTGTGGGTAAGCTCATTGCGATCATGTGTGTGTCAGATCCTTGCAATCCTATGTGGGTCAGCACCTTACGATCCTGTGTGGGTTAGTACCTACTGATCCGATGTGGGTCAGCTCCTAGTGATCTTGTGTGGGTCATCTACCTTACAAAGTAAAATGATTTAGTTGTTACATCTAATCATCTCTACTGCTGAACAGAAGTTATACCTATGTGAGATGAGTCAGAACCTCTATGTTTCATCATGATTGATATGGATTACTTGATAACCTAGTTTTATATATGAGCATATTCATAAGTATGGTTATCTGTTGTTTACATACTTTTTAGTTTTTCCTTGGTGTATTTTGTGAGACCATGAGGGTCTCAGGGTCCCTACTGAGTATCGTTATACTCACCCATGTGTGGTCAATTCCTACAACTTGTTGTGATGGATACTGACGATGGACATCGCATACTAAGGCTGAGAGTACCAGGAATGGACAATGCCCGGAGGTGGACCATACGGCATGGCGATATGCAAAGGGGACGGGTGGACGTGGAGTGATAAGGAGGCGATCTGTACCTATCATTCAGGTAGGAACCTCGGAGGATGACCCAATATTAGTATTTCTCCTTTTTTAGTCATATCATTTTTCATTTTTATTTGTAGTTTATATTTGGGCTTGTATTCTGGCCCCTTTTTATATTCAGCACTCTTTTTCTATATAGTTGACTTCAGTTTGTATCTTTATGTGTAATTAGTATCATGTATGTACAACTTATAAAGGAAATGCCTACCCAGTTTTTCGTAATACGACTTTTGGTGCTAGTCACCAGCCCCTGGCCTTTGGTAGGCAGTCTTGGGGTAGTCACAGTACGGGCCCCAGGGGATGGGTTGTGACAAATTGGTATCATAGGAGTCGGTTCTACCGAAGAACATTGTACTCGGATATTTCTTTTAATGGTAATATTTTTCAGTGTAGTGATTGTGGTTATCATTTTAGGGAATCCGGTGTCGGTGCGGAGGCCAACGTATCCTTACACCAGGACCCTGACTTCTGATTTCCAACTCAGTACACGAAAACACTAATTAAGTGTGTTTTTTATAAAGTTTTCTTTGTGATATCTTTTATTCAGCTCACCAGGTATAACATATTGACCATGGAACACCTTTTTAATTTTAGCATGCCTCCACGTAGATAGCCAGCTAGGGTTCAAAGAGTTTCATGCACTGATAGCCCACCGAGAGACGAGGCATCAGTGCATGGCCCTTTCTGGTAGAGGCACCAGAAGTACCATTACCCGTGGGGCCACCGATGACACATTCCCCAGTATCAGAGGGTGCATGCTGCTTGAGCATGTTGAACAAGTTACAACGTCAGATCCCACACCAGTTCTGGGGATATACAGACCCATAGGCAGCTGAGGATTGGTTGGAGGCCGTAGTGAGTGTTTTTCGACTAGTAGGGACACCATCCGACCTCATGGTGATCTTAACTGCCAACCTTCTACAGGAATTAGCAGGATGACGGTGGAGATTGATGCTCCAAGTTCAAGATGAGGTGACGATTCTCTGGGTAGATTGCGAGAGCCTGTTTTGGGCAGATTTTTTCCCAGTGACTCTTCATGCAGTGCACAAATAGGTGCTGCCTCGTCTACAATAGGGCTGCATGAATGTGGCACAGTACTCAGCGAGGTTTACTGAACTCTCATGCTACTCCACAGATATGGTATGAGACCCATTCTTTAGGGTCTAGACCATCGAGAAGTCGCTCAGGGAGGATATTAGGGCTTCAATGGTCTCATTCCACATCCCGACGTAGATGGGGGTGTTATAGAGAGCCCTATTAGTGGAGAGTTTCCATGCTGAGCATTCACCAGCAGCGAGATCCACCACCAGACAACATGTAGAGGAGTCTTCTGCAGCTAGCAGTATATAGAATTCACAGAGGTCAAAGAGGACCAGACCTACTGCTGGATGACCACTGGATCCAGAGTCAGTTGTGTGGGGTACCCACGGTAGAGACAAACATTAAAAGAGAGGGAAATGTTACACATGTAGCATGTAGTGTCACAGATATCATGAATATTAGACCATATGTATGTATGATTAGCATATGGTCGAAAAACTGCCCAAACATAGATATAGGTTCGATCGAGGTGGTCCGCAGGGAGACGGTGGACGTGGCAGTGGAGCTGGTCGTGCAGGTGGAAGTGGGTGATGATTCGAGATGTTACTGCTACCACCACCAGGTGGTCCACCCTGACCACAGGGAGCAGGTGGACAGGGGTGATCTCACCTCCCGGAAACTGAGGCCTATGACCATGGATCTCTGGATATAATATGAGGAATGATCTAATACTATTCTACCTTAGCTGCAGAACATATCAACACAAGTGGCAGTCATTATTTTATTTCCTCTATCCTTGTTCAGAGCTCGTAGATTATGACTTAGTCATTGGCTCGATCCTTACATCTAGAGACTCCTACAAGAGCAGATTTGATGATTATGCACTGGTGCCAGCAGTGTGAGCGTACTCTAGGAGGCGATTGCTTCGGTTGGGATCTCCTAGTAGAAGCGTTGAGGCCTTACAACATCATCTTGGGTATAGAATTTTTATCTACAGTCCAAGCTCAGATAGACTATATTTGGTGCAAATTGTGGTGTGTCTGCATGGATGGGACCATGTTTACCTTCACCGGTGAGAAGGGAGGTTTTGGAGCACATTATAGACTTGCCTGGAGGAGGGTGCAACCGATTACTCATAAGTTGTCTAGCCTAACCCTCAGAGCGATTGATGTGGAGAGTCTGAGTTATCCTATAGTGGTGGACCAGTATACAGATTTCTTCCTTGATGATGTTCTGGGTCTACATCCTCATAGAGAGGTGGACTTTTATATTGACTTATACCCCAGGACGACACTGATATCTACACCAGTGTATCGGATGGCTTCTATGGATCTTCGTGAGCTACGGGTATAGCTAGAGGACTTTCCGGGGAAGGGGATCATCTGACGTAGTGTTTATCCCTGGGTAGACCCAATTATATTTACCAAGAAGGAGGATTGGAGCTTGAGACATTTTGTCGACTTTCAGTGCCTAAACCAAGTGACTGTTAATAACAAGTACCCACTTCTGAGGATTGATGACCTCTTTGATCAGCTAAATGGAGCACGATGGTTCTTAAAGATAGTCCTCAGAACATGCTATCACCATCTTAGAGTGCTTGATGTGGATGTGTAGAATATGGCTTTCGGGTGTTAGTATGGCCACTACGAGTTCTTGGTTATGCCATTCGGTATAACGAATGCTTCAACAGTGTTCATGGGACTCCTGAATTGGATCATTCAGACATACCTTGATCTCTTTGTCACAGTCTTTAACAACGACATTCTGATCTACTCGATAACTGAGGAGGATCATGCCTACCATTTGCAGGTTGTACTGGACATACTCTGAGAGCACCGAATTTATGGTAATCTCTCGAGGTGCCCATTCTGGATCCTGGAGGTACACTTTCTGGGACATGTCATATCGGAGGCTGGATTTTCAGTGGATCCAGCAATGATTGAGGAGGTACTTTATTGGGATCCACCCAGGAATGTGATGGAGGTATGAAGTTTCTTGGGCTTGGATGGGTATTATCGGAGGTTTGTGCTAGATTTCCCTAGAGTTGTTGCACCACCTTTAGCATTGATAAAGAAGGGGAAACCCTTCGTATGGTCGGAGAGATTCCAGCAGATCTTTTAGGAGCAGAGGAAGAGGCTGACTAGTGTACCCATATTGAGGCTTCGAGAGGAATCCATTGGGTATATAGTTTACTACGACGCATCAAGGACCAGACTCGAATGTGTCCTGATGCAGGAGAATGAGGTGATCTCATATGGTTCTCGACAGCTGAGACAACATGATCAGAACTACGCTACCCATGACCTGGAGTTAGTAGTAGTATTTTTCGTCTTAAAGATGAGGCAACATTATATGATGGGCGAGTTCTTTACAGTGCACTCTGATCACAAGAGTCTCAGGTATATTTTCTCATAGAAGGTTCTAAACCTAAGGCAGTGACGTTGTCTTGAGTTCCTCCAGGACTATGACTTTGAGATGGTCTATACTCCTCGGATGGGAAATGTTGTAGTAGATTCACTTAGTAGGAGATCTGGTATATAGCTGCTAGGCGAGGCAGCAGAGCAGCTGGCTGCTTTGTAGATATCCTTCGTGGATAGAGATGGAGCATCTTTTTTCCAGTCTCTTACAGTCACTCCCCCACTTCTTCAGTGAGTTAGGGAGGTGCTGTGTGGGGCCACTGACTGCGAAACACGACATGCTCAGATATTCATAGGGCATGCACGTGATTTATTTTTTGAAGGTGGGGAGCACATCATCCTCTTCAAAGGATGTACTGTGGTACCAGTGTCGCTTCGGGAGGATTTGTTGAGGGAGTTCCTCACATCCCCTCAAGCGGTACATCCAGGAGTTTTTAAGATGTACTAGGATCTCCGATGACAACACTGGTGGTCGGGAATGAAGAAAGCGGTTGTAGAGTTTATCTCTTAGTGCCTCACTTGTCAGCAAGTGAAGCCGAAGCATCAGGTACTAGCTGGATTGTTTCAGCCTTTAGAGGTCCCAGAGTGGAAGTGGGATGGTATTTCCATGGACTTCGTGATGGTTATTCGATGTACATCTAGGGGGCATGACTCGATTAAGGTGATGGTCGACCGACTCACCAAGTCGGCCCACTTCCTACCGATCAGATAGCAGAGTTCAGTACAGAGCTTGGGACACCTCTATCTAAAAGATATTGTGAGGCTACATGGAGTACCCTCAACGATTGTCTTCGATCATGATACACATTTTACTTCCCCGCTATGGAATGGGTTTAAAAAGTTTTTTGAGATGTAGTACCATTTGAGCATCACCTTCCATCCTCAGATGGATGGCCAGAATGAGAGTACCATTTAGACCCTCGAGGACATGCTCCATGATTGTGTCCTCGAATTCGGTCACAGTTGGGAGGATCACTTGCCTTTGATTGAGTGTTCATACAACAACAAAAATCACTCCACCATTGGGATGGAACCTTTTGAGGCGTTATACGGGCGACCTTCCAGATCACCTTTGTGTTGGACTGACAAAGGGGAGTTACCACTGTGGGACCAGAGATGGTAAATGAAATTATAGAGAAGGTTCATATCATCTAGGATGGAATGAAGACTGCATAGAGCAGGTAGAAGTCTTATTCTGATAGGAGACAGAGACCTCTGGAGTTCAAGGATGGGGACCACGTCTTTCTATGGGTCTCTCTTCAATATGGTTTACAGAGATTTGGCCAAGTTTTCAAGTTATCTCTTAGATTCATGGGATGATTCTAGGTCCTCAGTAGAGTTGGCGAAGTGGCATACCGCTTACCTCTTCCACCTCAATTGCACTGGGTGCATGACATCTTCCACATATCCTAGCTGAGGAAATATGTGCACGACTCTTCCCACATCATCGACCATAGACCACTGAATATCGAAGATGGGACGATGTTTATGGAGGTTCCATTGGAGATTGAGGATCGACAGGATCAGGTCCTTCATGGATGGTCGATACCTCTGGTGCACATTCATTAGCAGCACGAGAACCTTCAAGAGAGCACATGGGAGTGGGAGGCTCATATGTGTGCTAAGAACCCCCACTTCTGTACCAAGTTATGATTTGTGTCTTACAACGATGCAGAACCTTGAGGTGGAGAGAATGTAAAGACATCGAATTTAAAAAATAATTTTTTTAAAATGTATGGGATTTTTTACAATTCCAAGAAAATTGAGGGCACATGATTCCAATTCCTGGTGTGCCTGGAATCAATTTATGAATATTTGTTCGGGTACGTTCAGTAAACGTACGATCGGATTTTTCTAACTTTTAATCCGGTTCTCAAAATTGAAATCTGAGGACAGCGTTGAACTCGCAGCGCTTGTATTTTCTTAAGGATACGTTCACCTCAAATGTAGTGGGTCGAGAGTGAAAAATAGAATTTGGGTTTTTGGTAAATAAAATAAAATTTTTGTAACATTTTATTTTATTTTTCTTTAGGATCTCCCATGTGGATGTTGAGAGGTGGGGACCACCAGAACTAAAACCTCTCAACATAGGTTACAGTTGTGGGGACCACCCAAGCCTAACCTCCAATGTGGGTTATGGTGGTGGAGACCACACGAGATTTAAACCACTTGACCTCCCTCTTATGTGTGGAAAACCTCTTGAGCTCCCTCAATTAATTATTCCAACCCTTCCCTTTAATTAATTGAGCCAACAAATCAATTAATAAATTAAACTATTTGAATTTATTCCAAAAAAAATAATAGAACACATAATCTCTTATTTAGGGCTACATTTTCATTTTGGAGGAATTGGGGAGAGGTGGAACTTGGGAAAAATCTCTCTAACAAAGAACACTTCTCCAAACAAAGAATGCTGACAAGGAACGTCTTCGGCTACGACGAACCAATGCACGAGCTCGGGATTGGAGGTGTTTGGCGGACAAGATGAACGATGACAACTTCACCTTCTTCCTCACACCATCACCAAAAACGAACAAGGTAGGGTTGTTTGTACAAATTCATACCTTTTTCATTATTGACGTCTCTTGGTATTTTAAAGAGAGTTAATAGCTTCTTGCTACCACTCTATTGCAGAGTGTGCAGGCCAAAAAAACATGCCCCGTTCTCTCTAAAAATACTTGTGATAATTTTTTGTGATCTTTGAGATGGAGGAGAAATGGCTACCAACCACTATGGGGCACGTGAACGGCAGTCGGCACCATCGTCGGCCGCGATGAAGGTGATGGAAAAACGACGCAGCCCTGCGGCCACCGTTGCCCCGCGCCCACTACTGCCTGCACCCATTGCTGACCCACACCGTCCCCATGCCACCCCAGCCAAACCGTGCCCCCACAGAACTCTCCCAGTAGCACTGCTAGGGAAGAGGCCCCCCACGGCCTCATCGTGCCACCCCGGCCGGACTGCTTCCCCATGGCTGGACCACTGCCCCGCGGTCGGACCGCCACACCACAGCCGGACTGCCGCCCCATGACCGGACGACCACCTCGCGGACAAACCCCCATGGTGCTCCACCCTCCTAGTTGAGCCCCCCGCAGCCCCATGCCCTCGCAACACCCCTGCAGCGGAACTGGCCTCACGCCCTCAGGACACCCCCACGGTCGAACCAGCTCTATGGCCCTAACGGCCCTCGCAGCCTACTGGACCCCCCAGCGGGCCGGGTCGACCCGAACTGGGTCGACATAATCCAGGTCGGGTCTGGTCAGTCCGACCGGGTTGGACCGAACCCAGACTGGATACAACCCTATAATTTACATTCTTTTGGAAATAACTTTGGCACCAGACATCCATTTGACGAACCATCTATGGTGCTGGAAATCTTGGGGTGAGATTGTCCCTTTGATTATACCCCACTAGAGAATTGGATTACGTTAGGTTACGGTTAGGTTGGATCGAGTACGAATCCAACTAGGCCCCTGGGACTAAAAGGCTAATAACTCACAGACCAGGCGTCCGATTGATGCACTGTCCATTACATTGAGACCCCTATGACGTGGCGTTCCTTTGAAATACTTATTCGTGGGACTTCATGGAAGTTGGAGAATCGACCAGTGGCTTGTGGAAAAGATCCTCCTCGAGACAACCAATAATAGTGAGGGAACCCTGTAACTGTCTGTGATGATGTACTAGGATCCTTTGTGTGTCTGAAGATGTATTGGCGTTGTTCTAGCGATCCTGTGTGGGTTATTTTATAGCGATCATGTATCCGTCTGATCCAAGAAATCCAGAGTTTGTCAGCTCCTATCCTAATGATCCTGTGATGGTCATCTCATAGAGATCCTGTGTGGGACATCTCCTTGTGATCTTGTGTGGGTCAGCACCTTGCGATCATGTGTGGGTCAGCACCTAGTGATCCTGTGTGGGTCAGATCCAAGCAATCATGTGTCTGTCAGCTCTTTGCGTTCTTGTGTGGGTCAGAACCTTGAGATCCTTTCTGGTTCAGCACCTAGAGATCTTATATGGGTCAAATACTATAGATCCTTTTTGGGTCTGCTTCCTTACAGAGTAAAATGATTTACTTGTTACTTCTGTCATCTCTATTGCTGTACTTAAGTTATACATGTGTGAGCTGAGTCAGAACCTCTATGTTTCTTTATGATTGAGATAGATTACCTAATAACATAGGTATATGTATGGGTATATACCTATTTAGGGTTATATGTTGTTTTCATAATTTGTGGTTTATCCTTGGTGAATTTTGTGATACCTTGAGGGTCTCGGGGACCCTACTGAGTATCGGTATACTCACCCCTGCATGGGCTATACCCGCACCTTGTTGTGTTCGATGCAGATGACGGATGACATTGACTGAATCTGAGAGTACAAGGACTGGACGGTGCCCGTAGGTGGACCATATGGTGTGTTGGTATGCAGAGGAGACAATTAGATGTGGAGTGATTAGGAGGCGATCTGTACCTACCCTTCAATTAGGAACCTCAGAGGATGACCCAGTAGTAGTCTTTCTCTTTCATCAGTTGTATCGTTTTTCAGTTATACTTGTATCATTACAGTTGGGATTGTATTCCGACCCCTTTTTTACTTTCAGCACTCTTTTTCTATATAGTTTACTTGTGTTTGTATATTTATGTGTGCTTGGATGCATGTGCTTACAGTTTATAAAGGCAATTTCTTCCCAGTTTTGGGGAATATGCCATTTGATGCTAGTCACCAGCTCCGGGCCTATGGAAGGCAGGCATGGGGTAGTCATGACACGAGCCTCGAGGGACGGGTTCTGACATATTGGTTGAGAGGTTTTCATCCCAAAATAATATTATCTTTTTAATAAATAACATTAGGTCCTTTTGAAACATAAAATTCATTTAATAATAAAATAATAAATCAAAACATTCCTAATGGGCCCCTCCTCCCTCTTATAAAATGGAATCACCCATACCCATTTAATAACATCTCTCAAGCCTCATTTCTCATCCAAAATCTACCCAAATAATCTCCCAATATCCCTATATTCCTTTTAGAAGCCTTAACTTATGTAGAAGGAAATTCAAGAAATCCCTTTGACTCTAATCAAAGAGAGTAACATGTTTTAAGCGGTGACATCTTCTCTAAATTTCATTTCCATTATTTTACTTATTCACTCTATATTCTATTATTATTCATTGGTAACATATCAAAACTAGTATCCTCAATAGACTGTGATGTTTTTATGAAAAGTATTCCTACTAAACTAACACAGACACCTCCATCTAATGGATATGAGCATATTGTTTCTGTTGATGGAGAACTACTTCATCATTAAGCAATGATTGTTCAATTTTCCCCTACCACCTCTCATAGTGGCCATTATGATGGAAGTATATTTATATGAAATATATTATATTTATATTGTCTCTATTATTTTTTACCATTCATTTATAGAATAGATTTATGCTCTCCATTATGTGAAAATATAATAATTTCATTTGAGGAAGTACAGACTACCTCCCACTCAAAGTGATATGACTTGATCTTGCCGTACATGAAATGTATAAAGGATAAAATTAATGAACTTATGTAAAATATATAACATATATATTATAAATTAATTATATTATACCTATGTTTCAGTTAGTTTTTATTCACTCAAATATAAAAAAGAGAAGAGTGCAACCTTCATGCATACGCACGACTTACTGTCTTGGTGAACTGTGCATTTAATTTTCTATCTCCAAATGTTATGGAATATTATAAAAACATATATATTGTATATATATATGTGATCTCTAAAAAATGAATATCATTCAAAATATAATGGAATTTGGTCCACATGGACAATTTTTAATCATAACAAGTTAATTTCTAACTCAAGTACCCAATATCGACAAAACGACCGATATTATATTAAATAATTATGAAATTTTAATAACGTGGTAATAATTGATATAAAAAGAATAATAAAATTTAAATAGTTTTTGAAGAAATTATCAATTAACTTAAATTTAATTTTCAGGAAGAACAAGGAACATACGTGACGAGTCAAACACAAGGTAAGGGACTTCATCTCAATATTCTTTCATTGAGCCATATTTTGATAATATACACCTCCTTATTTTATATGGTGTACAATAAAGCATCATTAATTTTAATTTCATTCAAAAGGAATATTTTTCTACTAACCGTTTTACTAAATGACAAGAGAAATGTTTTTATCGTATACGGTGACAACGACCTTTCCCCCATCGCGAGAATAATTTGATATGTGTATTCCTTAACAATATGTAATTTTTTTAAATGGAAAATAAATACCATAAACCATTTTTAAATGTTTTTTTATTGAAATTTTTTTTTCAAATGGATTGAGTATTTAAAATTCATGAAATTATTTCTTATGATTTCCAAGGAAATGATATTTGTGAAATGTCGATATTTGCAACATTTTATGTGTTATAATTATATAATGGTACTTAGAAATTTTCCAGGTGGTTATGTTCTAAAACAATGATGGGTGGTTACATGGTAAACCAAGTGACAAGTGGTTCTGTTACAAACCATGGATATGTGGTTACATTATAACATTCAATACATTGGGTATGGGAGTAGGCGGTATGGCTATTCCATTTAGTGATATATGTGGATGTAGATCGTATGGTTATTCCATTTAAGTATGTTTATATCCCAAGTTACCTTTATATGCTATATGTTTTTTATTGGCTTCATGGAAATCTTCTAGTTAAAAAAAGGGAATGTAAGGAACTTATATTCAGTGAAGAATATTTACTACTTCTTAAAGGTGGACAGTATTACTTTATGATAAAGTATTCATGGTTTTCATGTTATCCTAAGACTAAATAATTTCATTCTTTTTGTATCCTTTAAAAATATTTTTATTCTCATCCCATGTTTTGAAATATTTTTTCATAGGACATAACAATGAATAGAGTCAAGGATGGCATCAGGAAAAGTTATGCTATCGAAACCTAAAACATTGTCAGGTTTATTTTTTAAACAGTTTTAGTTTTATGAAAAAAACATGGATAGTGAGTAGAAGTGTATACTTTTAATATTCAAGAAGTTATGTATATTTTATGACCGAATTATCTAAAGATCCAATCCTGAAAAGATACTTGATGTGAATTAAAGTCAAATTATTTTTTTATCTCAAGATTATGTAATGTTAAGGTTGGGGCTTTATATTTTGGGTCATTGAAATTGGTATCATATTAAGGTTTAGTTTTCATTTGGAAAATATTTTGTGAAAACATAAGTGGGATCCCCATAAATATTTCAAAATATTTTTCAGGTGATATGTCTAAGGATAGGTCTATGTATTAGAATTTTTATAAAGGATACAGTGAGTGTTTTCAAAGAAATTACATCCTCTTATGGATAATAGATGTTGATGTAGCTCTATAATAGAGGTAACTTAGTGTAGTAACTCCAAAAACGGATAATTGAGTTAGTTTTTTGTCACTTGGTGCATGATAATAACCTTTTTTGCACAGATGGTTTGACACTCCCAGGAGTTATGTATTTTAAATTCACCAACTATTTATCAACCATCATAAAGTATTTAAAGAGATAGTGACTATTAATGAACTAGGATATACCAATTGTGTCATATATTAAAAATAAGCTTTCATGATTTGGAAATACTATAACTTATTTTTTTGGATTATATTGTTTTCACTGTGATTTTTGTCTCTCACTATCACAACCCACATTTACTAAGATGAGGGGTGGGACAGAAAACTGCTAGACCCTTACTTCTTCATGTTGAGGGATATATAATGGTCCCTGAGTCTAGCCTTCAATAGGCCCCATAGTGGCGACTAGCACCAAGGGTATAAAATCAAATGTAATATAGATGGAATTACCCTTTTTATAGAAACGATCTTGGGATAAGATGGTAAAACCAAAATAACTCCAAAACTCAAAGTAAGATTAGAGAAAAAAATTTATTCCCACATGCTTTTTAAAAGTAAAGTGGTACATGTTATAAGAAAACTTGATGGAAGGAACCAAAAAGGAAAGAAATTAGCATCAGCTACAGTAATTGTCCCAACGTCTGAGCTACTAAGGTCCAGCATAGTCCTCAAACTCCTCCTAGAAACCTAAAATCAGTTCTATATGTGTATGGTGAGTATATAGGTATACTCAGTGGGGTGAACCAAAATCTCCCATGCATGAGTGGGGAGGTATTCTAATGCCCCATGAGAAATTAGAGGTAGCCAAAAAACCTAGAAAGGGGAACTACCCACACGGACTCACTAAGGAACACTCCCAAAATAATTCATGTTATGTAATGTAATAGAAATAGCACATTGATATTTGGGTACCCCACACCACTTTCCCAGTGGTTATTGAAGACATCCTATCCGTGAGACCCCTCTCATCCATATTTCACTGTAGTCCCACTGTCATCCCCACAACAACCTTATGGTCTACCACAAACATGCATCCCACCCACAAACACATAGGCCACCACGACCATGAATCTTGCCCTTGACAGCTGGGTCACCATGACCATACCTAACCACGCCCATAGACACCTAGGCCAGAACAACTACCAGCATGATTGAAGACACCTGGGACTCATTTTGAACACACTTGGGAAAAAACCTACCCCCACACACCAAGGAAAACCACAAAAACATACCATCGCTGAAGAGTCTTGGGCTACAACGGACCTCAGGCCATCATAGCATGCCCAAAGGGTCTTGGGGTACTCCGGAGAGGGAGTAGAAAAAATCCAATAACCAGCCACTCATAAGAATGATGAGTAAACACACTCTCCCATGAGATGGGGGTGTTCAGATTGAAGTGATCAACTTGGGTGGGGTGTGAATAAGAAACAAAAGAACTAAATTTATATGTATTGGTAAACAAGCACTCATCCGAGCTAATGGGACTGGAAACCTTCCCATACACAAACACCCCTCATTACTACTCATACATGCACAAAAGAACAATAGCCACAACCATAGAACCATGCCTTCTTCTTATAATGGTCAAGTGATTTCATTAGAAAAAAAATTCACCACTGTTGGGAAACTAATAGGAACATGCACAAGTAAAAACAACTCTGAAGGAGAAACAAACCAAACAACAATTTAAGCATTCACAACGTGTTCTCTTGTAAATTCACAAAAACAAATGGATTTGTGAGATCCCTTGAAGTTATGGAATGAAACCAAGCCCCAACATAGAGGCATAGATCCAAAAACCAACAACAGAACAACAAGAGATCTTATCCCCATCCACATCACCCAACAACCATCAACATGAGCAACCACACATAATACCAGAATAGAAAAAGGATGTTTCCAACTTCTTACACACCATTCATTAAGTTCCTTCATTACATTTGGTTAACCGGGGTGTTCAAAAAAGTATTCTTATTCATTGGGAATCCATTTTATCAACCAACATTGTGTGATTAACAATCTTCCATGTTACATCCATTCAAACATAAGATTATCCAAAAAAACATAGGTTCATTAGTGCGCACTAAATGACCACTAATGGAAACTATTTTTAGTGGGAATGAGCCCATACAACTCACAAGTTAAAAATAAATATAAAATAAATACAACAACATCATCCTTAAGAACACACCTTCATTCTTTAGTGATAATTTATTATATTTGTTAAGGTTTTGTTTCATCAAAGTTCGGAGGGAATAATTATCATACCCTCACCATATGATACACACTAAAGAGGGAAGAAGTAATAACCCCTACTTTGTTGATCAAGGATCGATGTTTCCTCCTCATGCCAGGAACTGTGGTCACGCGTGCTGCAGAAAAAACTCTACAAAGGTTGACCAGGAAGGGCTCCAACATGGGCGCACAATTCATCTCTGGAAGAGGGACTCCAAAAACACCATGGAAAGGAAAGAGACCACGGAAGTAGAATATCTTGGGTGATAAAAGGATCGATCCTATAGTTACAGTATGTGAAATCTCAAAGTGCATTAAAAGAGGATCATGGTTTAACCAAGTTTTCATGAGGTTTCATAGGTTATAATATATTGTGAATTACTAATTATTCTCAGAGATGGGGGAGATGATGAAAATGTGTTAATGGATATCCATTAAATGGAGAAAACACTTAAAAGGGTGAATCTGTAAATGTGGAAAAAGTGTGACATGGGGTCGATCCACTTTTAGAGGATTTAAGATACCACATTTTAAATTAAATATCCATAAAACATTTTAAAAGAGGTAATGAAATATAAAATAGGAGTTATGGGAATTAAAGGTGAAGGAAACCCCAACAATCCCACGTGGTAACGTTCGATTGTGCATCGATCGATGTCACTATTTGGTGACACCATGATGACACCCTACCACTGACACAGACGCCCTCCTAACTCATCGATGGGGTCTAGGAAGACCTAGACACCAAAATTTTACAATGTAATAGACCATAGAGATCCAAGAAATTACATTAGATATCTCTCAAAATATTCTCATCCTCGAGAATCTTAGGGTAAACCTGAAGAAAAGAGTGGGTTCTGAACAATCACCTCGCAAGATACCTCTCAGGGACAAACCACTCTAGCATTGTTCGAAGCTGGAAAAAGCCTTGATACCTAGGAACCCCTCTAAATCCTCTATATTAAGAACTAATATAGATACACCACCCCTAGTTTCACCCAAGTAACCACCCAAACATTTAATAGTCACACCATTCAAGAATATGGGTTACAAAGTTCATTCTTCCTTGTCATGATAATATCTTCTTTGTGTGGCACAAACTCACCCACACGTGTTTAATCGCATCCACCTTAATGCATATTTATTAGGGATTAGGTCCTCCACTTACCATAATTACAAATTTTTATACACATTTAGAAAAAAATGGAAATATCCCATCTCATAGTTAACAAAGTCAAGCATTACATCACAGTCAAGTACAAAACAACAAAAAACAAAACTCAAAATAGATCTGGGTACTGTGAACTCATATGTGCCTCCCATTAATAGGTACTCTCCTCAAGGCCACCATACATTCATAACACATGAACCAAGGTAATGGTTAATCCATGAAGTAACTTTTCCTCACAATCCTAGATCCTCAGTAGTTTCTCCATGAACTTCATATCGTCCTCGATATCTAGCTCTCCCTGTTAAGGTTGTGAAAATCGTCATGTAGATATCAACGGAGCTGAGCCACATGGATGATTTCATAGACCCTTAGTAGTGGCATTGGTAATGCCTGCTGATAATCCACTTCATTGACCCATCGTAACACCTCAAAGGGTCCAACGCACCTGGTATAAAGCATACTCCCCCAGCCAAACCTATGTTTTCCTCGACAAGGGGAGACGTTTAATAACACATAGTCCCCATCCTCAAACTCCAAGTATCAACTACTATGATAAATATACAAATTCTTCAAATACTTAGAAGCCTTCATCCTCTCCTATTTAAGATGAACCATATCTGCCATGCCCGGCACCACCTCTGGGCCAGAACAGCTTCTTCCCCAACCTCTACCCAACAAACGGGTGAACGAAACGGTCTTCCATACAAGGATTAAAGAATATCCATGATAGTGGTAGAGTGATAACAATAGTTGTAGGGAAACTCTACCAGAGTCAAGTTTCATGCCCACGATCCTTCGAAGGCCAAAAAACATTCTTGTAGCTTATCCTCCGATTTCAGGATGTCCCGCTCTATCTGCCCATTTTTCTAGGGGTGGAAAGCTGTGATGAGGCATAGCTAGGTTCCAAAAGAAATATATAATCCCCTCCAGATTTAAGAAGCAAACCATGTATCCAGATCCATGACTACGGACCCCAAAACCCCATGAAACTAATCCACCTCATCCACGTACTGTTGTTCTAAGGCATCCACCACACTTGACTCTAGGACTTCCAGAAAGTGAGTTTATTTTTTCATTTGGTCCACTATAACCTACATATAATCGCCACCTCCTTGAACCATGGGTAGTCCTATAAATAAATCCATTGAGATGTTGTCCCACTTCCACTTTGGGAAATCTAATGGTTGTAAAAGACCTCCTAGGATGTAGTGTTCAACCTTCACCTACTAACACATGAGGCACTTTTACACAAACATCGCTGCTTCCCGTTTCACCCCAGGCCACCAAATGTATTCTCTCAAGCCTCGATACATCTTGAAAACTCACGGGTGTACCTCTAAGGGTGAGTTATAGAACTCATGTATAACTCCATCATGAATTTTCTCTGGGACAAACAACTTCTCGCGGAAAAAAATGTAATTTTGACCGTCTTCTGACAATCCTTCCAGAGCATTGCCCTAGCTAACGCGATCACACATCACTTAAGCCTATACATCCCCCCAGTGAGACTCCTCCACCTGTTGTGCCAAAGAAGACTGCACTGTCATCTAGAACAGACAGCCTCATCCATCCACTACGCTTTCATCAAGGTGCAATGCAACTAACTCATCCATCACCTTCCAAGTATCTGTCGATTCTCAAACCACATCCTTCTGCGACTTCCTGCTCAAGGAATAAACCACCATGTTTACTTTTCCTAAGGTTTAGGAAATATCAAATTCATATTACTATATAAACTCCTTCCTCCTTTGATGTCGCAAGTTCAGGTCTCACTAGTAGAATACATACCTCATGCTCTTATGTTCTGTGAAGACCATGAAGTGTTCCTTGATGAGCTAATGACACCACAACATTAGCGCGAACACAACCACTGCATGATCTAGATAATGAGAGGAATAGTTACACCCATGAGGAAAAAACTTCCTAGACCCATAAAAGATCACTCGATGTTGCTGCATCAGCACACACCACAATCCTAATCCTGAAGCATCACATAACACTTAAAACATTGTGGATTCTTTTGGAAACCTCAACTCTAGAGAAGTTGGGAACAGACCTCTAGTTATAACCTTCTAGACCCAGGAATCTATGAAACACTTCCACGTTCTATTTTGATACCCATGAAAGAGCCTCTTCGACCTTCGATGGGACTACTACTATTTTTAACTGGGACACCACGTGTCCCACAAAGTGCATCTCTCACATACAAAACATGAAATTGGATAACATGCCATAGAGATAGTGTTGTCAGAGGACCTCTAAAACCATCCTCAGATGCCCAATGAGATCCTCATATGATATTAAGTAGATCAGGTTGTCTTCGATAAACACAACTATGAATCGTTCCATATATTTTTGAAAGATGGAGTTCATGAGGCCCATGAACATGACTCGTGCATTCATAACACCGAAATTCATGACCACAAACTCAAAGTGATCATATATGCACCTAAAGGTAGTCTTAGAGATGTCACCCTCCTTCACCCTCAACTGGTGATATCCCGACTGCAGTTCGATCGTAGAGAACCAACCTGATCCCTTCAATTGGTAAAAAGGTCATTGATCCTTAGGAGGGGGTAACGATTCATGACTATCCATTGATTCATCCTTCAATAGTATATACATAGCCTCATACCACCATTTGGATTCTTTGAGAAGAATACTAGAGAACCCCCTGATGATGCGCTCAGTCGGATAAAACACTTCTTCATTAGGTCATCGACTTGGATCTGCATCTCCCACAACTCAAAAGGCACCATCTGATACGGAGCCATCCATATATGACGGGCAGTCGGTTACAAGTCTATCCAAAACATAAAACCACGTCGAGGGGATAGAATCACTACCTTTTTAGGGACGATTTCTAGGAAATAATTTATAATCCATGGGACTTCCATCATATTTGTATTTGCCGACTCCATTGACAGCTTAGCTATCAAGGAATGAAGGGGATCCACCTGCCAGTTTCCCTCCTGGAAACCCCTCTTGCCAAATAAAGTTATACACTGGATGAACATGTCTTAAAACATGACATTTTTCCAGAAGTAGTAGATAATGGAAAGAACATAAAACATACAGGCGATGCCTTGGATGAAATTTTATGGCTGCATTGGCAGTAGAAGGAGATCCCAACTAGAATAATGCATCCCCAACAGCAGTCTGCATCCTCGGAAAACATAAAACAGGCAGGTCTAACCCCAAACGGGAGTAATCATCATCAGGGGAACAGTATGTATCCTTGAGTCTAGAAATAGAGGATGGGATAAATTTTTGAAACAAAGATTGTTAATCTATTGAAAAAACAAGGAAAATTCAAGAGTATTGAACAAGCATATCATACCCCGAACTACCTCTGGCCCTGCTGGAACTATTGCCTATTTGGTATTAAACTACCCAAACCAAGATCCTCTTTCTTGAGACTATTGTCCAACTCCCCAACCACATCCAAGATGAGGTCCCTAAAGAGCACTATGAGGATTTCCTCTTCCTGAAACGTCTTCTCTTGGAGGATCAGGATCTCGCTTCCCCTATTGCGTTTATTGGAAAGGTCTGCCTAGAAACTGGTGCTACTTAGATGTTCGCTAAATTGGCCAACCTCCATTGTACTAAACTTGGTCTATGATCTAATTTTGAAGGTTCCCACGGCTTCCACAAATAAATAATCATGGATCTGGTCCCATAGGTAAAGGGTGAGGACCGGGAGATCAAAATTGGAACTGCTGGGGCCTTCTCCCCATCAGCAGAAACCTAAAATACCTGAGGTCGGAGGCCTGCTACTGATGGACTTCCCCTTCGAAGACCTGAACTATATCCACTATTTTGGCACTCCTCCCATCGTTTTCATCCTATCCACCACTTCACCCTTCTCTTGAACCTCTAAGTATGTCTGTAGAGTGATGGGAGTAACAATGTTCTAAAGAGATAGAAGGAGTGCCTCCTCTAGTCGTCTCTCCCAAGACTACTCATCTGGGAATAGATCTGGAGAAAAATAAATGAGATCCTTGAAATTAATCTCCAACACCATCACCATAATACTCCCTTGGTGGAGGGAGATAATCTCTTTCAAGGTAAACAAAGGATGCCTAAGCCCAAGTAGTGTATAGGATTTCTTTTAAATTTTTATTAAACTTGTTATAATTTTTAATTTTTCTAAACCACCTAGAATGTAACACCCGAGACTTTTATGAGAAATATTTTGTTTTTAAATCATCAAAGGAATATTTAACTACACACAACACTAGATTGGATTTCATTACACACAACTGCGTCCTTCCTCGATAGCTTGCGTCGTACGCAATACCGAGTTTCAATAAACAATGACATGCTATTAAAATATTATTAAAACTAGCCGTTATGAATAGTGATAACCACTTTTTGGAATTTTTTAAAATTTATTTTTCAAAATGGACTTCATTTTTGGATTCTGGATATCGAAATTATCTTAGGGTGAAATTTTGGTACTTTTCAGATAACTTTCATATTCTGATGAATAGTGAAAATTATGAAATTTTAATTAAAAACAACTTTTTTAATCGAAATAATTAATAGTGATAAATTATTAATTTGAGTGGTTTTAAAGTATATTTAGAATATATTTTTACAATTTAATACAATGTACTTCATTGTATGTAATTTCACATTTAAACCAGACATAAACACGTGTCAATCTTTTGATAGTTATTATCTCTTAAAAACAGGCTATTTGTCTCGACGACATGAATTAATTTTTAAATGAGTTAATGTAACTTATATGTTTTGAATTTGGTAAAATAAACATCATTTTTGAATTCATAATATCAAATATATCTTAGGCCTAATTTTTGGTATTTTTCTGGAAACTTTCATTTTTTTCATGAATAGTGAAACCACTAAGTGGTAGTTAAAAAAACGGAATTTTTCATAAAACTTAATTTTACCGCTTCTGTGAGTAGAATTTAAAAAATCCGAGAGACACGGTTAATATCAAGGACTAAAATTTGGTTCAATGAGATTAAATAATTTTTGGTGAATAGTAACTTTTTACTTTTTTACCACGGTTAAAAGTAAATAGGGTAGTTAAAGGTAAAAATGATATTATTATTACCCTAACACATGTCCTAATTCTATTGGATAAGTGTAATTCTACCAAAAAAACCTTAGGAATAAAATATGACCATTTAGGCCCACTTGAATTAGATTAGGACATTTATTTTTAATTTATTTAAAGAAGGGTTACAATAGTTAAAATCAAAGTTTAATAAGTAAATCATTTCAAAAATATGGTTATACATAAGATAAATTAGACTATAAATATTAATTAGAAAGCTAAAAATATTTCCTAAATAATTTTATTTTATTTTTAATTTTTATACTTTAAATAATTTAATTTATTTATGACACAACGATGATGTTGTAATTATCTTATTAATGAAATATTGACATAATTGATGTTATAAACACCCAAAAAAAAGTAATTTGAAACTTTTTATGAATTAAAATAATTTTCTAGGCTAATAGGACATGTTAGTATTTATTTAATTACCTTTTTTCGAATTAATAATTCTTTTATGATTTTCACAAAAATCAATTACTAAATAGTGTCAAAATTGACATAAAATTGTTTTTTAAACAAATATTATATTATTAATTGTTATTTTATTCCTAAAAATCTAAGTATCGGAAAAATGACTTAGATAAGGTTATATATATTAATAATAAACAAGAAGGGGTTAGTTTGTCTTGTTATAGTAACTTTATTAACCTTATAGTGTAAGAACACAAAAAGACAGGGTAAAAGTAAAATTATCTAACTTTAAGTTAAATATAAATGATAACGTTAAAATAGGAACCCAAACTTGTCTAAATTCTATTGGATGAGAGGATTTCGACCCATCCCCAACTTATCTTCGAAATAAATAAATTTTCAGCTATCTTAAATTGAATTTGGATTTATAATAATATAATATTTTTTGTTATTCCAAAGGTGCCCCTCTCATCCCTTATAAAAGGGAACCTCCTCCCTCACTTCCTTACACCACTTTGAGCCTTAAAGCTCGACCAAACCCTGTAAATTTCTTCTACCCACTTCCCTAGAGACATTCTAGAGGTCCTGGTCTTCTTTAAAGACCAATTTTAGTTCCCTAAGAGGGGGTCTCAAAGAGGCGCTTCAAAGAAAAGGTAATGTCCGTTACCGATTCTTTCAACCTTATTTCTTCTTCCACTTCTTCTTATTCTTTAGATGTTTCATTATGAAGTAATAACATCAGTATCACTCATATACTGATATGTTGTTATAAGTATGAAACAACTATATTTCACCATCTATCCATCCTACGGAAAATGAAATCACCATGCGTGCGTACGTACGAAATACCATCTCCACGCCGTGGTGTAATCTATTTTCTGCCACCACCTTACTTGGATGGGTATAATGGTGCAAATAATTAACTATATATGATTATTGTAAATTGGTATTTATTTTGAAATAGTATACATACTCTCCAATATAATTCCACGATCATGGGAACGATATCATCGCTCGTGCGTACGTATGGAATACCGTCTCCACGATGTGATGCGACTCATTATACATGATCTTCATTGCATAATGATTATATAAATGAATTGAGTGAATGAATATTATATATATTACTCTAATAGCAATCTGGAAATGATGTATCTATAACCTAAAAAGAAGAATAATAATTTATTCGACAAAACACGCATAATAACAAAAAGTAATAAATACCCGAATAACAAGTAGTAATGAAATATTACTAATAAGATGCTAAGAATATGACCATATATGATATCATAAAAATACGTATGATTCTGGAATAAGTAAATAACATTATTTAAATAATTATACAGGAGGTTCGGACACATACGAAGCAAATCGGACCTAAGGTAATGGAAATATCACAATCTCATTTTTATCCGAGTTTTTTTATACTTTGGTATTTACTGGGGTGTATTTTATCATCCACATCCATGTTTCCTCAATATGTAATTTTATTTCCATCCACCTAAAATTTTTTAAATCCATTTTTAACCTTTGGTGAGTTTATAGTAAAAGATATTAAAGGAATCTTTTTTCGTTTTTCGTACGAGGTACTTTTTGACTTTTCGGACAAAAGTACGAGAGGAATGTTTTTTTAACTTATACGGTATGAATGGATTTTTAAAACATTATTTCCAAGATGATTCCTTTAAAAGGTTTCAAGTTTATTCTTAATCAACTTCTTTTAGTTTAAAATTGTATGACATTTTAAGAAAGGAAAATGTTTTTTAAGTGGAAAGGATATTTTCCTCAAGAATGGAGTTCAAGTGTTTTATCAAAATTATTTTCCATATAAGATAATAAAGGGTTAGGTTTCTATCCCTATTATTACATTGATCTGATTATGTTTTTATGGAATTATTTTTATCAATACCTTTATCTTATATGAATTGTTTTATGATTTCATGATGTTTAAGAATCCCATTTTTATTACATGGGTTATGCTATGATGTATGGTTTATGATTTTGTGGCACACATAAGAATGGTATCATTATGAGATGTGTGGGACCTATATCTCCCTCCAATGCATCGGGTAAATATTTTATATCTCATGAGATAGACATGGCTGGAATGGCAGGTTAAACCGGTTCAGTGAAATAGGACTGAAACAAGAAATGAACTCGTTTCAGAAATGGACTTTGTCCACTAAGATAGTCTTGGAAATGAGTCATGACTAATAAGAAATGATTATCTAGGATTATGTGTGTATGCCAAAAATTTTCATGTTTTAAGTTATGATTATTGGGAGTAAATTTCCCTACTATGATTTATCCCATGATATGATATTATGATCTCTTTTGTAGGTTAAGATTTCCAAAATGTTATGTTCTTATGATTATGATGCGATTGATATTTCTTTTGTTTACCCTTACTTAGCATTTGAGCTCACCATTTTCTATGATTTCTTTCCCCAGGTCAGGAAGATGGTTATTAAGTAAGTATGCCAAAAGGGACTATATATATGATGAAATAAATGGGAGACAGTGTAGACGCTTTATGAACCAGTTGTTTATGTTTCCTAGTTTCTAAAGACACTATACCTATATGGTCCTTTCCTGGTTTTGTTATATTTTGTAATAAGTGTGCTTCAATTTTGATTTATTAAACATGTATGTAAAGTATGTGTCATTATAGTTGGTATCAGAGGAAAGGTATTGTCAACCATTGGAAACTAGGATGTTAAAGCCTTAGTAAGAACCCTAAGGATAAGTCTAAGCGTAGAACACAATCTTAGTGTTTTAGAAATGTCCATGAATAACCTAGGATAAGACCTTAATTGTGAAATTTTATTCTTGATTATGTGGTTTTCCTATTATAATTAGTGTTGCTCACACTATTTTTCTTGGTTTTAGTCAATGGCTGGAACCCGAAGGAACTGTGTAAATGCAGAATGAGACGGGAAATGCAATGATTTTCCCCCTGAGCAACCAAATGTTATGGGAGATGGAATGCAAAATCTTGTAGCCATGCTCATACAACATTCTCAAGCTATGAATCATGCAGGACTTCCAAAAGATCAAAGGAAGGAGCAACATTCTATTCAATCCTTCATGAGGCAGCGTCCACCTTCATTCAGTGGGTCTACTGATCCATTAATTGCTGAAAAATGGATTAGTACTACTAAAAAGAAATTTTCAGTTCTTCAATTTTCTGAACATGATAAAGTCATCTTAGCAGTGTATCATTTGGAAGGTGATGCTGATCAATGGTGGAATCTTATCAAGAATACGATGCAAAGAGATGAAATTGAGTCCATGGAATGGGACGAGTTCAAGAACTTATTTTTCAATAATTACTTCCCTCATATTCTTCGAACTAATATGGAGAAGGAGTTTCTTGAACTGAAGCAAAAGGATGATGAATCTGTTGGTACCTATGAAGAAAATTTTACAAGACTTGCAAGGTACGCTTTTGGTATTATTATCCAACCTGAGAGTAAGATCGATCGATTCTTTAGTGGTTAAAAACCAAGTCTTCAAAGGGCGTTATCCATAAGGGACTTCAATAGCTACGAGGAAATCGTTCGATGTGCTCTGAAAGTTGAGATGGAGATTGGAGTAACCCATCAGTCATATGGGTTTGATGAGAAGAGGAAAATGGAATTCAAAGGAAAATCTAAAGAGTACACCGAAAAGAAGATGATATTTCCCTTATGCTCAAAGTGTGGAAAGAAACATGGAGGGAGTTGTCTTAAAGGGACAAGTAAATGTTTCAAATGTGGAATGGAAGGTCATCGGGATTTTGAATGCCACAATGATGGGAAGAAGATGTATAATGATACAAACAAAGGAAGGGACACACAAAATGAACCTACTACACATCAGTGTTTCATGTGAAAGGAGATGGGGCATTATGCCAATAAATTCCCTAATCCAATGGTTGTTGATGATGATTGAAATCAACAAAATCTTAAGGCTAAAGACAAAGGAAAGTCACATGCAATTTCTATCAGCGACGTGGAGTACGTTAACGATGTGGTGAAAGGTACACTTACCATCCACTCTAAAGTATCAAATGTTTTATTTGATTCTCGATCCACCCACTCTTTTATTTCTGAAGAATTTTCTAAGGATATCACCGTATTACCTCAACAATTAGATGTTGAGTTAGATGTGACAACCCCTAATGGCACAACATTCACATCAAATGTTTATAATTCTTCTCTGATTGAAGTTTGTGGGAAAGTGCTTCCTGCAAATCTTGTGATCCTTCCTATAGTGGAATTTGATGTGATTATTGGCATGGATTGGATTTCTTTATATGGATCTCATATCAATTGCAAAGGAAGGGAAGTCACATTTCATATTCTAGATAAATCTATGATTTTCTATCGATGCAAGGATGATCATAACCTTCCAGTGGAAATTTCTTCCATCTTATGGGTCTTGATTCCACTAAATGAAGGTTATTTATCTCAAATGGTTGGTGAGAAACTCATGATTAAGAATATTCCCATTTTACGGGAGTTTGATTATGTATTTCCGGAAGAATTTCCAGGTCTTCCACTAAATCGTGAAGTTGAGTTTTAAATAGAACTCGTACCGGGTGATTTACCTATTTCAAAGTCACCTTATAGAATGGCCCAAATTGAGTTGCAGGAATTGAAGAAGAAACTCCAAGAGAATCTTGACAAAGGATTCATACGCCCTAGTGCGTCACCTTGGGGAGCACCTGTTCTGTTTGTCAAGAATAAATATGGATCAATGAGACTCTACATTGATTATTGAGAACATAACAAGATCACTATCAAGAACAAATATCCCCTTCCATGCATTGATGACTTATTTGACCAACTACGCGGAGCTCAATACTTTTCCAAGATTGATCTTCGTTCAGGGTATCATCAATTAAGGGTCAAAAGGGAGGATAAACCAAAGACGGCTTTCCATACAAGGTATAGACTCTATGAATTTATAGTGATTCCATTTGGTTTTACTAATTCCCCTGCTATCTTCATGGATCTGATGAATAGAGTCTTTAGAGAATATCTTGATTAGTTTGTGGTAGTATTTATAGATGATATTCTTGTCTATTCAAATAGAATGGAAGAACATGAAGATCACTTGAGATTTATATAGAAGAACCTGAGAAAGGAGAATCTTAATGCCAAATTTACCAAGTGTGAATTTTGGATTCAAAGAGTATCATTTTTGGGTCATGTAATCTCAAAATAGGGGATATATGAGGATCCAGCAAAAACAGAGGTTATCAAAAGATGGTCGAGACCAACAATAGTAACTGAGATCCGAAGTTTTCTTGGTTGGGATGGATATTATCGATGTTTTGTGAATGATTTTTCACGATTATCTAATCCACTCAACAAGTTGACTAGGAAATGAGTTAATATTGTCTGGACGGAGGAATGCGAAAACAATTTCAAGGAGTTTAAAATAAGGTTATCCAGTGCACCTGTGCTCACACTACCTTGTAGTGGAGAAAGGTTTGTGATCTACAGTGATGCATCCAAGAAGGTATTGGGGTGTGTTCTTATGCAAAATGATATGGTGATAGCTTATGCCTCACGACAGTTGAAAATCCATGAGCAAAATTACCCAACTCACGATTTGGAGTTAGCTGTGGTAATATTTGCATTAAAGATTTGGAGGCATTATCTTTGTGGAGAAAGTTGTGATATTTATAATGATCCTAAAAGTTTAAAATATATTTTCACACAAAAGGAGTTGAATATGCACCAAAGAAGATGGTTGGAGATGATTAAGGATTACGACTGCTCAATCCATTACCACCCTGGGAAAGAAAACAAGGTGGCAGATGCATTAAGTCGACAAGACCATGCTAGTTTATCCATGATGAGGATCACAAAAGATCCAATATTTATGGATTAAAAAAGGATGGATCTTGAAATTATAATGGAAAGGGAAAAATCTTATCTTTCTCAAATGAATGTTCAACCATCTATACATGTAAAGATTAAAGAGGCACAAAAAGATGATGTAGAGTTACAAAAGAAGGTGAGAAATATTCCTGAATTCAACCTTGATTGTATGGGATAATAAAGTTCAAGATTCGGGTTTGTGTTCCTCCCATCCCCGAATTAAAGAAGGAGCTACTGGATGAGGATCATAGTTCTTCCTTCTCTATTCATCCTGGAAGCACGAAGACGTATAGGGACCAGAAAGAGTACTTCTGGTGGGATGGCATGAAAAGAGATGTTGTTGAATATGTCTCTTGATGCTTGGTTTTTCAGAAAGATAAAGCTGAGAGACAGAAGTCTCAGGGGATGTTTTAACCATTACCCATACTAGAATGGAAATGGGAAAACATCACTATGGACTTTGTCACAGGACTTCCTAAAACATCCAAAGGCAATAATGCTATCTGGGTCATAGTTGATCGTCTTACAAAGTCTGCACACTTCATTTCTATTAGAGAGGATTTCTCTCTAGATCAGCTTGCCAGGATATATGTAAAGGAAGTGGTAATATTGAATGGAGTACCACATTCTATTATATCTGATCGGGATCCGAGATTTAACTCGAAGTTCTGGCGAAGTCATCAGCATACTCTGGATACAGAGTTGAGTTTCAGCACTGCTTATCATCATCAGACAGACGGTCAGTCTGAGAGAACAATTCAAACTCTAGAAGATATGTTGAGAGCTTCCTCTATGGATTTCAATGGTGGTTAGGATCAACACCTATCTTTGGTGGAATTTCTTTATAATAATATCTTTCACTCGAGTAATAAGATGGTTCCTTATGAAGATCTCTATGGAAAGAAATGCAGGACTCCAACTTACTAGGATGAAGTTGGGGAAAGAAATCTATTTGGACTTGATCATGTTGATGAGATGGCAGAAAAGGTCCTATTTATTCAACAACACGTAAGAGCAGCTTAGAGTCGACAGAAAAGTTATGCTGACAATCGGAGAAAAGACCTAGAGTTTAAAGTGGGTGATAAAGTGTTCTTACGAATATCTCCCTGGAAGAGGGTCATGAGATTTGGAAAGAAGGGGAAGTTGAGCCCTAGATATATCGGTCCTTTCAAAATAATGGATTGTGTTGGAAAGGTAGCTTACCAATTAGCACTTCCACCAAATCTCTCTCAAGTTCACGATGTGTTCCATGTATCTCTCTAGAGAAAGTACAAACCTGATCCTTCACATGTACTCAGCTCAGAAGTTGTACCGCTGGAGCAAGATCTTTCTTATGAAGAAAAGCCGATAGAGATTCTGGATCGTAGTGAAAACGTTCTACGAAACATGATCACTCTCTTGGTGAATGTTTTATGGAGGAACCACCAATTAGAAGAAGCTACATGGGAGCTTGAGGATATGATGAGGGAGAGGTATCCTCATCTGTTTGTTACAAAGTGACTAATTTCGAGGGAGAAATTAATTTTAAGGGGGGTAGAATGTAACACCTGAGACTTTTATGAGAAATATTTTGTTTTTAAATCATCAAAGGAATCTTTAACTACACACAACACTAGATTGGATTTCATTACACGCAACCGCGGCCTTCCTCGATAGCTTGCGTCGTATGCAATACTGAGTTTCAATAAACAACAATATGCTATTAAAATATTATTAAAACTAGCCATTATGAATAGTGATAACCTCTTTTTGAAATTTTGTAATTTTTTTTTTCAAAATGGACTTTATTTTTGGATTCTGGATATCGAAATTAGCTTAGGGTGAAATTTTGGTACTTTTCGGATAACTTTCATATTCTGATGAATAGTGAAAATTATAAAATTTGAATTAAAAACAACTTTTTTAATCGAAATAATTAATAGTGACAAATTATTAATATTGGTGGTTTTAAAGTATATTTAGAATATATTTTTATAATTTAATACAATGTTGTTTATTGTATGTAATTTCACATTTAAACCAGACATAAACACGTGTCAATCTTTTGATAGTTATAATCTCTTAAAAACATGCTATTTTTCTTGACGAGGGGAATTATTTTTTAAATGAGTTAATGTAACTGATATGATTTGAATTTGGTAAAAAAAACATCATTTTTGAATTCATAATATCAAATATATATTTGGCCTAATTTTTGGTTTTTTTCTGGAAACTTTCATTTTTTAATGAATAGTGAAACCACTAAGTGGTAGTTAAAAAAACTGAATTTTTCATAAAACTTATTTTACTGCTTCTGTGAGTATAATTTTGAAAATCAGAGAGACATTGTTAATATCAAGTACTAAAATGTGGTTCAATGAGATGAAAATAAGTTTTGGTGAATAGTAACTTTTTACTTTTTTTTACCACGGTTAATATTGAATAGGGTAGTTAAGGGTAAAAATGATATTATTATTACCCTAACACATGTCCTAATTCTACTGGATAAGTGTAATTCGACCAAAAACCACCTTAGGAATAAAATATGACCATTTAGGCCCACTTAGATTAGATTAAGACATTTATTATTAATTTATGTAAGGAGGGTTAAAATAGTTAAAATCAAGGTTTAATAAGTAAATAATTTCTAAAATGGGGTTATACATAAGATAAATTATACAATAAATATTCATTATAATGATAAAAATATTTCCTACATAATGGTATTTTATTTGTAATTTTTAGACATTAAATAATTTAATTTATTTATGACACAACGATGATGCGGTAATTATCTTATTCATGAAATATTGACATAATTGATGTTATAAATACCCAAATAAATGTAATTTGAGACTTTTAATGAATTCCAATAATTTTCTAGGTTAATCTGACATGTTAGTATTGATTTAATTAACGTTTTTCAACTTAATCATTCTGTTATGAGTTTCACAAAAATCAATTACTAAATAGTGTCAAAATTGACATTAAATAGTTTTTAAAACAAATATTATATTATTAATTGTTATTTTATTCCTAAAAATCTATGTTTCGTCCAAATGACATAGATAAGGTTATATATATTAATAATAAACAACTTTGGGTTCGTTTTTATTGTTATAGTAAGTTTATTAACCTTATAGTGTAAGAACACAAAAAGACACGGTAAAAGTAAAATTATCTAACTTAAAGTTAAATATAAATGATAGGGTTAAAATAGGAACCTAAACTTGACTAAATTATATTTTATGAGAGAATTTATACCCATCCCCACCTCAGCTTCTAAATAAATCAATTTGGAGCTATTTAAAACTGAATTTGGCTTTATAATAAAATAATATTTTTAGTTATTCCAAAGGTTCCCCTCTCCTCCCTTATAAAAGGGCACCTCCTCCCTCTCTTCCTCACACCACTTTGAGCCTTAAAGCTCGGAAAAACCCTGAAAATTTCTTCTCTACACTTCCCTAGAGACATCCTAGAGGTCCTGGACTTCTTCAAAGACCACTTTTAGTTCCCTAAGAGGAGGTCTCAAAGAGGCGCTTCAATGAAAAGGTAATGTCTGTTACCGATTCTTTCAATCTTATTTCTTCTTCCACTTCTTCTTCTTTAGTTGTTTCATTATGAAGTAATAACATCAGTATCACTCATATACAGATATGTTGTCAATGTATTAAACAACCCTATTTCAACATCTATCCATCCTACGGAAAACGAAATCACCGCGCGTGCGTACGTACAGAATACCGTCTCCACGTCGTGGTGTAATCTATTTTCCGCCACCACCTTACTTGGATGGGTATAATGGTGATAATAAATAACTATATATGATTATTGTAAATTGTTATTGATTCTGAAATAGTATACATACACTCCAATACAATTCCTCGATCATGGGAACGATATCATCGCTCATGCGTACGTACGGAATACCGTCTCCACGATGTGATGCGACTCGTTATACATGATCTTCATTGCATAATGATTATATAAATGAATTGATTGAATGAATATAATATATATTACACTAATAAAAATCTGGTAATGAGGTATCTATAACCTAAAAAGATTAATAAGAATTTATTCGACAAAACACACATAAGAACAAAAAGTAATAAACACCCAAATAACTAGTAGTAATGAAATATTACTAATAAAAAGCGAAGAATATGACCATATATGATATCATAAAAATAATTATCATTCTGGAATAATTCAATACCATTATTTAAATTATTATACAGGAGGTTCGGACAGATACGAAGAAAATCAGACCTAAGGTAAGGGAAATATCACAATCTCATTTTTATCCGAGATTGTTTATACTTTGGTATTTATTGGGGTGTATTTTATCATCCACATCCATGTTTCCTCAATATGTAATATTATTTACATCCACCTAAAATTTTTTAAATCCATTTTTACCCTTTGGTGAGTTTATAGTAAAAGAAATGAAAGGAATCTTTTTTTGTTTTTTGTACGAGGTACTTTTTGACTCTTCCGACAAAAGTACGAGAAGAATTTTTTTTAACTTATATGGAATGAATGGATTTTTAATAAATTATTTCCAAGAAGCTTCCTTTAGAAGTTTTCAAGTTTATTTTTAATCAAATTCTTTTAGTTTAAAATTGTATAACATGTTAAGAAAGGAAAATGTTATTGATGTAGAAAGGATATTTTCCTCAAGAATGGAGTTCAAGTGTTTTATCAAAATTATTTTCCTTCTAAGATAATAAAGGGTTCTGTTTATATCCCTATTATTAAATTGATTTGATTATGTTTATGTGGAATTATTTTTATGAATTCCTTTATCTTATATGAATTTTTTTATGATATCATGATGTTTAAGAATCCCATTTTTTTTACATGGGTTATGATATGATGTATGGTTTATGATTTTGTGGAACACATGAGAATGGTATCATTATGAGTTGGGTGAGACATATATCTCCCTCCAATTAATTAGGTAATGATTTTATATCTCATGATATAGACATGGTTGGAACGGCATGTTAAACCAGTTCAGTGAAACAGGACTGAAACGAGAAATGAACTTGGTTCAGAAATGGACTTTGTCCACTAAGACAGTCTTGGAAATGAGTCTTGACTAATAAGAAATGATTTTCTATGATTATGTGTGTATTCCAAAAAGATTCAGGTTTTACGTTATAATTATTGGGAGTAAATTTCACTACAATGATTTATGCCATGTTATGATATTATGATCTCTTTTGCAGGTTAATATTTCCAAAATGTTATGTTCTTATGAATATGATGTGATTGTTATTTTTCTTTTGTTTACCCTTACTGAGCATTTGAGCTCACCCTTTTGTATGTTTTCTTTTCCCAGGTCAGGAATAAGGTTATTAAGTAAGATATTCCAAAAGGGACTATAGATATGATGAAATAAATGAGAGATACTGTAGACGCTTTATGAACCAGTTGTTTCTGTTTCCCAGTTTCTAAAGACACTATACCTATATGGTCCTTTACTGGTTTTGTTATATGTTTTAATAAGTGTGAATCAATTTTAATGTATTAAACATGTATGTAAAGTATGGGTCATTATATAGAACACTCAAGAACACAAGTTGTTATGATCCATGTACATTTCCTAGGGTCTCTACCCTGCAATCTGTTTAGCGTTTCCTAGCCGTCTGGTAGATCTGGAGTCCTTGCATCGGATCACGAGGGGCATATTATATCGTGTCCAAACTGGTCTTCCCTAACCTATTTCACGCACCACGATTGCCTAATGTTTCTTCCCTACCATCCCATGCAATACTCATTGTTACTAACCATGAGTTACATCCTATATCTCAAACATCACCTATGATACCATTATATCAGGACCCGCCATCACCAAGATGAGGGAATGGACAAAAAACTCCGAGACACTTCCTTCTTTAAGTTAAATGAGAGATAATGACCCTTGAGTCCCAAATTCAATATTCCATTGAGTTATGACTAGCACCAAGTGTATAAAATGACACATAATATGGAAGGAATTACTAATTTTATAGAAAGGATTGGGATATAAAATGGTAAAACCAAAACAACTCCAAAACTAACTATAATAGTAAAGCCAAAAATCCATTCCCACATGAATGATCAATGTAAAGTGCTACAAGTACAAGAAAACTCGAAGGAAGGTTACAAAAAAGGAAATAAAACAATAACAGAAAAAGAAACTGTCCCAATGTCTGAGCTAGTAAGGTCCCGAATGGTCCTAAATGTTCTATTGGAAACCTGAAAAAGTTTTATATACATAGGGTGAGTATAATGCTATACTCAGTAGAGTAAACCAAAATCTCTCGTGCACAAGTGGGGAAGAATTCTAATTCCCCATGAGAAAGTAGAAGTTAAAAACACCTAACAAGGGGAACAAAACACCAATCCTCACCAAGGTATACTCCCCAAATAACACATTTCAGGTAAAGTAGTAGTAATAGAACATCAATATTTTGTTACCCCTCACTGCTTTCCCATTAGTTATTGAAGACATTATGTGCATCATACCTCCCCCGCCATTTTTCATTACAGTTCCTCTTCCGCCCCAAAAAAAACCTTAGGGTCCACCACAACCTTGCATCCCGCCCACGGAAACCTGGGCCACCACAACCAGACATACAACCTATAGACACCTAGGCCACCACAGTCATACATAATCATTCCCATAGAAACCTGGGACAGAACAACTACCACCACGCCCAAAGTCATCTAGGACACATTGCGAATACACTTGGGAAAAACACTTGCCCGCTCACACTTGGGCCAGCTACCACAACATACCCTCCCCAAAGATTCATGGGCTATAATAGACCTTAGGTTTCCATAGCCTACCCGAAGAGTCTTGGACTACCTGATAGAGGGAGCATAAATGAGCTAATAACCATCCACTCATAAGAATATTTGGAAAAACACAATCCCCCATGAAATGGGGTTATTCCGCATGAAGTGCTAAACTTTGGTTGGATCCAAATAAGAAACACAAGAAATAAATTTATTTGTATAGGTATTTAATAACTATTCCCATCCTAGGGGTCTGGAAACCAGTCCATATACAAACACCCTAGATATTATTCATACATGAACAAAAACACAACAACCATAACAAGATCACCAACCTTTCTTCTTATAATTTTCAATTAATTTCATATGAAAAACAATTCTCCCTATAGGGAAACTAACAGGCACATGAAAATTTCAAAACAACTCTGATGGAGAAAATAGACAAACAAAAATTTGAGCATTCACACCTAGTTCTCTTGTAAAGTCACAACAACAAAGGGATATGTGAGATACCTTGATGTAATGGAACCAAATAAGGCCCCAACATATGCTCACATATCCATGGCCAACAATAGAACAATGGGAGATCTCATCCCTATCCAAATAACCCAACAAGAATACATGAGAGTAACAACACATATTACCAGAACAGTGCCATGAAGTTTCTATATTTTTCTACACCATTCATTAAGTTCCGTCATTCCATTTGGTTAACTTTTGTGATCACAGAAGTATTATTATTCATCGGGAATCTATTTTATCAACCAAAATTACTTGATTAACAGGTTTTGATGTTACATCCATTAAAACACAAGATTATCCAGAAAAATAGTGGTTCATTAGTGCATAAGAATGGACCATCAATGGCCACTATTTTCAGTGGGCATAATCCCATACAACTCATAACATAAAAAAACAAAGATAAAATAAAATATAGAAAAATCATCATCAGTCACACCCCTTCATTCTTTAGAGTATGTTTATTATCTTCATTATGGTTTGGTTCTCTCTATGTTTAGATGAAATCATTATCATACCCACCCTGCATGATACACATTAAAGATAGATGAAGGAAGAACACATACATGGTTGATCCAGGGTCGACGTTTCCTCTTCACAGCATGAACAATGGTCATGTGAGTGGTAGGAAAAACTCCATGAATGCTGAGCAGGAAGGGATCCAGTAAGGTCACATGATTATTCTCCCATATTGGGACTCCAAATGCACCAATGAAAGGAAAGACACCAGGGAAGAGGAGGATCTTGAGTGATACAAGTCTCGATCCTTGAGTTACGAGATGTGTAATCTAAAAGTGCTCAAAAAGAAGATTTTGGTTTAACCATGAAACCGAGCGGTTTCAAGGGTTAATATTTATTGAGATTTTATAATTATCCTCAGAGATGGTGGAGATAAGGGCTGCGAGTTAATTGATATCCTTTGAAAATATAAAACACGTAAGAGGGCTATGCTGGAAATGCAGAAAAAGTGTGATGCGGTGTCACACCATTTTTAGAGGATTTAAGATTTAATTTATTGTCATAAATGGCCTTAAAATATTTTAAAAGAGGTAATAAAACATAGAATATAAGTTATGTCAAATCTATGGGAAGGAAACCCCCGACAATCCCATGTGGTACAGATCAGTGACACCCCAGTCGGTGAGATTAATCAGTGTCACCATTTTGTGACACCACAGTGAAACCTTGCCACTAACATTTATTCCCTACTGACACGCCAATGGGTTCCAGGATGTCCTAGACAAATGAATTTGGAAAATTAATGGACCAGGACAGTTTGGACCATTAATCTCACGCTATGATTTTTGGTTTTAGTCAATGACTTGAACCCAAAGGAACCATGTTTATGCAAAATACAATAGAAAATGGATTTGTTGTCCCCCTGAAATACCAAATGTTATAAAAGTTGTAATTAAAACCCTTATTTATATGGTCACAAAACATTCTCAATCTATGAATCAAGCTGAACTTCCAAATAGGTAAAGTATTGAAAACATTATATTGAGTCCTTAATTATGGAACATCCAACCTTTTTTAGTTGTTACACTAATCCACTAGTAAATGATTAAAGTATTATAACCAATGAAGATATATTTAACACTCTAGTGTTTTTCATCATGAAAATGTTTTTTGTATTTCCACATTTTCTAAGGAGAATCATATTAATGGTGCAACCTTATTAATAATATGAGTCCGAAGTTGGTAATTGACTCTATCTAATGGGATGAGTTTAAGAGGATAATTTTTTGAAATCAATTCCCTTTAATTCTATAAAAATGTATGGAGAATAAAATTTTCAATCTCAAATTGAAGATTGATTAATAAATTAGTACCTATGTAGTGAATTTAGAAGAATTGTATGGTATGATTTTTGTTCAATCATCAGTTCACAAAGAAAAATTGATTGATTACTTGGTGTATTATGAAAAAGTCTATTAATGGAATTGGATATCATAAAATTTAGTATCTATGTTGAATTCATTCAATGTTAATTGAAGGTAGAAATTGAAATTCTAGATTATAACCATTCCCATGGTTTTGATAAGAAAAAGAAGGTCAAGACTCATGATAACATGAATAAATAACATTGGGGAATGAGGATTTAGTTTCGTATATGTCTATAACATGGGAAGAATCACCCAATTTTATGTCTTAAGGGAATGAGAAGATGTTTAGAGTTTGTAAAAAAAGATATAAAGAAATTAATTGATGGGTAAAAATAAAAATTTCAATTAATAAAATGGATGATAATAATGGTTTCCCAAATTCATTATCAATGATTGAATTTTACAAATATGGAAAGTAAGGGAATTATTAAAATAAATTTCATAGGGAGAAATCTATTGAGTATAATCAAAAAGATGGCATGATTAATGGTTACACTATTAATTATAAAGACACCATGAATATGATATTATTGGTATGAGCTATAATAATAGTATGTTTTCCATTAAATGTTAGAATCATGAAAAATTGAGTTTTATGAATGTTAAAAAAATATTTATCTTTAATATTTTAGGAAATAGGTTTTATGGAGTAAGATTATGAATCCATGTTAATGGATTAAGAATAAAGTAGAATAATTAAAGTTTTAGTGTGTTGGAATTCCAGAATTATATTACTTGAATCAAAAAATATATAAAAATTATTCTATAAGATTTTTTTCATTAAGGATCTACTATAAAATATATTTAATATAATTAAATACCTAGAAATATTAATTAATGAATGTTTAATATTTTATTTGAAAAACAAGATTAATGGAAGATACCCCTTATTATGTTCCTAATTTTGAAAAAAGTGATTTTTTGGATAAAGAAATGATTAATATGGATTAAGTAAATTTGATGGTATCGATGTCCACAAAACTGATAAATGGTTTTTTGAAAAAGTGGTTTATGTTTTAATTGATGGAGATTACAATATTATTTGATATATGGAATATGTTCAATAATATATATTTTATTTAAGTAATGATTAACCATTCATGTTTTCATTAATGTTTTATGGTAATTCTAGTCATTAACATGATTCATGAGAATATATGAACAAGTTTTTCAAATATTCGGCATTTTACCATTACGATATTCTTAATTATATTTTGGAGATTATCATCAAGTTACATTAGGGTAATTTAGTGACATTATTTATAAATTATTAATTTTTGAAGGGTATTATGGTTAACCATTTATGGAATGGCTTATATTGAACTTTCGATGAAGTATACAGGATTAATGTATTACTTCTCCATATAAATATTTATGAATATTTTATAACTTTTTCTAATAAGTTTTTTATTATGATAACTAGAGATAGAAAGAATTACTTACCATCCTATCATGGAACATTTGATTTGTTAGGGCATCACGCATAAAAAATACATCTTCATTTAGTGGAGTAAGAAGTGAAGTGGAAATTGATTAAAGCCTTACCAAATGATGAACTTTTTCTTATGATACGAATGAAATATAATCCCTAGGTATATAGGTAACTTTGAATTTCTAAATCATATCTAGATTATAGAATATTAATTAACACATCCACCAAACAACTCTTAAGTTCACAATGTGATCCATGTATCCATATTTAAGAATTATATAACTAATTAATCACATGTACTAAACAAAAAAAATTCCCTAGTGGATGATATTTCTTATGTGGAATAATTGATACAGATTTTTTATCATCCAGATAAGTAATATGAAGAAAGAACACTCACTTGATAAAAGTTTTGGAAAAAAAATCACCAGTTTGAGGAATCTATTATAGAACATGATGATGTAATGTGGTAGAATTATTCTCAATTATTTGTACAAAAGAGATGAATTTTCTGGGAAAAATTAATTTTAAGGGGTGTATAATGTAACAAACCATGATTTTGTGAAATACTTTTTAAATATATATAATTTCAAAGATTTAATATGTTACATACAATGTTGAGTTTATTTTGTGTCACACAAAACAATAATTTTTTCATGAATTATATGATACACCGAGTTTAACTTTCATTACACGTAACACAAAGATTTTCCTGTGTTACACATGAAACTGAGTTTTCACAAACCATGATGTATTATTAATATTATTATTTAAAATAGAGCATTATATCATAACAACTAAGATTAGGGGTAACAATAGTAATAAACACTTATTAAATATTATGTATAATGGTTTTATAGAATTAAAACATGTTGATAAAAAATTACTCAATTTTTGGTAAGATCATTATGTGTTTCAAAAATAATATTTTCTCCAAAAATATTTTTTATTTTTATTTTTGAAAAATAATAAAATTAAATTTTAGAAATTTTAGAAATATAATTTGATAAAATAAACTACATTTTTGAAATCATCATTTCAAAATATACTAAGGTTTATTTTTTTAGAACATCATTATAAAATTAATATTTTTATGAATAATGAAAAATATTGGTTTTTATTGAAAACGTTGCTTTTTATTTAAAGAATTTATAAGGTTAATTTTAGGTTTAAAATGGGGTTTTAAAGTAAAATTAGTTCAATAATGTATCATATAATCCAATTTAGTTCATTTGAATCATTTTTATATCGAAGTTTTGTAAAAAACATGTTAACAATTTGAACTTTTTCTCTTTGAAAACCCACATTCTCATCGCATCGGTGGGATTAATTATAAATTATATTTGGCCACTTATGTTAGTGGAATTTGGAAAATTGGATTCCATTTTTTGAATCAAAATAAATTATATTATCTAATTATTTCAACATAACTTTTCACTATAATGACTTGTAATAACAGTAAAAAATCATGGTTAAGGGAAAAAGGTTTTATTGGGTGTTAAACTAAAAAGATAAGGGTTAAAAATGACCTAAAATATATCCAACACCCATTGGGTGTAAATATTTAGAACATACATCTTTTATTTTTTATATTATTCAATTTTTTATCCTATTGGAATGTAAAAATGTGGGTATACAATTTTATTTTCAGAAATTACAAGTGTGCCAGTCACCTCACTTATAAAAGGCCACCCCCTTTCCTCTCCTCTTCATACATACAAAACCATTTGGTTTGGATAATACCTACCCAAAAAACTTCTTTAATTTCCTCATATTATTATAGAATCCTTATTTCAATCATTTGTAAATCCTAGGATGTTTTTTCGTACTAACAAAATGGTGTGTGTGTGTGCCTTTAACATAATTGTACCCCCAAGAACATAATATATATATATATATATATTATTATTTCATCCAAAACCTCCATGAACTCTTATTATACTGTTATAAAATAATAACCTCATTATCTTATATAGAATTTTATTTTATTCTATTAATTTGAAAACCTAAATCCTTCTCCTCTTCTATAAAATGGGATATAAAAACATTATTTCATATATACGGAGGACTACCGCCCTGAGAAATGATGTTATTCCTTTTCCAGCACATCCACTAATGGTTATATATAACGATCGATATATAATTTATATATTATATTTATGATGATGTTATAATTTTTGAATCATCATATCACATATTTCATCATTATTTCTATTATGTGGGAATATGATAATGTCATTTGTGTGTACAGCGAATATCCTCATTGTGAAGGGATTTGATTCAGTTTTCACATACGATATTCATGTAAGTTAAAAATGATGGTTTTTTTAAAACATGTGATATATTTGAAATAATTATTATTCATTAATGTTAATATAATACTTAACATTATTTCCTTCAATCTGTTGAGAAAATGTAAACATCATTCCTTAATGGGCATAAAGTACTTATATTCTATGTTATATTTAATTTTATTCTTTCATGGAACTTATGATTCAATATTACCAATGTGGAAGTTGTTTTATGATACAATCTAATTTTTTATTGGGTTTAATTGTGACCATGTTTCTATTGATTAATAATATGATACGTATATCAATAACTTTATGTATTTTTATATCCTCTAGTAATTCCATGATAATATAGGATTTATATTCATTTTACTATATTTATGTATTCAATAGTTCAAAATAATTATTTAAGATAAATCATATATATTTAACTGTTCTATTTAAAATTTTTTTTTCAAAAACCACATTTTCTAAAAAAAAAAAAAAATTCTTTTAACATTATTCAAACTATTTACTAAATAAATTTTTAAGATTTATGATTTTTTATAAAAAAGTTGAATATAATATTCTTCTCATTTTCCAAACAAGCCTTATTTTGATTTTACCAAATCTTTGAAAGGAATTATTGTTTTAATATCTACAGCATGAACATAATTATCAAACATCATGATAATTATTTTCTTTCAATATTAAATTATATTATTTTAATGCTACTTTATTTTTTTATTTTTTTAAAATGTTTTATTTAAAAAGAAAATGATATTTTCATCAAGAAGTTTTTTTAAAATATTTTTAATGATCACTTTATATGATTTCAATGTTTATTTTTTACAGAAAAGAATTTAAATCTTTTTATAAATATTAGTTTTAAAAATTGATTTCCAAAGAAAGGTTGCCTTCCTAAATAAATCTTCTAACTGGTCTTGCAAATAAAATCCTTCTATGTTGACATCATTGGAAGTTACTTATTCTTTGCAAGGGATATGATCCAAGTATACCATTCTTATTCATTCTTTAAATGGATTATATCTATGATGACAATGCTTTTATGAATCCAATTACACATACTTGGTTTTTACCATGATAAAATCATTATGAATCCGGATTATTTTTCCATGCGTTATGCTTTGATGAAATAATGACATGATTAGGAAAAAAATTTCTTTTTTACATGTTATGTTATGATGAAATGTTTATGAACCACATTTCCCTTAACCGTTTCAGATATGTTGAATGTTTTAGAATTTGGTGTCAGGAAATTATTATTTTCATTATTTGATCTATGAGACCTATTTATCCCTCCGATTCAATGGGTAAAGATTGATATCCCATGAGATAAGAAAGGAAGGAATTTGGTGTGAACATAGTTCAGTAAGATACTCTACCAACTATGAAAGTCATGGGAGTAAACATTGACTACTATTATGGTCTAAGGAGTGATATTATTCCCCTATTGTATTTTTTTCACTAAACCTTTAAAAAAAATTATTAAGGCTTATATGTATGTCAAAAATCTATTTCTTATGACATTGTTATGTTCTCGTGGCTCATGTTCTTTGATTACTTTATGATTATTGTATTATGAACTTCTAAAATTTATTACAAGACTCAATATTATTATCTACAATATTTATGTTATTATTTTTAAATTTTTTCTCATGTCATCATACCCTTATAATCATTATATGTGGATGTCTCTCTTGCTAACCCTTACTGATCATCTAAGATAAACATTTTTTATGTTTGATTTCCCTAGGCTATGGTGAATTCTATTATGTATTATATTTATAAGAAGGGTGATAGTTATAAAGAACATAGTGGGAGATTATATATCTCATTTATGGATTAGTTATAAATTTTCAAATTTTCTATATTCAATATACAATTATGAACCACACGTCCGTGTTTTGTAGTGCATGGTATATTCATCTAAAATGATATAATATCTATGTATAATAAGTTTGGGTCTTTAAAAATAGTATAAGGACCTGGACTTAATAAATAAATAATCTTAAGTTTTATACAAGGATTTACATTCTTTCACATTGAGGATATTTTCATGTTTTTAGTTCTATATAATTATCTCATAACTCATACATAACAATACCATAAATTAAAAGGTGAACTCTCCCAAATAGTATCCATTTTACTAAAAATATACAACTTTTACAATAAAGTATGAGTTATACTCGTGTAAAATATCGAAGACTTACTACTTGAATTATTTCATTTCCTTATCCATCCTTAAACCTTGTGAAGTATTTTTAAAAACATGTTATGAGCACAAAATCTAAAAAATGGATATAAAAATAAAGTAAAATGTTAATTAAGTATACAAATGAAAACCCATATAAAATTTACCATTATCATCAATGTTATTTGAGAATATTAAATAAAACATTTTACATGAATAAAAATCACAATTTTTTCTCACGGAAAATCATTGTAACCCATAGAAATCAATTAAATTTATTTTATGTGACTTAAAGCATATTATAAATAAACCATTTCAAACCTCTTTTAATTGGAATAACCATGAGTCGAACTTCTAATATTATCATTACCCAATGAATTGAATATCTATAAACTGAGATAATCCCTTGTTTAATCTATATGGGGCTCACCTGTGAGCGATAATGGTTATCAACCCATTGTATATGAAATATTGAGGTCACCCGTTTCATATGACAAATAATAGGTCTCAACCCTTCGTATAAGCTATATTGGGATCACCCATGAGTTATAATGGGCCTCAACCATTCGTATAAGATGTATCAAGATCACCTAATTAATATAATTATCAAGTACCATATCAAGATTAAAATACTCTTATCATAAAATCATTTAAAAACTATTGTTTAACCTTTATGTAAAACATTTTCATATAAAAATATCATTTTCTTTTAAAAACCAATTTTCAATAAAAATAACCCTATCATTGAAAACATATCTTTAATACCAAAATTAACAAAATAAAAGGATATTTTTTAATTTATGTAATCTTAACACCGGTCATCCAAAATTAAAATAATGGCCAGTATGGTAGAAAATTCATTATCATCATGTAAGTTAAGAATTTGATATTCATTTTGTTGTTTGTCAAAACATTCCATATAAAACATATAAAAATATTCCATTTGAAACCATTGAATGAAATTAAAAATATACATAAAATTTAAATTATAACCCATTTATATATATATAAATAAATTTGTAAAATAATATAAATAATCATTACATGGAGAAATTATTCTGAAATTAAATCTTTAAACATTCAATGTATCTCATACCACTTTGAATTTCTAAATCATAATCTTCATGAAAAAATATAATTAATAATAAATAAATAACATGATAATAGATAAAATGAGAATATTTAATTTAAAAGGGTTTTTATATGCACTTTATAAAATAATAATGGTGAATTTAATCAAGAAATGTATCAATGAAAGAAGTTTGATAAGAAATACCTTAACTTGAGTCCGACATGTCACATGGGACTTTAACATACAAGATAATAAACATATGTTAATTATTTTATTTATGAAAATACTTTTCCAAGTTTATCATTAGATTTATTTCACTTATTAAACTATATTAAACAACTATATATATAATTAATTTTATGTTGGGTGTTTAGACAATATATGGTTTATGTGTCCAAAAAAACTTTGGTAGGTAAATCATTTTCAAAAGGGCCATTATATAAACAAATATAAAATAATAATCATGAAATAATTATCAGATTTATATATAAATTATTATTTATAACCAATCATGAAATATTATTATGAAAATTTAACCAAAGTTACAATCATGGCGACGGTAGGTCGTACGTACTAATGTGTAACATTCCCATTTTTCAATGATCATTCTGGAAAGAAGGTAAGTAACATTTCGATTTATATAATTAAAATTATAAAATAAATATGATTTCATCTAACCATATATATATATATATATAATTATTTCAAGGTAAATGTAATCACATCGTGTTGATGAGTCGGTAGTCCACACATCCACGAACGACATTATTGCTTTTTTGGTGTGTGAAATGGAGTTAAATAAAATAATATATTATATTTTTAGAAATATAATTAAGTGATGAATATAATATTTATGTTATTTATGTCAGATGTTTTTTATTAAATCCATCCAAAATACAATCCTTGGAGTTTTTGAACTCGCCACATCAATTTGACGAGGTGGAAGTCCACACGTCCACAAATGACGTTGTAGTATTTACAAAAAATGGTATTCATGAAATCATGTGTATATAACAAATACATAAGTATGGATACATGGTAAATATCATAAATAAATGTAAATATATCATAAAACAATATTTTTTCCATCATAATTGCAAACCATGAGAGTCGGTATTGGAAAAACAAATGACATTGTTACGTGAGGTGTAGTTCACCATACATGAATGGTAATTTCATTACCCATTTGACTGAAGTTTGTGTATGGGAATGTATAAAAATTATCATATCAAAAAATATTTAAATTTATGACACTTATGTTATTATATAATCTTATAATAGTAATAAATTAATGTATTGGAGAAGGAAACAATGTAAAAAAGTTATGTTGATGAATGTTACCTCTTTTTTAGGTAACACTGTTTGGTTTGAAACCAAGGACTTCTTGGATGTCTTCAAACCCATGGAGAGTACTCTAGGGTAATGGTAGGGATGTTGGGATCAAATCTAGGCTAATTTATAATGATCCTATTTTTATTTAGAGGCATGGATAAATAGGAAGGGTTAGTGCCTTTTTATAGTGGATGAGGAGTGGCATTTTTTTAAATTTATCAAAAGCGAATTCCATCCACTTTTTCCCATGTCATGTGGATCCAATAATAATAAAAAATTCAATAAAAACAATATAGGGTCTATACATGAATATTAAATTGATTTTTTACTACTTACTATGTCATTGTGGCTCTCAGGATAATGGTTTAGTCCCTTACAAAGCTAGTTTTCCTCTTAATCATTGTAATTATTTTCATTTACATTTCCTAATATTTTTGGTAAAAAACAAAGTTGAAAATATTAGATTTTATAAATTATTATGATTTCAAATATTTAATCTATTTTTTAAAATTACAATCACATAATTGGTTGAAATAAATTTAAAATTAACCTAGTAGATGGGATGTGGTAGTGGCTTTTAAAAGTTGAAATGTTCCAAAGTTTTGAATGTTTTTATATAGATTTTCAATGTGAAATTGATTTCAATTAAAAAAATTGGTTTAAATTCTATAAATTTTTCGTAATTAAATAGTAAAACTAATTAAAACATAGTTTATGTATATAAAAAAATGGATGAAAATGTATTTTTGAACTAAAATTCTATATTATTCATTATTCATCAAAATGTGAATGTTCTCAGAAAAATAGAAAAAATTAAACAAAATTATATTTTGATGATATTAATTGTAAAATAAATTTTATTTTTTATGTAATATTTTTATATGTTTCATAAATAAAATTTAAAATAAGGGTTCCATTAAAATGTGGTAAAAAATCCTTTAAAAATATAAATATTCTTATGCTTAAAATCAGATTTATTATTATTTTAAGATTATAAAATTTATTATATGAAGGTAAAAACATTTAATAAGCATGTGTAAAAATAATATATTTATTCTTATTCATTTCCATAGATATAATATCTAGAAACTTACTACCACATAAAATATTTATATTGAAAATATATTATTTTTCCATATAACAAAGTCTTGTGTGCAATGAATGATTTCATAGAAACTCATTATTTACATTCGGGTATGCTATAAAAAATAGTGTCCATTTTAAGTTAAAATTTATATCTAATTAATATATATTAATAAATATGAAAAATACTTATTCTCTAATTACCTGGGATTTTTAATCCATTATATTCAATTGGTACTTAATTGCATTTATAATTAATTGGTAACCGACTATTTTATCTTATAAACATGTGTAAAATATTATTTCACAAATTAGTTAATCTATTTTATTCCAACAATTCAAATGGATTGGTGATAATTATCATAATAATGTTAATATTTTATTGTTGTCCGGTAATACTTGGGCTTGTATATAACATAAATCATCAATGGAAGTCAATGTTGCATGCAACACAAGATAAACATGGTATTGTGTGTGATGCAAGATAAGTTATGTAAAGAGTGTAACACGGTCCATTAAATAATATAAACTCATTTTAAATATTATATTTCATAATATAATGGGATGTTACATCCTACCCCGATTAAAATGAATTTATCTATTGTAATTAAACTTGTTTATCAAATAACTAATCTTTATAAAAATCCATTATTTAATTCCACATCATAAAAATGGATTATAAGAAATTCTCTTAACAAGGGAAACTGGGAAACCTTAAGGTCACCAGAAGATACATATAACAAAGATTCCACATTGGGTGAACATTGGTGGGAAATTTAAATATGAATTAGGAAGGGAAAACTAATTCTCATTGGATAATAGAGGATGATAGAGAACATGGTCAAGAGGATGTCAATGAAATCAAAACCAAAAGAAAAATAAGTGTGTAATAGGTCATTGATATAATAAAAAATAATCAAAATAGGATCAAATTTTATTTCAAGATCATTTTACTTGAGTTGAAGGATTCATTCAATATCTATACTAAGATCATAATGAAATATAATTACTTGATGAGTAGATAATCATTCATTAATCAAATTCAACCACATTCTTATCTCTTGTTCCATCAAATGAGTATACTAGATGAATATTGATGCTGAAATCACTACAATCAACCTCTAATGGATCACATAATCCTCAATAGTATAACATGATATTCAACCTGACAATATATAATAACCAAAACCAACGTGGTCAGAACATAGTAATATAATCAAAACATTAATGTGAGTAGATAATGAATAAATCCCTAAAGTTCAACAGTAATATTCAATGTTAAAACTAAATTATTCCATATATATTTTATCCTAATGTTAGATAATATAATTTTACTTACATCCCCAAAAGTAGATGTATTCTTCCTAAAATAACTTTTAAACATATACATCATTCATCTAGAAAAACTCAAAAAATTTCTCCTAAGGTATTTCTGTTATTAAAATAGGGATTCCTAAGATATTGAGATTATGATCAACCATAGAAAAATATAGAACTCCCTTGAGAATCCCTCACATCACTAGATGGACTAAAATCAATTGTAAAAGTAGATAATGATTTCACAATTCCTTGTTTCTTATGATAATGATGTGTTCCACCCTAAGTAAGTTTTTTTAGACACACATTATCATAATGTCTTGAATCATTATAGTTAAATCATATTACTATCATCTCGTTATCTATAATATCATTGTTGGACTGTTCAAGACACTATTCCTTATTGTCATGAACCTTGTGACCAGGCCTACCATACCAGTATCACTTTAAAGATCCCATCATATATTTCCAAAAAAAATTAAGATACATGTAAGAAGTTTTTTTATTAACTATATAATTATTTTTTGGTTGATTCTCTATTTCCTGACACCTTGACTGTTTCTTACACTCTTCGTCTCATGGATAATAAGTGGCAGCAATCTCTATTTAACCATTCTCTGTACAACGAACCAGTTTTTCATAATACTTAAATTCTCAAGAGGGAAATTCTATTCATATAATTTGTATCAATCCTAAGTAAAATTTGTTAATTTCACTACCAATGTATTAGATAAATTCTTTCACATCTTCATCCAATCTTGTGATGTTTTATTCCTATGCATCTACCAATTCTTCATCTTTTTTTCATCAACTCCATGAAATGATTCTCCAACCTTAGTTTAACAACTTTATGGAAATATTTTTCAAGTTAATGATCCTTTAATGTTTACCATTACATGGAATTCAAATCATATTTCCCTCTATTATTCATAACTAAGGACCACCAATTATTAGCTTCACCTTAAAATTGATTCATGGAAAGGGTTACCTTTTGAAAATTCCAAATTCCCATGACATGAAATATATTATCCAATTCATTGATTAATCGATCATCTACCACTGGGTCTGATGATCCATTAAATGATCGGGGATGTTGCCTCATAATATTCCCCACTAACAGCATATTCCTTCAGGGAAGGTTATGTTCCTCATTAACCTAGATAACACCACCATTTATTTCTTGTTCCAAGTAATACTAATCAAATTTATACATAAATTATAATTTTATAACTAATCCTGAAATAGGGTTGTAAAAAAATGAACCAACATTACAATCAGGGAGACGATTGGCCGTACGTACGAATGTGTAATGTTCCCATTTTTCGATTAGCGTTATGGAAAGAAGCTAAGTAAAATTTATATTCCCAAGAATGTTCATTATATAATAAATACCATGTTATTTCATCATATATACATATATATATAATTATTCTGATTAAAAGTAATCACATCTCACTGAGGAGGAGGTAGTCTATACATTCATGAATGACGTTATCACTTTTTCAGTGTCTAAAACGGTGATAATGAATATTATAACTTATATTTATATAAAGGTAACTATTTCATTAATATCATATTTATGTTATATATTTTTTATATTTTTTATTAGACTCCTCATTAATACATTCCATTGAGTGTGTCAATGTGTCACATTTCTTTGAGGAGGCGGTATTCCACACCTCCTCAAACAACGTTACCGTATTTATATAAAATGTGAAGTGCGAAGATATGTGTATATAAAAATTCCATAAGATTGGTAGAACCATACAAATAATATATATTTTTTAAAAATATTGTTTCACCCATAATTACCATCCATGAGTGGTGGTAAAATAACAAACAACATCGTTACACGAGGCGGTAGTTCGTTGTTCTTCATTGGTAATATTGTTACCCATTTAATGGAAGTGTGTATTGATGTAAGTAAAAAAAATAAAATAATATAGTATTATTATATTTAGGATAATTATTTTATTATATAAGAATTTAATAATTATAAATTAAGATAGTTGATAAGGAAACTATTTTGAAGTGCAGGTTGATGAATGTTATCACTATTTGATGTTACATCTTTTGGTTTGTAGGAAAGGACTACTTGGATGGATTTGTGCCCATGGTGAGGCTTCATGGGTGATGAGATGGATTTTTGGAGATTATTTATGTAGTTTTTTTGTCTTCCAAATGATATTTATATGTGTGAATAAATGGTATGGGTGAGTGCCTTTTTATAGTGAAGGAGGAGTCGCATTTCTGTTAATTTTTTAAAAGGGGAATTCCCCCATTGTTTTTTCCATGTAATGTTTCTAAAATAACGGTCCAAATAATATAAAACGTATTATAATATCTATATATGAATATCCAATGTATTTTTTACATGTTTTTCAGTCATTTTGACAGATAATATTATGGTTTAGTCCCTTATTTTTCTAATTATCCACTTAATCATTGTAAATAATTTTAATTACTTTGACTTAATTTTTTGGTCAAATTTTTTTTACATTATTATAAAATATAAATTATTATAATTTAAAATATTTAATTCATTTTTCAAAATTCTAATCACATAAGTGGAAGAAATTAATTTAATATTTATCTCACGGATGGGATATAACAGCAGGGTTTTAAAGGGAAAATGATGAAAAGTTTGCTATGTTTTTATGTATAGTTTCAATATGAAATTCATTCCAATGAAGTAATTGTTATAACTAATATAAAATTGATCTAATTACAAATTAACCCTAAAAACATAATTTAACTATAAAAATAACTGGATGAAAATATTTTTCTGAACTAAATTTCAGTATTATTCGCTATCTATCAAAATGTCAGTGTTCTTATACTAACACAAAAAAAAATACCCAATATAAATTTGGATATTTTTTTTTCAAAAATGAATTATTTTTTCATATAAAATTTATAAAAGTGTTGAAATTTTTATTTTAAATGTGTTATCTATTATAAGAGTGTAAAAATATATTTCAAAATTATAAATCTTTTTATGATTAAAATTGGATTTATTCTTATTTTATGTCTATCAAATTTATTGGTTGACTATAAAAAACATTTAATAAAAACATTTATAAATAATATAGTTATTCTTATTAATTCCCCCTTATAAAATGTCTTGAAGATAACTACTATATTAAATAATAATATTAACAATATATTATATTTTGGTATAACTCAGTCTTACGTGCAACATATGATTTTGAAGAAACTCATTGTTTCGTGTCCAGTACACTACCGGACATAGAGTCACTTTTAAGGTAAAATTACTATCTAATTCAAATATATTAATAATTATAAAAAATCCTTATTCTATCATCACATGGTATGTTACATCCTTTATATTAAATTGGTCATTATTGTCATTTATAATTAATTGGTAACTACTTAATTAATCTTTTAAACTTTTGTAAAGTATATTTTTATAATTTAGTTAATATCTTTCATTCATCCCATTACAATGTATAGGTTATAACTATCATAATAATATAAATGGTAAAAAAAAAATTTGAAGACTTGGGCTTCTCTGTGACATAATTCGTCAATGGAAGTCGATGTTGCGTGCAATGTAAGAAAAACTTTGTATTGTTTGTGATGAAAGCTAAACAATGTATTCTGTGTAACAAAATTCATTAGAGAATTTATGTTAATTTTAAAGAATAAATTTCTTAAAATATTAGGATTTTACAAATCACATGTAATAATTGTACAGCACCAAGAATCTTCAATTCTCAAACAAATTTCTAGGATACTTCCATGAAAAAACTATCTGTATCATTTTATCATACACTAAAACTGCCAATTCATATACAACATGACGAAAAAACATCACTTCATGGATCCAAATACTGCATTTATAAATTTTACCATATATAAAATGTTCTCCAAATGTTTTTAAATATGATATCCAAATAATCCATGCACTCCTCCTATGACTCCTAGTACACAAAAATATAATCCAGAAAGATAATAATAAAAGATTTTAAGAACTGATGAATGATATAGTTTATCAAAATAAAAATACCATTGTGGAATTACTGAGGTAGTATGGAATAACTTGACCTTAAAAATTCCCATACTGGATCCTAAAAATTAGATTAGGTATATCCTTTTCTCGGGATCTCAAATGGTTGTAGCTGGATAAAAGTTTAATCATTGAAAACCAGTAAGCATGTCTAAGTTGATCAATGATATCATCTATCCTAGTTAAGGAATACTTTCTCTTAATGGTACCATAGTTTAACTTTTGATAATACACAGAATATTTGAGGCACCTTCTTACCTTCTTATTGAAGAGCATAGGAGAAGTCAATGGTGATATTCTTGGATGAATAAATATGTTATCATTGAGTAACAAAATATGGAATTTAAGTCCCACCAACTGTGTAGGGTCAATGTGATTATATGGAATAGAAATTGTCATCCTATTAAGTAGTAGGAAAATTATAAACATAAAGACTCTTTAGGGTGGTAGAAAATATAAATCATCTAGAAACTCCTTGGGGTACACACACACCACCATAGGAAGTGTACCACTCAAAAAATTACCAAACAATCTATGAATATATCTAACAACATACATATGATCACCATAACATACAAAAAAATAGGCTTCACTCTCACAGACCAATATTCTCACTCCCCTAGAAAGATATGAGTGACTCCATTAGGATATTATAAATAAACTCAATGATGATAACTTTTTATATAGACCTTAACAGTGATCACCCAATACATTCAATTTATCATGTTGTAAATTTCAAGATCATTCAACAAGAAATCCCACTCCACCTCATGGTCAGTAATTATCACTCGACATGTGATACACTTCAATACTTGTTCATCCAACTTTCCCAAAGGTGTGGATGGATTAAAAAAATAATGGCATAAGCTCCAAATGAAAACCCAACATGTCAACTAACTATGAAAATTTAAAATAATTAGTAGTACAGGTACTAAAAAAATATAGCATCCTCGATGATAAAATAAACACCATTCTTGTAATAGTTATCAGCCCTTCTTTTGATTCCTCTGGTGCATGCTCCACTATTGAATGAATTTTGGTCTAAGATCCTATTTTAGGTTTCATAGACACATGGTCATCCCCCTTTCCCTAAGTTAATCTATCATGAACCTACCTTGGTCGACCCTAAACCAGACACACGATATGGTTCACGGCATGGCCCAAGGGGCTTTCCCGATCCCCACGGGATGGAAACTAGTGTTGGGAATCAAAACATACATGTGGTAAAGATTTAAGACCAAAATAAATAACCAGGATTATATGAATAAGGACCGATTAAGTAGAAATAACCCATAGCTGAATCTTAAATAAATAAACAAATGACTCAGATAAAAAATAAAACTAAGCATACTAAAAGAAAATTGAAACTAAAATAAAACCAACTAAACTACTACTAACCTGATCTCCATGTGACCACTCAGTCTCCTCCAACCACAATATCAAATCTTCTCCAACACAAGCAACAAGGAAACTAAAATTGAAGAGATAAAAATAGGTATGACCACCAAAATGATGAGTAGAAATTCAAAAAGTGAACTACTCAATCCAACATCTCCTTTCACAAATCAATCCATTAACAAAAAATTTCAATACAAATATAAAAGTAGGGTTTTCACATTTTAAATAATGCATCATTCTTTTTACCATTTTAAAAACCAACTTATGCTACTTGTCATTTCCAAAACCATTTTTTCTATTTAAGAAAAAAACTAATAGGTAATACCAAGGATTTTAAAAAATATAAATAAACAATACAAGTTTGAAATAATCGAATAGGTATAGATGAATGTAAATAGGAAAATCAAGGAATAACCATGGGTGATCGTAAACATCCCTAAGAGACCCCTAGACGTACTTGGTTCAGAATCAATTGTCGGTGTTTGGTGGAGACCCAAATTCTATAAAAAACTAGCTACCCTATCCTTACCTCACTAGTGACACATCCCCCCTAGGATGTCTACAACTCCAGGGGGTACAAACCCATCTTATTAGGGCTTGAAAGAAACCATCACTCGATCATCTGAAAGCTACCCAAGAACCCATGGTGGTAGTAATAATAAGTAGGAGGCCCTTGCATGTGTAGCTCACCTTACCTGCCGCCACTAACTTGCCTACACCAAACACGGACATCCCCTATGTGATAACACAAAAAGGGAGATCATAGATATGGGTTGCCAATAAATATTTCTGTGTGTGTGTGATTATATCCTAGCAACAAGGTTCCAACTTGGTCGTCACATAGATAATACCATATATCATTTCTCATAACATTTCAATGATCCCCAAAAAATAATTTTTAGATTGTAATCCCCAACTCGTTTCCAAACATGATAATTTGCCAACTGGGCCTTCCTCTCTTTAAATTCCAAAAAATAATAAAGTTGATATAAATTATTTCTAAAACAACATTAAATACCAAATTTTACATTTTCAATTCCAAAGGACCACCCTTAATATATAAACACACACACCCAAACAATTCAGGTCTAGAAAACGTGACTTTACCCTTTGAAACTCACACCAAAACACGTTTAAAAGACAAACAACCAGATCTATGGACTCATTCAATGAGATTTTTTTTTCAAAAATATTGATGTAATACACCAAAATACCTCATTTTAAAACTTCTTTAGAATATTAAAAGCCACTTGAAAAACCAAATTTTAGAGATAATACCATTTTCTCAGCACCATTTTCATTTGATGGTATATTCTCGTGTGTACCTAGTGCACCCATCATTGTACAGACATCCAATGGCACACTTTAAATTCTAAGAGGACCCTGAATAACATTTCAACAAAAATCACCCTTTTTATTTGAAACCAAACCTACCATATAAATTATTTTAAAAAACTAAAAAACAAATCATTGAGACCATAAAACCTTTTCTAATGCATTTATTACAATTAAAAAGTCATCGTGCATCACCAAATTACACCCGCTAAACAAAATTCATGTTCAGGTAATCACATAGACCACTTAACATGGACAAGAATTTCATAAATCACCCAATTCCAATTTGAAAGAGCAGTGGAATTTCAAATAAACATCCTAGTATCCAAAACCATAGGAAATTCCCTTAAATATATTTAAAAACCAATTTTTAGTAAATTAAAACAACACAAAAATTCCATATGAATCAATCCATAGATAAATAAGAGGTGAAAATAAAATTTCTAATTTTAATGGAAACATGAAAGTTCCATAGGGGTTTTGAAAAGGAAATGTTTGATTCACCATACCTCAAATCAAGTGCAAGTAGAAAAAAAACTGCAATAAAAGGGAGCGCGAGGCCTCGCAGACTAACTGCACACCCTAGACAATGAATAAAATGTGATAATCAGAAACTGAGGTATTAAAGTTTGGTTAACATAAAAAACACCAACTGAAACAAGATAAAACAATACTGATAGAATAGAGGTATGCCGGCAAGGGGAAGCATGGCTATGAAGGAGAGGTTGGCTGTAGTGTTGGCGTGAGGAGGGGTTAGTGTCGCTCCATAATAGGGTGTGTCGAGGGAGTTCTGGTTTGCTAGTCGCAGTATCATAGGAGGTCAGGAACATGCATACTGAACATGTGGGGGGGATTTTGCACTGAAATGGGGATAATCAGATAGAGGGAGCACCAGGAAATGGGATCGCTGATGGAGGTCAAGTGTTGCAGTGAAGGTGGTGCGGCGCTGAGGTCACGCAAAAGGCAGGAGGGTCGTGCATCGAAGGAAGAGTGGTCGAAGGTCAGGCTTCTATGAGAGAGTGGTGTAGGGAGGGTTAGAACACCAGAGTAGGGCGGTGTGGCTGGTTGGAGTGCTGGTGAGGGAAGGGGTGGTAGGTATGGGGGTGTTCGGGCACTACGCGTAAGAAACCAGGGGGAAGGGGGAGTCGGTTGCATCGTAGAATGGAAAGTGGCGCCCTTAAGGTTTTCACCCAAAAAAAGAATTAAAAAAAAATAAAATAAAATGAAAACTAAATAATTATATAATAATAAGAATAATATAATAATGATAATTATAAAATAATAATAATTATTAATGAAAATAATAAAAAAAATAGTAATATAACAACATAATAATAACAATAATCACAATAATAAATTTTTATACTTCATTATAAATTATAATTATATTAACAACAATTTAGTAATAATGATAATGTTATTATCTATAGAAAAAATTATTATTTTATGTGTCATGCAACTGTAAGGTCACCCTCCTAGAACGCATGGCCATTACTAACTGTCTGATATTTGGGCACTGGCCCAAAACCCATCAATATTAATAATCTTAAAAAAATTATAAAATTAGGACTAAGAAGAGAGTAAAATAAAGGGCTTCCAAGTTCGGGGTGTGAAAATTGCCCCCACCACAGACACTTTCTACCCCCAGAAAGTCACCAAGCCAACCGTTGACACAATTATAGTCCATTTTGAGAAAAACCCAAAGGAATCTAAGAGCCTCGGGGATACTATTTTCAACACACATCGCACATGACCGACTCAATAAGAAACCACAACAGAAAAACAAGGGGTGGAAATGAGAGGGTTCACCCCACCACAAGAATTCTACTGACAGAGAAACCTTGAAATCCAAACACACTACCCCCCTAAGATGGGCCAACATGGGAACTCCCAACCTGAACTCATTCAATTTCTCCACATAGACTAAACAAAACCACAGGTACTTAAATAGAAATCTTACTATGAAATGACCATGTAATCAGAGGATGATAAATTAACTCAATGCCTCCCACACTGACTAAATAAAATCCTCATGGTAATAAGATACTAGGGAATTCCTAGCCCAAACTCAACTCACTTCCTCAACTCTATTGGGACAACTTCACAGCTTGGATTAAAAACATTGTGGGGAAAATGAACACATAGAGACACCATGATGGACGGATTCCCTAGAAAACTGAAACACCAGGATGAAAATACATGGAGAAGTTCCCGAACTAAGAAGGGGTCTATAACCACCCCCCATTAATTGCCCAGAATGAAACATCACCACAATGACCACAAATAAGACCAAACTAAAAATCCAAATGAGTCCATTTATTCATAGGCATAATACCCTTCATGGAAAATGAACAATTTCAAAGCCACACTAAGAGAAGAAAAGGCCACTTGAATTACGGTAGAATGAGATCATCACACCACCACACAAGGAAGATCTTACGACGAAGATAAAAATAGAACTAAGAAACTTTTGATATTTCATCCCAAGGTTAGAAACAAGATTCATACTAAGGTTCCACACACCCTTGTAAACTCCTAACTATGTGTGACCTTCACCCAGAGACATGTGGATAGGGCCCTAATGTATGAAGCATCTCCTACCTCATAGTCAGGAATTTGAATCCACTGGTCCCAAAATCATTTATCTTCTCGATGATTCAATCAGCCACAATTGTGGTATGTATTCATAGGGATGAAATGTGATGGATTAGAATGATGAGCCTAGCCATACTAGTTGTGCAGAAGATAGCGGTCTGACAAACTTGAAGCCGATACTGATAAAGAATATTTTTCCGAAATTGGTTCCTATGGAAGGCACCCCTCGCCTGATAGAGAACCCTTATGAATGTTGACCACCCCTATCTACACTCCATACTCTAAAGACCATGAGACATCCCCTATTTACTAGTCCAAAACCGCACCCTGAAATAAACTCGAGATGGCATGAACCTTAACATCCATAGGAGTTCCTAACAAACCAAAGACACATTCTATTTCCACGATCCATGAAACAGCTTCTAACTGACATAGATTACCTTGAAAAATAGGAAACAAAAAAAATATTGGGAACTGCGCATGATTCATTAGCAACTTTGTTTACCTTTTTGGGCAGCATATTCGGAACAACATGAAAAACACAGTTGAAATCAGCATCAAGAAAAAACTCAATCAAAAAGTTTACCCCAAGCATGAAATAGCTAGCTCATAAGCCAAACAAACTCAAGATAAACCAATAACATCATTTCAAAAATCACATTTCATATAAATTTTCAAAATGGTCACATTTCCTAGAAAATTTCAAAATATTGACACCCTCTTTTGAAACCTTATTCAATTCCCAAAATTTCATTTCCCTTTTTTTTAAAACTCACATGTGGTGCCTTATGTATTGTCACATGTGAATTCATCCAATCCCACTTACATCATCCATGGAAAAGTGCCCCCCCGGGAAATGTATCAACATACCGAAGCATAGGATTCCCTTTATATAGAATGCCATGGTCAAGCATCTCTTTTCATTATCAAATCCAAACACATACCAGATTTTCCAAATTGAAGCACTTCCCATTGAAAACCCACATCACCAATTTCAAAACAATTTGAATGAAACTCCTTTCCATTTCAAAACCAATTTAATTTTAAATATACCCTCACTTCAATAGATATCATAACAAAAAACAACAAACAACAAACCACCAGAATGAGGAACTAGTACCTATGCCTAACCCGATGACATAGTGGTGAGCCATGCCCCAAGTAAGTCATTACACTAAGAGGACCTTGAACTATGCACTTGGACTCTAAAAGGGTCACCAACACACATGATTCCACAACTTAACCAAATTCACCTCCATTTCCATCCCTCACTTCAAAACAACATAGGATAAAAGTCTTGATTCTCATACTACCCCTAGCGACTCAAGGAATAGTGTGAGAAAGAGTTCGCGAATCTCTCCTCACACCTACATCTCGTGTCCCAAGAGTCCTAATAGTCTTTTACTGGATCCCCAAAAAAAATGAGGGCCTACTATGATACCATTTTGATAGAAACCATCCCAGGTCACCCCTGAACCGGTCACCCGAGCTGGTCCGCGACATGGCCCGAGGGGCGTTCCCAATCCCAACGGGATGACAACATGTGTATGGAATCAAAGAATACAAATGTGAAAAATTTAATCCCAAAATAAATAACTAAGACCATATGAATAAGGACAGGATGAGTAGAAATAACCCAGAACTTAATCTTAAATAAATAAAAAAACGACTTAGATACAAAATACAACTTATCAGACTGAAACCAAACTAAAACTAAAACAAACAGAACTAAACTAATACTAACCTGATCTCCATGTGACCACTTGGTCACCTCCGACAACAATATCAACTACACTCCAACACAAGAAAAAATGGAACCAAAAACTGAAGAGATAATAATAGTAATGAGCAACAAAATTCCCAATAGGAATGCCAAAAGTGAATCACTGAATCCAATTCCTCCTTTCCCAAAACAATCCATTAACATGAGTTTTAAATACAAATATAAAACTATGGTTTAGACATTTTAAAATAAGAAACATGATTTTTCGAATTTTAAAAACCAATGTACTCTACATATAATTTCCAAACCATTTTCTTCCATATAATAAAAAAACTAACAGGTCATACCGAGGCTTTGCTAAAAGAAATAAATAAATTGAACAAGATGTGAATAATATAACAGGTATAGCTAAAAGTAAATAGTCAAAGAAATAAATAACCATGGGAGATCCAAAACAACCTTAGAAGACCACTAGACATTCTTGGTTTGGAACCACCTACCACCGTGTGATGAAGCCCCTAAATCAATAACAAACTAGCTACCCTAACCTGGCCTGTCTACAATTCCATGGGAGATTATCCTGTCTAATCGGGGATAGCAAGAAAACATCATTTGATCATCTAAAATTCACCTAGGAACCCATGGTGGTATTAATGTTGTGTATTTTGTGACCAATGGAAATGAATAAGTAGAAATGATTCATACAAGATAGAAGGGGCACAACCATTTGGCAAATCAAATATTGAATGAGGATGTTTGGAAGAAGAAAAATCACCCCCAATTCCCCTAAGGGAAGAATAATGTTTATGTGGGAGGCCTACACATCACATGGATTGAGAATCAGGTGTATGGTTCCATAAAATATACTAGGGTTTAGAATTTACGGCATAATGAGCCTATTTATGTTGTAAATATCCCATAAAACTTATATGTTGAAGACCAAATCCCCTAAAGTTATATTTAACCCAATAAATTATTTTATAGTCTAGAAGTGTATCTTACAGTGTAAAAGGAATTTATAGTGTTAAATAATATATTGTTTGTTGCATTATTTTTTCATCTAAAACTATTTCCCTACTTGTACCGAGCACTATTTTTATGTCGTGTACGCCACATTTTCAATATAAAATGGTTCTGTATGAATTACCCAACCTAGATTTTATAAAAACTCCCCTAAAAACTCTGAAACATGGAAAAATATATTAACATTAAAATATACAAAACATTTTTCCTGGAATGCTACACAATTCATGATTTTCTGAAAGATAACTTTGTTGAAGATATTAATATGGGTCTTGATTGAAATATTTTGATAATGCAGTAGGATAAGTCATTAGATCAAAATTTTGAGATGTTTATTTAAAATCTAAATTTTCTTCACCGAAATATCAATTATTTACAAACCTAATTATTATATTTTTATAATAATCATTTCCCCTCTTCTTATCTGATATCATAGACTTTTGTCATGAGCCAAATATATCATGAAATAAGAATTATTAATGAAATGAAATATTCTGGTTTATATTCAATTCAGTTTTTCATTTTTGTTTTTAATCCTATTACCATTTGAGGAAAAATTTATCATATCCTTAACATAAAATTCCTTGATGGCTTAGAGGAACATTAATTATTTTCTCTATCACTATCATGCATTCTTTCTGATATCACAATACATGGGAGAAATTTGGATAAACACATAATTTTTATTTCTATTATGTTTTAAAAATTTCAAAAAACAATACAATTTAAGGTAAGAATAGAAGAATTTTACATAAAAAGAAATTCTTTTCCAAATCCCTTATATTGATTTTTAAAAACTTTTTTATGAGAAATATAAATAAGCACAAGCTCATTTAAATTGAATCTATGTTATTAATCAGTTGTTTAAATCAAATGATTTTTTTATATGTGTTGTGAGATCATTAATGTGTGGAATATTATTGGTAATAAGTTGATCTAACAATTCCATTTGTTTTTTTGTTGATTTTGATGATCACAAACACACACATTTTTGAGACTAATGAAGTTTATTCAATGGGATTTCAGGATGATGTTTAATTGAATAAATATTTTTTGTGGCACTTAAGTTTTAAATTTGACTGAAGTTTATTTATATTATTTATTAAATATATTATATAGTAGTTTGGTATCGCAGTTCATAACCTGATATTTGAAGCGAATCTTATGATCATGAAACTTACTTTTGTAAAGATCACTACTTTTTGAATCTGGTGTTTGGTCTAAAAATCAAGAATAAGAATGATACTTTTATCATCTACTCTGAATTTTCATAATTAATTTATGGTTCATCAACCCTAATTTTTGAATCAACCATAATTTTTAAAATATACATTTTATAGTTATACCTACAAAGGGAACCCCTACATTTGAATCATCCATCTATGATATATCAATTATGGATTATTTCCTATGATTTCTTCCATGGTATTATCAAATAAAATAAATATTTAAATAATTTTGAATACTGATTCAATTTACCTTGTTCAAAGGATTAAATCATTCTTATTTCAATGGAAATATACATTTTTCCTCGGCCATTTAAATTCAAATTTTAAACTGGCTGTGTGTTAAAAACAAATTATTTCATTTTATTAGTCGATATTCCCATATGTGTTTGAATTAAATTAATGAAATAATCTTGTTATATACCAAGATTTACCTCAAAAATAAACATATGAATGTATCTATTTTTCTAAAGAGCTACCCTTTATAGGCATACATGTTTTGATTTGTTGCTATTTGATCATCATGTTGCTATAGAAGTATCTCTCCATTCATTTGATGAATATTATCATGTGAATTATGAGAGATATACTTGGGATACATATATGTCTATAATATCTTTTGTTTATACTATATTTATCTCAAATTGAATTTTAGGTTTCATATATGTATTTTCAGAATATTTTATCATTAATCAAGATCATATTTTCTTTTTGAGGAATTCATATCAAAGATATTATATCCTTTTTTGAACACATCATCTTTCAATTGATGTTAAAACTATGTTCCAAATCACTTAAACAATTATTATCTCATCTATTTTCATGAGGTATCATATTCATGTACTCATATATAGTGGATTTTCTTCTTATCATACTACACTTTGGTTTTCTAGGTTTCATTGTAATATAACCTGACAAGTTCGGTTGTGTCAAATAAAAACACTCAGTTTTATAAGCCTCCAAATAAGGCTAAATATTCTATAAAAACCAATCAATATCACTAAGAGAGTTTTTGTGGAGTGTAATAGGAGACCATTTTGACCCAATACACAATAAAAATTAAAAATTTATTCTTCTCTATTTTTACAGTATACAAGATATTTAATGAAAAGACGGTTTCACACGAGTTCAAATTAGAAAGAGGGATTCAGTTTGATTTTTTAAATATTTTTAAAAGGAAAGAGTTAAACCACCCCTATCTAGTGTTATGTAATATTATGACCTACAAAATAATTTTATTTTTATTTGGATAGTGAAAATATTAAAAAAAATCCACGGTTAAGTTTAAAATCGGTTTACTGGGGTTAAACCAAGAGATAAGGGTAGGTGTTCTTCCAAAACCTATTTTATTATTATAGGATGAAAATATTTCAACCAGATCATATTTTAATTTAGAATCGCTTGCCATTTGTAATCTCTTTCCCATGAACATGACATTATATAATAGAAATCATTTAAGAAATCCAATATTTTTCCTACCCCACACTTATAAAATGGAACCTCACCTTCTCCCTTATTCACACCATTTGAGCCTTCTATCTTTGAAAATGCATTCTCAAAATCCTTCCTATAATCCTTACCTTCATCCTAGATATTATTTTTTTCTCTTAATACCAATCCTTCATGTATTAATGTATAATCCAAACTGGGTTTACCAAAGAATAGGTATAAATGATAACCAAGATATTTCAATTTTATTTATACTTATACATTCAATAAATATGTCTTATCTATAAAAACATGATGAATCTAGTATAATAAATATATTGAGATTTTATTATGATGATGTATAAACCATTTTCTTCCCCTTGTCAATCCAATGTTAATTAAAAGTTTCATAAGTTTATATGTGTGGACTACCACCTCCACATATTCATACATTTCATACATTTCATTTTCCAAAAAAAACATTCAAATATGGATATAATGGTAGATTTAGTGTTTATATATGAAATTTATGAAATAATTATTCCTCTAAAATAATTATTCTTCTAAAATAAAAAATCTTCTCCACCTTTCTACCTTATGATCCATTGTTAAATGATAACATCGTTCGTGCATACGTGTGGACTGCCACCTCCACAATCAATGTGATTTTTTTCAATCATAATTTACATGAATGGTAAAAATGATATTTTTAATGATAATAGATTATATTTATTATAAAATACTAATTTTATAAAGGTTAATTACAATTTAAATTTCATTCATTTTATACATTAAATAGTGGAAACATCACTTGTATATGCATATAGATTACCATCTCTATGAAGTGATGTAATCAATTTTTTAATCACTACATTATATTAATGGTTATAAAATTTAATATAGTTAATATATATGATATTTATAAAATTATAAACAAAATGATGAAAAAACCAAGATCAATGTACAAGTAATATAATTTTGGAACAAAATCATACATGAGAATAATACAGTTAACACCAAAATGACAGATTTAATAGAGATTTACTAATAAAGTGGAGTTGAAATGATATAATTGGGTCATATTTGTCATTATATGTATTAATAGGGTTTCTTTATAGAGGTATAATACATTTAACTTTATTATACAGGTGTTTAGAGTTTCTAAAAAATACAGACATGGGGTAAGGGTTTCATCACAGTTTATATTCATTGAGACATGTTTTAATGTTAAGAACCAATTTATTATTTTTGTGGTGTATATTCAAACCAAAAATATATTTTTATATAAAATGGATTTGATTAAATTTATTTATATAACTATATGGTTTTCATGATTCCAATTACATTTTATTATAAAATTAATATTGTCGTAAGGTTTCTTCATCTCAATTTTGTTTCATTGAGATATGTTTGATGTTATACAGTTATCTTCATTTATACAGTGTATCTACTGTCCCATTGGAATATTGTATCATTAATATCCTTATGTTCATGGTGTTTAACTTTTAATTTGATGTTGTTTATTTCATGGGGTTATGATTCAAATCATACCACAATGGTAAGGGTTTTATGTTACAATATTATTTTTACCGAGATTGTTTATGCTAAAAAAAATTTATGTTGAAATTGTATAATATACCACTAAAAAATAATATTTTTGTTCTTATTCTATATTAATTACTATATATATAATTTTTCCTTTCATTTTCCTCCCCATATGTTTTCAATATACTGTATGATTTTTTATGGAAAACCGACCATATTTTTCTCATTGATCTTGATTCTTTTCTTCCATATTTATATTTTCATTGAAAATAATTCAAGACCGTTTTTACTATTCTAAAACGTGTATTTAAGATAATTTTTTGAAAATATTTTAAATTCCTTACAATATTTTAAATGGAAACATCTTCTCATTTTCTAAATGCGGTACTTTTACCATTTAGCAAAAATGAGAATGAAAATTTTTTAATATACACAGCATGAATGAGTTTCCCTACCATCATGATTACTCTTTTAAATATATATTCCATTATAATTTTACATGTTTATTATTAAAAAAATGTTATTTTTTATAATTTGGATATTTTTAGACTCTAAATATGTCATTTCAAATAAACTGGATATTTTCTCAAAGAAATGTTCTAGTGGTATTATAAATATATTTTTATCTACAACCACATCCTTTTATGTTCCTTATGATTTAAAGGGGATATGATTAAATATTTCAATTTTTATTCTTTCTATGTATAGTTTATGATTTTTATTATATATTATTGAAGCAAGTATCATTTAGCTAGTTTTTGTTCTTATGATATTATTAATGTTGTATGAATTTATATAGCACATATGTATGGTTTCCATTGTGAGACAGGTGGGTCCAAAATTAGATATCCCTCTAATTAATAAGTAATAAAACAATATATCATGAGATAATAAGGAATGGAATATATATTTATCCATGTATAGTAAGTGTCTTTATCATATAAAGTTTTCTTAGGTGAGAACCTTCACTATGAAAATGATTGATTGGCGAGTGAAACCAATAACTATGATAGTATTGGTAGTGAATTTAGACTACGAAAATGGTTTTATATGCTTATGTTAATGTTACATAAACATCTATTATTCTTATGATAATTTTTCATGGATCATGATTTATGATTTATTATTCCATACTCATGTCTCTTATTTCTTTCGATTGATAAATTTTTTGTCTATGCTTCATGATTATGATATATGAATTGATGGTTATTATTTCATATTGTTTATCTCATATTCTCAAGAACGTATTGTTATATTATTATCACATATATTATATTATTTATATCTCTTAGGCTTACCCTTGACGTGTATTTGATCTCACCCTTTATTATTCTTCACTTCCCCATTTTATGGAGAAATTGTTTAACTATTTTATTTTTGAAATTTTTTCTAGTTATAGAGAACTAAATGGGATGTGATGTAGGTATTTTTTATGTTATTTATTTAGGTATCCATGTTTCCAAATTGACTAAACATATATTCTACCTAAGTATTTATTTGTTTAATTTATTAAATATTGATCTAAAATTATGTAATATTTATATATAGGAAACTTTTGTGTTATTTTACCCTTGTCACACCAATATAATCTCTAGCATTAAGGAATTAGATTGTGGTAATTTTATAGGTATGTTCTGTTAACTTTGATTTGGTAGTGATCTCAACTAACTTGAACGTATCTCATAGTCGATTCCACTCAAGAGTCACTTGTTGAAGCTCTTATTGCACTGGGTCAAGGGAAACAACTAGTTATTCTACCTCACTCCCAACATATAATTAATATGATTTATAAGGAATGATCATAATAGTTGAGGCCTTCATTTCACCCATCTTCATCAACTATCTCCAATAATTACCCTAAATATATAATAATCCCAAGGGTCACTTTTCATATTACACACTATATACTCAAACATTCCCAAACCTGATTATTTACCACTTAACTTGAAAATAATTACTCATATGAGTTGAATTATTACTAGATTTTATTTCTAGAGTAATAGTATAGTAGATTATGATCAATTTTACCATTACACACTATATCATTATGACCTCACTTACAAATAAACCCTAAAAAATAAATCCTCAATTGAGTTGATTCTGTTCACACAACCTTTCTTATATTGATTATCCAACAAAATTTACATAGGTCATCTTGTATGCATAGGTTTTTACCAGGAAACTGTTATAATCCATTTTACAGAAGTGCAACGATGATGGAACTCTTAGGTCAGTGGTGACTTAAGTCCCTCATAGGCCTCCCATAAAGCACCTAGTGTGCATTGATCAATAACTTCCCAAATAGAGTGTATGGGTACATAGATCCCCCAACATCATCACCAAAATAGGTCTGCAATGAAAACTAATAGCTACAGATTAAAATTCTTCAAATATTGGATCTGAGCTTCCTCAAACTGAAAAAGAGTCTGATCTATTGAAAACTTGAGGTGTTAGATTTCCATAATCATCCTTACATGAAACATACATCAATAATGGGGTTTGATGTTGTAGATATAGTTTTGGAAGAATAGATATGATGATATTAGTTTTGATGAGGGTAATCATCAAGATCAGAACAAGGCTCCATGGATCTGGTATCTTCAGCTTCAAAATTGGTGGATTTGGTGATTCTGAATAGCGAAATAATCTCAGATAAACCTTTGGAACTCTTCAGAAGGACTGGTTATGGGCTTGATATTTTAACATAACCTTCAAGATTAAATAATGAACTCAAAGTCTCTACAATAAATTTAATTAAAAGGTAAAAAAAATTAATGAATAAAAATTATTTAACATTAAAAAAATACCCGAGGGTTTAATTATTTTTACAACAATTATCCTACCAAACTAAATTAAATAATTTAAAATACATAGTAATAAGAACATAATTAAATTAAAAATATTATGTGAAAAATTGGTCCCAAAATATTGCCACATAAAATTCATCTACAATACACTTTTATTTGTGCTCAAGAAAATAATGATTCAAAATCAATGGAATAAAGTGAATCTTATATTTGAAATTATAGTAACCCATGAAAGAAGAGTTTTAAAAATTATATTCCCCCATGGATTTTATTAATTAGTGAAAATATTTTACAACCAATAAGTTTTTTCAGTTAAAAACCGATTCATGTTATAAAAAATGATTGACCATAGAATTTTGAATTCAGTTTAAACCCATTACAGTTTCTATTCAACTAAATGTTAAAAAAATCATTACCTTTTGTTGAAGATCCTAACATAATTAGCAACCAAATAAACTACACACACTGATTCGATGAGAAAACATAACAAATTAAATGGAAGTATAAATAACTCATCCATAGGCTTTAATATTAAAATATATAGTTCTTCCCACATTTAGATTTTCATTTTAGATTTCATTTAAACTCATATATTATAATCTTGAATCCAATTTCCAATATTTAAGTGAAATTATATTTTTAAAACATTCTAAAACATTCTTTTACAAATGTCCATTTAGTTTCAAGAGGATAAGAAAAAATGAAATACCAAACTAAATCCAATTATTATAATATAAATAACCTCCTTAAAGTGTCTACACAAAATTTTTACTTTATAAAATTTAAAATCCACTAAAAATGAATCATTTAATCTTGAGAATCTTCCATATATAAAAAATATTAGGTTATTTATGGGTTCACAATTTTCTATATTTTAGCACCGTGAAAGAGCCATTCCCCAATCTAAAGCTCAATATTTTCCATAATGTATAATCTATTGTAGAGAAACATGATAAATCAATTAGAATTTCAAGATAAAGTTTTAAAATTCACTAGAAAAGAATCATGTATAACTTGTTACATTAAATATCAATATATTTTTTCACAAGATAAATAAACAACAAAATAAAAAGGCACAAATGTTTCATACTTGTTAACACATAAATTATCCAGTTCCAGAGTACAATGTGTAAACTATTTTATGTTCAAGGAGGTTTTTAGGAAAATATATACCAAATATAATAATATCCATCATTAAATGACACTAATGTACACTCTAAACTAGAATATTTAATTGTAGAAACCAGTATTTTAAATTAAAATTTTCCCTATGTGAAAATCTATACAATCCAACTTTCATTAAAAAATTTATTTTTAAGGTGGAATCTATAAGAAAATTATGTAAATGCCTGAATGATGGATAAATTATCTTGAGAAACTCCCCTGAAATCTATGTTTTTTTTAAATTTTAGATCCAAAAAATTGACCCTTATGGCATTGGAAAATGTACCACTGGTTATCTTTAATCCTCAGAAATATGAAAACATATTAACATTAGATTCATGTATTATCAAAACAATTAAAATATAACCATATTTTAGAAAGAATTAAATTTAATTCAGTTACATCAGCTTATATCTTCTATATGTCATTGTAAAGTTTAAAGAAATTACCCCAAAAAGTGGAGAGTGGACCCATGTGTATATAGACCCTGATTATTCTGAAATTATTTTAATAATAAAAAACATAAAATCGTTACGCAAACAGGATCCATAGGTTTAGTGTATTGGGAAAATTTGGACCATACAAAACATTTTGAAGATAAAACATAAATTTTTTTAATTCCATCTTCTCTAGATTCATAGAGCGCTTTGCATAATCCGTAGTAAAATTTATCACCTGGGGTTATACATCAATTAAAGGGGTGGGATAAAGGCGTAGTAAAATTGTAGTAAATAAGATGAAACAAAATAACATCGGGTGAGTATATTCATAACATTGTCATCATAATTGTGAGAAGAAGCATTAGATTAAAGAATAGAATGTGGAAATGCATAAAAATGAAATATCATGTCTTAGTGGTAAACTACAACACATAGATGTGAACAAATATATCATATTGTTCATGATTAATTCAATTTTCTCCTGATATACATCACATTACACAATGCATAGGATCACTATATATTTTCGGGTGCACCCATCCCATCAGAACATTTACATTATCATGCATGTCACATAAAAGATATATTAATATTGAACATAAAATAAACCATGGAAAGGAATGGGTTTCATTTCATAAATCATACACCCATAAACATTGGGTTCCCTAATTAAATAGGTAAAAATATATTTGAATCATCAACCTTGAGTGACTAAGAAACAATCTCGTGAAGTAAAAGGTGTGTTTTTTAAAGAAGCGTTATTTTAAAAAAACATTTTGTTTTTCATAAATTTAATTAAAAAACATTTATATCCCATTAAAGGTAAGATAATAATTAATAAATTATATTTAATGAATATATATACAAAAAATGGGGTGAAAGAGGGAAATCCCCAAATAAAGAGAGTTTGGACTGAGAATTCCCCTTACCTTGTGTCTGAATTCTTTCTTCACATTAATGTCATGTATAACCACATTAGATTCAATAATTAAAAATTAAAGAACCTTATATACTTGAATATTATTCATTATAGTTTTATTATGTTCCTTTTTTAGTCCTTTGGATGAGTTATATAGTCTATTTTAATCATTCGGGGGAATTTGTTTTCATAGTTTTCAAGATCAGTTCAACTGAATACATGAATAAAATTCATGTAAAATGTGGATAAATATAAAACAAAATTATTATATGTTTGTAATGGTATTAATTTTTTTTAATGATATTATAAATAATTTGTTTATATTCTATGGGGGTGAATCATTAGATAAAAGTTAATGATGACCATTTTAGGTTAATTTTAGTGGTTTTAGATCACAAAAAACTCGTTTTGTTTTATCATTTAGTATTATTTATAAAAGTTAGGTCTAGAAAATATATATGCTTATAATATAAAATTTATAATATCATTTCTACCATTTAAAAAAATTATCATCTGTGATGTTGTTAATGTAAAATGAATGTGTGTCACCCATGATGTCGGTAAATTGATACATTGTGGGTGATGAATTAATTTTTAAAAAAATAAAAGAGATGCCAGGTGGAGTTTAATGATAAATCATCCATTAACATGATATAATTATAGCATATAAGACATAATGGAATTATCATTCCACTTTAATTAAGGAAGGTGAGGATAGAATAAAAAATGAAAATAAATTGAAAGGTAGTTAAATGAAAGAGATAGAGGATTCACATACTGTATTTATCGTCCTTGATAAACTACTTAGGTAATGGTTTTGGCCTTTTTATGAGACTAAGAGCTCCTAGAAATGGAGGATGGACTAGGGAAGGTTGTTCTTCAGAATATAGTCTAGGATAAAATCTAGATATGTGTGAGGAAAAGAGGGGGTGAGGGGTAGTATTAATAGTGCATGAGTGGGCTGTTTTTTCAATATTATATTAATTTGTTAATTATTTTGAATGAAGACTATGAATAGTTTGAGAATATTCATTAAATATATTAAAATATTAATGTATGGTTCAATATTAAGGTTCTTAAATCATAATTATATCAACAATGACTCAAATATTAATGTATTTACCATTTATCCAAAGTTATCGAATTTTACTATTCATAAAAAAATCACGTATTTCATAAAAAACCCAAAACAACCACCGTAACCATTATTTATGTGTATAATTCAGAAATAAACTCAATTTTAAAAAATAACATTCTAAAAATGATTGATTTAATTTTAAATTGAAATCAACATTTATATGGAAATGCACATTTTAAAATTTTAACTGATTTTATAACACTTTGAAAAATAACATAACGTCTCATAAAACTATCATAAAAACATAGACATCAAAAATTATTTTATGAATAAATTTTTTTGAAAATAAATATTCATTTAAAATATTAATTTAATAATAAAATATTAATTACATATTTATGACTTATAGAAACACATACACTTAATTTTTAATTTTTAAAACATTTATTCACATAGATAATGAAATAATTATACCGTGCAATGATTTATATGCTGTATAAATTTTTTTATACATTAAAGGGAGAGGCTACTATTAATTTGGCTAGTTTACTATTCATAAGGGTCATATTACTATTCCAAAGGTGAATTTAGTATTTTATTGGTATAAGATCCTTAACTTCTAGAAAAACATCTTATTTCATTAATTATTTTTTTATAAAGATTATATTGTGGATCCTATGTTATTTTACATGATTTATAATATATGAACTTACCATAAGAAGGGATAAATTCCATTGATGATGGTTTAGGTCATTACATTCTTTCCCCCTTTTGTAATTTTTCACTCGAAATTTCGTTTAACATAAAGAGGTGAGGGTACTTCTCCTTCATCGCCTCCTCCTTTTCACAAATGATTCTACATACTTATGGTTCCTCTACAACACATTGAAAAGGTGGATTCTCTCGTTGTGAAGATCCTTGTCTCTCTGGTGTAGAATTTTTACAGTTTTCTCCTCATAAGAGATATCACCTTCCAGCTATACCACCCTGGAGTTTAGTACATGCGAGGGATTTGGAACACACATCCTCATGAGTGATACGTGGAACACACATCCTCGTGAGTGATACGTGGAACACATCATGAACTTGGGCCATATTTAGTGAATGTGAAAGCTGGTAAGACACAACTCTTAAGCGATCAAGGTTCTAAAAGGGGATAATAAACTTTAGTCTTAACTTCCCTTTCCTTCCAAACTGCATGACTCACTTCCATGGTAATTTTCTATGGAATACTTTATCTCCAACCTGAAAATACAAGTCCCATCGACAGATGTCAGTATTTCTCTTTTTCCTACTCTCAGCATATTTGATATTTTGTTGGATGGATTGAAACTTCTATATCATTTCTTTCACAAGATCATATCTACATAGATTCATTTCTCCAACTTCATCCCAACAGGTTTGAGTTCTACATCACTTTCCATATAGATCTTCATATGGATCCATCTTAATACTCAAGTTAAATATATTTTTGTATGAGAATTAAACCAGTGGAAGATGTTGATCCTATCCACATTTGAATTCTATAGAGTAGGATATTATAATATATTCGAGAATAAAAATAGACCTTTCAGATTGACCATCATTTTAGGGGTGATAGGTCAGGCTGAAATATAATTCATTACTAGAAGTATGTTCAAGGCTTCTCTATAATTTAGATCTGAACCATGGATCATGATCAGAGACAATTGAGAGTTTAACTACATGCATTCTCACCACTTCCTTCACATATATCTTAGAAAGCTATTCAAGAGAGATATCTTTCTGTATAGTGATAATGTGGGAATCCTTGGTGATTTGTTCCACCATAACCCAAATCACATTATTTCCTATCGATTTCTTCTAGAGACCTGTGAAAAATCCATTAGTGACATTCTCTCATTTCCATTTGGGTCCAATAAATGGTTTCATCATCCCATTGTATTTATATCACTAGAATGTAACTTGCTGACATATCAGGAACATTGAGATATACTCTAAAATCTCCTTCTTTATATTTTCACACTAGTAATGTTCTCAGAGATCATGGTACATCTTGGTACTCCTGGGATTGATAGAGAAACATGAGTTGTGTGAATTATCCAATAGCACCTTCTTTATATTCGGTGATAAAGGAAGCCCAATACTCATTCCAAAACTAATTAAACAATCATCATAGATATGGAACTCTCCTAGATTCCATTCCTTTTCTACATTAAACGTCTTTTGTAACTCTGGATCATCCATTTGTGCCTCCTTAATCATCTCATGGATAGATGGTTGGGAAATCATTTGGGAAAGGTAGGATGTATTCCATGTCGTTATGATTTCCAAATCCATACTTTTCATATCCATTATGATATGTTATTTCTCTATCAGAAACATGGGTAGAGTAGCAGTTTCTTTTTTGATGACAACATTAGATACCTTGTTCACCTTTCCAATATTATAGTGAATAAATCAATCAGAGTCATTGACTAGCACTAACATTCACCTTTGATGCATGTTGAGATTATTTTATTTGAATAAATACTTTGGCCTATTATGATAATTATATATGTCACTCTTCCCATAGTAGAGGTATTTCTTCCAGATTTTCCAACTAAAAATTTAAACTCCTAGCTCCAGATCACGTGTCAGGTAGTTCTACTCATGGATCTTCAACTACTGCGAGTCTAATGCTATTGGATTATCATTTTTCATGAGCACAAAACCTAATAAATTCTTAGTAGCCTCAATGTATATTAGAAAACATTCCTTATTGTTTGGTAATGTGAGTACAGGTGCAGTGATCAGCCTCTCCTTTAGCTCCTTCAAGGTTTACTCACATTCTTTTATCCAGACATACTTTACAATATTCCTTATTAACTTTGTTAGACAGTTTTAAAATAGTAATAACTTTATAAAAAATCATCAATAGTACACTACTAAGCCCAGAAGACTATAGCTCCCAGTGACACTATAGGGTCTAGGAAATTTCTCAATTGTGTATGATTTTTAAGGATCCATAGAAATTCCGTCACTTGTGATCACATATCCCAATAATGTGTCTTGCTTCATCCAAAAGTCACACTTCATAAACATGGAATGCAACTTATCCTTCCATAATGTCTCCAACATAAGCCTTATATGTTCTTCACGATCCTCCATTATCTTAGAGTAGATGAGAATATCATTAATAAGAACTACCAAAACTGTTTCAATCTAATGTCCAAAAACTCTATTCATCAAATCTGCGAAGATTATAAGGTAATTAGTAAGTTCAAAGGGCATCACAAAAATATCGTAGTTCCAATACCTTAAATGAAAATAATTCTTCTAAATATCATTCTTATTCACCTTTAGACGATGATATCCATAACAAAGATCCAACATTGAGATGTACTGATCTCATTGTAACTGATCGAACAACTACTCTATCCCAAGAATATGATACATGTTTTTATGGTGATCTTGTTGGGCACTAGATAATCGATACACAGCCACATTGATCCATCCTTCTTCTTGAAAAGGAGAACTGGAGCACCCCAAGGTGATGTACTAGAGAATTTGAACCCATTGTCCAAATTATCATAAAACATAATATTTGACTCCTCTAATTTGATTGGATCCATCTTATAGGGACACATTGAGATAGGATTAGATTCGGGTATGAGTCCTATTGAGAACATTACATCACGATCCAGGCATAATCTAGGTAACTCTTTAGGAAATAAATAATTTAATTCCCCCATGATGGAAATTTCCCTTAGTTTGATAACTTTATTTGACTCGAGCACATGAGTGATGTATGATTATTCATAGAGAATCAACACCCACAACATTTTTGGATTTTGAAATGGAGATTCATGATCGTCCTTTCATTTATATTAGATCATAGGATGGTTTAGAATATGAAATGATATTTCCATATCCTAACATTTGATGTGTGATATATATAAAGACATCTAATAAATCCCTAGTATAGAGTTTAATTCCACCAAGGGAAGTATTATGAGATTCACTGGAAGAATAATCCAACATATTCTAATAGGAGAAGATTCCAATACTTCAGTTGCAATGATTTCACCACTAGGTGTTTTTATGGATATATATACTTCAACGTTTCAAGGAATCGATTTAATAGTTCTATAAAACATGAAATATATAATGAAATTAATATAACCAAAATGAAATATTAATTTTTCTATTCTTGAGTGGATAGAATGTGTACCTTGTATGACTTCATTTTCTGGCTCAACTTCTGCAGTAGTGATGGAATACTCATTTCCTTGATCCTTTGGATTCGGTGGCTACTCACACTGATTAACCTTAAGAATGCTAGGTTTCATACACTCTCTATAATAGTTTCCTTACTACCTATAGTTGCATCATTGGACCACAGATGGTTCTCTCTATTCCTCCACCACATTTTCCTGTATCCTCATATCTTTTTGACATTCATGAGCTTGGTGTCATTCTCTACCACACATGAATCATTTACCCATCCCCTTGAGAATGTTACCATGATGATTCCTCCCAAATTTATTACATGTGGGTAGTTGAGTTTTCATTACTACTTTCCCAATAGATCCTCTGGATTGAAACTACTTCATTTTTTCTTATCTCTATAGCCACGAGAACAATCTCCAGACTCCATAACCACTTTTAGAGCACGTCAAAGAACATATAAATAACTCCCAAAGTCTCGAATTTCAAGATCCTTTCAAATGTGTGGTTTTAAACCACTAAAATAATATCAATTATTCTAACATTGTTGATAAAAAACCCAAAGCATTCATTTCATGACTTTTCAAATTTTTATCATAAACCTCAATATAATCTCTTTATTTTTAATTCAAATATTTGAAATCTCTCTCTATATTTTTATGAAGATATTGATGGGAATAAATGTTAATAAATATTATCTTAAACCCTTCCCACTTCCTCTCTTCAATTTCATTCATCGACATGGTGTTATCAATCGAAACCCGCCATTGATCGACTTATCCATCAATACGATAAACATCTAGAGTCACATTCCCCAACTCAGAACAGTGAAGCATAAAAAATATGTTCTCTATTGAGTGGACCCACTATTCAGTGACTAGTGTATTAGAATATCCACTAAACATTAGTGGTAATTTTCGTATAAAATACTCGAAATCATGTTTCTCCCTCCTAGGTGAAGGAGAATGTTCCACATTATTTATGTTATTTTTTATAACCATAGATATATTGGTAATAATTTCCATGAAAGTTTTATCTCCACATCACAAAGAATTAGGGATCTCATTTGGGAAACGTCTACATTGTCCCTCACAAAGGTTTTTATCCTGGTTTCTCATGGTTCCCACTATTTTCTAAAAGTGAAAAGGTTAGAACAAAACATAAGTCAAAAATTCAAGAATAAATAATTTCATCCATTGTGAAATTATTTCTTAAGTCATATTTTTTGGGATCCATATGCTTAGAATTTTCTGCAAAAAAAATATTATTTGTTACTTACATATAAATAATCTCATTCTATGTGTTTTCACTAATATTCTCTAATCCTAATCCCCAAATTAACAGAACTGTGCTATGATACATACTACAGTGACCCTACTTCTTCTTACATCAGTTAATGATAAAAAAACTAAACGTTATTACATTACTAGGATAAAAAAAATTTAGTGACTTGGTAAAATTAGAACCATACATAACTTTTTAAATAATAAAAATTAGACACTTATTTAAATCCTTGTTCTCTATCTTCTTATAGGTCTCTGTATTCTCCCTAGTAAAAATAATATTATTGGGATATACATCAAAGAAAGGGGTGAGATATAATACCAGTAAAAGGATAGAAAATAACAAGAAAATATATATCATGAAGTGAGTATAATCATATTATCATGAAAGTAGGCAATAGATAATGGAATGGAATGTGACAATGCATAAAAATTAAACATCAAGTCTTAGTGGTGAACTACCTCACATAGTTGTTAACAAATATAGCATCATGTTCATTCATTTTTCACTTTTCACATGAGATAAAACAAATATCCAAATTAATTGGAGATCTATATAATTTTGGTCACATCCATAAACTGCTAAAATTTATATTGCACTATATATTTCTAAACGGACATGTCACATCATAACATTTACATTATCCGGAATTACACATGGAACATTTATCAATATTGAACATAAAATAACCCATAGAAGGGAATCAGTTTCATTTCATAAATAAAACATCAATAAACTTTGGGTTCCCAAATTAAATTTGGAATAATTTACATTAATCATCATCATTGGGTGAAGAAGAAATAATCCCAATAATTAAAAGGAGTTTTTTTAAAGAAGTGTTATTTTGAACAACATTATATTTGTCATAAACTAAAGTAAAAAATAAATATACTACATAAAAGGTAATATATTTATGGATAAATTATATTTATGGAATATCCATACTAAAATGGGGTTAAATATAGAAACCCCCAAAGAAATAGAGTAGTTTCGAGAATTCCCCTTGCCTTGTGTATGAATGTTTTCATTACTTTATGTCCTCTATAATCACATTATATTCATTAATTAACAATTACATAACCTTTTATACATTAATATTATTTATTATGGTTTTATTATGAGTTTTTATGTGCCTCTTTATGTGTTATAGTGTATAATTTCATCATTCGTATGCATTAGTTTTCATGGTTTTCATGATACATTGACATGATTACGTGAATGGATGTTCGTGTAAAGTGAGGATAAATTTAGAAAAAAGTTGTTATATATTATTAATGTTTTTACATAAGTTTTAAATATCTTATAATGAATGTGGAAATATAATATGAAGATGAATCATTAGACAAAATTTAATGATTATTTTTTTATGTTAATTTTATAGATTTTTCATTCACAACAAACTCATTTTTTTATCATTTGGTATTATGTATAAAAGTTAGATCTCAAAAATAAATATGGTCATAAAATAATCATTAAAATATTATTTCATCCATTTAATAATTATATTAACAAACTTGAAGGTGTTAATAGAAAATAAAGGTTCATTGTCCACGATGTCGGTAAAATAACACATCAAGGATGATGATTTCATTTTTCAAAAAAAAAAAGAGAGAGACTGTGGAGTTTGATGATGAATATTCCATTAATCTGATATAATTATAGTATATAAAATGTAATGGATTTATAATTCCATTTGGATGATTGGATCTGATGATATAATAAGAAAATAAATTAAATTGAATGGTAATTAAAAGAAAGGGAGAAGATTTACCTCTTGAATATGTCCTCCTTGAGAACCTCCTTAGGTAAAAGTTTTAGTATTTTGATAAGGCAACGATCTCTTGGACATAAGGGAGGGACTAAGGAATAGTATTGGGAAGAATTTAGGAAATACCAAGTGCATGTAAAGTGTGAGAAGAAGAGGGGTTGAGGGGTGTTATTTATAATGGAGGAGTGAGGTGTTTTCTCGTTATTATATTCATTAGTTTATTATTTTGGCTCAAGAATACAAATAGTTTGTGAATTATCATTAAATATATTAAAATAATGATATATAGTTTGATATTATAGTGATTACATAATGATTACATCCAATATGACTCAAAATTTCTCGTGTATTTATTAATTATCAAAATCGTTGTATTTTACTATTCATTAAAAATTCATGTATTTTAAAAAAATCCCACAAATTAACCCTATCCATTTTTAGATTTATATGATTCCTAAATAAACATCATTTTTCAAAAATAACTTTCTTAATATTAATAATTTAATTTTTCATTACAATAAACATTTACTAAGAAAATAAAGATTTTAAAATTATAACTGTTTTTAAAACAATTTGAAAATTTACTTATTGTCTCATAAAATTATCTAAAATTCATAAGACATAAAAATATTAATTTATGAATACAATTTTGTGATAATAAATTATATTTTAAATTAATAAATTAATCATTTAATTTTAATTAAATATTTTTGATTACAAAAATGCCAACAGTTAATTAATAATTTTTAAAACATTTATTAACACATAATTTGATATAATTATATTATAATTACATTTATATGATTCCAACATTTTTTATACTTTCATGGGCATTGGTACTATTCACTTGGTTGGTTTACTATTCATAAGGGTTATATTACTATTCTTATGGTGAAGTTACTATTTCATTTGTATGGGTTTCTAAACTTCTAGAAAAACTTATTATTTCATTATTTATTTGATTATAATTTTTTTTATAGCTTCTATGTGATTTTATGTGATTTATTCTATATGTGATTATTATAATAAGGGGAAATTCCATTGATAAAATTTTGTGTATTTATAATGTCGATTCTTTATGGTGAAAAAAATATTAAAATCATGTCCCCATCAAGATCAATTCATTCACTTGAAAAAAAAAACTAAGATGAAAAAAATAAAAAAATAACACTACAAATGGTTAGTAACATACCCCACAATTATCCCAAAAAAATAAATATTATGGGAAGAAACAACATAATTTATTCCATGTTATTCAGCCTATAAAAAGGATATCCCCCCTCAATGGATATTTATTACCTTCCCAAAACAATTATGTCCTATGTCCATTAATAGTGAATGAAACATCCTTCCCATAATCTCTAATCTACATAACACCAAAATTGAAAATATTATTTACAATGAATGGTCCATCGCATTTGAAACAGAATTTACCTTGAAAACCCTTTATCTTGTAGTTTTACAACATAACATTATCTATAATCCAAAAAAAATTATTTAAAATCATATTATATTGAAGAGTCTTCAACTTATCATTATAAATCCTTCCATTTTCATAATAATTTGCTCTTATTTCCTCTAACTCTTACGAACATAGATTCCTCTATCTTCCAGATTCAAAGAAATTCAAATTTCATGACATGATAGCCCAAAATTATTTATTCTCTAACTCCATGGAAAAATGATAATCTCTTACCAAAAATATACTATACTGTCACATACCTATTGGTGTCTTATAGATAGTTATATATGCCAAAAGAGCATCCTCAAGCCTCAAGCCCTAATCATTCCAGTTTGGGTTAATAGTTTTTTCAAGAATGTTATTAATCTCTTTATTTTAAATTGCAATTATACCATTCATTTTAGGGTGACAGGGTGTATAAACTTTATTATTAACACCATAACATTTCAACAAATCCTTTAAAGTCTTGTAGAAAAATGGGTTCCTTGTTATGTGATAATAATACTTGGTATCCCAAATATAAAAAAAATTATTTATCTTAAATAATTTAGACACCACACTATTAAGATCTATTCTATTTTGAATAACTTTATTAAAGAATAACACATATTCAAATTCAATAATGATTTACAAATATTTGATTAAATTTGGAAAAGGTCTCATAAAATAAATTCCCAACACCTAAAATACATCACAAAAAAATAATGTTTGATGTGTAATGTATTTTCTTTGAGAAAATTGTCCATTGTATTGACTATATTTAAAATTCATAAAAAAATCATGACAATCATTCAAAAAAAGTTGTGGGAAGTAGACCTGAATCGATACCTTTTCCAGTAGTCCTCTGTTTCCAATATTTTATTCTACATCTTAAATAATTGACAATTTTTATAATTGAAAAAAATTTATAATTCAGGAAAAATCTCTTAACAATATGATCCCTTCCCATATTCCACATGTAAGGATAATACCAGAAATAATATCTTGACTCCCAAATCATTTTAGAAACTATCTAAATTGAAAAATATTGTGGAATAATTTCAGTATCAAGGTAATTCAAAATAATTTAAAACCAGGGACTCTTGTAAATATAATTTTATTATAACTTATCACCAGGGAAAATAATTCTTATAGGTTCAAAAAATAAACTATCTTGAAAAAAACTCTTCAAGTATCATACTCAACTAATCAACCATAGCGTTCTTAATTCCTTTCTTATGTTAGATCTCTAAATAATATTCTTGGAGAAATTAGATCTACCTAACCAACCTTGGTTTTTATTTTCTCTTTTTAATGGGATATTAGATAGTAGAATGACCAGTTAAACCCAAAAATTTAGATCCAAAAAGTTTTCACATGAACTTATCAATGGAAAACATAGTGGATAACAAATCCTTCAGTATTGTGGATTAGTTGGATCGAGTGTCTTCTAGGGTCCTAGAATCACAGGCAATGGAACGTGATTTCTTATCTCATCATTTCACAAGAACAACACCTAAAGAAAATTCTTAATCATTGTTAATTAAATAAAAAAGGAAATTCCTAATTAGGTGGTTGAACTATTTCTAGAGTCACTCAGTTGTATTTTAGTAAATTAAAGTATTCATTTCACTTTTCATCAATGGAAAAAAGTAATTTACTTTTGAATAATTATTATTAAATTCAACACAGTCTAGATGAAGTCTTTCATAATCATCCTTTAAAACATAGTATGGCCAATAAATGATCTAATATATTTCGATGTACTAGGATCGTTTATTGAGGATATGATGTCAACCATGGACATGTTTACATTAATTTCTTTCATAGGAATTTCATGACCAAGAAAAATTTCACTATAAACTATAAAATGGGATTTTAAAATTTTCATAAAAACATTCTACTCAATAATAACTCCAATATTTTCTCCTAAAATCTTCATATTGATCTCAAAAAATGGATCATACATTTAAAAATCAAACATAATAACTTCCAATAATTCTTTAAAAATGTCATAAAAGATGATAATAATGTATCTTTAGAATGTGGTGGGATAATTACACAGTCTGAATGGAATTCTTTAATAAGAAATTTTGCTAAAAGGACAAATGAATGTTATATTAACAAGGCCATTTTTAGTTATGTAAATAATTAAGTAAATAAAATACCCATCCATGATGTAATAATGGGATTAACCATCTATCTATACAAAAAAATGGATCAATAAATGGAAAGGTAAAGTATTCCCTCATAGTAACTATGTTCACTCTCCTATAATAAATTCATACCCTCCATGTCTGGGGAAAGACTTGAGGGGCGTTTCTGATCCCCACGAGCTTGCACAAGTGGTCGAGTGTCATAAAAAAGAGTTTGGGAATTATTTACCAAAATTTAGAAGCATTAAACCACCAAATATAATAAATAAACTAAATCTAAAAATTTAATCCAAACAAGAATTTAACAAAATTCATAACTAAAAATCATGGTTTCATATAAATCCCAAGAGGTCCAAAACTCCAATGTATCAGAAAATATAACTCAAGGTCTACTACACGGTAATGGTCCTTCATCCCCATTGCTTCCCTATAACACCACACCCATAATGGAAGCTAACAAACAGAACCACCATCACTAAAAGCATTTTCCATTATTGTAACAATGAATACCAAGAATACTTACACCCAAGGGTGTAAGTAGGGTGTGATACTAATACCAATATAATTCCCCCCAAAATACTCCATGTGACTAACATTATAATATAAAAATATTTCAATTTTTCATAAATAAAAAATGGTAGTAACAATTTTCTAAAGGATGAAACATTAAATGGAAATAGTTTTCTAGGGGGATATTTTAAGTAATGAACAATTTTTAGAAAAAAAATGAAAAGCTACTGAATTTTCAATCCAAACACACCATATACCAATGGTGAGTATCACGTAGTCAATGAGCATGAGTCATAGGAACACCCTTAGGCACTTGCTAGTTATGGGCCCCAAGTACCTCACATGTCAGTGAAAAGTAACCATAATAAATATTTGTTCTCATGAAATAAACACTAGTAGGGAACATTACCACAACCTAAGGCTCCCCAAAATAATCATAACTATTTATTTAGTGTTTTCATCATCAAACTTTCTACGTGAAACAATGAATAAACCACTTTTGATCACTACCAAACTAAAACATGTCGTCCATCCTAGATACCCGGGTTTACCTCATTATGCTCAATGAAGTTACACATCTCATAAAATTAAATTTTCACATGAAAAATCCATTTCCAAAAAACATACACACCAAAAATCCCACAACCATGTCACATAACACTACATTCACATTAAAATTCATTTTCACGTCATACTCACACAAAACAGCCCGTAAACATGTTTCACAACCTTCATAGAATTTAATAAAACATTTCAACAATTCATAATATTTTTTAAAAACATTTGAAATCACAAATCATCATTTTCACTTTCAAAACCATATTTTAATAGAATATTACCAGAAACCTAGTAAAAAAATCATTTGAACACTTTTTATAACTCAACAAACCATTTATAATTTTCATAAAGAACTTCCAAGAAGTATAACAATGATTTGCACATAAAACTCATTCAAAACCCTCTTTCATGTCCAAAGTCACACAAAAACCCTACCAAACTATATTTTTCATCCCATAAAAGATTTAATAATCCATTCTCATATGGTATAAAATGACCCCAAATGATACCGCGAGTTTTGCATAAGAAAAGCACACTATTTCATGAAAAAACCCAACATTAAAACTAAACACTCCACCAATTCCATAAAAAATAGATTACACACCACCAAAAACCTATTAGGAACATGATAAATAAGTAAATAAAGCAAGATAAATCATTAAATAATTCTTACAAATGGAATCACCAGCCTGTTGTGCCAAACCCACTAAATCGTTGTGTGAAACTTTAACCACACTACTACCGCACCAAAAGGAGTGAAAACGAACCTAAATCCAAAATATTGGACCAAGAAACAAAAAATAAAACCCTAGGTATAAAAACCTAGTTTCTAGACCATTGGAATACCAATAAGGACGGGAGAAACCCTATGGAAATGCATGGAATAATAGATGATTTCAATTACATGAGAAACTTTGAAGAAATTACCCCAAATACAGCAATAGTTTAATCTCCAAGTAGCCAAAACTGTAAGGGTTGTTAAAAGAAGGCTGAGGAGGTCAACCGGGGACATAAAATTGGGAGAAATTGTAAAAAAATACTAATTTCTAAAATAAATAAATTCCATTTGAAAATTTTGACGTTTTGAGAATCCTTGAAGAAATTTTCCCTAATCCACGATGAAGATGTGCTCTAAATAGGGAAGATGGAACATGGGGGTGTGGCTATTGTTTTTGGTCTTGAGTAAGAGCTAGAATTACTAAAAATGTTAAAAAAATTAATGATATATAAAAGAAATAAATTATTTCCTTAAATCTAGAAATTGGATCACGGGATGGCCCAATGATGGAATGAATAACCCAAATCCACCATGATTATGAGTTCATAAAGGGTCCAATTGGTTATGGTAGTTTGAATAGGTCAGTGTATTCTATCTAGGAAGATTAATGGGTAAAAATTGTTGAAAATTGATGTATTTATAAAAGAAAATAACTTTGTATTTAAGACTAGAAAATGGATCATGGTTTGGCCCAAATCATGAAGAAACCAACCCAATAAACATACCCCACAAAAGGATCCACTAAGAGTGTCATAAATTAAATTAAAAAACACCTCATCCTTATACCTTTTCATTAAAAACATACAGGGCCAAATACCATACTAGACTCCCAAGACTAATGACAAAGTTCATGAGCACCTGAGAGAGCAAATCTAATCCCATAACACCAAAAAAACTAGAGAAAAATGAGAAATAAAATATGATTAGAGGCAAATCATGGAATTGAACATCCGGGAGTGAAAATTATCCCCATAATAATTCTTTCCTCCCCTAGAATTCCACAACAATGCTAGATGAAAAAACAAAACCCAATCGATAGACCAAGATGGACTCTCCTTCCATGTTCACCCGCCCCCAAAAGGTGAAAACACCTCCAGTTGATCAATCAATGGTAGGGATACTCTCACCAACCAAAATTTACCCAACTTACCTAAAACGATAAAACATATTCAAACCACATCCCATTTGGGCATTATCCAATCCCACATTTACCCAAGGAAGTAATTTTTGGTTAGATAGCTCTAAATGAGATTGCCTACTGCCAGTACAACACAAGAACACAACTGAATTACTAATATGTGGAGAACAGAATGGACTCTTTACCATAAGAGCCAACATAATTTCCAAATATAGAACTAGGACACCCATAAGGTTAGACCAAATGGACTCCCTATCATAAGGGATAGACTAACATTAGACTTATTCCAAGAGAACCAATATGAGACAGATGGTGGGTATCCCTACCATAAGAACCATCCGTATTTACTGACTAGCACGACCTGACACAAATAACACCCCATAAGATCCAATCCCTACTACAATGGGTGGGGGTCAGTAAACGAAACTACAAACCAACAAAGACCCTCCACTTTTCAAAACATCTATGGCTAGCACTATACTTGACTGAACCTGACCATGAACAAGATAAAAAAGAGACTACTAGGTTATTTATACATGAACAACGACAATGAGGGGTGCACCCACAGTGATTCAATCATTAGGTTTGAGGAAACAAAAACACCCCACCCTCTTCAAACAAATGAGGGACATCTCCACCATCACAGATTACATCCCTGAGGGATAGGGTCTTCAAGTCCCATTCCACCACACGAGACCACCTTAAACGAAACAAACACATTGAAACTAAAAACTATCTCTATATCCCATACAAGAGACGGATGTGAAACTAAGATCCCTTACACCCCTGAGGATTTCCTAACTGTGTGAAAAGATTCACTCTAAGGCCTATGGGAGGAGCCCTAATGTTTGAAGCATCATCTGCGCCATTGTTAGGAAAAAATGAAAAAAAAACACCCCATGAAAATAACTAGCTCAAAGAGAACACATTTACCCAAAAAAGGAATTTGGTGATGCACATGGATCACCTATTTCACCACACAAAAAAAAGAAACTATATAAGGAAAACACATAGAATACATATTCACTTAGAACAAGGAATTCAAAATTCTCAAAATAGAAACATGTTTTCACTTATGCAGAAGCCATTGAAAGGATTTACAACATTGATCTTTTCCATATAAAAAAACAACACAACATGACGTCACCGAACATGAACCTTGCCACTGATAGGGTCATTACCATGAGTGAAACCTTGAACAGAGTTCCATGTAGAATGAGATTACCATAAGAAATCATAATAGCCTCGAATGAAACAATTGTTTCTCACTGGTTTCCCAACATGAATCCTTGCCTTAATGACCTTGATGAAAGATGAAAAGGAACTTCCGGAAATAATTCTACACTGATGACCCTAAATTTATTCCACCTTCCTCATTAGAATTCCCCTTCACTACATCCTAAAATACTTGTATACACAATAGTGTTAAACTTCACCATTGAATATTTATGAATCTTTGGAAACATAAGAAACAAAGGTGTATATTAACTATCCAAAACCACTCTCCTACCACACAAGGATACGCATAACCAAAAAAGAATAGGGGTATACTCAAACCTAAATCCTAGGAAGAGAGTTTGTACATTGATCAACTGGAGGTCTTGCTAATGGTCAATCACCCGTGGTTGGACATAAATCATACATTAAATCTTTTTGTGGGAGTACCCAAGCCAACAAGAAAATTAAATGACCCGAAAATGTTGGTCCTTTGGCAAAAAAGAACCCAAAACTAGGTTTTAACACATGAGGATAGTATCCTTAAGGGCTTTCTAAGATATTTCTTGCAAAGGGACGCTAATTAACACTTCAACCCAACTTACCAACAAAAAAACCCCAAACATCATTAAAAAAGAGGGGTTCTTGAACTAAATACACCGAACAACAACATTCCAAAAAACACATAACACACAGAACAAAAAATGGCCACCAAGACATCAAATTTTCCATTAAAATCATATCTTTGAAAATAAACGGGCCGTCGGTCGGTGTATCCAGCAATGGTACCCCATGGTCTTCACACGTGCATGTTTTTGTGTCACACCGGTATCCCTCCTCATATCCATACCAGCACTAATCCAACCATTCTCTTATCCATCAATTATCCCATGTAAATCCATGCATGTGGTTTCTCACAGAAATAACAATGCTTAAAATAAACATTCTTTCAACTTTTCAAAACCAAGACATTACATTTTTCTCATAATCGCTAACTAAAAAATTAAAACCTAATTAAAATCATACAAAACTTTTCAAAAAAAACACAACCATTAATTAAAAGAAACTTTCAGGTCATACACATTACTTTCAAAACATCTCAGTCCATTTCAAAACACCTCTGGTTTTATGAAAAACTCCATTTCATCAATAACCATTTATTTTACAATAGATTTATCCTAATTTAAAACAAGTTCCTAGAAATTGATGAATCTTTTACAAATCCCACCAATTACCAAATAAAAATTCATCTTCAAACTCCACACAAAAATTCCAAATCACTATATTCCATTCAAAACACATTTTAGCAGCTCAGAAAACTCTATTTGAAAAATATTTTCATTACACTTTTTAATATAACCCACTCATTCAAAAGAGGTGTAAACATACCATTTAATCTTTCAAAACCATTCTAAAGTTTCATTTATACCCTTTCAGAAATAAAATCGTTTCTTCCTTACTATAACATCATTTCACAAAAATTCACACTTCTTAAAATCACGTCATCATTTTTTCATTAAAACCATGTCTCAAAAATGCCAAAATAAAAAGACATATATCAATACGAGGGGAAATGAGTTCTAGTGGGTGGCTTGGAAATATGGTTATCAGAAATATGCTAATAAATTAAGCATCATAGAGAGTTTTTTAGTGAAATATCCCTAAATCCACATGGATTTCCAAGCCCTGTAAGCTCACATAAACCATTAACCCAACTATTTTTTATTACTCCAATCATCAACTAACCATAAGAACAAAAGAACTCATATAAAACCCAATATCCCCTAGTGAAATGAATCCCATCATAAGGCATGTTGTCCAAGAAAACTACTCATAATCAGAGTGTAATGTACAAAAAATCCTAGCTCAAATCTACCTAGTCTCTTTCTCAAAATAAAATGACCAAAAAATAGAAAATGTCCCTTTCATACCATTTTGTCACAAATAATATCTGGTCTCCATCAAAATCAACTCCCGACCAGGTCTGTGACAAGGACCAAGGGGTGTTCCCTATCCCCAAGAGCTGGAAAGATTTCCCAAGTATCAAAAAAATGTGTTTCAGAATGATTTACCTGAATTTATAAGCATTAAACAAACCAAAAAAAATAAACTGAATCTGAAAAATTTAATCCTAACATGCATTTAATAAAATTCATAACTGAAATACGTGGTTTTATAAAAAATTCCAAGTAGGAATAAATTTAAAATTAGAAGCAAAAAAGGACTAAAGGGCCACCAAATATAAAGGGTCCATCATCCCCAATCATTATTCACAATTACGCACCATGAATGTAAGCTAATAACCTGAACCACCAGCACTAAAATATTTTTCCATACCTACGAAAAAGATTACCAAGTCTACATACACCATAAAGTGTAATTAGGGTGTTATTCTAATCCCAATTGGGTGTCACTTAGAATATACAATGTGAGAAACATTATAATATAAAAACAATGTATGTTTTCATAAACAAGAAAAGGAATAAACAATTTTTTAAATTATGCAAGATTAAATGAAAATAGGTTTCAAGGGGGTATTTTAAAGAATGAACACTTTAAAATAAAATTCATAAGATTCATCATTTCTATCCAAACAAAATTTAACAATGGTGAGTATCATATAGTCAATGATCATGAGTCATGGGAAAACCCCAAGGCACTTGCTAGCTGTGGGCCCCATGTACCTCATATATAGGAGAAAAGAAACCATAATAAATATCTATTCTCATGAAAGACCCACTAGTAGGGAACATACCCATAACCCAGTGGTATCAAACATAATCATAATAGTTTACATAGTGTATTCATCATCACACTTGCTACTTGAAATAAGGACAAAACCACTCTGGATCATTTGCATACTAGTACACGTACACCCACTTTGATACCTGGGTTTCCCTCTTTTTGCTTAATCAGGTTCCACATGTCATAAAATACCATTTTCACATGAAAATTATATTTATAAAATGCACACACGAAACATACCACAATAATTTGATGTAATTCTCCATTCACATTGAAACTCATTTTAACATCACACTCACACAATACACCCCATAAACTTGTTTCACACCCTTCTTAAAATTTAATAAAACATTCAAACAATTGTTAAAATGTTCTTATAATGTTTGACATCACTAATCATCATTTTCTCCATCAATACACTATTTTAATATCACACACCCACCAAAATAGGACATAAACATCCTTTTAATTATTTTTATAACTCTATAAACCATTTAAAATTTTCATAAACCACTTCCAAGTAGTATAATAATGTTTTCAATAGAAACCCCATTGAAAACCCATATTTCAAGGGAAAAAGCACAAATAACTATACCAAACTAGATTTGGCATCCCAAGACAGAATTAATAAACCATTTTCATATGTTATAATATTTCCCCAAATGATACCACAAGAGTTACACAAGAAAAACATGCTATTTTAAGAAAAAAATGAATCTTTAAAATTAAACTGTCAACAAATTCCACCAAAATATGATTTTTCTACCGAAAATAAAATTTGATGAACATTATAAATAAGTAAATCAGTCATGATAGAACAAAAATGAATTATTTCACATGGAATCACATACATTTTTTGTCAAAACACCCAAATCATTGTTTTTGACATCTACTTCACCACCACTACACCACAATATAGTGAAAATGAACACAAATCCACAATATTGGACCATGAAACACAAAAAAACCATAGGTACTAAAACATAGATGTTAAAATTTTGGAACATCAAGAGGGATGGGTGAAACCCTAATGAAATGGAAGGAACAAAAATTTAATTCACCTGTTTGAGAAACATTGAATAAATATCCCCATGTACACCAATATTTGAATCTCCGAGAAGCCAAAATTGGAAGGTGTGTTTGAATAAGGCTAAGCAGGTCAAGTAGGACTAAAATAGGGTAAAAGTGTAAAAATTAATGATTTATGAAGGAAACAAGTTCCCTTTTCAAATTAGGATGATTTGAGAAACCATGAGGAAATTCTCCCAAATCTACGATGAAGATGATCTCCAAAGTGGGAAAATGAAACATGGGGGTGTTTCTTGGTTTGTGGGCATGAGTGAGAAGTGGAAGGACTAAAAATATTAAAAAATTAATGATATATAAAACAAATAAATTATTTCCTTCAATCTGGAAATGGGCTCATGGGTTGGCCCAATTACTGAATAAATCAATCTAATCCACCATGCTTATGAGTTCCGAAGGGACCAAATGGATGTGCTATATTGAATAGGGTATGGGAGGACTAGTGGGATGTGGAATGGGTGAAAATGTTTGAAAACTGAAGAATTTATAAAAGAAGAAATTTTTTTATCTGAAAATGGGCTCATGGTTTGGTCCAAATCTTAAGAAAACCACCTTGGTAAACATACCCCACAAAGGGTTCCACAAGGAGTGTAACAAATTCAATTAAAAGGCACTTAATCTGTATACCTTCCCATAAAAAATAACACATTTTCAAATACCATCCAAGACTTCCAAGACTAATGACTTAGAAAAAGAACACATAAGACTCCAAATTTATTCCTGGAACACCTAGAATCCAAGAGAAAACTACGAACAAAAATAATATTATAAAAAATAATGGAATTTAATATCTGTGTGTGACACTCCACTTTTTGGGAAACCAATAAGGAACTGACTCACCTAATTCATTTTTTATAACAGTAAATCCACCATCTTTTTGAACCATTTGAAATAGACTATCCAAAATGAGGACAATTATTCCAACATCCAACAAATTAGTTAACTCCTTCCTAACCACACCTTGAATATTATGATTCAATCTCCTTTGAAACTAGTTAATAGGTTTGGAATTTTTCTCTAAAATAAACCTATACATGCACAATGAAGGACTAAATCAAAATAAATCTTATAATGTCCATCCAATGTCCTTCTTATCATTCATAAGGACCGAAAATAGTGGATTCTATTATTCAATAGAAAACCCACATGAAATTACAAAAGGAATTATTTTATTCTAAGTAATTATATTTCACCTTTTTGAAAAATATTAAGGTTAGGTCTAGGACACCTGTCCTCTTTGAAAAATTAGTTTCTTTGTGTTCTTTGACATGAGTTTCATCTGTTAACTCTTCAACCAAAAAAGCATAATTACAAAAATTTAGTCTAGATATACATGATTTTTCAAGAAGAATAAATGTGTCATTCTCCATAATTTTTAGATTCATGTTCACAAACATGATGGTAGTTTTTACTAACATTTTGAGCAGAATTTAAGTCACATTCAGTAGAATAAAATTCAAATTCATCCATTTTAGATTCGGTTTCACTAAAAAATAACTATTTTATTCATCCTTAAATATTTAACAAATTTTAAAACCATATTCATCAATTTAAATATCCAATTCAACAAAAAAATGATCATTTTAATATTCAAATTTCCAAACTATGAAAAAAAAATTCTTGAACCAAATTCAATTTCAAAATCATCTCTAAAGAAGAATTCACAATTTTCAATTTCAATAGATTCATTTTTTCAATAGAGACATCATTTTCTAAAGAATCTATTTTGGTTATCTTGAATAAAATTACAAAATAAATATGTGGGAAATTAGTCAAACATGATACATTTGGCTGAAGAATAGTCTTAAATTGGGTGTTTAATAGATTCCAAGAGACGAATGTTAACAAAATTTCCACCAATTTTTAATGAAATAGGCCCTTTATAAACATTGATTATTAACATAGATGTTTCCAAAAATGGTCTTCTTAAAATTAATGGTTTGTGAGAACTAAATGGGTCATATTCCATGTATATAAAGTATAAATCTATTGGCAAAGCTAAATATTTCACCCTTACCAACACATCTTCAATGACCCTATCGAGCTTAGATAAGCTCCTATTAGATATCTATATAAAAATACCAAAATTTTTTGGATCATAAACCTTCATAGTTTAAAAGATTAAATAATTAAACACATTTATAGAGGCTCCAAAATCTAATTTTTAATTTTAAAACTGATGATTAAAAATTATTCATATGATAGAAAATATACCTAGATCATTGAATTTAACAGTGAGGGAATGTTGGATCTTTGGATAAACATTTCTTCCGAAATTAACTTTTTCATGTCCCATGAATGCCCTCTTCTGAGGGTGCGTATCATTATAAAATGTATCACATAGATGGATCTATTTTAGAGAATCTAACAAATTGATGTTAACCTAGAGTTTTGTAAAATTTTCATGTACATCCTTGTCTATTTCATTCTCAACATTTTTTATGTCAGGACAGTTTTCCAAAGGATAAGGTAGCCGATCCCAATATATTTTAAAATCATCAAAAACTATGTTTTTTATTTTTTATGATACCATTAAGTTCCTAAAGTCCCTATAAGTCTTTTCATGTTTGACTTACTTCTTTATATATATATATTTTATTTTACTAGTGTGTGGACAACAAGCTCATGAAAATGATTAACAGGATGTAAAATAGTCTCAAAAACATAGTAGGAGATAAAAAAGTATTATCATCAGGTTTAACAACTTCATTATTTTTTTGACACTTCTCTATGAGAGTTTATATTAATTTCAGAAGTTGAAACATCGTTTTAGGTTCTTATAAATAAGGAATATTAAGGATTAAAAATTTCAGTATGAATTCTCAAAATCAATCCAATTACATTATCTATACCTCTCAAGTTCACTTCATATTGTCCTGAAAATTTGACACTTATTGGATTAATTAATCCACAAATTTCTATTTCCATTTTTCTTATTTCAGTCTCCATATTTTGTGGAAAAACTCGTTTTTATTTTAAATATCTTGTTTCTTTTTAACACTGTCTTGAAGGTTTTATTAATTTCATTGATGTCCTTATTGTTTCTGATTATCATAATCCAAGAAATTTTAAAAATTTTCAGAATATTGATTTAAAAATTGGTCCTGATTTTACCTTAGATGTTGATTAATGTTTTATGGCTTTAAATTCCTATTCAATTGATCATTAGGCCTAAAACTATTTTAATGGTGGTTATTAAAACCATGGTTAAATTTTTTGTTTTATTAGTAAGGCCTATATTGGAAATTGTGATCAAGGAATTGGACATTTAGGTTATTGTGAAATTTCTTTTCCATGGAATATCCAACTACATGGTTCAGAAGTCTCTAGTAATTTATTTAATTAATCATTCAAATTATCAATGGTAGAAAAAAATTCACAACACAAATGAATAGTATAAATTGGATCAGTTTGTGATTGAGAAGGGGTGGAGTTAGTCCGTATATGCTTCATTATACTCGAATGTTCATTCATATAAATATATATAAATAAACTCTCAGAATTAGAAGAAGATGCTTCCATGGATAGTTTGACAAGAATCAAGCCCCTATAAACGATATGATTTGAATTTCTGGACATGTACAAAATTATATTCCAACAATCAACACAACCCTTATAGAATAGTTATCCTCCTAACACAATATCATTTTACTCCTACCCATTAAAACTAATCGCTTATAGAATTAATTTAAAAGGATTTATTAATAAATATGGTGGTGTGGATAGCTAGAAAACCACTTCCTAAACCCATCCTAATATACCTATAATGTTTCCCTTTACAATTTCCTAATTTCACATATGCATTTTCATAGAGAGGTAAAACATATGGTGGAAAAATTTGTTTATGTATATCTTAATTAATTGGTCAAAACTCTCTATTGAGGTCAATTTTCATTTGGAAAAGTAATGCTTGGACAATCCATATAATGAAAAAGGGAAGACTCTTATCTTGATTTAATCTTTAATGACCATATGAGGTTTCATGTTGATACACACAATGTGCGAGTATTTTAGATTTTTGTGTGGCTCTACATCCATCATCCAATAAAATTTATCATACGCTGACTCAATATTGATCTAAGTTCAAATCATAGGGAAATTTTCTTGTATCCTAAAATTTTTTTTGATTCTAGAATTTTGGAGAAGAGAGCTCCTTTAGAGTTCCCCATTAATCCATTTTAATGATTTAAATATGTTCAATTTTTATGAAATTATCTATGGGTTATTCATTTTTTGAAATTTCATTTTTTTCTATGTTATCAAATTATATATTTTTCTTAATTTTATTTCAATTTTTGTAGGATTATCAGTTTATATATTTTGAATTTTATGAATATATTGTATATTTCTTTATTTTAAAATAATTTTTTTATCTTTTCCTATCTTTTGAATGAAATAAATTTTTTTTTAAAAAAAATTAATTACCACTTGGATGCCCCCAAGAAATCCTATCCAATTGAAAGTGATGGTTTTTATTCATTTTAATATATTTTAAAATTTTTATCGTATAGACTACATTAATGCAGCATCCAATGTTGTCCCCAAATGATACTCACTTATAGGTGTTACTAAATCAGGATTGATTTTATTCTAATATTATATATATTGAGAAGTTTATAAAGGTATTTCTATAAATGTAAAATAATTTTATTATTATTAAATAAAGAAAATAATTGAAACAATAAAACAAACAACTTTTTCTATTAAGAAACAACAAGAAACATGAGGTTTATATAAAGATATAGGTGGAGAAATAAGGTAGATCTCCCAGTTCGATCCTTCTTCATCGCTTGAAAAATTATTTACCCAAAACTCTCTCAATGATAAAATAAAAATCTTGATGAATACATTAAATTATGTTCAAAAATAAATGTTCATCAACAAAAATCTAAGTCTTATCATTATTCTATTAGGATATATTCAACCAACTCATTAAGAAACACAAAACAATTATTTTATAAAAATTATCCCCTCATGGGATCACGGGCCTTCATGGGCATAACTATAGAAACATGAGGCTCAAGAGGGTATCACACATTTATAAAAAGACTTTTCATAAAGTTTAAATCAGGCTTTCATAAAGAGATTCAGAAGACATGAAATTCTCAGACCACTTGAAAATAACATTTCAAATGTTCTTTGAAAATCATATATCAAACCTCACTTTGAATAAAATTTTATAAATCTAACATTTTCCATAAAATCACTTTTTAAAGAAAGAGTCCCATATTAAATGGATGAAAACTGCGGTCAAGAACCCATTTTTTGAGGCCAATCTTTTTCCTTTTTAAAACATTTCAAGACACCATTACACATATGGTCTAAAAATATTTAAAAAAAGAATAAATTCCAACTACCATCAATTCCTAAAACATTCCTCAAAAATTGTAGAAACATATTTTAAATACAAAATTGGTGTCCAAACCCCCTTTAAATAGTTAATTACCATTATAAAATCCATAAGTAATTTTAAAAATCACTTGAAAATTGATAATTAAAGAATAGTGATCGCCCCTTTATGTTGAAATCCCTTACATGAATCACAATGTTGAATTATCAGATAGATAATATATATATATATACTTTTCCTTTTTTATATATTTTTTTTTGAAATTTTATCATTTATAATATGTTTTTATAATTCTAATTTACATTGGTAAAGATGTATAATATGAAGTTAATTAATAATGAAATGTAATTGTGACAGTTTCTGCATCATATATGAAAATAACTCTTAATAAAATAATCTAGAATTTGACAAACATAGAATGAAAAAAAGAGTTTACTCTACCCAAATAATGATGTATAACATTATCTCAATGCCCTTTTAAACACTTTTCACATTACTAATTTAAAAAAATCTATATTAATAAAGCATTCATAGGAAAAAAATATTTGGTAGAAATACTTTTTTAAAAATTTACATTCCCACATGATATTAATCAACTAAAAACAATAATGATTTCAAAATACCCATGTTATCCAGTAATTTGAATCTCCTTTTCATGATATATAAAACAGTGTTTTAAATTGAAATGTGGCTAATCTATCTGATGATTTTTTATTGGGACTATCAATTATATTTACTACCTACATTAAAAAAACACATGTAATTAAATATTATAAATTATTAAACTACTAAAAAATATTCTTCATACCTATTTTATATGTTATGAAGTATTTAAAAAAAGAATTTAAAGTATGAAGTAGTAGTCTACCCGAACAAAATGCATGGAATCATTAGATTGAATTCATAAATCTATGGTGTAGCTAATATAATAAAACGATAAACACCAATGAAATCCTGTATAAGAAATAAATTTAAATAATGAAGTTAAAATGTATAAATCACTCATTTTCTATTCAATTTAAAACATCAAAATTGTAGGATGAATTCTAAAAAATCTCGATAAAACGATTTAATATGAAATATTCTAATAAACGAAAAATAAATTAACACATCCATGGGACCACACACAACAAATTTATTTTCAAACTAATTATAAATCCCAACCAAATATAATCCTCTACTAATTTCAAAATAGCCCCATTAGTTTTAGAATGACACTCTATATGAGAAATTTAGAAAACATATAATCTTTAAAATAACCAGCTAGTTTAAAAGGAAAAAATGAAATATGTACTACTCAAAAAAAAATTTATAGCCCATGAAATATAGAAAGAGAAAACTATAATGAATCCATTTTGGGAAACACCTTATATCATATTTTTATAATAGTTAAGACACATCAACAATTATATGAAATTAAAACATGAAGACTAACCTTATACTATTATACCAGGCTGATGTATACAAATTAGTGACTTCTTAGTTGAGCCAATAATCAATCTCCTCTACCAGGACAATGAAAATACACATCATTAGAGATTCCCAAAATGTAGTAAGACTCTAAAAAGTTTTTATAGGGTAAAATATAAGAATAGAGTTGAAACAATATCAATAAGGGAGGGTTTAACACTAGAGATAAATATAGAAGGGGGAGAAGGGGGATGGATGGGATGGTTTCTAGGAGAAGACCTGGGAAATAGATCATGGGGCTCAGGGTTGAACGCAAATCCAGCATGGGCTTTAGCTCAGACTCAGGATTAGGCATAGCCTCAGGCTCAGAATCAGACATGGGTGATAGATTAGGTGAGGTTAAGGGTGGGGTGATGGGTCAGGGTGTGGGGATATGACTGCAACACCGATGAAGGCTCAGGGGGCTCAGGATCAGAGGGCATGAGATATAATCGAGTGCCAGTGAGGGGGAACCATAGTGGTGATAAGGATATTGGTTTGGGAGGGTTAGAATGGGTGAGAAGGATGAAATTTTTAGGGAGAAGGAGGGTTCATTAAGAAGAAGTGTGTTTCTAAATAAACACATAATATTTAGATGTTTTTTTAGAGAACAACTAAGAAATCATAAAATTTTTTAAAAGATGGTTTACTAAAGCACCACTAAAAAAGATTCCTCTAAACAATGAATTTTTTGTAGTGACAGTGGATGTTCAATAAATGAAAACACGGAAAGAAAACATAATTCAAATATATATGATTCAACCATAAAGAATCTTGTTGTTCATGTTTTCTAGATGTATAAAACCATAAATATCCATCCACATTGGAAGTGGTAGCAGTCATAAAGAAGATTCTCCTCTTCCTACTCCAATCATTTTAGTCATGAAATAATCTATCATCTTTATGTCTGCCTCCAAGAATCTAGAATAATCCCATTTTATTTTTTCATAAATATGTCACCCATACTAAACATCTTTCTTTATAACAACTGAATAAAGAAATTATAATTTCTCCTTATGTCACCACTGATTCAGAGTAGTGAATATCTTCAATGAACTCAAACACCTACACAAGAACATGATTTCCCAAGATCACAATCAATTAATTATATAACAAACTTTTTTAATTCTGCACATCTGGCTCTTCCAGCTCACGCTATTAATTTAATCTAGGGTGTCCAAATTGTATCATTTAATTATCTGTTTGGAACCAACTCCCTGGCCATATTTTAAAAAAAAATCTCGGTTGACTTTGGGAATTCCACCTATTCTATTTTGATTATCGATCCAAATCTATGTTGATAATATGGTATTACTAGATTTTCACCAACAAAATATAATAATACACTACACAGAGGTTCAAAAATGTCAAAACTCCTCGGTTAGGGGAAGCTTTAGTCCCCCGTAGGTGTTCCATCGATTATCTAGTGTGCATCGATCCTAATCTTATCATCTAAAAAATCTGGGTATTTTGACACACCATTATCAACACCAAAACTGAACTGTAATGAATACTAGCATGAAATGATCAAAAGACTCCCATCATTAGGTTTTAACTTCCTCAAATAAAAAAGGAGTCAAATCATCTCAACAAATGGCAATGTCAGATCTCATTTTCTGAGTCTGAGAAATTAAATCTCTATATCAACGACTTTGATCATCTCCAATAACCAAAGATTATAAATCACTCTCAAACTTCTTCAATGTAATGGCTCGGACCTCTTTGTTCCATTACTTTGTGAAAATGTGGTTATGAGGTGTTCCGGGTGGTCAAAGTGACTTATTTCCAATACTTTTCCAAATTTCCAATTCTGTGAACAGTTCCATCGGTGAACAGTTTTATCATAAAACTATAACAGTAGGTGAACAGTGTTCTATTGGTGAGGTTCAGTGAATAGTGTTCTATCGGTGAGATTTAGTGAACAATGTTTTATTGGTGTGGTTCAGTTAAAAGTGTTCTATCAGTGAGGTTCAGTGAATATTGTCATATCGGTGAGGTTAAGTGAACAATGTTTTATCAGTGAGGTTCATTGAATACTGTTTCCAGAATGGTGAGGCCTATCGGTAACCTCTATCGGTAACCTCTAATGGTAGGTGTATAGTAACGGCAGGTGTACGGTGTTTCCAGAACGGTGAGGTTTGTCTGTAACCTCTATCGGTAGCATCTAACGGTAGGTGTATAGTAACGGTATGTGTACAGGAACGGTAGGTGTATAGTAATGGTAGGTGAATAGCGATTCCAGAATGGTTAGGTCTATCGGTAGCCTATATCGGTAACCTCTAATAGTAGGTGTACAATAACGGTAGGTGTACAGTAACGCTAGGTGTATAGTGCTTCTAGAACGATGAGGTCTATTAGTAACCTCTATTGGTAACCTCTAACTGTAGGTGTACAATAATAGTAGGTGTATAGTAATGGTAGGTGTACAGTAACGGTAGGTGTACAGTGTTTCCAGAATGGTGAGGTTCATTAACATTGTTTTTCCTTTTCCAACTTTTATGTATGTGAACTGGGTTTCCAGCTTCCTACAGTTTCTCCCCTTTGACGTAATATACATTTAAATCCTTATTTTAAGGACTCTTAAGGCTGATTCAAAGTCCATAAATCCTATATTAATTATTTTTTGGGCTGGGATGTTTTTACTTGGTCAAACTGTGTGGTTTAATACGAACTAATTTTAATGGGAAATCAAGTGTATCATAACCTGCCACTCCGTTAAGTCTTCTGAAAGGGATGAGATATCTTCCTCCCTAATTCGTCCTCTTTTTTCTCGGCTATGAGATGCTGAAACCTTTCAATCCTTCTCATAAGAGTTGCATAATAAAAATTCCCCTCTTAGGATTGGTTCTGATCTGTTTTGATGTAACCAAGCTGTATCGATCAATCTTTTATATAAGGTATGTTTTTAAGATCATTCATTTGGGGATCATATTCTCTTGTTTCTACATTCCATATTATTGCATGTAATATCAATGATTATAATGGGGATTTTCTTAGGGTTTGGTTGGTTCGGTCATACCGTGGCATCCTCGGGTGGATGTAGTTGTTGAGAGAGGAGGATCGTGACCCTTCGTGTGGATAAAGAACGTGAGGAACTGTTTGAAGTAGGGGATTTGTTACATGTCTCTTCTTTTTCCTGCACCTATACAGTTAGCATGTCTCATTCCGCTAGATCACAATGGAATTGACCTAATAAAAAATTGAACCAGATAAAGAAACTATTATTGGTCGTATGTTATTGCCTCTTGTTTTCATAGATATTGTGATATCTGTTCTTACTTTATTTAGTTGATTGTTCTTGATGGAAATTGGTAATGAACGTAAACTATAATTAATTGATAAATATTGGATATAAATAAGGAGGCATTTAAATGAATATATTTCTTCTTAATTTAATTTGATGTTAATAAAATTGGTGCAGTAAGCATGTTTAATTACTTTTCATAGCTTACTGATTAAGTTTCCCGAATTTTGGAACCTATGAATAATAAATATGTTAATTCAAGATAGATTAAGGAACAGATTGTTTGATAATTCTATGAAGGGTTCTGAGTTACCCTCTTGATTGTTAAAGGGCCAAGAGCCCAATTGATGTGATTTTTGTTTTCCTACTGCTTGTGTTGTGATGTAAGCCTAGATGGATTTTTTGATATGTGGGGGCATGGATACTTTTTCTTGTGGTAGCAGATGATGCCTAGAGTGGAGAGATGCATCTTTTTATGCATGTGGGTGTTGGGGAGGACACCGAGGATGATGGAATGGGATGGATGTGATTGTTGGATGATTGATGATTCTTATTGGTTGCTTATCTTCTTTACTTTTCCCCAATACAAAAGGTAGCTGGACTTGCTTACCCTTCTTCCGAAAGAGAAGAAGACGCACGGGGTATGCCACTTGCTTTCTGTGTTTAGCTTCTCAAGGGAGGATGGGACTAAGCTCTTGCTATATGTGGAAAGAACTCAACGGGTAGTACATCTACACACCGTGTTGACCCCCCTTGTGTTTAGTAGAAAAATATGCTTTTATTCAATGTCTGTGAATATGGGAAAGTAATTCTATAATGAATATTTGAATAAATGGTGTTAAACCATTGGGTTGTATTTTTCTAGAACATAATGATGATGTTGTAATTTTAAAAGGACAGTGGACTTTGGGTGTGATGCTAATGAAGTTTAATGAGGAATTTTTACTGGTTAATTAATGTTTAAAGAATTAATTAACGTAATGTGAAATTGATAAAAAGGGAATGAAGTAATGTATTTAATCCCTTTAAATGGTTTTGTGCTTATAGGATACCAAGTCATTGAACTAGCATCCCGGTTTCTAAGATACTTTAGCTATAGTTGAGTCTAGTACTAGGTTATTCCAATAGTGTAGTCGTGAGCTATAGTATATTCTGTAATTTTTGTGTTTCTATACACTAATCTACCTTTTCAATAAGGTCAACTGACACCCCGGGGATTCTGAGCCCTGGGTGGTGTTTTCCCCAACATTCCGGTGGGGGGATGGATGGATGACTACCCCCTTTGCCCTCACACTCTTCTATTGGTTGTTACTTGTGTTGGTAGGCACAATGGTTAGTTTCCCCATATATGTGTGTAGAGGGTTGTAATGGCTTGTGTTTATTCACACACATATAGTCTGGATATAGTATCCTATAGACTAATATATTTTTAACCTGTATAGGCTTTGATATCTTGTGGATACTTACTCATTGTATGGGTTGTAATGTCTTGAGGTATAATACCTGACGTATGATACACATTATGAGAGATGTGGTGGCTCCCAGAAACTAACCAGTTACTTCATTATGTGGATGTGGTGGTTTTGTTGCGCGAGGTTCATATTGTGGTGCTTCACCCAGGTGTTTTCAGGTAGGTCTTTTTGGAGATAGATGTTTAGGACGTGCGATGTTGGGGCAAAGTGACAAACCAGTGGAGAAGTAGTAGTGGGATACCCTTGATATTCTTTATTACATGATATATTCTTGAATGTGTTACTTGGTGAGAGTAGCCATGGTGAAGTTGGGAACTTAGTATACCTATTTTTGTGATGAGTTAGTTTCACTTGTTGTTCATTTTGCTTTAGCATGCTTTCTTTAATTTTTCACAAGAGACTTTGGGGATAATCCTATTGAGTATACCGTTATACTCCCCCTATGTATATATAAAATGTTTTTCAGGTCTCTTGGAGGAGGTTGGAGATCAAGCAAGTTTCTACTAGCTTGGGGTTGTAGGAGTTGTTCGGTCTTGTGGTTGCTGCTGTTTTACTTTCTTTTGGGTACTTATAGTTTTCCCGATTTAGTTTTAGTAGTTTTTGCATGACTTTTCATATGTGTAATTGGGATTTCCTTAATCTTACTAGATTATTTGTAGTTCATTGATGTCTATCTTATATATATCTTTCTCATGTGTTCTCTTCGAGGGTAATGCCTCCCATTTGTTAGTTTACCATACCCTCGGTGCCAATCGCCAACCTGGGGCCTACTGGAGGTGGGAATCGGGGGTCATTATCTCCTTTATCACATTTCTGGCCTAGGAGGGGTACTATTTGTAGAGAGGGGGTTGTGACAGAGTGGTATCAGTTGTCTGGTTGAGGGATAGGATGGATTTTGGAGTAAGTCACAAGTGAGGTTTCATGGGTTTTTAGGGAAATGCTGTCATTCATGTTTAGCAAGTGAGGTAAATACTGGAGACCGACTGAGACATAGGCATTTATTCCCCCCTATGATATGATGTATGGGCCTTTATGTTTACAATGGCTACTAAACAAGGAGATACTAGTTGCATGGTAGAGACCTTGGAAACGAGCATGCATCATTCTTCTTTGTTTCTAGTTTTGAATGGGTAGACATTGGAATAGGTTAACCTAAAATGAATAAAATAAAACAATTAATTAATTAATGTTGATTCATCCATATTCTAGTTCTAGGATCTCTAAACAATTTTTTATTTTGTAGGTATGGATCCTGGTTGACATCCTCATCAGGTTTTCGCAGAAAATGTCCAAAATGCTATTCCAGCAGATCGCTATAGGGTATTGGTTGACGACGATGACACATGGAGGAAGACACTCTTAGAGTTTCCGCGCCAGATTCTGTAGAATTATAAGGCCTCTATTTCTTATGTATTCATGGAGGAATGGTTAGAGGAGGTCGAGATATGCTTCAGTTCGATCTGTGTTTGGAAGAAGCACTAGGTGTCCTTGATTGTGACAATGCTACGTGGATCAGTGAGGTAGTGGTGGTTCTTGTTCCTCGGGGATCATGAGGAGTTGGCGATCTCATGGGAGGAGTTCCAAGACCAGTTTAGGGTTGAGTTTCATTCTTCGACTGTGAAGGCATCCAATAGTCGGGAGATTCTTACCCCTCAATAGGGGAGTTCCATTGTTCGAGAGTTTGGAATCTGTTTCAGGATCATTTTATGATATGCTTCTGACCTATTACTAGATGAGGAGTCCAGGAAGAGACATTTTGAGGAGGCTTTGCATCCTGAGATCCAGTTCCATGTCACTACATTTATGTTGAAAACATATCTAGAGGTGTTATTGAGGGCATAAGTTTTCGAGAAGACTTTGGCCCGTACCGGATCATCACGAGAGGGGAATCATCATGATTCCTCGAGAATATGAGATGTGGTCTGCGGTTCCCAGTTTTCAGGGTAGGAGAGTTTCCGTTCAACCAGTGGTTGGTCCCATCCCTTCACATATCATTTCTCCCGAGGTAGAAACTCTCAGTCCTATGCCAACGGATCAAGAACTAATTTTTCTTGTGGTGGTTATGGTCATCAGCAGCGGGAGTGCTCGACCTTTCAGAGCGGTCATCGTGAAACAAGTGCTATGCTCCAGGATCCTCCGTTGAGGCAGTTCCAACCGAGGTAGTAGCAGTTGTTTACACCAGGTTTAGATCAGTATAGGTTAGATGGGGCAGGCGGAGGACAACCCCATGATTCTCCCTGTCCTCATAGAGTAGAGCGCGACCGTGATGGTGGTCGTCATCAGGGTCATAGAGGTTGTGGAGGAGGTCGTGGTCAGCTTCATGCTCTAGCTTTGCCATCTTCAGGTGAGTCAAATGTCGTTCGAGGTACCCTTTTCTTGTTTTATACATTGTTTTATGCCTTGTTTGATTCAATAGTGACACACTTCTTCATATCACCTACCCGTGTCCATGCTTTGGGACTTGAGGTAGAGAGGCTTCCAGTGCCCTTGGCATTGACTATGCAAGTTGGAGGTCGAGTTGACTTGTTTGAAGTATGTAGATACTGTGAGCTAGAGTTGGGGAAACAACTCTCTTGGGGAAATTTCCTATGTTTACATATATAACCATATGATTTCATCCTCAACATGGATTGGTTGTATTCGGTGCATGCTATTAAGGATTACTCTAGGAAGAAGGTCGTTTTCATTGGTGTGGATGGAGAGCCACTGGTATTTTTTTTAGTGAGCGAGATCCTCGGATGGGTTATAGGAATTATCCATCCTTACCTTCTGTGATGGTTGAGATGATGTTGAGTTCATCATAGGTTCTGCGGTTGGCATTTCCTAGGGTCGTAGAGGAGTACCCTAATGTCTTTTCAGAATAGGTTGTTGCATTACTCCCTCGACGAGAGATCGATTTTGGGATTGAGCTATAGCCAGGAGAGTCTCCATATCTATGTCTCCATATATAATAGCCCCTTTTGAGTTACAAGAGCTACGTATACCGCTTGATGGTCTGTTGCAGTGCGGTTTTGGTCAGCCAAGTGTGTCACGGTGGGGTGTACCAGTTTTGTTCATGGAGAAGGCTGACGGAATTTTGTGGTTGTGTGTTGATTATCGTCACTTAAACAATGTGAAAATAATGAATAACTATCATCTTCTGTGGATCTATTATTTATTCTATCAACTAAAGGGTGAAATTTAGTTCTCAAAGATCACCTTGCGGTCTTGATATCATCAGATGAGTGTAAAGGATGGGCATATCCCGAAGACTGCTTTATGTTGTTGTCATGGGAATTATGAGTTCGTTGTAATGTTGTCTTGTGTGACGAATGCTCCAGCTATGTTCATGGGATTAAAGAATGTTGTGTTCTGTGATCTCCTAGACAAGTTCGTGGTGGTTTTAATTGATGACATCCTTGTGTACTCCACATCTGAGGAGGAGTATGCAAAGCATCTACATGCCGTTTTGGGAGTTCTTCCTCAACATCAGCTATTTGGGAAGTTTTCAAAGTGTGAGTTTTGGGCTCTCAAAGTCCATTTATGGATTCATGTTGTGTCTTAGCAGGGAGTAGCTGTGGATCCATCGATGATAGAAGCAGTTGTGTCTCAGGCAGCCCCCAAGACAGTGTCATAGGTGTGAAGTTTCCTTGGTCTCACAGGCTACTACAGGAGGTTCGTTTCCAATTTATCATGAGTTTCGACTCCTCTGAAATCATTGTCCAAGAATTATCAGGCATTCATATGGACTGATCAGTGTCAGGTGGCTTTCGTGTATCTAAATGAGAAGTTAGTAAGTGCTCTAGTTATATTTCTTCCAGCTAAGCGAGTTATGTTTGATGTTTTTTACGATAATTTACATCTAGGGATATGCTTTGTTCTTATGCAGCAGAGGTAAATTGTTTCTTATGGGTCTTGGTATTTGCGTCCCCATGAACGTAACTATGCCATAGATGATCTTGAGATGGCATCCATGGTCTTTTCTCTGATGTTTTGGAGACATTACCACATTGGTGAGCACTTTGTGGTTTTCACCGATCATAAGAGTTTGAGGTATGTTTTCCCCTAGCGTGACTTGAACTTATGACAACATCGGTGGATGGAGTTATTATAGGAATACTACTTCTAAATATCATATACACCTAGAAAAGGGAATGTTGTAGCTGATGCACTGTGTCGAAAGTCACGTGGTGATGTTTTACGTGAATCCGGTGATTCCTGTAGAGTAATAGAAGAGTTGTCAGCATTAAATCTTGATATGGGAGATTTTGGGGGTAGAGGTTGTTTTTTTCAGATGACGGTATAATCATACCTGATGTAGAAGGTGGAAGATTCCCAGTTGGGCATTCTTGAGGTGGATGTGTGGAGAGATAGAGTTGTTTGTGGCAAGGCCCCTGATGGTTTGACTGAGGATGAACAACACCGAGTGTTGTATCGTGGAAGGTTTTTGTCCCTTTGATGATGTGAGATATTGTTCTTAGAGAGTTTCATAGTTCACCTTTAGCAGTGAATCCTGGCATGTAAAATATGTACCAAGCCTTGAGGAGCCAGTTTTGGTGGCCTGGGCTGAAGCATGCGGTTGCAGAGTTTGTGTCTTGATGTTAAGTCTGTCAGAAGGTGAAGGTTGGACACTGTGTTTATGGTGGTCTTATCTACCCATTAGATATTCCTCAGCATAAGTGGGAGGACATCTCAATGGACTTTTTTACTGGTTTACCTCGAGCTCAGGGAGGACAGGATGCTATTTGGGTGGTAGTGGATCGTTTAACAAAATCATCCCTCTTCATAGCGATCAATGAGTCAAGATCAGTGGATGTTTTGTCGAGGCAGTATCTAGAGGAAGTGGTGAGGCATCATGGAGCCCCAAGGATGATAAATTCATGATCGAGATCCTCATTTTACCTCCAAGGTGTGTAGAGGTCTCCAACATACTCTTGGATCTCATCTATGCCTTAGCACTACTTTTCATCCTCAAACGGATGGTCAGACTAAGCGAACCATCCAAACTCTTGATGACATGTTATGCTCTTGTGTTCTTGATTTTGGAGGTTCATGGATGAGGCACTTACCCTTGTTAGAGTTCCCTTATAATAATAGTTTTCACTAAACCATCGGTATGGAACCATTTGATGCCTTGTACAGCTGACCTTGCTATTCTCAGTTGTGTTGTACTATAGTTGGAGAGTCAGCAATTCTCGGACCGGAACTAGTGCAGAATACAACAGAGATAGTTCAGGTGATTCGTTAGAGGATGAAGACAGCACAAGATCATCCAAAAATCATATTCTAATCAAAATAGGATACCCTTAGAGTTTAATTTTGGGATCACGTGTTTCTGAAGGTCACTCCTCATTGTCGAAAGTGAAGGTTTGTTCATGGGAGTATGCTTTCTCCCCGGTTTGTTGGGCCTTTTGAGGCGTTACCTAATGTTGGAGCTGTGGTGTATTGAGTAGCACTTCCCCCGTAGATGAGTGAGGTACATGATGATTTACAAGTATCACAACTCTGACGTTATCTTCATGATGACTCTCAAGTCATCGATTGGGAAAATATCGATGTTGATGATGATGCAACCTTTGAGGAGAGACTTGTGGAGATCCAAGACCATAAGGAGAAGGTGTTGCGCAGGCGTTCTATCCCTTTGTTTCATGTCTTGTGGTGACACGACGGCATGTAAGAGAGTACCTAGGAACGTGAGTCATAGATATGTGCTCTGTACCTAGAGTTGTATGATGTTTAACTCTTTTCATGTATCGATGCATCCTATGTGGTTATGAACCTTTCATGTTTATGAGATGGAACACTTTATTGTTTTTTGTGGCTTTCCCTCTTTTGAGAGGTATCTCGATGGGTGGTTTTTCGGACCCTGTTTTTTTTAGGTGGGTTTTGAATTCTTGAGGATGATAATGTTTTGAGAGGTATTTGATGTAATGGCCCAGACCTCACCGGTCCATTACTTTGTGAAAATGTAGTGTTTGAGGTTTTCTGGGAGGTCAAAGTGACTTATCCCCAACACTTTCCCAAATATCCAATTCTGTGAAGAGTTCCATCAGTGAACAGTTATATCGGTATCCTATAATGGTAGGTGAATAGTGTACTATCGGTGAGGTTCAGTGAACAGTGTTTTATCGTTGAGGTTCAGTGAACATTGTTTCTAGAACGGTGAGGTATATCGATAACCTCTAACAGTAGGTGTTCAGTAATGGTAGGTGTATAGTAACTGTAGGTGTACAGTGTTTCCAGAATGGTGAGGACATTCAGTAACCTCTATTGGTAACCTCTAATGGTAGGTGTACAGTAACGGTAGGTGTATAGTAACATTAGGTGTACAATAACAGTAGGTGTACAGTAATGGTAGGTGTACAGTGTTTCCAGAACAGTGAGGTATATCGGTAACCATTAATGGTAGGTGTACAGTAATGGTAGGTGTACAGTAACAGTATGTGTACAATGTTTCCAGAATGGTGAGGTTCATAAACAATGTTTTCCTTTGCCAACTTTTGAGTATGTGAACAGTGTTTCTAGCTTCCTATAGTTTCACCCCTTTGACCTTTCCTTTCACGAAAAATACATTTAAAGCCTTATTTAAGGACTCTTAAGGCTGATTCGATGGACATAAATCTTGTATTAATTATTCTTAAGGCCAGGATGTTTTTACTTGGTCAAACCGCGTGGTTTAATCTGATCCGCTTTTAACGGGAAACCAACCGTATCTTAACCTATCGCTCCGTTAATTCTTCTAAAGGGAATTTATATCTTCCTCCCTAATAATTTATATTTGTTCTTGGATATGATATGATAGAACCTTTCATTCCTTCTCATAGGATTTGCACGATCAAACATTCCCTCCTAGGATTGGTTCTTCTCTGTTTTGATGAAACCAACTTGTATCGATCAATCTTCGATATAAGGTATGTTTTTATCATCGTTCTTTTGGGGATCATCTTCTCATGTTTCTCCTTTCCATATTATAGCATGTAATCTCCATGTTTATAATGGGGTTTTTCTTGGGGTTTGGTTGGTCCGGTCATACCGTGGCATCCTCGGGTGAATGTAGTTGTCGCGATAGGAGGATTGTGACTCGATGTGTGGATACAGAACGTGTGGAACTATTTGAGGTAGGGGATTCATTGCTTCTCTCTTATTTTACTAGAAACTGTATATTTAGAATTTCTTATTCCACTTGATCACAATGGAATTAACCTAATAAAAAATTAAACTACATATATTAATTTTTATCGTTCTTATGTTATTGCATCTTATTTTACTAGATAGTGTGATATCTATTATTTCTTTATTTATTTGTTCGTTCTGGATGGAAATTGGTAAAGAACGTAAACTAGGATTAATTGATAATTGATGGATATGGATAAAGAAGCATTTAAATTAATGTAGTTCTTCTTGTTTTATGTTAATGTTAATCAAATTAGTGCAGTAATCACTTTTAATTACATGTGATAGCTTACTAATTAGGTTTCTTGAATTTTGGAACCTATGTATAATAAATCTGTTAATTCAAGATAGTTTAAAGAACTGATTGTTTGATAATTCCGTGAAGGGTTATGAGTTACCCTCTTGATTTTTAAAAGGCCAAGAGCCCAATTGATGTGATTTTTGTTTTCCTGCTGCTTGTGCTATGATGTGAGCCTGGATGGCTGTTGGGATATGTGGAGGCATGTAGACTTTTGGTTGTCATAGTAGATCACTCATAGAGTTGAAAAATGCATCGGTTAATGCATGTGGGTGGTAGGGATGACAACAAGGATGATGGAATCTGATGGATGTGATTTTTGGATGATTGATTATTCTTTTTGGTTGATTATCTACTTTACTTTTCCCCACCGATCAATGCAGCTGGTCTTTCTTACCCTTCTTCTGAAAGAGGCAAATATTCACAAGGTTTTACACGTGCTTTAACTATTTAGATTCTCAAGGGAGGATGGGTCTATACTCTTGTTATTGGTGGCAAGGACTCGACAGGTAGTACATCTACTCACCGTTTTGAGCCCCCTTGTGTTTAGTAGCATAGGATTCTTTTCTAGAATTACTAAGAATATGGAAAAGTAATTCTGTAATGAATATTTTAATAAATGGTGTTAACCCATGGGGTTGAATTTTACTAGAACATAATGATGATGTTGTAATTTTAAAAGCATAACTGACTTTCGGTGCGATGCTAATGAAGTTTAATGAGGAATTTATAATGGTTAATTAATGTTAAAATAATTAATTAACGTAAAGTGAAACTGATAAAAAGGGAATGATGTAATGTATTAAATCTCTTTATATGGTTTTGTTCTTATAGGATACCTAGTCTTAGAACTAGCAGCCCGATTTCGGAGAGATGTTAGCTACAGTTGAATCTAAGACTAGGTTATTCCCATAGTGTGGTCGTGAGCTATAGTATATTCTGTACTTTTTGTTTTTCTAAATGCTACTCCACCCTTTCAATAAGGGAAACTAACACCCCAGGGATTCTGAGCCCTGGGTAGTGTTTTCCACATCATTTAGGTGGGAGGATGGATGGATGACTACACCATTTGGCCCCACACTCTTCTCTTGTTAGTTACTTGTGCTACTAGGCACAATGGTTAGTTTCCCCATATATGTGTGTAGAGGGATGTAATGGATTGTGGTTATTCACACACATATATTATAGAAATAGTATCCTATGGACTACAATAGATGTAACATGTATAGGTTGTGATGGCTTGAGGATCCTTACTCGGTGTATTGGTTGTAATGGATTGTGGTATAATACACGACATACGATACAAGTTATGCGAGCTGTGGTGGCTCTCGGAAACTACCTGGATACTTCCTTACATGGATGTGGTTGTTTTTTAGCACAATGTTCATATTGGCGTGCTTCTTCCAAATGTCTATGGGCAAGAATTTTTGGAGAGAGATGATTAAGACGTGCGACGTTGGGGGAAAGTAGAAAACCAGTGTGGAAGTAGTTGCAGGGTAACCTTGATATTAATTACTTATTATATATTCTTGTATGCGTTACGTGGATAGAGTATCCATGGTGAGGTTGGGAACTTATTATACATGTTAAGGCGATGAGTTAGTTTCCCTTGTTGTTCACTGTGCTTTAGCATGATTTCTTTACTTTACCACGAGAGGCATCGTGGAGGATCATACTGAGTATACAGTTATACTCACCATATGTATATATAAACTATTATTCAGGTCACTTGGAGTAGGTTGGAGATCAATTTGGTTTCTACTAGCTTGGGGTTGCAGGAGCTGTTCGGGCTTGTGGTTGCTGTTGTTTTACTTTCTCTTGGGTATTAATAGTTTTCCCCTTTCAGTTGTAGTAGTTTTTGCATGAATTTTCATATCTGGACTTGGGATTTCTTTCAACTTACTGGTTTAGATGGAGTTGGTTGGTGTCTATCATATCACTCTCTTTCACATGTGTCTCTTAGAGGGTAATGCCTCCCATTTGTGTGTTTACCATACCCTCGGTTCTAGTCCCCATCCCGGGGCCTACTGGAGGTGGGACTCGGGGGGTCATTATGTCCCATCCCACATTGCAAGCCTAGGAGGGGTATACTTTAGTGGGAGGGAGTTGTGACATTCAATAAAATATTATCGGCTCATGGTCATTGTGAACCAGTTCTCCATGACATAGATTATTATTTACTCAACTATAATCATCATCTCATGTAGCAGACTTCAATAACAGAGCTCATATCAATAGACCATTTTCCTACAGTTTAGCTAGGTTGATATTAGTTTTGGTGAGGGTCATCTTTTCCGGTTGTTTTCCCAATTCATAGCACAACACCCCTCTATTATCAAAGACTTGAAGGTTGTGGTTGGTGGTGTGTGTCCAACCCACAAAACCCACCAGTGGAGGAAGAGAAGGTAGGGGTTGTGGCATCCTATAAATGGGGTTCTCCCCTAGTGGGTTTTCTCATATCTTCACCCATTTATCATCACCATTAGTTCAATTGAGTGTAATATTATTTGAGGTTAATTTCCCTACTTATTCTAGAGAGATATTTACAAGGGTTTTAGCCTTGTAATAGTTATGGATTGTGTACCCACTTCTACCCATAGTGATCATTTTATTTTCCCATGGATTTTTTAACCCTTTCATTTTTGGGGTTTTTCACTATTACATATGTGTGTCCATTTATTTTCACATTTTTTGACTTCATTTAATCATGAAATTATTTCTTCCCTATGGTACATGTTTCTCCTAATTCAATTATACATGCATCATTGTGATGTTTTATGCTTCCAACAGTCATCATTGCATCATTGGTTAGTGTATCTCTTTTCAAATAATTACACATCACATTTTTTCCTGGTCATGATTTGGGATCCCACTGGAACCATGCTCTATCATCACATATGCCAATAATTTTCCAATTCTCATTCAATAATTATCATTCTCCAACACTTCATGCATATTCAATTCCCATAATGGAAAATTATTCCTAAAGAATATTTCGATATCGAATTTTGCTTCCATCTGGACACACGGCCAGTGCTGGACCTCTTCCATTTCACAATAGAGTATTTAATAATCTCAATAAATTATATTCTACTGTGAAAGATCAATCAGAGTCATAATCACAATGCATACTTAAAATTAGGACAATTATTAATACTAGAAAATATGAATAGCACTGGGATAGAACCTAGGAGGAGCAAGGAACATTGTATCATTAATTGATGATTATTCCATGAGATTTTATGTGTACCCAATCAAGAAGAAAGAATATATTTTTAATTTCTTAAAAACATTCAGTGTGTGAAATGAGTATGAATATAGATAAAAGATCACGTGTTTGAGGTCTAAAAATGGTGGATAATATACAATATAATAGTTTGATACTTTTTTTTCAACATAAAGGCATCAAGAGACATTTCATGGTGGAATACACTCCCCAGTATAATGGTGTGGTAGAGTGGATTAACAGAACCCTATTAGATCGAATATGAGTTATATTGAAGATATAATGAATTGCCAAAACATTTTGGGAAGAATTAGTGAATACTTCCTGTTATGTGATAAATATATATCCTTCCATGGAAATTGATCTGAAGACACTAATGGAGATGTGGATTGGTAAACATGATGACTATTCTCGATTACATACTTTTGGAATTCCTGTATATTCATTGTTTAATGGCCACTAATAATTGAAGTTGGATTTAAGATCCTATAAATGTATCTTCATGCGGTATGTTGATAGTGTGAATGGGTATCATTTGTGGGACCCAAATTGATCTAAACATATCATCATTAGATATTTAATTTTTATAGAAGGCAAGGTGTAAATAACAACTAATCGAGACATGGATAATGAGAATAAAAGACTAAAATAGTCAAAGTAGAGTAAAATACAAGGAAGAACCATTTTCCCTTGAGGCATTACCAGAGCATGATGATGAAGTGCTGAATGAGTCTAGAGCATGAAGGTCAACTCTATAGAAAATAGCCCCATTATGACACTCATAATATGTTAGTAAAAGAAATACTATGGACTTCTCATTGATGGATGATAGAGAGAAATCTTATTTTGTAGAGGTTACCCAGAGTCTATATGTATCCTCATGGATTGTGGTAATGTTGGGGAAAATGAATCCCTATTCAAGAGTAATATTTGGGAAAATTATAGATTACCTAATGGAAAAAGTATATTAGAAACAAATGGATATTTAAGATCAAGAGGGATGGAAAGGATCATATCCAAATATATCATACAAGAATGGTGGTCAATGGATATGCTCAGAGGAAAGGTATAAATTTCAATGAAATATTATATCCAGTTGTTAGACCGATTACTATTCATATATTTATAGAGATTTATTCTATATAACCTTTACATCTAGAATAACTAGATGTGAAGACTTCTTTTCTCCATGGTGATCCTGATGAAAATATTTATATGCTCTAACCGGAAGGCATTAAATAACAATGAAAAGAGAACTTGGTTTGTAGGTTGAACAAATATCTCTATAGTTTCAAACAGGAACTGAGGTATTAGAACAAAATATTTGACTCCTATGTCATGATCCTTTCATATAGAAGACTAAATTCAGATCCTTGTGAATATTTCAAGGGGTTAGATAGTAATTATTTCATCATTATTCGATTTTATGTTGATAAAATGATAGTTTTAAGCCCCAATAATGATCAAACCTAGGAGATGAATTCATTGTTGGTTTGGAAGATTCAGATGAAGGAATTGGGACCATCAAAAAAGATTCTTGGGATTCATATTTACCAAGATAGAAATAATGGGATGAATTGGGTATCATAGAAGAATTATTTAGAGAGAGTCTTGAAATGCTTCAACATTCAAGAATATAATCCAATCTCTACCCATATTCCTACTAATTCTAAGTTATCATCTATGATGATTCCTAGAAGTAAAGAAAAAAATGATGGAGATTTCTCGAGTGATTTATGCATCTGTAGTTGGTAGTCTAATGTTTTCTATGGTTTGTACTAGTCCATACACTGTACATTCAATGGAAACAGTTTTTTGGTAAAATGACAATCTGGGATGGGAGCATTGGATCATAGTGAATAGGATCCTAAGAAACATTAAGGAGAGCTAAAATTCTATATTATGTTTTGAAAGATCAAATTTAGCTATTTGAGGCTTTGTAAATTATGATTTTTTATGTGATTATGACTAGAGGCAATCCCATAGTGTTTGTGCGTTTACTCTTATAAAAGTATATGTGATATGGATTTCAAAATAACATTTAGTTGTGGATTTATCCACAATAGAGTTCTAGTGTATGGATTCTACATAGGCTGATAAAGTGGTGGTTTGGATGATAAGGTTGTTGGAAGAGCTCAAGAATATATAGGAGTAGATTCTATTGTTATTCGAAAGTCAGAGCACCTTTCACATTACAAGGAAACCATATGTTCATCCCAGGATGAATATTATTAGGGTACAATATCACTTTGAATGAGATGTGGTTTGGGAAGGAAATGTGGAAATGTAGAAAGTTCACACTAAAGAAAATATAGAAGATTTCCGGAAAACGTTAATTGACACTAATAACTTCAGATGGTGCAGATACTCGAGCAGCCTCACAGAGATGTGAGATTCATGATTTGGTATATACGCTACCCCAAAACTGGGTTTCCAAAGCGCCACTCATTATCAGTGCTAAAAAAGAACTGATACGAGAGGGGGGGGGGGGGTCTTTACAAGCGCTAAAAAACTATGACAAATGGAACTTTTAACGGTGCTAAAAATAGAACTATTAAGAGTGAACCTTTATCAGTGCTTTTATGGGCTGATAAACCCCCCCCCCCCTCATCTGTGCTTTTTTAGCACTGTTAAAGAGGACCCCTTTATCAGTGCTTTTTTTTGTAGTGCTGATAAATGGTGGGATTTATGAGCACTTTTTTGTAGCGCTGATAAAGTATATATTACTAAAAAATTCAAAAAATATATATATTTTTTTATAACTATAATTATATTGATATAAATATAATATATATTTTTTAAATATGTATTACATAATTTTAAATAAACTATTACATTTAATATATAATAAATTTAGTGAAAATTGATTTAAAATGTTTTAAAAATTATTATTAGTTAATACTTTTCTAATTATCATCAATTAATAATCATTTCATAATAATTTGAGGACACAAAAAATAAAAAAAAGATCTAAAATAAGTTGAAAATGTAACTCAAACATCAAATGTCCATAACTTTTCATTCGGGTGTCCCATTGAGCTCTACAGCATATCAAATCAAATCATGTGATGAGCTTTACGTGCTAATAACCAATGAGAACCTTTTGTCATATTTTTCGAGGCACAAAAAGGCTTAGATGTCCTCCAAAACTGTGGTTTTAGTTGGGATACCCTGATTTTTTAGCATTCAAACAAGTATAAATTTTGATCTGGATGTCTGCTAGGAATGTACCACATATCATATCAAATATTGTTTCATTTCTTCGATTTGACTAGTTTTATAGTTTAAATGGACTTCAGGATTAGAAGTTATGGTCGTTTTAACATTATATGGCCTTCCAATTACACATATTTATGTATTTATTCGTAAATATATATATGTGTGTGTGTGTTTTATATATGTATGTGTTTATTAATTAATTTATTTATAAACACATTTAAAAATACTATTTTATAAATGTATTTAAAACTACTATTATAAATATATATTAATATACAAATAAATATGCGAATACAAAATTATAACTAAAAATATATATATAAATAAATATAAATATAAATTAATACACGAATAAATATAGATATACTAATATATGGATAAATATATACGTATTAATATAACTAAATATATTTATATTAAAATGAATCTATATTAATATATGAATAAATATAACTATATATATATATATATATATTAATATACGAATAAATAAATAAATATACATATATATATATATTAATATATGAATAAATATATATGTACTAATATAACTAAATATATTTTTATTAATATGAATCTATATTAATATACGAATAAATGTAACAATATATATATAAATATTAATATATATTAATATAAGAATATATATATATATATATTAATATATGAATAAATATATATGTACTAATAAAACTGAATATATTTATATTACTATGAATCTATATTAATATACGAATAAATATTACTATATATACATAAATAAACAGATATATCATTAAATAGATACAAAACTGTATAGCGTAGTGGTAAATTTAAAGGCGCGAAAGGGGGGAGGTCTCGGGTTCGAGTTCGGGTGGAAGAAGGGTCGGGTGTATGGGCATGTTGGGGATGTGCCAGAAAGGGCAGTGCGTTGGAGAGTGGGAGGGGGTCCGACTAGCGCTGATAAAGGGGGGAGGGGGTGAAGTGCTGTTAAAAGCTCCCCCTCCCACATTATATATTATTTTTAATTTTTTTTAAATTTTTTTGACTTTTATAAGCACTTAAAAAAATCAGTGCTACAAGGTGTCTTTATCAGTGCTAAAAGAGCACTGATAAAAGACACTTTTACCAGTGCTTTTTTAGCGCTGATAAAGGACATATTTGTAGTAGTGATATAAAGGATGTGTGGGGCTATGATTGGTTCTCTATCAAATATCTATGTAGGAGATGTATCTTCAGTTTTCCCCATTTATGGAACCACCCACCTCCTTTTACAAAGAGGGAAATGTGATGGTATGTTTTTGGTGAACAACCCATTAAACCCACTGGTTGAGGAAGAGGATGTTAGGGGAGAGGATTCCTATAAATGGGGCTCTCTTCCATTGATTTTTCTCATCAGCTTCACCTAATTCTCATTACCATAATTTTAGTTTACTGTGTTATTTTATGATCATTATTTCTCCACTTATTCAAGATAGATATTTAATAGGGGTTTCTCCTTGTAATAGTGAATGAGTGTTTACCCTCATTTACCCATAGTGGTCCTTTTATATTCTAATTGTTTTTTACACCTTTTATTTTAGGGGTGTTTCCACGTTAAAAATTGTGTCCATTTATTTCTTCATTTTTCACTTCATTTTACATAATAATTATTGTTTCACCATGGGATGATCATTTACGGTTCCAGCAGCCCTCATGCTTAGAATTAGGTTCCTCAGTTCTGGTATCATTGGCATCAAAATAAGAGGATCAGGTGTCACAAAATGGTGACGATGGCTAGGAATCACCTCAAAATCATGAAAATTGTAGTGGATCCATCTCTAGTCCACATATTAATCATTGAAATTCTATTATCTTCTCAGATATTTGGAAGCATTGGGTGAATCTATGGTGATGGAGTCTCTCAATGGAAGATAATATTTGTGGATTTTATAACACGAAAGGGTTTTCTTCCCCAAAACCATGACATCGGATGATGGTGGGTAATTTTTAAATTCGACTGTGTGGTCCAATGAACAAGTGGAATAGAGATAAATGGATACTTGGGTTTTTATGGGAGAATCAAACATGTATCCATTTCTCCACATGGGGTTTATAAAATTCATCTATTTGAAAAGATTACCAAAATTGGATATGTGAACCCTTGAATTTATTTATAGGTTTTTAAATTTTTTTACTAAATGGGATAGTGGATCCAATTTTTTAAAAAATGGGATCTGAGAAATGAGAAAACCATTTATTCTTCTCCAATCAGAGAAGGAAGTATGAACAAGGTTCATGCTTCAGCCTCTGCCACCATGGAAGCTTGAATGGGGTTCATGCTTTCTTCACCGAACGCACAAAGGATGCATTAATAGGGTTCACATATCTAGACATGTGTTTTTTATAAAATTTTCACCCCTCTAAATATTATTCATCCCCTCTACTGTTTTTTGTGATGCTCTACGAGAATTGTTTCTCATTAAATATTTATGGCATTAATAAAAAGATAAAAATTTTATTTAACATTTTTATTGTCTAACTATTATTTATTTTGTATGTATGATTTCGTTATTTCATATGTATCAATGAATTAATTTATTGATGTATAAATTAGTTTTTATTCTATGATTTAATTTATTAATGTTTTGTTGTTATTTGTATGATATAATTTAAATTGAATGTTTATAAAATTTAAATATGGTGTTTATATAATTGAAATTTTATGTATACACTGTAATTTATATTTAGGGAAGTAATTTTTTAAAATGTATATATTCTATAGGTGTAGGTAATTATGATTATATATTATTATTTATATATTATTTATATTAAGTATCATGTTTAAATTTATTAAAATATATGTGTAATAATATTATTTTTAATAGTATAAAAAAGTATATTTTATGTAATAATTTTATATTATATTAGGTAAAAATAATTTTACATCCACGTAATAATGTATAAAATGTAATTACTTATACTTTGAGAAGTATAAAAAAGGGAAAAAATATTATATATAAAAATACAATTTTATAAAATTTAAAATAATATAACTCTATAGTATTTTAATGGTTATTATGTAAGTATAATTTATATTACATTTAATTAAAGTTAAAAAATGTTACTATGAAATATATATATATATATATAAATACACACAAAACATTGAAAATATAAATTTTTTGAAATCAGTTATAGATATTTTTTATATATTACATATAATTATAGGTAATGTTATATAATATGTAGAATATAATAAGTATACTAAAAAATGGTAAGAGTATTGTGTGATGATTGATCATGAGATTACCGACCAAAGCATAATTGATATTTACTTTCTTTTTTTGTGTGTGGTTATATAATTTGTAATAATTTCATTTTGTTTTCTTCATTAAAGACATGTGGTTCATATCTCTCTATGTATATAAGGACATGTATGTGCACCAAAAAATGTAATGTATTTCATATCACTAGACACCATCACTTGCATGTGAGTATATTTGTAATAAAATGGTGTTCAACAAGAGGAATTTGACAACAGGTGTTTGACCAGAGGCTTTCGAGAATTGGTGTTCGATAAGAGGTGTTGTTGTTTGAAGAGAAATTGGTGGTTTATGAAATATGATTTAATAGAGATTCTATGAGTTCACCCATAGGATTGGATACTTTGTCAGATAATGAAAAACTAATCCACAGAATAAGTCTCAAGATCATGTTATTGTTATTTATGAATAAGTAATTACAATTTATGAATCATTTTATGGTGTGGTATAAAATTATATATCAATTTAATAAATTCCCTTTGGTTATAATACCACTATCAATATACATTAGTAGTGAGTTTATTTATATCGATCATGTATTTACTTATTGTTTTTCACATGTAATAGTGAAAAATATTCATGATAGTATGATTATAAATAGATCTATATATACATATATTATTTATTAGATATAGTATTTAAAGTGAAAAGATTTAAAACATAATAAATATCTCAAACAAACATGTTACCAATCTAAAATGTTTATTTATCACTAGATGATCATTTAATGTATGACTAAAATTGCATGTCATTTTTTATTTGATTATTTAATTTATAATAATTGGAGAATCATGATATGACTAGACAATGTATGATTGAATATTCCTGGAATGTTTTTTTAGTAATAGGATTCAATGTCAGTTAAAACAGAGGGCTGATTGATCAATTACTTCAATAACAGTTTGAAAAAATAAATATCTTAAATTTTTATGACACAATTTATACCCTCTAGTCGATGATGTGGATTGGATGGATGGATCGTTATTATCCAGGAAATAGTGTAGTAATTTTCTGATGGAATTATTTATGGCGATTTCTAATATTATTGTTAAGTAAACTATTTCTACCGAACCATGTTTTGTGATATCTATATAATTCGGTCCTCCACCACACTCTTATTCATTTCCAAATCATATTACTCCTATGATAGAACATAATTATAAATAAGATGATCGTCACTTTGAATGAGATGTTGCGGACATACCTGTGTATACTCTGGATATGCTCAATGACATTTTATCTTAGGATGATGTATATGTTGAGGCATCAAGGGATGATGTGTGTGTGGGTGATGTAGGGAATGAATGTTACAAGCTACTTATGATAGACATGCATCCACAACATCCACCATTTAGTTTTAATCATTCTCTAATATTGACTTCCTTAGTTGAAGGAATGTTGCATGAACAACATTTTCAATGGGATGTCAATATACTGACTTCTAAAAACCTCGACATTATTTGGAATAGATCTGCATCAACTGATAACACCATATATGTCGACTAGGTGTTTATAATTAATGTTTCCATGAAAAATGTGATAGAACAATACCACATAGAGAGGCATTTCACATTTGAGGTTAATGATTCATAGAATGAAAAATATCTCATTCGATGTAAAAACAATATGGGCCATAATGTAAATTATGGTTAAAGGAAATATATGATGAATTTTTATCATGGTGGAAGATAACCAAATTAGAATTCCCATACTTTTGTATACATATAATCTTGTCACGAGATCACTCTTCACTTGAGGAAGAGTGTATATCAACTATTATTGAATAGATGATACAAACGTGTTAGGAAATTTTCGTGTCCCTTGTCCAAGAATGAATAAAATAGTTTATTAACTATAATACATGCTATGACAATGTTTGGAATAAGAAAAAAAAGGAAATTGTAATATTGTATGGGGATTGGGATGAATCATATGTGATATTTCCACAACATATGGTACTATTGTCTCTCAACAATCCGATTATTTATCATTTGGTCACTGTAGAGTGTGTATCCCCCAATCACCAAGTTGATTGATCAAAGGTAAAGCTCAATATGATTTTTTTGTAGTTTAGTCAATGGATCTCTACATTCCATATTGAAATAATTCATTTAGGTGGATAGAACATTCTTTTATAGAAAGTATACATGTGTTCCACTTATTGTCACCACATAGGATAGTAATCATGATCCTATACCACATTAATTATTTATTGTTTAAATGGTGAATTTTTATTATTAGAGTATGTATTTGGCATGTATACACATTCATGTCACACAAAACTAGGGAATGTGTATGATATCTTATCATTTTCGAATTATTATAGTGTTCGTAAATTGTGACGTGGTTTCATGGAGAGTGCCAAATTTTTATCATTGTTATTTCATTATACATATTGTAAACAGTGTGAATAGTAATTTCAGAGATAAGGCAATAAAGGAAGAAATCATCAAGTTAGGTATTTTTATGTAAACAAACATTTTTTAAAGAAAATTTTACATCCTTATAGAAATATTATTCTCTTTGGGTTTCATCATATGATCCCCAAATAGAATTGTTTGATAAATATTTTGAAGAGATTTCAAAGGATAATAAAATTGTGTATGAATATATGATGTATATTTCAAAGGAAAAATGGTCATTAGAATATGATGGTGGAAGGATATATGGCCATATGACCACTAATATACTTGTGTCAATAAATGGGATCATCAAGGGTGTGCACAAACTTCCAATCATGTGGTTAGTGTAAGATAAATTTTATAGGCGTGTGCACTGCATTGTTGAATGGTTCCAAAAGGCCTATTAGAGGATGGATAATGGATTTAATTTTACTCAACATTTCAAAAGTGATATTGTCCCTATAACACAATTGGAATCAAGGTGGAATGTTATAACCTTTGATTGAGTATAGAGTTACTTTCACGTAAGAGAGTGTTATGACCGATATATATACAACAGTGGTTGGGTTCTTGTTGTCATGGTAGATAACATGTACTATGATTGCGGTAACTTCTAAGCATTTATATATCTACATGCACATGTTGGTGCAGCTTTAACACTCATAAACATATCATGGGATCCCTATGTTGACCCAGTGTATCACATGAGAATGTTGGTTAACTGTTATAGTTCATATTAGATTCATGTTGTGGACTTTAATTCTATCCCTTTTCTAAATGATCAGCAAACTATCATCCCTGATATTTTTTGGATATGTAAAAAAATTCAGATATGTTTTTTTTCAATTTTTATCATTTGTTAAATTATTACATTAATATTACCAGTGTGTTCCCCTACGGATGACCAAATTCTATTCAAATTAGAAATGAGATGGAGTAGATTTGATAATGGGGAGGGGACTATGATGCACCATATTGCATGCTGAATGAGATACTAACAAGAGATGTCCCCAAGGGTAAATAATGAGCTCTACGACCCTTATTCCATGATTGAGTCTATGTATTTTGTTATGAATGTGTATATTTTTTTCATATGTGTACGATCCATTAATAAATCCTTTTATTTTTGAATTTCTCATTTTTCCCATATTTAAACATTGGGGTTTTCTAGATTCTATCACAAATAATTTTGTGACACAGTACCTATTAATTAAATAATCAAACAACAGAAATGAATATATCATGCGACCACATGTTCTAGGTGGGTTTTTCATCACTACTGGTTTTTATAAAAAATAAATAAATTGAACTTCATTAGAGATCCATAAAATAATAAATTCGTAGAGTTAACCCACAACACCAGCCACATATATTTTTACCTATTTCTATTATAGTACTAGATTATACATGTTAAATATCTACCTCATTTTTCATTTTTTATTTTTTTTAAAATTTTTTTACAATTTTCATTGAGTACACTATAAAAAATTAATGATGATTTCATTTGTGATGATGACATGTCCTTCATTGATCACATCCCAGAATAATCTTGTATCATAGTTGGTTTTAGTGGGATGTTCAGTGCCTCCTTTGTGTGTAAAATGATCTTGTCACTTCCATAATGTTGTACCACCTACCTCTATCATCCACCACATTCATCGTGCTAGGTTCTATGGCATAGAGATGTCTGACATCACCTTTTTCAACCACCAAATCATTTCTATCTTCAAATAGTGATGGATAAAAGAGTCACCATGATGTGAATTTCACATGGTCAAATTTTTAATCTAATAAATGGCACAATGTTCATTGATCACTCCACTACATTTGTACATCGGATATATTTACCTTTAATAGAGTGCTTGGACCAGGAAGGTCAGTATAGTTCGGGGTCTATCAGCCTCTAATATATATACGTGGCACTATACAATGTATGTTGGATAGATAAGATGAAGCCCATATGATGGTTTATTATTATATTGATGTGGATATATAAGCACATCCCATTCTTAGCTCTATATGCTAATGCGCCATTGCCTACTGATATTGCAGCAGAGTGTCTTCATGGATGATGGTATATTATTCCTTCCATCTAATGTCAAAATAAATTGTATAAAATTCTATTATGAAATACCACTATAAAAATTTTATCTACAGGTGGATTCAAGAACATTGACATTTAGATAAATCCAGATACAGTGTCCATACCTATATTCTTATACTGGAGAGCCTTTGGCCAGAAAATATAAGTGGTTATTATTTATGAAGATAAATATTTATTTTTTACTCTACATATCGTAATTTATTAATTTATTATTCATTTTTTCAAATTACAGGGATTCCATATACCCATCTTATCATCCATAGTCTTCCAATGTATTGTATAGTGATGCTTTCTATAGGATCTTGCATTGTTCCTTTGATTAATTTTCATATTGATGAGTAGCGTCAAAATAACAAAGTTACAAGGTAGTTAAAATTAATTAATCACATTCCATACCTACCCATCCAGTTACATTCACTTCATTCCCGAAGATGTCAGGGGAGACAGACTTTGACTGGAGGAGGTGTCATGCTAGATATATAGATGTATGTGACAGATTACATGAGTCCTGATTATGAAGAGTATGGACAGTACATATGCATTTATTCGATCAGCTAGATTATGCATCCTCGTACTATAGGTCTAGAGTCAAATTTCTCACATGACATGGATGGAGATTTCATAACTTGATAATCATTATTCCTTACATTGTTTAATATTTTTTTTCTTAAAATTACTTAATTGAAGATTTTTTTCATTGGATTATCGTATCACCCCTCACCTTCCCATCTCTGATCTAGTAGAGGGATATATATATATATGACCGTGAATATTTTCACGTATCTGTGACATAGTTGTTTCCTCTCATGGATGATATTTATCATGGTTCTTTATTTGATCCACCACATGATGTTGAGGCTATTGATCCTGATATAGATGTGTTACAGGTGACAACCACTATATGGATGTTGGTGTTGCATAGAAGGAGGGTGTTCATCATGATCATCCAGATGTTCCTCCGGCTCCATAGTCACAACCAGAGCCACAAATTTAGAATCACTTGACTTAGTTGTATACTTTATTAAACTCTTTTTAGTAGACATCAGCAGCACACCAACCATCTTGTTCCTATGATGGTGAGATATCCATCTAGTATCCACTATCCTTAGAGGAGGGATATGGTGCAGGTGGTCAGACTATACATCCACCTATTGTCACATAGGATGAAGTTGATGTGGGTGACGATGATGATATACTTGAGTATCATATGCCAGAGGAGATATGTAGACATACATGGTGTGGAAACATCATATATACACCTAGCCATGGGATAAAAGAGCATGTAGGCTACAAATGTGGATTAGATTGATATTAGATTAATGATACATGTTATATGTTTTTTGAATTGTTATTTATACATTATTTAAAAATATGCTAATAAATTTCATAATGTCCCATAAATAAAATAATTGATATAAATATAAATTCTTACTAATAATTTTTGACAAATAAAAAACATTAATAATAGTAATTTTATTGGTAATACTAATAATTACTATTTTCTTTTGGTATTATTACTGAGTATTAAGATCTATATATGTATAATATATAATACTTTTTATTTTATTATTAAATATTAATAATATTAATTATTTTTAATTAAATATATATGATTATATTTATTAAATAATTTAATATTATTATTTTTTACATATAATATTAATTATAACACCACATATTAATATATTAAATAATTATGTGAAATTAATTATGAAATATTAATAATATCATTAAATATTATTAAATATCAAAAAAAATTGCATAAATATTCAGAAATATCAATAAATATTACTAGATATTACTCAATGGTAATTAATATTAAAAAATATTAATATTCACTTATATTTAATAATATTTAATAATATTTATGAACATTTATTTAATGGATATATTTTATTCATGAATATTTATTAATATTTATTAACATTTATTAATATTAATTTTACATTTCCTAATATTTAAGAAATATTTATTTATATTCATTATTATTTTGTAAATTTTTATATTCTTAATAAGAGGGTTTTATCCTCAACTTGTTAAAAAAATTATTAAAATTTAAGAATATTCAATTCATATTTATTATTATTTAATTGATATTTATTAATATTCATGAATATTTATTAATATTTACATAAGTTTTCTTAATTTTTAATTAATTTTTATAAATATTTATAAATTTTGAATTTTTTGGGATATTTATTTATATTTGATTGTATTTTATTTATATTTTTGTATATTTAATTAATATGTATTAATATTTATTTATATTTATTCATTATTTCTTTAATATTAATGATTTTATAATTAATATTTATTTATATTTAATTAGTATTTGTAAATATTAATGGTTTTCAATTAAGAATTTTGGAAGAAATACGAGAGGGGTTCATGCTTCCTTCAAAAAACTCATAGAGGAAGCATGTACCGTATTCAAACTTCCTGGTGATTGGAGAGGTGTGTATGTAATTCATGATTCTCTAGACCCATTTTTTTAAATCTATGAAACTATTCTTTTCTTGAAAAACCCATTAAAAAAATTTACCCTTGAACCCATATTCATTTTGGCTTAATGGAAGAATGGTAAATTGGAAATGTGTAAACATAAATTTGGCTACACAATATTATCTGAATATAAAGTGTAGAAATAATAAAAATTAACACAAATAAAGTATCTAATATGAAAAAAATAATTAATTAAAAATTAATAATGAAATTTAAATAAATTCTACTGATAATTAATGTTTTAAAATATTGAATCCATTATTTTATTTGATTTGAAACACCATTCATAAAATAGTTAAAGGATGGATGAACTATATGAATTAAGGAAATATAAAAATTATAAAAAAATAAATTATAATTAAATATCACAAATAATGAAATTATAAAACAAAAATAGATTTAATGTTAAATATAAAATAATTAATTAATTAAAAAATCAATGAAAACATAAATTGAATTAAAAAATAAAAATTTATACATAAACATATAAATGAATATATTAAAAGAAACTTGAAGATTAATTAATGAATTAAATGTTTGAAAATGAAATATAATTAATATAAAAAATTCATTTATAAAAAAATAAAATAAATAATTTAACATTTACAAATAATTATGTTTTTTATTATTTTAAAAGCAATTAATAAAAAATAAAATTAATAAATTAAAACATTATTTTAGAAATTAAAACATGATTGAATTTAATATATTTGTGGAAAATTACTACCAAAATATAGCCACATCAAGAAACATTGAATTTTATTTACAAAAGTCGAGATATAATAATGAGATTATAATTTGAGTGGGGAAAAATCAATATAAATTAGTTTAGTGTTTTGAAAAATTATGGTAGTATTTTCAGAAACATCTAAGGGGAAAAATATTGCAATGAGATGGTTGTGTTTTCAATTTATTATTAATTGCAGTAAGATGTGTTGTATATAATTGTTGTATTTATTGATGATTCATGTCAATGGTATGAATATAATTGAGTTTTTTGGAATGTTATCAAGTGATTTTGGAAGTGGAGTAATTCCAGAAGTTATTCTGGTTTATTTAAAGTAAATAGTTCTGGTTTGTTCTATTTATATTCAATAATCATGGTGTAAATAAATTGATCTCAATGTGTGAGTGGAGTTGAATGAATTTTAAAAATTATGAAATATAAGAGAATAATTTATTTGTTTTTGATATTTTATGGTAATAGTTTCTTCATGAATAAGGTAGAGAGAGAAGTAGTAAATATCAAGAGTTGGGTGTTTACAGATTTTGAATCTAGCGCAATGAATTGGTTAGAATATGAATATTTTTTGTGGGTATATTCTCCTAATGTTTTTGTGTGTTTGGAGAAAATGGTGTAGTTTATAAAAAATTAGAGGATTTCATGGGTTTTGGTGAAAATTTTAGTGAAAATGAATGATATTCACATAGCCCTTTATGGTCACTTATAAAGTATACAAAAAAATTTTCTTATACGATGTATGTGGCCACTAATTGGAGTTGAAAGAGTACAATAGATAGTCCAAATACGAATTGAATTATATCCTTTTTTTCATAAAGAGTATGTTGCATCTAGTTCATGTAGGAAGTATGTGGTAGCTATTTTATGTAATAATTACATAGATACTAGTTCAAAAAAAGGTCATTAGAAAAGGAGTAGTGGAATCTACTTAAAACCAGGAAGGATATTTTATATGAATTAATTATATGAACATTGATGAATTGTAATCTTATGTTTAAAAAAAAATTAGAGATATTTTCTAATAAATAATCTAATAAATATCTCAAAATTAATCGGAGATAAACTAAATACGAACCTTCATTGTTTTCAGATAGTATGACTTGATGAAAAGCATATCAATTTGAATTTTTTTTTTCAAGAAACAAACATTTTTTCACTATGGGGATATCATGATGATTTTTTTAAGTTAAAAATATAAAGGAAGTGCGTGATTGTAAAAATTTAAGGGTTATTTAAGTGGTTTCACTCTAATGCATTTGTGTGAGGGATAGATCATGAAGGTATGTTTGCGGAGGATAGATTGTAGAGGATGGTTTATAAAGGACAGTTCACAAAGGATAGTATAAAAAATATAGTACATTGAGGAAAATTAATAGAAGATTTTTTATAAAGGATAGTTAATGGATGATTGTATAAATAAGATGATATAATGTTGAGGACAATAAATAGAGTTTATTATCACAAATGACATATTTGATCATAGATCCTACACATTAGTCTATATTTGAGTCTGAACCAAAACATAAGAATATTTAGAGTTCAAAATTTATTTATTAAATCTATAAAAAGATGAAAAGTGTCACATAGTATTCTTCTGATATATTCAAATTATTTTAGTAAAAATGGATTCATTGTTGAAGAGGGAGTTCAATCAATAAACTGGGATATAGAAGAGGTCATTGTGCAATGAGATTTTTTGAGTGTGGAATTATTCTCATCTGAAGAAAAATTATTGTGTAGGGATAAAGTTGGAGACAAAGTCTCAACTCTGACATTATGGGGTTGGTCTCATCTATCATTAATTAAAAATATTTTCGAAAATTGCACCACACCCGAGCATCACATCATGATCTATGGTGTAAGAAGAGTCTCACACTAAATAGAGACATTCTATATTGTCCTTAATCTATTAATGGAATCATCAAGTCTATAAACTTATCTTACCTTCATCATTGAACTGCATAAAGGTGTACAAGTTGGTGTTTCACATGGGTGAGGAGGTACTATACCATAAATCATATTACAATATTAATCCTAGCATAGATTTACTATGGATGAAAATTTATAATCACAAAACTAGTGAAGATTAGTGGACTTTTTCACACTAATACATCATCAGTGTATGCCCCATGGACACAGCCCTTTATGGTGAACCATGTAATGTATTTTTTTTTCTATTTTGTTATAAATTTTTTTCATAATTGTATATAATTCAATAAAGAGTAGTATGTTTAACATGGGTCCTATTAACAAGTGAATAACATCCCAAAATAAAAAAATGATAAAAATAAATGGTTTAATTTAGCCTCCATCTAGATTCATCCCAAATCATAGGGTGACTTGGGAAACTATATAAATCAATATCACCATCATTTTTATCATTATTTCGTGGGAATATTTCTATAATGTTTCAAATTTATCTAATCCTATAGAAGATTTGAGGTAGTTTTCTCTCAAACATACCATTTCATTTTTCAAATTTTCTTGGTACAAGTGAGATAAATTCATTAACCGTATCTTGTTTAAATTCATAATTAGTAAAATTGAGATTCTAAATCACCATGAAAACCATATCTATAAATGACTAAATTTTAATAGCACTTATTTTCATCTCCATCTTATATTCCTCTATGTTACATTATAAGTCATTGGCAGATAGTTCATAAATATTTTATTCTTTAGTCATTTATCTCTTTAAATTATACAAACATGGAATTATTATCATGATATTATTTACAATATAAATTTCATTAATAGATTATATAAATCCTTATATAGGTCCAATAACCTCAATTATTTAGTTTAAGAATATATCCATTTATTAATTCTGATATATCATCAAATATTTATATTTTTCTTGTAAAACATGATTTTGTGACCTATTTCTCAAGGTTACTCCTTTATAGTTGTCAAAAAAATTATTATATTTATTTTATATATTTTATGCTCATAACCATCATGTACATTTGATTTTGGAGCATTATGAATGAGTAATTTCGTGAATTTTAGTTTGCGTTCAACAACATTTTGTTAAATTCATTCAGTGACTTGTATATGATATCACTAACTATAATTAAATGGATGTAAGAACAAAAAAATTTCAAAAAAAGTTATCATAGAAGTGATCACATTCAGTTTTTCATTATTTGATAATTTCACCCCTCAAATACTTGATCTTCATTTATATTGATATATTTCTCAATAATGTGACCACTTTAGTACATATTCTTCAAATTAATCTTTCTTGATCTGATACTAGTTTTTAATACCTTTAATGACTTAATCCCTATATGTGGTGGGGGTGATTTAGGGTGAGACATATTTCTCACAGAAGTATATTATTGTTATGTTAGAAATATCTAAGTTGAGGTTACCCATACCCAAACTCCCAAGTATAGTTCTAATAATAGATTCATTAAACATGGGATTTAATACAAATGGAGACAAACCTATAATTATTTTATAACATTACCATAAGTTAACCATTACATTTAATAGTAATAAGACAATCCCAAGAATAAAATATTTTGTCTATTTGATGATTATCCACATAAGTGATTTATTTTACATTACTTCCTAAAATTTATACATAATAAAACCACACAAGAAGCCTTTCTATAATTTTCATAGACTTTACTCATCTTTATAACTACAGTAATAAAATCATAAAAATAAATTGAGCTAAAATTCTCAATATGTGAAAAAACTAATCAACATTTTATCAAGGTTTTGATCATAAACATATAATAAAACTTGATTATATGATAAATATATTATTAAAAAAAACATGGAACAATTACAGTTTCTAATAATTAATAATATCAAGACATGTAATCTAAAAAGGGAAAACATATACTATGGAATAATAGTGTGGAAACATTAAACTATAACCAAATTCTATAGATAATAAATATTGACATAAAGATATGTCATGTCAAGGAAATGAAGCATAATTGGAAAATTTAATACTAACAAAGGTGTAGAAAACAAAAATACTATAGTGAGAATCATTACTTATTTCCTATAACATAGTGGACCAAGAATCAATATCTAATTCCCATAATGGAGATGTGATCACTACCTTCCCATATATATAGTAGAGTTAGAATCACTTCCATATTTCTATAAACAAAGTGGATCGGGAATCACTACTTGATTCCTAAAAATGTATTTGATTAGAAACCACATCCTATATATCATAGTAAATTGAGCATCAATACTAGATTCCCATAATCATCTCATGAGAAATAAATCCTAGAAAAATTATTGGAGGGTGATATAGGACCCTAAGAATCAAATAAAAATCATATAAACGTATACATTCCCTTAGAATATGAAAACAATTATACATAAAAAAACATATAATTATCCCATGGAAACGAGGCAGGTCTCTTGAAAAAAATTTCTTGAATGTTCCGTAATAATTACAAAATATAGAGTTGTGTTTTGGCTTAAAAAAATTTTTCATTGAAAAAAACAGCTTTAATGATGTTTTTATAGATTGAATATCCTTTTTAAGATCTTTGGACAAATCACAAGATAAATAAAATGGGAACCCCCCATTTTTTAAAGGCTTGAAATCATGAAAAAAAATTCTTTCAAATAAATTATTTGAGTTTGATAAAACAAAAAATATCATCATTTAAAAAAAAAGTGTGTTTTATAAGAAAAATTTAATAATATATTGATACATTCAAAAAAATTGGAAAACATATAAATAAAGAAGAATATTTCTTTTTATAAACACATAATTTCAAAAATAATTTTAAAATCAGTAATTTATTTTCAAAATCAAAATATTGATTTTGGAAGATATATGAATATTTTGTTTTCTATTGAAAAATCACCACATGTTAAAATAAAATGTATAACCTTTAGAAAACATGGAATCAAATAATCAAAAATTAGAATACTCAATTGATGATCAAAACCATAGAAGAGTTTTTTGGACACCTTTTTACAGTACTTATAAATAGTGAAGTTATAGGTCACACTCAAAAGTAAATTTATCTAAAGAAGAATATAATGTACCATGAAAAATATTATTAGGGTGTTACCAACCAATCTTGTATGAAATAAGTTATATAAAAAACTTTATAACCCATCAAAGGGAGATAAGTTAATGATGTCCCTTTCAACCTTGAAATATTTTTTAGTAAAAATATATTTAAATAATTAATATTATGTCGATCTTTAATGTTTAAGAATTTTATGAATGTCTAAAAATAATTTTATTATGTGTTATTCAAACCATATAAAAGATATCATGCTGCATAATTGGAAATATATCACAAGGAATTAAATTTTACATAAATAACCCCTTACATTGAATTCATTATTACTCAAGAACACCCTATCCTCATGTATAATAACATAACTATATTAATAATGTATTATATAACTTTTTTCATATCTATTAACTTTTAAAAATTTCTTTTATAGTTATTCTCTATATGTATATTGTTTAGTTATTATCAATTTTTGATTTCAGGTGTGAGTAATCTTGGTCGTTTTGAACTAGTTTCACAATAGAAATATTCTTCCGTATTATTACCCAAAATTCTATCATTAATACATTTTTCCATAAATAATTATTTTTTCAATTATTTATTATGTTATATTTAATTATGTTAATTATAGATATATGGTTCATTAAAAAGAAAATTGTGATGGAATAATTACAATGTGTTTAAGAATCATAAGGTTATATTTTAAATATTAATAAAAAAATTTAAGAAAAAAAAATTAAATAAATTATTCTTAAATTATGTTACTATTAAATAACAGTCCATAATAATTCATGGTTTAAACACTATATCATAATTTATATTGGTGGAAATAACTAACCCAAACGAGATTGTGTTATAATGATTTTACGATTAAGAAATTTCTTTATTTAATGTTAATATAAAATTTAAATAGGATTAAAATTATCATAAATATAATTTACCATCATTAAATTCATTTATGTAACCATCAATTATTTTTGGGTGATGATAAATAAATTTTTCATTCATAAAGGTGGTAGTCCACAGGTATGCTCGAAGAAAAATATCATTTATTAATGAATGGAATGGAATAAAGGAATATGATATTTTACAATTTTTGAATTACAAGGGTTTCATAATAAAGAAGCTTTTTCCTCAGATATATAAATTTACCATCCATGAGTGACGTTGATGAAAAGCGAACTACACCGTCTCATGGTGGCGGTAGCCCGCACATAAAAACGATTAGTGTTTTTTTCTAAGAGAATAGAAAAAATTGAGTAACAGATGATAAATTAATATAATATCATCACATTATATTAATAATACAGGATTAATTATATTAGGGTGAATATAATAATTTTATAAGAGGAATATTTATATTTAAATAATAAGGTGTACGAAATACTAATATTGAGAACTTGATATTTCTATTGGAAATATACATGGAAATGGAGGCCTCTGGAAATCTAATTTAGAATACAGGTTTAAGAAATTATCAATGTATTTTACTAGAAGAAATATTCTATAGTTTAAGGATCAAATTAGAAGGGATATGTGTGAAATTAAAAGAAGGATGAGTTCCCTATTTATAACAAAAGAGAGGATAAACTCTTGGTGTATCCATTACCTTTCAACAATGGATTGTTTCTATTCAATGTTCAAAGGTTCAAGAAGTGAGAAATATGAATTATATATTGCAATTAAGTCTAGTATCATCTCTACCACTCATTTTAGGAAACAATTAGAGTGATTTAATTCCTTTTTTTTAACATTTATTAAACTCTTAGCCTAATATACTTTTACCGTGATAATAAATTTTTAACCTTGGTAATTAATTTTAAAGACCTAAAATAAAAAAAATTATTAAATATTTAAAACTATATGATTTAAAATTTTTAAATAATTTTATCTATTAAAATTTCAAATAATTATAAATTTTAATTTGAGAATAGACGCAAATAATTTTTAAAAGCAATTGTTAGATAAAATATGTTTTAAAACATAAAATATTTATTTATGTTAAAATTTTCAATTTTATAAACTTTCAAGAAATAAATTGATTTATATTAAAACTAATAAATGTTTTATGGATTTAAAAGCTATTATGAACCAAAATTTACCATGATAATGTAATTAAGTGAAAAGACTGAAAACTAATTTTAAATTATAATATAATGTTACTTTTTTCCTTAAAAGTAAATATAGATTTTATAATTTCCCAATAAGATTTTAAAATACATATTTTTTCACATTAAATGAATATATATTAAATTAAAAATATTTATAAACTTTTATTTCACATTCATATATTGAAAAAGTCATTAACATTATAATTTTGGTAATAACTCTATATTTTATTATTCACTTAAAAATAATTTATACTCTAAAAATTACAAATATCACCCTAATATAATATTTCAAATTCTTATTTCAAAATGAAATTATTTTTTTGATATTCATGTTTTAATTTTTAAAAATTTTTCTTTTCAATAAAAATATATGATTCATAGGAAAGCATACATTATTAAATAATACAATTTTAAAACAATAAATTTTCTTATTCATATTTTATTGATATTTATAATTGATTAAATTATTTCTATTTACTATATATTTGATTATTATTATTTTATTTTATTAACAATATTCATATAATATTTCAAAGGTCATTTTTGTCTATTTTTGAAAGTTAAATAAGTTATTAACACACTGTTTATTTATAGGGAGATTATGTAGTAAAATCATAGGGAATTGCTTCAATAATGTTTCAGCCAAATCACACCAAGAATATAATATATAAATATTTATATATAAAGGCAAAATTTAAGATTAATTCAATGATATCACTATATTATCCAATTTTTTAAAGCTCAAGGATAATACAATTGCGAAGTTTCAATATACCAAAATCCTCTGACATTTTATTATATGAATATAATTTTAGTATTGGTTTACTATTGAGTCGAATGACAACATCCTCTTCACATATATGAACTCATTTCTTCATGTCTGGGTACGGAAAAACTAGATCATAGGCCATTAAAATTAAATTATCAATATAAATCAGTACACTAAATTGATATAGTCATTTCTCTCTAAATACATCATTACCTGTTGAACTGGAACTTTAGTTCATAGTGCATCCATTACCTTTATTGTGATTTTCTCAAGAGAATTTCTTATTTCAATAATTTCTTATTTTTCATGAATTCTATATTATTCAATTTAAATCATTTAATTAATTATATATTTTTATCTAAATATCATTATGATATTAACCTTTATTACACCTCATGATATGCCTTAAAAATATTCCATGGTGATTCAATTTAATCTTGCATAAATCATTCATATCATTTCATATTTAAAAAGGTATTCATATATGTTAAACATAGAAAAATTTCAAATAACATGTTGTGATGGTGTATACCTTATTGTGTACCACATTGAATACTATGTATTCTAAAAAATATAAATATCATATCTTAAAAAATATGAAATTTTAAAATTTTGTAAACCCATCTATGAAATTTATAAAAAATTTATTATTAAAAATGAAGTGCCCAGATCAGTGTGAATCACTGAGAGGGGGAGGGGGTGAATCAGTGATCCCTTAAAACTTTTTACTAATTGATTCTTTATCAATTAAACCTCTATGGCTGGTTAAAGCCTCGATCCACTCTTCTTGTATCTCTCAACCATTCCCGAATGATGCAGTAATGAAAAGGCACAGGACACAAGGATTTACATGGTTCGGCACCAAAGGCCTACATCCTTGCCATGCTCTCCAAGCATGGATTCTCCCATTATAATCTGTTAGTATTACAATGGTCGATACAGCTTCCCACCGTATCTCTCCTGAGTCCCATAGAAGGGTCTTTATACTGCATCCCACAGTGTTACCAGAGTCCCACTGGCCTGCTCCAGAATCCCACTGAAGACTTCTTCTCCCTGAGTCCCACAGGGTCTTCTCTTGGCTCCTCGAGTCACACGAGTAGTTCTTCTTCACTTTAAGTTCTTCAAGTAACTTCAGCAGTCCGGGATAAAGACTGCTGGCCTTGCTCTTCTCTTCTGATCACTTGTGGTTGATCAGGCTCTTCTCAATCTACTGCAAACTCAGACAAACAATATCTTTCACTTCAGTCTGGCTCAGTCTCAGTTCACTTCAACATCATGCACTGAGTGCATGGCAACTCTTCAAGATCTTCAAGTCTTGGACTCCTCAGATGCACACCACTAATTTAGCACTGTTCACGTGTGCACGTGCATGCATGCATGCATGCACTCCCCTTCTTCTCTTCTAGGTGAAGTAAACCCACAAAGGGTGTAATCAATTATAGCACACACCTTCTCACTTGTACTTCACACGTTTAGTTCCTTTTGATTACACACATAGAAGTGTGTTATACTTTGTGTGAATCTTCTTCTTCTTCTAAGTGTGTCTACTCCTCTTAGAGCACACACATAGGTTCGGCCTTCTTTGTCACTTGTTCATGTACACATAAATTGTTTTTTGTTTTGCACACACTTGACTTTGTCCTCTTCCCTCTTCTTGTTGCACACCCTTAACCCGTAGGTTGTTCTTCAATTTTGCACACACAAAATGTGTCTTCACTTGGTGCACACACAAGGTCACAACCCTCGGCCTCTTCAAATGCACACACGGCCAAGTGTGCTCTTCCTCTTCACTTAGCACACACAAATAATATTCTTTAATTTGTTCTTCAATGTGTGCACCCACATAAGGGCTACGGCCTTCCTTGTTCACTTTGCACACAAGGCACTAAAGGCCTCGGGTCTTCCTCTTGTTTTGCACACACAAAAATGTGGTGGCCTTCCACTCCTTGCACACACACAAAGTGTTCTTCTCCACTTATGCACACACACCGCCCACGGGTGTTCTTGGTGTAGCAAGCACACAAGGTGCGAGGTGCAGTGGCCTCCTCCTCTTCTTTCCCACTGTCGGGCAAGTCCTCAAGCACTTGAGTGCAAGGAGGCTCGGGTGCGCAAGTGCCACTGCCACAAGGGCGTGCAAGTGTGCACTGGCCGCGGGTCGCGCAAGCCACAGGTGTGAGGACACCTTGGGCGCGCAAGCTACTCCTGCCGCGCAAGTATGCGGGCAGGGAGAGCTCTTCCTGTCGCGCAAATAATGCGCGCAGGGGACCTTCGAAGCCTCGGGTGGCTCCGGAACCTTCAGCCGTGCAAGTTCTTTGCGCGGGGCTTCAAACCTTCGCGAGGCAGAGAGATGCGCTCACGAGACTTCAAAAATTCAGCGCATCAGCAAGCTTCTCCAGCGCCTCGGGTCTTCTTTTTATAGGCGAGGAGAGCCTTGGTCCATCCGCGTGTGATATCTTCAAATTCCCGAAGATTTCGGATCTTTAAGATTTTCTCCAAATCTTGTTTTCTCTTTTTATTTCACGCGGGTTCCTTCACCTTCGGCCTTCTCCATGTACATGAGTTTTAGAACGCATGCATGGCTCTGTTTAAGCCCATATCATGCAAAACATCAACCCGGTGCCTCGGCAACTTCGTTTGCCTCGGCCTCGACCGAAATTCTCCATACATTACATGCAAGCCCATTTTAAAGCATGATCGTGTTCGTAGAGGCCAGACGATCACAATGGAGGCTTCGGCTCGATCAGCGGTGGCCGGGAACTCAAGTTCTGTCGTCGAGAGGCTCTGGTTCATGCGGCGGCTCGCGGGAGGCTTCGACTCGAGCTCGAGGTGGAAGACGAGCCACGGCCGTCGGATCGATGATTTGGACGGTCGCGATCAGGATGGGCCGCGGCAAATTAGATGGGCGGCCGAGATCTGGCGCGCGATTGATCGTGCGGCCAGGATCGTTCCCGGGTGAAAATTCCGCGTCCCACATCGAAACGGGGCGCGGTTTTCACGCGGCTTATTAACATGCCGCTCCCCCAGCCCCTTCAATTGAATTCTCTCCCTCCACGGTGCCGCCCCGCACCGTGTTCTCCCTGCGGGCGCGCTCTGCGCCCACTCTTTCTCCCTGTGGGCGTGCCACTGGCGCCCACTATGCACCCTTCGGGCGCGCTCCTGCGCCCACGCTGCGCGGGCTTCATCACCGCGTGGCCTCGGGGATTATACACGGCCCCGGCCACTCTTGGGCTGGCCCCATGGGATCCCCTTGGGCGTGGTGACCTGGTCCCACATGTGCCTTGGGTTGAACCCTTAAGGCTGGCCCTTGAGGTTGGCATATTTTTTTTGGCAAAGGACAGAACCTAGACTTTGTAGAAAAACAAGTTTCTCCTCCATATAAAATATGCCAATTTCCAAATGCCGCTTCTCCCTTCTTCATTTCTTCTCTTCTCTTCTTCTTATGAATTCAAACATTAATCCTCTTGATTAGAAACAACTCCTCAATTTATAATTCTTCTTCATCATCTCATTTTCTACTTAGGAGAGAATTCTCAAGGATCTTCATCTTCAACCGAACTCCTGAATCACTTAAATTATTCAAAGTGCTTCATTGATCTAATCAGAGATCAAGTTGGATCACTTCCAATTCACATGCACTAAGTGATAGTGCATGGACTTCATTAATGCACATCTTCCACTTAGTAGTTGTGGATGGAACTCCTTTCAACTCCTCATGCATTGTGAGGACAATGCATGGTCTTCAATCAATGTTGTGACATTGTATCATCAGGATACAAGTTCTTGGAACTTTAAGAACAGCTCAACAATCGTCAGATATACATGGAGAATGTTGCAACCACAATTTCCAATCCCACTTAGTGAACCTCCTAAGTGACATGCATCTTAGTACCATGGCCATTCTCCTTCACCACCAACACCATCACAACCTTTGGCATTCACATCTTGACAATTCTTGACATCCATTCATTCTTAAGACAACAACATGTCTCATTGACAACAAATGCAACACAATGCACTTCAATCTCCCCCTTTGTATTTGTTGTCAATACACTCCTTCAGCACATATGAATGGGTAAATATATGTGCCAATATTTTCTCCCCCTTATTGGCAATCAAATGCAAAGGTGTGGTGTGGTTCACTTTCAAAAATCTCTTCCTCCCTTTGAATAGCATCTTCATGAAAATCACTAAGAGAGGGATGATGTCACATGTTCTTCTTTAGCAAAGAACCTTTTGTAAATCAGCTCTAAGTCTACTTGGGCTAACCCGGTGTAGAAAACAAGAGTGATATGACCAAGGAATTCAAAGCTGTCCACAATTCTCTACACATGTGAGATCATGCTTAGGGGTTGAAATTTTTCAGATATTCAATGAATTGCTAAATCCTGCACATACTTCACCAAACACATTAGAAAGTTCAAGTGCAAAGATAAATCTCCCCCTTTAATCCATTTGCCTTAAATCAATACTCCCCCTTAATTGTCATGATGAATACAATTAAGAAACAAGGGATGAAAGTATGATTGGAATACCTTCACTTTTCTCAAGATGGTATTAATCTCAGAATCCCATCTTCTTCAGATTGGCTCCCCCTCAAGGGGTGCACTCCATTCTGTCCAAACCATCCTCCAGTTGAGAATGATCATCATCTTCAATTCCCTGCAATGTTAGCACATGTAAATACCAATGTATAAGGTAATAAGATGGAACCTCCTTGGTTCATCAATGTGAACAACAAGGTTGAGAAGATTCTCTCAACCGAGATGCCCCATTTTCACCAGTCCTCACACTTGCACATTTGATCTTCATTGATGATTGTGCTGGTGTGGTTCCCAAAACATCTTCATGTGAAACCTTCTTCTTCCCTTTTGCTTGAGCAATTGCCAGAGCTTCATCTTCAGCTCTCTGCAGATCTTTGGCAAATTGCAACTGATGTGGCCATATGACAAGTAAATCATTTAGAAGTGTGGCCTCAGTTCTGGAAATTCCACATGGTTCCTTCGATGCTTTCAAGCTACCATTCTTAGGCAACTTGTTTTCAATCAATCCCTTCTGCTTCTTCTAGATTGATTGTCTGTTTGAGTCCAGTCTGCTTCTATTTAATTTCATGGCTTCTTTACAAAGGTCCATGAGGTGTCCTTTCTTTCCACAGTAGAAGCATGTCTTGGTGGTCCTTCTGGATGCATCACCCTTCTTGGACTCAGACTCCAAGGACTTATCTTCATTTCTCAAACACTTCTTGGGAGCATTTTCTACTTTCTTCTTGCTTCCCAAGGAATCCTTTTTAGCCAGGTTCAGTGATCTTCTCTTCTTTTCATCTTTGGATACAGTTGGAGATTGACATGTATCATTTTGACCACTTTTGCAAACATCCCAGATGTTGTCAAGCAATCCAAATCCGTTAGCAGTAAACAGATGTCTCTGGACCTGTGGATGCTGCTTCTTTTCTTCTGGCTTGCTCCCCCTAGGCATGGGCTTCCTCTGTGCTTTGGCATTTAGTGGATTGTACCAACAATCCTTTTCACAATTCCCATACTTGTTACAACACCAGCATTGTCCCACGAATCTTGACCTTTTTAGTCCTTCTGATTGTAGGGTACTTTTCTTGACCTGTTGTGCTGTTTCAGGAGAGCTTTGCTTCTTCACCTTCCTCATCCAGATGGATGGAACCTTCTTCTTAGAAGATTTTGCACTTTTACTAGAGGATGTCCTTCTTTTAGAATAATCCTTCTCAATGCTCACTTGAGTGGCAACATTTCTTCTACCAGCTGACTGGGAGGTTTCAGCTTTGGGTGATTGCAGATTTGTCAATATCACCTCTAGTTCTAAGCACTTCATGTTAAGGGAGTTCTTCTCATCCTCAACAGCTCTTAGCTTTCCTTCCCAACATTCTTTCAGCTGATTCATCTGGTCATCATGCACTGTCTTCAATTCAAGCAATGAATTGTCAAGCTCCTTTATACTTTTTGCTTTGTCTTCAAGTTGAGCATCTTTGACAACCATTGAAACTCTGTGTCTCTTTTCCAGTGCATGGAAAACATCTTTGATCATTATCAAAAATATTTCTTTCTCAGAAGAGCTCCTTTGCAATTCTTCACAGGTATCTTCATATCTTTCATTGCAAAGGGAAACAGTTTCATCCTTGGCATTCACCAGCCTTCTGAGAGTGTTGGTTACGCCAACCCTTTTAGCCAATTGATCTTCCATTGCATTGGCTTCTTCTTCTAACTGTGATTTTTCTTCATGAAGATCATGGATGCCTGTAGCTATACACTTTTCCACTTCCATGGGAACTGTCTTCTGAAGATATTTGAGTGCACTCTGAAGATCATTCATTGTTTCAACATCATCACAGCTAGAACAGGCTTTCTTCATCTTCTTAGCATGTTTCTTCTTTCTATTTTTCTGAGTCTTGGCAGATATCTCCATTTGAGGCTGGTCGCTCGTTTCCTCAAATCTTCACTTCATAAAGACTCCCTTGGATCTTTTAGAGGTAACCTCCCTCTGATACCAATTGAAGTGCCCAGATCAGTGTGAATCACTGAGAGGGGGAGGGGGTGAATCAGTGATCCCTTAAAACTTTTTACTAATTGATTCTTTATCAATTAAACCTCTATGGCTGGTTAAAGCCTCGATACACTCTTCTTGTATCTCTCAACCTTTCCCGAATGATGCAGTAATGAAAAGGCACAGGACACAAGGATTTACAAGGTTCGGCACCAAAGGCCTACATCCTTGCCATGCTCTCCAAGCATGGATTCTCCCATTATAATCTGTTAGTATTACAATGGTCGATACAGCTTCCCACCGTATCTCTCCTAAGTCCCACAGGAGGGTCTTTATACTGCATCCCACAGTGTTACCAGAGTCCCACTGGCCTTCTCCAGAATCCCACTGAAGACTTCTTCTCCCTGAGTCCCACAGGGTCTTCTCTTGGCTCCTCGAGTCGCACGAGTAGCTCTTCTTCACTTTAAGTTCTTCAAGTAACTTCAGCAGTCTGGGATAAAGACTGCTGGCCTTGCTCTTCTCTTCTGATCACTTGTGGTTGATCAGGCTCTTCTCAATCTACTGCAAACTCAGACAAACAATATCTTTTACTTCAGTCTGGCTCAGTCTCAGTTCACTTCAACATCATGCACTGAGTGCATGGCAACTCTTCAAGATCTTCAAGTCTTGGACTCCTCAGATGCACACCACTGATTTAGCACTGTTCACGTGTGCACGTGCATGCATGCATGCATGCACTCCCCTTCTTCTCTTCTAGGTGCAGTAAACCCACAAAGGGTGTAATCAATTATAGAACACACCTTCTCACTTGTACTTCACACGTTTAGTTCCTTTTGATTACACACATAGAAGTGTGTTATACTTTGTGTGAATCTTCTTCTTCTTCTAAGTGTGTCTACTCCTCTTAGAGCACACACATAGGTTCGGCCTTCTTTATCACTTGTTCATGTACACATAAATTGTTCTTTGTTTTGCACACACTTTACTTTGGCCTCTTCCCTCTTCTTGTTGCACACCCTTAACCCGTAGGTTGTTCTTCAATTTTGCACACACAAAATGTGTCTTCACTTGGTGCACACACAAGGTCACAACCCTCGGCCTCTTCAAATGCACACACGGCCAAGTGTGCTCTTCCTCTTCACTTAGCACACACAAATAATATTCTTTAATTTGTTCTTCAATGTGTGCACCCACATAAGGGCTACGGCCTTCCTTGTTCACTTTGCACACAAGGCACTAAAGGCCTCGGGTCTTCCTCTTGTTTTGCACACACACAAATGTGGTGGCCTTCCACTCCTTGCACACACACAAAGTGTTCTTCTCCACTTATGCACACACACCGCCCACGGGTGTTCTTGGTGTAGCAAGCACACAGGGTGCGAGGTGCAAGGGCCTCCTCCTCTTCTTTCCCACTGTCGGGCAAGTCCTCAAGCACTTGAGTGCAAGGAGGCTCGGGTGCGCAAGTGCCACTGCCACAAGGGCGTGCAAGTGTGCACTGGCCGCGGGTCGCGCAAGCCACAGGTGTGAGGACACCTTGGGCGCGCAAGCTACTCCTGCCGCGCAAGTATGCGGGCAGGGAGAGCTCTTCCTGTCGCGCAAATAATGCGCGCAGGGGACCTTCGAAGCCTCGGGTGGCTCCGGAACCTTCAGCCACGCAAGTGCTTTGCGCGGGGCTTCAAACATTCACGAGGCAGAGAGATGCGCTCACGGGACTTCAAAAATTCAGCGCATCAGCAAGCTTCTCCAGCGCCTCGGGTCTTCTTTTTATAGGCGAGGAGAGCCTTGGTCCATCCGCGTGTGATATCTTCAAATTCCCGAAGATTTCGGATCTTTAAGATTTTCTCCAAATCTTGTTTTCTCTTTTTATTTCACGCGGGTTCCTTCACCTTCGGACTTCTCCACGTACATGAGTTTTAGAACGCATGCATGGATCTGTTTAAGCCCATCTCATGAAAAACATCAACCCGGTGCCTCGGCAACTTCGTTTGCCTCGGCCTCGACCGAAATTCTCCATACATTACATGCAAGCCCATTTTAAAGCATGATCATGTTCGTAGAGGCCAGACGATCACAATGGAGGCTTCGGCTCGATCAGCGGTGGCCGGGAACTCAAGTTCTGTCGTCGGGAGGCTCTGGTTCATGCGGCGGCTCGCGGGAGGCTTCGACTCGAGCTCGAGGTGGAAGACGAGCCACGGCCGTCGGATCGATGATTTGGACGGTCGTGATCAGGATGGGCCGCGGCGGATTAGATGGGCGGCCGAGATCTGGCGCGCGATTGATCGTGGGGCCAGGATCGTTCCCGGGTGAAAATTCCGCGTCCCACATCGAAACGGGGCGCGGTTTTCACGCGGCTTATTAACATGCCGCTCCCCCAGCCCCTTCAATTGAATTCTCTCCCTCCACGGTGCCGCCCCGCACCGTGTTCTCCCTGCGGGCGCGCTCTGCGCCCACTCTTGCTCCCTGCGGGCGCGCCACTGGCGCCCACTATGCACCCTTCGGGCGCGCTCCTGCGCCCACGCTGCGCGGGCTTCATCACCGCGTGGCCTCGGGGCTTATACACGGCCCCGGCCACTCTTGGGCTGGCCCAATGGGATCCCCTTGGGCGTGGTGACCTGGTCCCACATGTGCCTTGGGTTGAACCCTTAAGGCTGGCCCTTGAGGTTGGCATATTTTTTTTGGCAAAGGAAAGAACCTAGACTTTGTAGAAAAACAAGTTTCTCCTCCATATAAAATATGCCAATTTCCAAATGCCACTTCTCCCTTCTTCATTTCTTCTCTTCTCTTCTTCTTAAGAATTCAAACATTAATCCTCTTGATTAGAAACAACTCCTCAATTTATAATTCTTCTTCATCATCTCATTTTCTACTTAGGAGAGAATTCTCAAGGATCTTCATCTTCAACCGAACTCCTGAATCACTTAAATTATTCAAAGTGCTTCATTGATCTAATCAGAGATCAAGTTGGATCACTTCCAATTCACATGCACTAAGTGATAGTGCATGGAATTCATTAATGCACATCATCCACTTAGTAGTTGTGGATGGAACTCCTTTCAACTCCTCATGCATTGTGAGGACAATGCATGGTCTTCAATCAATGTTGTGACATTGTATCATCAGGATACAAGTTCTTGGAACTTTAAGAACAGCTCAACAATCGTCAGATATACATGGAGAATGTTGCAACCACAATTTCCAATCCCACTTAGTGAACCTCCTAAGTGACATGCATCTTAGTACCATGGCCATTCTCCTTCACCACCAACACCATCACAACCTTTGGCATTCACATCTTGAAAATTCTTGACATCCATTCATTCTTAAGACAACAACATGTCTCATTGACAACAAATGCATCACAATGCACTTCAAAAAACATGGAATGTTTTTCTTCTCCTTGGAAAATCATGAAATTTAGAACACTAATTTTCTCCTTTCTTATGTCTCTCGTCATAAAACTACTATATTAGAATACAATCCCTCTAAAAACAATGAATTAAAAACAGATCATGTTAGATAATATCATTTAAGATAAATTTAAACTCTTATTTTGAAAAATTACTTCTTTAAAACATTGGTTATAAACACAATGTACTTTTTATCATTTATTATACCTTGTATATACCCTTTTTCATTAATTTGAAACTATAAATATATATAAATACTAAAAAATAAAACCATTTTTTTATATAACATAAATTCAGTTTCTTAATGACTCATTACATTTTCTTATGGACTTACTATAACATATTAGAACACACTATGACCATTATAATAATGATACTTTATTCAATATAAATCATTGATAAAAAACATCATATTTTCTATGTTTTCTAAATTTTTCTTTTTTTACAGAAAATTTTATGATGACTCTTATTTTTTAAAATTTATTTCTAGTATAATTCCTAAGATATATTTCTCTATAATAACATTAAAGGAAATTCTGACCTGTAGTTTCATAGAACCTATGTTCATACTATTTGAAAATAATAGATAACATAAAAACTAATAAATTAATATTTTTTAATCCTTTTGAATGAATCTTTTATTAATCCATCCATGGTCACCTTACATCATTTGATTTTTTAAATAAAAAAAATCAATAGGGTCAGTATATACCTAGGAAAGCCAATAAAAAATTTAATGGCATGTAAGTGATCATCTTAGGTAAATCATGAGGCATAAAATAAGATCCTAATCATTCGTACCTAACAAATACCATATAAATGTGTCTACAACATAAAAAACAATACATTCATAATAATATCTCCAAGGTTCATCACAAAGGTGTCATAAAACATATTATTGAGGGATTTCACCATAGTATCATATAACATTACTGAGTAATGCTTCCAAGGAATCATGAAAATTTTATCTCTAGAGATTAATTTTTTATAGAATGTAATGAATAAAAATCTGAGCAAAGCCCTCATATGTCTGAAATTATGAGGGCCATGTATATCATATATCATAAGAATATTTTTTCTCATTTTCACCCATCAGTATGGAAAGTGGGTTTCATACCTGAATGTTACTAATTAGTAAAGTGTAATTATATATATATAAATACCATTGAATGAAAGTATGGTTGGATATTCACAACATAATATTATGTAATAAAGAAACATGAAATTATTCAAATTGTATCATTGGTTTATATAACAATTTAAATAATCAAAATCATGAGAGAGAAATGTGTTCTGTATTTAATTGGGAATCATTTGGCTAATAAATGAATGATTATTAACATAGGTAAATAGAATCAATTGAAAAAAATGATTATTATAGAGGTAGTTTTGAATAAAAAGGGAGATTAAGAGAATCCCTCACTTCCAAAGTGGCTTCCCAAAGCATGAAAAGGTCTTCTTAGAACCATATTAACTATTTAAAAATTATAAAGGTAGATTGGTTGAGGGGACATTTATTCTCAACATATTAGGAGTGGAGGGGAATGGAAGAAATTATTGTAATTAATATAAAAATAGTGGGAATTTAGTATTATTTTCTTAACATTTGTGTTGTACTATATGTGGTAGAAAATTAAAAACCACTAGCCATCTCAAGGTTTTATCCAATGAATTTATCCATGGGGAGTGGATTTTGGTATTTTTAAATTCTTATGATCCCATACCCTTTTAGTATATTATATTTTTTATTACTAAAAGATTCTTAAACATAAAAATTATTTTTAAAAACATTAAATTTACTATAGGTTTTGTAAGAATCATTATAGGCTTGATAAATTAATCATATCACATTAAAATTCATTATATTAATGATAAACAAAATTTTTTGTTTGAAATGACATAATAATATATATTACATCAAATGTAACTAATTTTAATTTCATAGTAGTTAATGTATATTTATACCATTTTTTACAAAAATGCAATTGTCAAAGGAAAAAATGAAAAAATCAGTATTGGCTAATTTATACATGATGATTTCAAAAATGATATAATCTTTATCAATATCAATTTTTAAATATGAAAAAAGTATTTCCTAAATAAAATTATGATTTTATATTACAACTAAATATCTATCCCTTTAAAAAAATTATTTTATTATTTATATAACAATAAAAAGTATTGTTTACAATAATTTTATTAAAATATAATTTTACCAAAAATTTAGGAATTTATCATAAAAATGTATTTCAATGATAATAGGACATATGTTTTTTCCCAAAAAATACAATTATTGACTCATTGTATTAATTTTTTCTACCATATATATCTACTAATAGTGTGTATTTTATATCATATATAAGTATTTTTCACTAAATTAATATGTGGGATCGACATGACCACTATTTCATTTCTAAAATAATTTTCACCTAATACTGCTTATATTCTACATATATAATCCCCTATCACACCAATATATTTTCTAAAGTAAATCTATAAAATATTGGTACATTCATGTGGTGGTTTAAATAAAATTTAATGTTTGGTTATTTATATATACCTTAATTTTTAACAAAAATTATTTTTATCAGGGATAAGTTATTGAATCTTAACCTAGTATTTCTCAAGTGTGAACAATGGTGATTCCCCTAGCCTCCCCTAATTTGACAGATGCACTTAATAAGGGATGTTCCTAAATATTTAGGAAATGGAATCTCATTGTTAAATCAAATTACTCTCATTATTACTCGTAATATATAATGATCATAATAGTTACATTCTAATGACAAAATTAAAAATGATCAAAAAATAAAAATATTAATAATTCATAATAGTCAAATTTATTATCAAATTATAAATGCAAAGAAAATGTACTAATGTTATTTATAATTTCTTCTATATAGTTTATTATACTACATTAATAAACATGAAATGCATATATAAACTTATTGAAACATTAATTTATAAAAATTAGGGGTTATCACATTCTCTCTATGGAAGGAGGTGTTATGTAATGCATTAATTGTGTATATAGTTGACACTATAAAAAAATATACTCAAATGTATAGAGGAAGTGTCATTGGTATGTTATGATGGGACATCTCAACTGTTTATTTTTTAGAACATCATCTTCATGGAAGCGTAGGAATTACATGAAGATGTAGGCTCCAATGGAAAAACAAGAAGAAACTCTAAAGAGTCAAGAATCCATAGGAGGGTCAAATCATGGATTAGGCTAAGGTCTATTTCATTAGTTAAAAATTCCTTAGGGTTTGGTGAATTTGGTGAACTAGGGATCATGGTGAAAAGGATAAGGATTTGATGTGGGTATATTTTACATAGTGGATAATGTTTTAGCTAATTTTAGAAAGGCAACCTTGACAGTTTGAGGTAAGGTATTAATTACATGTACACATTCTACTGCCATATTTGATACAGAAGAGTCATGTTATTTTATATCTTCTAAAGTATTTTTCATGTTAGACTATCCTTTAAATACCTTTCCTATATTATTTAATACAAAAACTCCTCTCAAAAAGTGGATAGAGAATACTCAATGACATTTAAAATATTTTATAGTAGTTGTAAGCTATAAATATCTTTGGTATTTCCTTGTTCTGGAGATGATCAGTTTCAACGTGAACTTTCGTATAGACTAGTAGACTTGCTATGATGATCACATCAGTTGTTATCAATGTTAGGTGACCTTTACCTCCCCAAAATTAGTGAAGTGTTCCCTAGAAAAAGAATGGGATCTAATTGAAGGTAGTCTGGGGTTATAACACACTCAAACTGGGACTATTATAGATTCGGTGGAAGGTATAGTTATTATTGTATATCAGAAAAGGACTCTAACCTCTTTTCCATCAGTAGAGGACCTTTATCAAGATGTATTTCCAAATTATTTTTGAAACTTATTCCTCATAGTTGAATCATGTTCGGGATTAATCTTTTTTGAGGTTCACAACCTATATTGGTACCTCCAAATCGTACATAACCAACCCTGCTAAATGAGTAGAAAGTGCATCATGAAAATCTTGAGGGAAAGGGGATTATTCGGTCTAGTACATATCCTTGGGTTTTCTGGTTCTATTTTACAAAAAATAGATGGTTTCCCAAGGATAGTCCGGGATTATCTTGAATTGAAACAATTCTCACTAAATAATCAGTTTCTGATTCCAAGCATCAATGATTGGTTTGATCAATTGAGGTGAACCCGATGATTCTACAAAATTTATCTACAATCAGGCTATCACCAACATTAGGTCAAAGAAGAATATATGTCCATGTTAACATTTAGGGGAATATATGTGCTATATGACTACCTTTTGATGTCTTTTTTGTTTATGAATGCTCCAATGATGTTCATGTCCATCATGAAAAGAATTTCTCACACCTACTTGGATTAATTTTTCATGATATTTGTTGATGACATAATGGTATATTCATAGAGATCATAATAGTATTTTATACATTTGGAAATCATTTTGAGTACACTTTGAGAACATCATTTTTACACTATGATTTTGAAGTGTATCTTTGGGATCCAATAGCTACACTTTCATTGGAAAATTGTTTCTATGGTAAATATTTATGTTGATATGGAGAAGGTGTATGTGGTTACATTATCCACATTTCTTACAAACAAGTTTGAAATTAGGTGTTCCCATTGATTATTCGGGTACTATAGATAGTTTATATATGATTTCACCTATTAAATAACACATATTAATTGACTTACTTAGAGGGTGGTAATGTTTGAGAGGAATAACCTATGAAATGAGGCCTTTAAAGAGATGAATAGAAGGTTTAAAACATCTCTAATTTTAATCTTACCTGATCCATGGTTGGTTATGGTGAATATTTTGAATCCTCTAGATTTTGGTTGGGATTGTCCTGGTGAAGAATGAGTCCTTAGTTTATTATAGGTCCCATCATCTATGAACCCATGGTTGAAACTATCATAGTAAAAAACTAGAAATAAATACTGGGGTTTATGCCTTGAAATTTAGCCATTATTATATCATTAATGATATATTATTTTAATACATATACCAAAAAGTATTATATTATATTTTCTTCTAGTGAGACCTAAATCTATGATAGAGATGTTGGGTCTAGTATCTGCAAAAATTTGATTTTGATATGGTGTATTCCAATGGAAAACATAATATTATTACAGTTTATCATAGTAAGTACATAGAAGAGTTTGGATATCAAATATCAAAAATTGAGTTGTTGTTGATGAGTCTACTCATGAACTGGAATGTGGGTGTATATGATGAGTAAGAGGTGGTATCCTGTGTACACTTGGTCATAACTTATTCGTTGGTTGATTGGGTCCCTGCCAGTCAGTAGATACATATCGATTTTATAGTGGTTTGAGATAGGATTAAAGGAGTCGAAATTGTTCTAGGATGGTCCTTATATGAGAATAATATGACTCCTAACCATGTTAGAGTGGTGGTTACTACCACTATTAGAGATGGATTGATGAGAGACTAACACACATAAAAATATGATGTAAATTGAAAATTTACTATGATGTATCGAAATATTTAACATTGTTTTGGTGTCTAGACATCAGAAAGGACATAGTAGGGTTCATCTCCCATTTCCTCAATTTCTAGAGGATCAATGTTGAACATCATGGACCTGTTGATTCACTTCATGCACTCCTTATATATGTGTGTAATTGAGAAGAGGTGGTGGTGGACTTTGTCCCATGGTTTAATTAGACCCAAAAAAGTTGAGATATAGATTGTTTTGTTTTGTTTTTTGGATTATAGAGGTTTGACATTTTAGTACCATTAGAGAAAATAAACATGTGGATGAGTTAGGTATGTTTTAAATTAGGTGAATAGTGCAGCTATATATAGATAAAATGATTTTATTTTTATATCATTATTCTAACTTCACAACACATTTTTCAAAAGGCCTTCAAAAGTAAATAGGTTCATAGTAGAAGCTCATAATATAAAATCACCCTATGTCATATTCATAATCAAATAATACAATGTATATTTTAGAGGATATTCATGGGAAATGTGATATATACATTAGTTGATCATGGGATGACCATATGGATTTTGTACAGTTTTAAAATAATAACAATTTTTAGTTTTCAATTCATATAGTTCCTTTTGAGGATATTTATTGTCAACTATGTCAGTCTATATTATGTTGGCATAAATCTAGTGAGTCAGCAGTTACCATAATTAGTTTAGTGAAGGAATCATCTGAGTTGGTATAGCTAATCATGAATGTGTTTGTTAGTTTTCATAGGATCCAACATTATGATATTAACCATTTCGGGTAACCCCTATATTTCACCACGGTTGATCAGGTTTTCATTCTCATATCACCTCAATTGGGAAATTGTAAATTGTAGAGGCCTGGGAAATGTGGGATTGTAACACCCATATCCTAGAATCCTAGAGTTGATACATTATTTAATTACATTAGTTTGATTACAAGAATCATATCCCGAAGGATTGTGTTTTTTAAAACTCATGGACAGCCAAATTTCATAAATGATACCCATAATACAATGGGAAATATATATTACAAACATGATACATAATAAAATAAAATAAAATACATCCATGGAAGATTATTTAAATATTTCATGATCATTACCATGAAAAAAGAAACATAATACGGGTGAGCTCAAATGATCGGTATGGGTAAGTAAAGAGGAAATAATAACTAATCAATTGGAACAAATTAACATAAGCAGATAAATAGATAATAAAAAATTCCATTAAAATAACTAGATTTGGAAATATCAATACGGAAAGATAATAAATGAAAAACATGTGCCGTTAAATTAATTAAATTAAAAGGAAATACATCTATAAATATGTTGACACAAAATCTCATAGGAAAATAATAACTAAATTTTCAAAAAGAAAATTACTAATTATCAATCATCTTGTTTCCTAGGAATATGATATCATTACCATAAAGAGACATTTTAAACTATTTTTTCAAATAATTCACCCCATGATTCTACTGATGCATTTAGTATCTTTCATTAATCTGTCCCCAGACCGTACGGTATTCCTGAAATGGTCCCAACCCATGTATTAGATGTCCTAAGAAATCAAAAACTATTTAATAAACAAAGTAACTTATCATATAAACATATTAAATAAATAATATGGATTTATTAGTAACACTTCAATGTTGGATAAGTAACAACCAAGGTTTTTTACATTAAAACATTCCTTAAGAGAAATAAACTTTAAACATTCTAAAGTCTCTCATACCACATGAATCATTTAAATAAAAATTCCCCATGAATTATTTAAAATGTATAATATCATAATAATAAAAATTTTAATGATATATAATGTCGAATGGAAATATATACACCAAATAAAATTTACTTTCTTCATAATTAAATAACTTTCATTTGAATGTAAATTGAGAGGAAATCCCTTACCCTATACATCCTTTTTGTTGTGTGGTATTTAGCCAATTGTATTGTAACAACTGAGACTTTTATGAGAAATAGTTTGTTTTTATGTTATATAAATCATCAAAAGAATATTTCACTACACACAACACTAGCATGAGTTTCTTTACATGCAATCGTGACCTTCCTCGATAGCTTGCATCGTACGCAATACCAAGTTTCATTAAACAATGATATGCTATTAAAATATTACTAAACTAGACGTTATGAATATTAATACCCACATTTTGAAATTTTTTAAATTTTATTTTTCAAAATGGACTTCATTTTTGGATTTGGAATATCAAAATAAGACTAGGGTGAAATTTTGGTATTTTTCTGAAAACATTCAATTTTTGATGAATAGTGAAAAAACTGGGTTACTATTTAAAAACTGACATTTTATTTAAATAATTATTAATTTTATTTAAATTTATTTTAGGTCAAAATTGATACATAATACATATATTATTTCAATGCAATTCATTGGAATCATTTTATAATAATTTTAGATATATAAAAAGTTTATTGAACTTTTCACCGTCTTTTACCCACCTCCTAAGAGAATTTGAAAATTTACATAAAACATAATTTTACCGCTTCTGTGAGTGGAATTTCAAAAATCCAAGAGACATGGTTTATGTCAGTAAGTAAAATGTGGTTCAATGAGATGAAAATATTTTTTTGTGAATAGTAACTTTTTACTTCTTTTTACCATGGTTAAAAGTAAATAGAAAAATTAAGGGTAAAAATGTTATTATTATTACCCTAAAACAGGTCTTAATTCTATTGGATAACTGTAATTAGACCAAAAACAACATTAGGAATAAAATATGATAATTTAGGCCCACTTGGATTAGATTAGGACATTTATTATTAATTTATTTAAAGAAGGATTAAAATAGTTATAATCAAAGTTTAATAACTAAATCAATTTAAATATAGTGTTATAAATAAGATAAATTAGACTATAAATATTCATTAGAAATAAAAATAGATTTCCTAAATAATTTTATTTTATTTTTAATTTTTAGACAATAAATAATTTAATTTATTTATGACACAATGATGATGCAGTAATTATCTTATTAATGAAATATTGACATAATTGATGTTATAAATACCCAAATAAATGTAATTTGATACTTTTTATAAATTACATTAATTTTATAGGTTAATATGACATGTTATTATTGATTGTATTAGCTTTTTTCGAACTAATATGTCTGTTCTGATTTTCACAAAAATCAATTACCAAACAGTGTCAAAATTGACATAAAATAGTTTTTAAAACAAATATTCTATTATTAATTGTTATTTTCTTCCTAAAAATCTAAGGTTCGTCCATATGACTTAGATAAGGATATATATATTAAAAATAAACAACTTGGGGTTCATTTGTCTTGTTATTGTATGTTTATTAACCTTATAGTGTAAGAAAACAAAAAGACACGGTAAAAATTAAATTATCTAACTTAAAGTTAAATCTAAATGATAAGGTTAAAATAGATAACTAATCTTGTCTAAATTCTATTTGATGAGAGTACTAAGACGCATACAAACTTGGATTCAAAATAAATCAATTTGGAGCTATTAAAAACCGAATATGACTTTATAATTAAATAATATTTTTAGTTTTTCCTAAGGTGCCCCTCTCCTCCCTTATAAAAGGGAACCTCCTCCCTCTCTTCCTCACACCACTTTGAGCCTTCATGCTCGTCCAAAACATGCCAACGTATCTTCTCCAATTCCCTAGAAACATCCTAGAGGTCCTGGCCTTCTTAAAAGACCAGTTGTAGTGCCCTAAGAGGAGGTCTCAAAGAGGCACTTCAAAGAAGAGGTAATGTCTGTTACCAATTCTTTCTACTTTATTTCTTCTTCCACTTCTTCTTATTTAGTTGTTTCATTATGAATTAATAAAATAAGTATCACTCATATACTGATATGTTATTATAAGTATGAAACAACCATATTTCACCATCTATCCATCCTACGGAAAATGAAATCACCGCGCGTGTGTACGTACGGAATACCGTCTCCAAGCCGTGGTGTAATCTATTTTCCACCACCACCTTACTTGGATGGGTATAATGGTGTAAATAATAACTATATATGATTATTGTAAAGTGATATTGATTCTGAAATTGTTTACATACACTCCAATACAATTCCACGATCATGGGAATGATGTCATCACTCGTGTGTACGTACGGAATACCGTCTCCACGATGTGATGCGACTCGTTCTACAGGATCTTCATTGAATAATAATTATATAAATGAATTGAATGAATGAATATGCTATATATTACACTAATACCATTATGGAAATGTGGTATCTATAACATAAAGAGAATATTAAGAATTTATTCGACAAAACACGAATAAGAACAAAAAGTAATAAACACCCGAATAACAAGTAGCAATGAAATATTACTAATAAGAAGCTACGAAAATGGCCATATATGATATCATAACAATGTGTATGATTCTGGAATAAGTCGATGACATTATTTAAATCATTATACAGGTGGTTTGGACACTTACAAATCAAATCGGACGTAAGGTAAGGGAAAATATCACAATCTTATTTTTATCCGAGATTGTTTATATTTTGGTATTTACTAGGGTGTATTTTATCATCCACATCCATGTTTCCTAAATATGTAATATTATTTCCATACACCTACAATTTTTTAAATCCAATTTTACCCTTCGGTGATTTTTTAGTAAAAGATATGAATGGAATCTTTTGTTGTTTTTTGTATGAGGTACTTTTTGACTTTTCCGACAGAAGTACGAGAATAATGTTTTTTTAACCTGTATAGCATTCATGGATTTTTGAAACATTATTTCCAAGAAGCTTACTTTACAAGTTTTCAGGTTTATTTTTAATCAACTTCTTTTAGTTTAAACTTGTATGACATGTTAAGAACGGAAAAATGTTTTTGAAGTAGAAAAGAAATTTTCCAAAAAGAATGGAGTTCAAGTGTTTTATCAAAATTATTTTCCATCTAAGATTAAATAGTTTTCTATTTCTATCCCTATTATTACATTTATTTTATTATGTTATGATGGAATTGTTTTTATGAATTCCTTTATCTTATTTGAATTGTTTTATGATGTCACGATGTTTAAGAATCCCATTTTTATTACATAGGGTTTGCAATGATGTATGATTTATGATTTTGTGGCACACATAAGAATGGTATCATTATGAGATGGGTTGGACCTATATCTCCCTCCAATTCATTGGGTAAATATTTATATCTCATGAGATAGATGTGGCTGGAAAGGCAGGTTAAATCGGTTCAATGAAATAGGACTGAAACGATGAGTGAACTCGGTTCCGAAATGGACTTTGTCCACTAAGATAGTCTTGGAAATAATTCATGACTACTAAGAAATGATTCTCTATGATTATGTGTGTATGACATAAAGTTTTATGTTTTATGTTATGATTATTAGGATTACATTTCACTACTATGATTTATCCCATGTTATGAAATTATGATCTCTTTTGCAGGTTTTGATTTCCAAAATGTTATCTTCTTATAAATATGATGTGATTGATATTTCTTTTGTTTACCCTTACTGAGAATTTGAGCTCACCCATTTGTATGTTTTCTTTCCCTAGTTCAGGAAGAAGGTGATTAAGTAGGATATACCAAAAAGGGACTCTAGATATGATGAAATAAATGGGAGACAACGTTGATGATTTATGAACCAGTTGTTTATGTTTCCCAGTTTCTAAAGACACTATACCTATATGGTCCTTTCCTGGTTTTTTATATGTTGTAACGAGTGTGCTTTCATTATAAAGTAATTACAATGTATGTAAAGTATGGGTCGTTATAGTTGGTATCAGAGGAAAGTTATAGTCAACCATTGGAAACTAGGATGTGAAAGCCTTAGTAAGAACCCTAAGGATAAGTCTAATCATAGAACACAATCTTCGTGTTTTAGAAATGGCCATGAACAACCTATGATAATACCTTAAGTGTGAAATTTTATTCTTGATTATGTGTTTTTTCTATAATAATTATTTTTTCTCACACTATTCTTCTTGGCTTTAGTCAATGGTTGGAACTCGAAGGAATCATGTTAATACAGAATGCGATGGGCAATGAAATGATTGTCCCCCTGAGAAACCAAACGTTATGGGGGATGGAATGCAAAATCTTGTAGCCATGCTCACATAAAATTATCAAGATATGAATCATGCAGGACTTCAAAACGAGAAAATGAAGGAGCAACATTCTGTTGAATCCTTCATGAGGCATCGTCCACCTTCATTCAGCGGGTCTTCTAATCCATTAGTGTCTGAACAATAGATCAGTACCACTAAAAAGATATTTTCCGTTCTTCAATGTTCTGAACATGATAAAGTCATCTTAGTAGTGTATCGTTTGGAAGGAGATGTTGATCAATGGTGGAATGTTATCAAGAATACGAGGAAAAGATATGAAATTGAGTCCATGGAATGGGACGAGTTCAAGAAATTATATTTCAATAAGTACTTCCCTCATATTCTTCGAACAAATAAGGAGATTGAGTTTCTTGAACTAAAGAAAAAGGATGATGAATCTGTTGGTACCTATGAAGAAAATTTTACAAGACTTGAAAGGTACACTTCTGGTATTATTATCCAACCTGAGAGTAAGATCGATTGATTCCTTAGTGGCTTAAAACCAAGTCTTCGAAGGGTGTTATCCATAAGGGACTTCAATAACTATGAGGAAATCGTTCGATGTGCTCTCAAAGTTGAAATGGATATTGGAGTAAACCATCAACCATATGGGTTTGATAAGAAGAGGAAACTGGAATTCAAAGGAAAATCTAAAGGGAACACTGATAAGAAGATGAGTTTTCCCTTATGCTCAATGTGTGGATAGAAACAAGGAGGAAATTGTCATAAGGGGACAAGAAAATGTTATAAGTGTGGAAAAGAAGGTCATCGGGAAATTGAATGTCAAAATAATGGGAAGAAGATATCTAATGATGCAAAAAAGGAAGGGATACACAGAATGAACCTACTACACTTAAATGTTTCAAGTGCAAGGAGATGGGGAATTATGCTAATCAATGACCAAATCCAAGGGTTGATGATGATGATCGATGTCAACAAACTCTTAAGGCCAAAGTAAAAGGAAATTCACATGCAATTACTATCGACGATGTAGAGTACGACAACGAAGTGGTGAGAGGTATACTTACCATCCACTCTAAAGTAGAAAATGTTTTATTTGATTCTGGATCCACCCAATATTTTATTTCTAAATAATTTTTAATGGTATCACTGTATTACCTCAACAATTAGATGTTGAGTTATCTGTGACAACCCCTAATGTCACAACAGTCGCATCAAAAGTTTATAATTCTTATCTGATTGAAGTTTGTGGGAATGTGCTTCCTGAAAATCTTGTGATCCTTCCTATAGTGGAATTTTATGTGATTCTTGGCAAGTATTGTCTTTCTTTATATGGAGCCATATCAATTTCCAAAGAAGGGAAGTAACATTTCATATTCAAGATCAATATATGATCGTCTATCGATGCAAGTATAAACATAACCTTCCAGTAGAAATTTCTTCCATATTATGGGTCTTGATTCTACTAAATGAAGGTTATTTATCTCAAATGGTTTGTGAGAAACTCAAGATTAATAATATGCCCATTGTACGAGAGTTTGACGATGTCTTTCTGGAGGAATTGTCAGGTCTTCCAACAAATCGTGAAGTTGAGTTTTCAATAGAACTTGTACTTGGTGCTTTGCCTATTTCAAAGACAACTTATAGAATGGCCCCAATTGAGTTGCAGGAATTGAAGAAGCAACTCTAAGAGAATCATGATAAAGGATTCATATTCCCTAGTGCGTCACCTTGGGGATAACCTGTTCTGTTTGTTAAGAAGAAAGATGGATCAATGAGACTCTGCATTGATTATCGAGAACTTAACAAGATCACAATCAAGAACAAATATCCTCTCCCGCACATTGATGACTTATTTGACCAACTACGCAGAGATCAATACTTTTCCAAGATTGATCTTCATTTAGGGTATCATCAATTAAGGGTCAAACGGGAGGATATACCAAAGATAGCTTTCCGTACAAGGTATGGACAGTATGAATTTATAGTGATGCCATTTGGTCTTACTAATGCCCCAGCTATCTTCATGGATCTGATTAATAGAGTCATTAGAGACTATCCTTATCAGTTTGTGGAAATATTTATAGACGATATTCTTGTCTATTCAAAGAGCAAGAAAGAACATGAAGATCACTTGAGAATTATATTGAAGAACCTGAGAATGGAGAAGCTTTATGCCAAATTTACCAAGTGTGAATTTTGTCTTCAAAAAGTTTCCTTTTTGGGACACATAATCTCAAAAGAGGGGATATCTATGGATCCAGCAAAAACAGAGGTTATCAAAAGATGGTCGAGACCAAGAATAGTAAATGATATCCGAAGTTTTCTTGGTTTGGCTGGATATTATCATTGTTTTGTAAAATATTTTTCACGATTATCTAATCCACTCACCAAGTTAACTCTAAAAGGAGTTAAGTTCGTGTGGACGAAATAATGTGAAGAGAATTTCAAGGAGTTGAAAAGAAGGTTATCTAGTGCACCTGTACTCAAACTTCCTTGTAGTGTAGAAAGGTTTCTGATCAATATTGATGCATCCAAGAAGGGGATGGGGTGTGTTCTTATGCAAAATGATGTGGTGATAACTTCTGCCTCACAACAGTTGAAAATACATGATAAAAATTACCCAACTCATGATTTGGAGTTAGGTGCGGTAATATTTGCAATAAAGATTTGGAGGCATTATCTTTATGGAGGAAAGTGTGATATTTATACTGATCATAAAATTTTGAAGTATATTTTCTCACAAAAAGAGATGAATATGCGCCAAAAAAGATGGTTGGAGCTCATTAAGGATTACGACTGCTCAATTCATTACCACCCTAGGAAAGCAAACAAGGTGGCAGATGCATTAAGTCGACAAGACCATACTAGCTTATCCATAATAAGGATCACAAAAGATCCAATATTTATGGATTTAAAAAGGATGGATCTTGGAATTATAATGGAAGGGGGGAAATTGTATCTTTCTCAAATGAATTATCAACCATCTATACATGTGAAGATTAAAGAGGCACAGAAAGAAGATGTAGAGTTACAAAAGAAGGTGAAAAATGTTCCTGAATTCAACCTTGATTGTGATGGGATAATAATATTCCGGAATCGGTTTTATGTTCCTCCCATCCCAGAATTAAAGAAGGAGCTGCTGGATGAGGCTCATAGTTCTTCATTCACTATTCATACTTGAATCACGAAGATGTATAAGGACCTGAAATAGTACTTCTACTGGGATGGCATGAAGATAGATGTTGCTAAATATGTCTCTCGATGCTTGGTTTGTCAGCAAGTTAAAGCTGAGAGACAGAAGTCTAAGGGGATGGTACAACCATTACCCATACCTGAATGGAAACGGGAAAACATCAATATGGACATTTCCATCGGACTTCCTAAAACATCAAAAGGCAATAATTCTATCTGGGTCATAGTTGATCATCTTACAAAGGCAGCACACTTCATTTCTATTAGAGAGGATTTCTCTCTGGCTCAGCTTGCTATGATATATGTGAAGGAAGTGGAAAGATTGCATGGAGTACCACTTTGTATTATTTCTGATCGGGATTCGAGATTTACCTCGAAGTTCTGGCGAATTATTCTGTATACTTTGGATACAGAGTTGAGTTTCAGCACTACTTATCATCCTCAGACAGACGGTAAGTCTGAGAGAACAATTCAAACTCTAGAAGATATGTTGAGAGCATGCTCTATGGATTTCAAAGGTGGTTGGGATCAACACCTAACTTTCGTGGAATTTTCTTATAATAATAGCTTTCAATATAGTATTCAGATGGATCCTTATGAAGCTCTCTATGGAAAGAAATGAAGGACTCCAACTTGCTGGGATGAAGTTGGGGAAAGAAAGCTATTAGGACCCGATCTTGTTGATGAGATGGCAGAAAAGGTCAAATCTATTCAACAACACATAAGAGCAGCTCCGAGTTGACAAAAAATGTTATGCCGATAACCGAAGAAAATACCTAGAGTTTGAAGTGGGTGATAAAGTGTTCTTACGAATATCTCATTGGAAGAGAGTAATGAGATTTGGAAAGAAGGGAAAGTTGAGCCCTAGGTATATCCGTCCTTTCGAAATACTGGATCATGTTGGGAAGGTAGCTTACCGATTGGTGCTTCCACCTAATCTCTCCCAAGTTCATGATGTGTTCCATGTATCTCTCCAGATAAAGTACATACCTGATCCTTCACATGTACTCAGCTCAGAAGTTGTACCGCGGGAGCAAGATCATTCTTATAAAGAACAGCCGATAGAGATTCGGGATCGTAGCGAAAAAGTTCTATGGAACAAGACCACTCACTTGGTGAATGTTTTATGGAGGAACCACCAATTATAAGAATCTACATGGGAACTTGAGGATATGATGATGGAGAGGTGTCCTCATCTGTTTGTTACAAAGTGACGAATTTTGAGGGCGAAATTCATTTTAAGGGGGGTAGAATGTAACACCTCAGAATTTTATGAGAAATATTTTGATTTTATGTAATATAAATCATTAAAGAAATCTTTCACTATACACAACACTATCTTGAGTTGCTTTACATGCAATCGCGACCTTCCTCGATAGCTTGCGTCGTACGCAATAACGAGTTTCACTAAACAACAATATGGTATTAAAATATTACTAAACTAGCTGTTATGAATAGTAATACCCACTTTTTGAAATTTTGTAAATTTTATTTTTCAAAATGGACTTCATTTTTTGATTCATAATATCGAAATTAGCCTACGGTGAAATTTTGGTATTTTTCTGAAAATATTCAATTTTTGATGAATAGTGAAAACACTGGGTTACTATTTAAAAACTGAAGTTTTATTTAAATAATTATTTATTTTATTTAAATTTATTTTAGGTCAAAAGTGATAGATAATACCTATATAAGGTCAATGAAATTCATTGGTGTCATTTTATAAAAATTATATATATATATAAATTTTATTGAACTTATCACCGTCTTTTACCCACCTCCTAGGAGAATTTGCAAATTTACATAAAACATAATTTTACCGCTTCTGTGAGTGATATTTCAAAAATCTGAGTGACACAGTTGATGTCAGTAAGTAAAATGTGGTTCAATGAGATGAAAATAATTTTTGCTGAATAGTATCTTTTTACTTTTTTTTACCGCGGTTAAAAGTAAATAGGAAAATTAAGGGTAAAAATGTTATTATTATTACCCTACCACATGTCCTAATTCTATTGGATAAGTTTAATTATACCAAAAACAACATTAGGAATAAAATATGGTCATTTATGCCCACTTGGATTCGATTAGGGCAATTATTATTAATTTATTTAAAGAAGGGTTAAAATAGTTAAAATCAAAGTTTAATAACTAAATAATTTTTAATATTGGGTTATACATAAGATAAATGAGACTATAAATATTCATTATAAATCTAAAAAGATTTCCTACATAATCGTATTTTATTTTTAATTTTTAGACAATAAATAATTTAATTTATTTGTGACATAATGATGATGCAGTAATTATCTTATTAATGAAATATTGACATAATTGATGTTATAAATAGACAAATAAATGTAATTTGAGACTTTTTATGAATTATAATAATTTTCTAGGTCAATATGACATTTTAGTATTTATTTAAATAACTTTTTTGGAACTAATATTTCTGTTATAATTTTCACAAAAATCAATTACCAAATAGTGTCAAAATTGACATAAAATATTTCTTAAAACAAATATTATATTATTAATTGTTATTTTATTCATAAAAATCTAAGGTTCGGCCAAATGACTTAGATAAGGTTATATATATTAATAATAAACAACTTGGGATTCTTTTGGATTTATATAATAAGTTTATTAACCTTATAGTGTAAGAAAACAAAAAGACAGGGTAAAAGTTAAATTATCTAACATAAAGTTAAATCTAAATGATATGGTTATAATAGATACCTAAACTTGTCTAAATTATATTGTATGAGAGGCTTTTATCCCATACCAACATTATCTTCGAAATAAATCAATTTGGAGCTATTAAAAACCGAATATGACTTTTTAATTAAATAATATTTTTAGTTTTTCTTAAGGTGCCCCTCTCCTCCCTTATAAAAGGGCACCTCCTCCCTCTCTTCCTCACACCACATGGAGACATAAAGCTCGTCCAAACCCTGCCAAATTATCTTATCCACTTACCTAGAAACATCCTATAGGTCCTGGTATTCTTCAAATACCAATTTTAGTGCCCTAAGAGGAGATCTCAAAGAGGCGCTTCAAAGAAGAGGTAATGTCCGTTACTGATTCTTTCAACATTGTTTCTTCTTCCACTTCTTCTTATTTAGTTGTTTAATTATGAAGTAATAATATCAGTATCACTCATATACTGATATTTTATTATAATTATGAAACAACCCTATTTCACCACTTATCCATCCTACAGAAAACGAAATCACCGCACGTGCATATGTACGAAATACCGTCTCCATGCCATGGTGTAATCTATTTTCCACCACCACCTTACTTGGATGGGTATAATGGTGTAAAAAAAACTATATATGATTATTTTAAAGTTATATTTATTCTTAAATAGTATAAATACACTCCAATACAATTACACGATCATGGGAACGATATCGTCGCTCGTGTGTACGTACGGAATACCGTCTCCACGTTGTTATGCGACTCGTTCTACATGATCTTCATTGAATAATGATTATATAAATACATTTAATGAATTTATATGATATATATTACACTAATACCATTATGGAAATAAGTTATCTATAACCTAAAGAGAATAATAAGAATTTATTCGACAAAACACGCATAAGAACAAAAAGTAATAAACACACGAATAACAAGTAGAAATGAAATATTACTAATAAGAAGCTAAAAATATGGCCATATATGATATCATAACAATGATTATCATTCTGGAATAAGTCAATGACATTATTTAAATCATTATAGAGGAGTTTTGGACACTTACAAAGCAAATAGGACCTATGGTAAGGGAAAATAAAACAATCTCATTTTTATCCGAGATTGTTTATACTTTGGTATTTACTAGGGTGTATTTTATCATCCACATCCATGTTTCCTCAATATGTAATATTATTTCGATCCACCTAACATTGTTTAAATCCAATTTTACCCTTCGGTGAGTATTTATTCAAAGATATGAAAGGAATATTTTGTCATTTTTCATATGAGTTACTTTTTGTTTTTTTCGACAAAAGTACGGGAATAATGTTTTTTTAACTTATACGGCATGAATGGATTTTTAAAACATTATTTCCAAGAAGCTTCCTTTACAAGTTTTCAAGTTTATTTTTAATCAACTTCTTTTAGTTTAAAATTGTATGACATGTTAATAAAGGAAACATGTTTTTGAATTAGAAAGGATATTTTCCTCAAGAATGGAGTTCAAGTGTTTTATCAAAATTATTTTCTTCTAAGATAAAACAAGATTCTATTTATATCCATATTATTACATTTATTTGATTATATTGTGATGGAATTATTTTTATAAATTCTTTTATCTTATATGAATTGTTTTATGATGTGATTATGTTTAAGAATTCCATTTTTATTACATGGGTTATGCAATGATGTGTGATTTATGATTTTGTGGCACACATAAGAATGGTATCATTAAGAGATGGGTGGGACATATATCTCCCTCCAATTAATTGGGTAAAGATTTATATCTCATGAGATAGACATGGCTGGAACGGCAGGTTAAACCGGTTCAGTGAAACAGGACTGAAACGAGGAGTGAACTCGGTTCGGAAATGGTCTTTGTCTGCTAAGATAGTCTTGTAAATGAGTCTTGAATACTAAGAAATGATTCTCTATGATTATGTGTATATGACACAAAGTTTTTTGTTTTAAGTTATGATTATTGGGATTACATTTCACTACTATGATTTCTCTAATGTTATGAAATAATGATCTCTTTTGCAGGTTATGATTTCCAAAATGTTATGTTCTTATGAATATGATGTGATTGATATTTCTTTTTTTTTACCCTTACTGAGCATTTGAGCTCACCCTTTTGTATGTTTTCTTTCCCCAGGCCAGGAAGAATGTTATTAAGTTGGATATTCCAAAAAATGGACTCTAGATATGATGAAATAAATGGGAGACAACGTAGATGATTTATGAACTATTTGTTTATGTTTCCCAGTTTCTGAAGACACTATACCTATATGGCCCTTTCCTAGTTTTGTTATATGTTGTAACAAGTGTGCTTCTATTCTGATATAATAACAATGTATGTAAAGTATGGGTCGTTATATGTATAGTGGTTTAAAATATTTTAATAACTATTTTAATAACCATTTTCATGTTTATAATACCATATATTAGATTCCTATAATATCTCATTAAATATTTGTTAATAAATTTCCTAAATTTTACTTTTTTGGGTGTTAATTACCTTGTTTTCTCGAGTATGTTTTAACTTGTTATGTGTTGTTATCATTAATTAGATCATGGTTTCAACATATCCCTAATGTAATCCCTGAGTTATTTATAATATATGTTAGTATAAATTTATTTATAGTAGTCTATAATATTTGGATATGAGAAATGAAATGCACCATTCATGGAGACGGTAGGTCGTACGTATGCATGAAAGATAAATTTATTTATTTTTTATTACAATATTGAAAAATAAATGATAAATTTGTATATTATAATTCATGTATAATATCTATGATATATATGATATATAGGTTTCTTAAAATTATCCTTTATTAATTTAATTTATGGAATGAATGAGTCATATCGCTTTTAGTGGGTGGCAATCAACAAATCCTCAATCAAAATTATCATATTTACACAAGAAGAAATGAATAAAGGTATATTATAAATTAAATTTATTGAAAAATAAATACATTATAAATATCATATATAAACTATATAAACATTGTATACATAATAATGTACACCATGATATTTGGTAAGGTATAATTGAACAATCATTGTTTTTTAAGGCTCTAGTTCATCATACAAAGAAACAATATATTCGTTACCCACTAGATGGAGCTGTGAGTAAGTATTGGTTGAAATCATTAAATAAAAATTACTAGTAGATTTAAGATACTAGTATTTTGATATAATCATGTCATAAACTGATTTTATGGGGTTGATAATGGAAATAAAATTAACAAACATGATAGATGACATTACATCTTAATCGGGTAACTACTTTTGGTTTGTACCAATATTCTTACTTGGATGACTTATGTGGAAGGATTTCTACTAAAAGGTAGGCCTCAAGTTAGATGGGATGAATATTTGGATTATATATGGGTATATATTTTCTAAACCTAACTGGTTTTATAGGTGTGAGCAATGGGGATAGGTGGTGGCCTTTTATAGGGTGGTAAAAGGAATCACAAGGAATTTTTGGAAATAAGTTAGGAGTACACTTGTTCTAACCAAAACAATTAATACCAAACCAACAAAACTAAATAATAGATGTTTTCGATCTGATATTGAGATATAAAATAGTTTTTAGACAAGTGGATAGGACTTTTGGGCACTTAAGATAATTTTTTAGTCCTTCATTAAGCTTAATATTACGTTAATAATTACAATTAATTTTAATTACATTCACTAATATTTTTGTAAAAAAATATGTCAAACATATAAGATATTATAAATTATTCTAATTCATATTATGTAATCCATTTTTCTAAATTCCAATCACAAAAGTGGTAGAAATTAATTTAAATTTAACCCCACATATGGGATGACAATGCAGGTTTTAAGGTAAAAATGTCCAATGGATTACTATGTTTTTATAGTCTGTTTAAAAGTTAAATTGATACCATTGAAATAAATTGTGTAAAAAAATAAAATAAAAATATCTAGTTAGACATTAAATCCAATTAAAAATATAACCTAACTTTATAAATAAATTAGAAAAAAAATTATCTTTAAAATAAAATCATTATTTTTAACAATTCATTGAAAAATAAAATGTTTCAGAAAATATCAACAATTCACCATAACCTAATTATTAAGCATCTATTTAAAATATGAAGTTTATTTTGAAATATCAATTCAATTAATGATTCATAATTCATATTTATAATGGGTTAACTATTAAAAGGTTTTGAAATTTCCTTTATAAAAATATATGTTTTTGTGTAAAAAATGTTTCTTCTTGTCTTATGCATATAAAAAAATTGGTGGATATAATTTTTTTTATTGAGTATATATATATATATATATTTAATTAAAATCATTCACTAATTGTAATTATATATGTTTATTAAGTCAAAACTCTTTTGGAAGCATGTAAATAATAATATTTCTTTTTTACAACCAATTGGTTTTTTTTTTCATTTATCATTTGTTAGAAACCAAATAGATCATTTTATATTTATATAAACCATAAATTTTCATAAGTTAGTCAATAATATTCACCACCACTAATTTAACGGAGAATATATATCATATTATATTAAATAAATATATTTTAATAATACATTGTTATTTGGTGAAACACGGTATTGCATGCAATGCAAGCTATCAAGGTAAGTCACTCTTGCCTGAAATAAAAACTAAATCAGTGTTTATTTCATTAAAATATATATCATGTATTGAATATATTTAAAATATTAAATATATAGTATAGTTTTGGAATATTATATTCCCTTATGTGCTTGAAGATTCATTTCATGCACACTATCTAATACAAAGTTGAATATAAGAATTTTAGGGTGTTACATTCTCCCCAACCTTAATTAAATTTAATCCTCACAATTTAATCCCGACCTTAGTAATATAGTGAAGGAAGATAAACTATTTTTTAAAAACCAACATTGTAAAAATATATAATATCACATCTTCTTAATAATAGGGAACATAACGTACAACTGTCACGTAACTAGGTTCCCTAGTAGGTGAACAGAAGTGGGAAATGGAAACCTGGATATGGAAGAAAAAGGTCCAATAATCATGTTATGTTGGATTGTTCTAGGAAACTATTTCATATAACTATTTTGAAAACAAAATAATAAACTATATGTGTGATTAAAGGTCATTGATATCATAAAAAATGATGATAATGGGATAACATTTTTTGTTTCAAAACAATATTTTAATAGTTAATAATTTATTTCCCTATATAAGGATATAAGTAAATATACATTTCTATAAACATAATCTTTTCATTTTATTATTCCTTTAACAATTTATTGATCATCTCTTAGGATATGACGCATCCTATGGTGAATCAATACATTAAACTATAAAATCTCATCCAAGGATCGTCTTAAACCATTTTATAAATGGGTAAATTTTTCAATAGATTATGATCCAATCACTTCTGAAGGAGAGTCACTAATTAAAAAAAATGAACTAATAATTAGCCTTTAATAAACATAAAGTAGCCATGTAATCATAAAAACCCAAATATGTGAACACATTCATCATGTATCCTCTTAAAATACGGTAGTAACTAGAATCACAATAATTGTTTTTTGGATAATGAATTATTCATAATATCCTTAAGAAATAAAGAAGTCATTGGATATATTTCTTAAATCCAAAAGTGTTGAAAAATCCATTAATGATAAAATATACAACTTTTAATCAAGTCATTAACCAGTTCCAATCTAGTAATAACGTTTCCAAATAAATCATTTCTTCATCAGTATCTCAACATCAGAAACATTTAAGGATTGTTTTTCCTGCAAACATGTGTTTTCTGAAAATTATAACTTTCTAATAAATAAATTTTCGTGGTACCATTCATTATATGATCTCAATTGCATAAAAAAAGTACTATAGTACAATACGTAAATATCTCATAAATCAAAGAATGGGAACTCCATAACCAAAATACATTTACAACATATTCATTAGATCCAAATACATAAGTACATTAACAATTCCATTTCCTTTGTGTCAATAAGATATACTTGTCATTGATCCCTTAGAATCTTATAAGTTACATTCTCTTCAATCTTGGGGAATTCATTTGTGTTGTTTCTCAATGTCCTTATAGTGGTAATATTAAATATCCCTTTTTTCTTTCATTCATTTGAATTATTTTCCCAAGTCACCATTTTCACCACAGTTATTACAATCTAAAAATCTATTCATGATTTTACAGGAGTGATTCATTCTATAGTTATGAAATGTTGTAAAATCCTTCTTTCCATTTATTTTATTCTAGTCATTCCCTTTTTCATGGTGTTAAAAAGACCTCTTCTTCTCATGGTTTCCCTTTAATCAATATGATAAGGAGAATTATTTCTATCCCTAAATGACACATAAAACTATCTATTTGTATTATGTTAAATTCTTAGAATCTAATGAACTAAAAGTATTTGGATTATTTATTTCAAATAAAAGACCAATCATACATTCAATGTTGCATATGAAATCTGTCACATAACTTCTAACCATGGAATGGTTGCTTCATACTCCAGAACAATTTCTCCCACCTTTTTCTTTAAACTATGGAACTTTCTCTTCATCTCAATTTTTTGATCATGACTAATGTGTTTATTGAATAATGTCTCCTTTTAAAATTCTCCATTCTATAAGTTCAATTTCATTATCCTCCCTTGTATTCTAGACAAGAGACCACCACTGTTTAGTATCACCTTGAAGTTAATATACTGCAATTGTTACCATTTCCTTTTATTTACATTCGAAGTTAGTAAATAACTTCTCGAGAGAATTAATCCACTGCTTAGCAACAATTTGATTAGTAATCACACTAAATGAGGGGGGCTTCGACTATAAAAATAGATCCAACATAAGATATTATCTTCATCGAATAGATTTTCCCATTCAATTAAGGTTATTTTCATATCATAACGAATATTCCCTTATATATCCCTAATTTTCTCAATTCCAATACCAGCTATATTTTTTCCTCTACCGGGAAATATCTACATTTCAAATTAGATTTGATACCATTATTCCTTCCATGCACCATTTCTATACAATAGAATACACAGTATTATCTTAGAAATTTTTGAACATTATATAACTCTAAATATGGTATAAGAGATAACCAAATTTGATGCATCATGAATCTTTGAATCCTAGACATTGGTTGCATTGGGGGTAATCACTCATTAAAAATCCCTTATAATGATAGATAAATAAAACGAGAATTATCCTAAGAGTATCACATGGGAGTCTCAAACTAGGTGAGCATTAACTCACATTTCTGTGTACTAGCTTAACTCGAGTTAGGCCTAGAACACTGGGTCTGAGTTATTACTCCTAGGTACAGCTGTTCTAGAACCAAATCTACTTGTAGTATCCAGAAAAGGATATATTTCCTGGAATACCCATATCATCACTGCCATATAAATATTATAGGATGATCTTGTATACTTATTCTTGATGTCTAACATTGGTTATTGATCCCAAACCTTTGTTATATATATATAATTTCCATAGTTTTTATAAATATCCATTCTTACAAACTATAATGCCCTGACCCCAGAAACCCAAAGTCGGTGCATTAGTCTATTACATTTTTATGATTACAATGAGTCAAAACTAGAAGGAACGATCAGTTTAGTCGTTTTGGAAAGACCGATTTAAAACATGACACCCATAATAAATTGGGAAATAGAAATTACAAACATTATACATAATAAAATGAAATAAACCTCATACTTGAAAACATATTTAATTATTTATTCTTCATTATGTATATAAATAAAACATAATAAGTTTGTGATCAAATGATCAGTAATAGTAAGTAAAGAAGAAGAAATAATGAATCAATAGGAATAAAATAACAATGTAAGGTGAATTTATGATAACACTGGCCATTAAAATAACTAGATATGTCAATATCAATATGGAAAGGTAAGAAACTGAAAACACATGCCATTAAATCAATGAAATTAAAATGAAATGCATCTATAGATACATTGATGCAAAATATCATGGATAAATAATAACCGAATTCTAAATAATAGAAAAAGATTAATTATTAGATATCATGTTTCCTAGGAACATGATACCTTTAATTTCAATATATATTTTAAACTATTTAGGAAACTCATTCACCTGAAGAGACTAACGATGCATCGAGGGGCTTGCATAAACTGATCCCCAAGCCGTTGTTCTTTCCATAAATAGTCCACCACATGTGTATTTCATTTCCAAAGAAGTAATTATATATTGAATAAAAATTTACCTTATAAAATATCCATACTGAATAAATAATATGTATTTATCAATAATTCCTCAATGTGGGATAGGTAAAAAATGGTTTTTTACATTAAAACATTCTTAAGGAAAAATAAACGTTAATCATTCCAAAGTGTCCCATAAAACATATAACATTTAAATCATAATTTACCCAAAATTAAATAATACTTAAAATATCATAATAAAAGGTAGATTCATGATATATAATTTCAAAGGAAAGTATATACACCAAATAAAAGTGAATTGGTGTACAACAAAATAAGTCTCAACAGACAGTAAATTAACACAAAATCCCTTACCTTACCGTTTCATTTTGTTGTGTGGTCATTATCCTCCAGTATAGTGGTTTAAAATATTTTACTAACTAATATAATTACTTTAATCATTTTTATTACACAATATATTAACTTATTATATTATATCTTTACAAATTTGTCAACAATATTCAATAATTTTAGTATTTTGGATGTTAATTGCCTAGGTTTCTTGAGTAAGTTATAACATGTTATTTTTTTATCATTAATTACATCATTTATTCATAATCTCTATAATGTAACCAAAGAAATAATTATCATACATAATTAGTATACGATTATTTATTATAGTCCATAATATTTGGATATTAGAAATGTAGTGCACTGTTCAAGGAGATGGAAGGTTGTCCACACACATGATCACTAATTTCACTTACTTTTGTTTGAATATTCATAAAAATAAATGATACATATTTATATTATAATTATAGTATCTTATTAATTATATATATGATACATATGATTATTAAAACCATCCTTTATTAATTCCATGCATGTAATGAATGAGTCATATCACTTTTATGGGGTGGTAGTTCACACATTCTCAAAAGAATATATCATATTTACAGTAGATTGAAATAATAAAGGTATTTTATAAATAATAATCATAGATGCATAATGTCTACCATGATAGTTGGTAATGGAAATAATGATCAATCATCATTTCATGTGATAGTAGTTCACCGTACATAGAAACAGTATGTTTGTTTCCCATTAGATAGAGGTATGTGTATGTGTAGGTTGAAGCATTTACATAACAACATACTAGTATATGTAGGATACTTTTGTTTCTTATATAATAATGGAATAAAGATATTTTATGTGGTATATAATGTAAATAAAATTAAAAAGATTGAGAGAAGATGTTACCTCTTCATCAGGTAACTACTTTTGGTTTATACTAAAAGGCTTTCATGGTAGTCTTTCTACCAAAATATAGGATTAAAAGTTGAGGGGAGGGATTTTGGTGAGCTATATGGGTATAAAATATCCAAACGATTTTGGTTTTAGAGTTCTGAGGAATGGGGAGAGGTGGTGGCCTTTTATATGGATGGAAAATTACTCACTTGGAATTTTTGGAAATAGGTTAGGTGTACAAATGTTCTTACATACAAAAAGTTACACCAAATCAACCAAAATCAATAATGGAATGTTTATGTCTGGGAAATTAAAATTCAATTGGTTTTGTAAATGTTTCTAGGTTATTTTTTCTCTTTTGTTAAAGCTGTATCCCTTTATTAAGCTTCATTTCACCTTTATAATTTTAATTAATTTTAATTACGTTCACGAATACTTTTTTAAAAAACTATGATTAATTTATTAGTTATTATAAGATATTCTAAATAAAAATATGTAATCTATGTTTATAAACCGAAATCAAAAAATTATTAGAAATTTATTTAAATTTAATCCCACAGATGGGACGATAATGCGGGTTTTAAGGTACAAATGTCCAAAAGATTTCTTGGTTCTTTTAGTCAATTTCAAAGTGAAGTAGATCCAAATGACATAAATTGTATTAATTGATAAAAATATTATATAATTAAACATTAAAACTAATTAAAACTAAAATTTTATTCTTTAAATAAAAAAGATGAAAAATAAGTTTTGAACTAAAATTTAGTATTTTTAACTATTCATTAAAAAAATGAAATGTTTCAAATAAATATAAAAAAATCACCCTAAAAATTATTATGTTTATATTTCAAATATTAAGTTTATTTTGACATATAAAATCAGTTAAAGTGTCAAAATTAATACTTACAATGGGCTGTCCATTAATAGGTGGTAAAATTGCCTTTATAAAAATATAGGTTTTATGTGTAAAATTGGGTTAGTTCATATCTTATGCATATCAAACATAATGGATGAATATCAAAAATATTGGATTGAATATAAAACATATATATTTCATTAAAATAATTATTTAAATCTAAATAAATATGTTTATTAATAAAAAACTCCTTTGAAAGCATATAAATCATATTATTTCTTTGTATATCTAATTGGATCTTATTATTATTTCTCAATAGTTGGTCACCAATTAATTTTTTTTATATTTATATAAGCTATAAATATGTATAATATATTCAATATTATTCATATCCACTAACATAACTGCTAAGATTTATCATATCATATTAAATAATAATATTTTAAAAATACATTAATTTTTTGTGACACATGGTCATTCATGTAACAAAAGCTATCAAAAAATGACAAAATTGTGTGAAACACAAGAAAAATCAATGATTCTTTCATTAAAATATATATCATGTATTGAATATATTTTAAAAAATACATATATATTATAGTCTCAAGATATTATATTCCCTTATGTGCATGATGATGCATTTCATGCACGCTATCAAATATAAAGGTTTACATTAGAATTTCGAGGTGTTACATGGAGTGTATCAGACAATAGAATAGATCAGAATGGTGGCTTAAATATTGTATCATCCTCCATCAAATAAACTTATTTATGATGTTTTACATGTGTCTAATCTTATGAAATTTGATCAAGATCCTACAGATATAATTGATACCAAGGATGTTGAGTTGGAGGGTGATGTTTCATTGGAAGGATGTCTAGTGTGGATTGTTAATTAGAGAAAAAAGGTACTATGAGGGAATATGGTTCATCTATTTTATTTTTATGGTAGTATATGAATATTTAATAACAAACATGGGAGTATGATTCATATTTGTAGGCATAGTTTCCTGGGGTATTCAAGAAGGACCTCTAGATACACTTATTGGGGATGAGAAGACCTTATATGGGGAGATTGTAATATCCATACACATTTCTAGTTTGTTATTCCCCGTATTAACCCTTTAAATAATTTTTTTTGGGTTTATTAATTTTTTGGGAGAAGTTTTTTTTTATGTTATGGGTGGTTTTCATGTTTTTTATAATCCATTAAGGGGTATCATGGTTAGATAATGGTTAGGGGAACATTATGGTTTTCCTATGTATTTGTGTAGCATGTTATAGAGGAGATGTTATTGGTGCAAGGTTGGTTAATAATTATATATAACCATGTGATATTACCTAGTTAACCATGTAACTTGTACAAGATAAAAAATCATGGTTGGAACCGGTTTTACCAAACTGTGTTTTGATGTTTTTAGGGTTCCCAGAATAGGTAGTGAGCATTTCACATTTGGTGTGTGATTTGGTAAACCATGTGAAGAAACCATGCACATGGATATTGATTAACTAAAAAATATTATTTTAACCCAAAAAATCCCCAAAACCCCATTCTTTATCTTATAGTAAGAGATCTAAAATCAAGGGACTCGAGTGGCTATCCTAGGAGAATTCCTTACCTCTAGTGACCAATTAATTTAGTTCTAAAGATGAATGTCCGAGGGATTTCAATGTGAGTGGTCATTTGTTATTAATTATTATTTATCATTATAGATATTATCTATTCTCCTTGAAAAATATCTTGGGTCCATGCTTTCATCGATGGAACTTTTCATCCAAACATTATCTAACGTGATTCCATTTAAATTGATGAGAAAAAGGAATGTGGAAATATGGTTTCTATATTAATTCTCATATTAATCTAGATTCATTCATTATGTTAGATCCCAATGGGTAAATATAAAATATTCTATTCCCTTGACATGTTCTTTTTATTATATCCTCTCTCATGAATCCTTGTTTATTTATTTGGTGTTACTGCTAGGGATCATTAGTGTGTGAGGTTTTTTATGCTGGTTAACCTTTTAGTTGGTCTTAGATAATCTAAATGAAAGAAGTTACTTATCAAGTTAATAAAGTTTTATAAAACAATATGATATAAAATTTTTATGTGTGAATGTTTCCCCAATGAGACCTCCATGATATGACATGATTGAGTGTGTTTTAATAGATCAGAACATAATTTTTATGAATTATATTAGTATATATGTTTATGGAATGTAAGATTTTAATATATCGTATCAAAGTGATAGGTGGAACCTTCATGAATTTGTTAATACCTAATAGTATGATGCAAATAATATAGGACATTTTATGATTAGTGTGGAATATTGAATGATAGATGTAAGGAAATGACAACCTTGATGCGTAACTTGAGACAAGCATTGGGGTATTATGACATTGTCTCTTGAATCAAGATATTTTTTGTGATACGATGGCCATGTGTCCATAAACGAGGCATTGTGTCCTTATAGTCTATTTTAAGACATAAGTTAGCCTTTTATACTGTTCTTAGATTCATGGAATCAAGTAATAACTTTTCCTCTATGATGGTGTGGAAGTAGGTAGAACTAGGGTTCATGGATACATGTTTAGTGCATGATAACATAATTTGTGAATGTTTAATTTTCCATTTACTTTCCAATCATTTTGTACAATTTTAATTTATAAAATAAGTTATGTTAAGGAAACATTGGTGTTGTTGTTATAGGTTTATAGCTACACCCTCTATGGGTATCCCTGTGCGTGTGTAGACCTTATGATGAAGGATCCAGTGAAGGGAAAGGCCATGTATCGGGCGTCTAAGATGGAGAATCATGGAATATAATTGGAGTTACGATTGACTCATGCTTCCTTTTTATCGAATATATTGTTGCCTTCCATATTAGTTTTCTTTATTAATTGACTTGTATTTGGATTGTTGTGTTGTTTACTTGTATGAAATATCAATATATACTGGTTTTACATTATTTTATTCCATTGTGTATATTTATTATTTTTTCGAAGATCCTTGTGTTAATGATTTGGTTAGATATCTATACCAAGTGAATATTCTTGTCAAGTTCATGCTTAGGCCCTCATTAATATTCGTTATCCTCTTCCATATAGTGATGTTCACATGAGGTCATGTGACACTCTAGCTGGACCTAGTTATTTGGATTGGGCTATTTCATAGGGATGTTTTATGTGGAGTGTGTGAGTGAGGAAAACGCACATTGAAATAACATGTGCTAGCATACGGGGGTAGTCATTACCCTGATAAGTTACCATGTAGTGTACTATCATATGGTTTGATAGGAATTAAATCGAGGTATTAGAGGACATACATGGGGTCAGATAACCAGGTTCAACACACTAGGAAGTCAATTCAATAAAAATATTATTAGAGATAATACATAGCTAGAATTGTTGTATACTTTACAAGGTTTGAGGATTGGGATCCAAAACATGTATATTGTGAATTAAAGGGGTGTACATTTTAACCCCAACAGAAAATAGTGATTTAAAAGGCTAAATTTTACTAGCCTTTTCTATGGGAAAACCTTTACTTTTTTTAGGATACCTTATTATAACTCTATAATTTAGTATGATTGTCCTGGAGTTATGTATGGATGGGTAACCACCTCATATGTTTCATGTGGTGGGTGTGAGTGAGGAAAAATAACAATGAAAAAACTAGTGATTACCTATGTGGATAGTCATTAGTATGATAAGTAACCCTAGTTTATAATATCTTGTGGTGTGTTTGGAAATAAAGCATGGTATTATATGAGATCAATGTGGTTAAATGACTAGTATCATAATTTGGCGAGGTCCATACATGATAGGTGAAACATAATGGATTGCATCATAGAAGGTTTAATATAGTTATAACTCTCCCTAATGTGCATATAAACTCATCATAATATTCAATACCTATATTTATGGAACAATAAGCTTTATAGAAGCCATATTGAGCATGAACACTTCACATACATGGAATATCCCATGAAATAATCACATAAATTTTATAAAAAATATTTCAAGATTTAACAAGAATATGAATGGTGGTAACAAGATTTATATAAATTCATAACAGTGTCCCTTTAAGTTCCATATTATCCATGCATGCAATAATATCATCATAATGGTTTTTCAAATATCCTTGTGTGAAAAAAATAGTGAATTAATGGTGTTCATGCATGAACAAACACAGTGGATGTGGAGAGGTTCTATCTAAACAGGGTGGCTTGTACCACCTATGAATATGGAATCATATTTGTATCTTAAAAAGTACCATGTTGATCATCTATCCCATATATAAATCATGAGTATGAGGGTACAACCTTTTATATTCAAACATGGGGTAGACTTATCATTTGGTAGTTTTGGTCCCTCATCTTACCAAAACACCAATATAGTGCAAGATCACACCAGGGGATCCTCTATGTCAAGAACACATTCCCCTACACTAACCCAAATTATGACTTTATCCCTTCTTTCCACCATCTAGCACATGAAGTGTATAATTTTATTGCCTCTTTGATCTATTGATCTCCCAATGGTGTTGGAAATGATATCTTTTTTATTTATTCTTGTTTAATTTTCCAAACAATAGATATTTTTTCTTCAAATCCAATAAAACTTCAAAAGAACCTCCAAAATCAGAAATAATGTGTTCCCTACCATTAACACACGAAACTATAAAAAATTAGTTGAGATTAAATAAATAAACTATTAAATAAATTATTAAAATATTTACTAAATTTATTGATATCAAAATCTTCCACACAGAAATCATTGTTTATGCTTAGGAATAACCTCAACATCAAACTCATGAATGATCTATAATTTAGTAAGGAACATTTCCAAAAGTATCATCATCGAAAATATAAAGATATAAATGATGTTTTTAAAATAAGAAAAGTCACCCAAACATATGTCAAATCATGCTTAATTAAAAATTATATATTCAAGAAATTTTTATCTCTTCCCCTCATATTGTTCAACTATTCATCAATATTTATTACAATTGTTATTTAACTCACTATAATTACATTTAAATCATTTATAAAAATCATATGATGTGGATTTATATTCAATATCAATTATGTGAACTCTATCCATTGAATTGCGAGTTAAGAGAATATTCACATAAAATATAAATAAAAAACATGATAATTATTCATTTAGGATATATTGTTTCTGAAGATCAGTTTATGTGGGAAGTGATTATAAATATAAATTTAGGGGATTAGAAATAATGGAAACCTCTAAAATCACAATACATGATATTAAAATAAAACCTAATGAAATGAATAATTCCCCCTTCAACAACCCCCAAATGATGACATATCCACATCATTCCCTATTACTCCTTGGTTAGAAAATAGAAATTAGAATGTGATGAAATAATTTCATCCCTATTTTATATATTTTCTAGTATATATTTAATTTTCGGTTTTTCCCTCTTATTTATTTCAATTTTTAGATGTGTTTTTCTTTTATAATTGTTTTCGATGTTGATGGACAAAAATTTCCGTAAAATGAATGAAAAATTTAGAACCAAGGGAAAATGAATCCTCAATACAGTATTATTTTAAAATTATTAACATATTTGTCTAAAAAAATATCCAAAGATTGATTAGTCAAGCATCCTGGAGGACTAGACACATAAATACATCATCCAAAATATAAAATCATCATTATTATTAAACGCCCTGTGTAGTGATATTAAAATATATTGATATTCTAAAACCACAAAAAATACATTGGAGGAAATATATATGGAAAAGGGTGATCAAGAAATCCTAGTAAGGGACTAAACCTGAAAATAAAAAATAACATGATTGTTGAAAGGCATGACATGATATCATAAAATGGATGATCATATATATGTAAACATAGAAAAAGTAAATCACATTTTGAGATCATAAAATCATTGAATATCTGTAAAATAATTACAAGTCATGAAATCATGAATATATGCCAGGGGTCACTCCCAAGACCCTCATCATAAAGTGAAAAAATTCACAAGGTGGAGTAGGTTCACTCTCCAGTATCATAGTCACAGTATACAAAGTCCCATAGTTGATTATTTTTACACCATAATACCTTATATCGAACTGTAGAGGTATAGAAAATTACCCAATGCATTAAAAGATAATATAATTTCTTACCTACCCATAAAATAATTTGAATCATATATATTTGTTCCACCTGAAAAAAATAAACCATACATTAATCAAAATCATTTTCAAAACCTTAAGAAGCATGTGGGTTTAATAATATTGGTTTACAACATAATTGATGGCTATATCCTATTGATTCAAAATAGAAAATAATTAAATAATATTAATTTTTCATAATTGAAAAGTTACATAGGCATTGAACATGGTTTTACAATATATAGAATTCTTGAGAGTTATTAAAGAGAATAAATAATAAAAATAATCCGCATGGATGATGATTTATAAAATTGTTAAAGATATTTTTAAAGATGGAGATATCATATTATTTTCCAGAAAACCATAATTGAACCAAGAGGGTTCTCTATAAAATAATTTCAATTTTTATGAGATATAATTGGATATATGCATTTTACGGGAGTTATTTGTGACACGATAACAGAAATATGAAAATTCCTTTTAATCAGGTTTACTTAAAGTGTTAATTTACAAGGTAGCTAAAAAATGTATAAACCAAGAAAAGAAATTAATAAATCACTGGTTATATATGTAATGGAAATATATACAATAATAGAAGAGGTTTTTGGGAATATTATTTCAAAAAAGGATGAAAAAAAAGAGAATGTCTAACTAATAAGTAATGAGGGTGATACAAAGAATCCTTCCCTCATTCCTAGAAGCACTCTAGAGTTCCACTGAACTTCTTGAATAATTAAATTAAATTTATGAAATATATAGCCAATAATCCTATTCATATATATATAATTTTCAGAAGACTATTTTTTGAGATTTATTTTTAGTATAGTTTACACTTATATTGGTTACTCTAAGTTATTTTGTTTATTTTGTTATAACACTTTAATTTTGGTCGACATCATGAAAATTTCTCTAAAATATCATTATGATCTCTAAAATTGCGGATATTTATTTCATTAATTATTATATTAGTAAAATACTTGAATTTTTTTTAAGATTATCCTGAAAAAGATAAAAATTAATAAAGGAGTCTTGATAAGTATATTTAATGCGGTTAAATTTAATTTAATCATTTATTATTTTTATTAATTACATATTTCTAATTGGTTCTGAGGACCTCATGAAAATTAAATTTCCATTTACATTTCTTACTCTAAAATACGATAATCTCACGTAGGTTCAATCCATATAGATGGTTCGTCACATGTTCTAAGGTCATATTTAATTATATTCTAATAAAAACTCAAATATAAAAATGAGTTTGATTATATTTTTTATATTTTTTATTTTAAAATATAAATAATCAAGGGTGAATATTTGAAATAAATGATTGGATATAGTAATTTGAAAAATATGACAAGTTATGAAATCTTTTTGATAAAGTGTGTGGGTAATGTCAGTTGTTTTGTTTTAAAATAATTTATCCTTTGACATGAAATATATTGAATGTGTATCCAAAAAATGGTTAAATCAATCTACTTTAAGAATATAATAACTCTAAGATGTTTGATTCTTGTATCTCACCAGTTCAATATGCATCCAACTATAATTTAATTGAATGGATTTTCATTAGAATAAATCTTTGTAGAAATGTTCTGATGCTTTAAAATTAAATTTTAATAAGAGCATACAATCTTTAAGAATATTAGTGTGAAGAAGTAATATTGATATCAAATAATTTAATATAGATGTTTAGTCAACAATTTTAAATTTTGTAAACTACCCACATAAAATTGTTATATATATATATATATAAGTAGATAGAGAAAGGGAAGACAAGATTCTTCTTTGATGAGTTAAAAATTTTATCACCTGAATTTGTATTCAACATCATCCCTTCAAAGAAGTGTTACACCTGATCATAATAGAATTATCATACTCTCCTCTAGTGGTAGATGATCATAATTACTCTAATACAAGTCTCAAAATTTATATTCATTCTTCCTAGGTTTCCCACTAACACTTTTTAATGACCACATGGAACCGATCACAATAATTGGTGACCAGGATATGATTTAATGATATCTCTTATAACAACCAAAACACACCAAAGTATGATACATTAGGTCTCTAGAACATATTCTGAATGATTAATGGGGAATCTTTTGTCTCACCACCTCTATTCTAGAAACCTCATCTTGTTTATTAATCCCAAGACTGAACATATATTTTCACAAAAAAATTCTATATTCAAGGGTTTTATATCCCAAAACATCATCATATTCAAGCTTCTGAAATGTTCCCACAAAAATTAAAAGAGATAAACAGTGGAAAAAATACCAATTTCTCTATCCCATATTCATCTCTTTAATGGAGTTAGATACACATTAGTATGAAAAAATTAAACTTATACTATATGTGATTTATCGTCAAACATTGGGATCATCCTTCAAAATTGGGGTTCACCATCAGACAATATGTTCTTGAACCCAACATTTGATTCAAACGTAGGGTCCATCCTCACCAACTTTGGTGTAATTTAAAAATATTAGGTTCTTTAACCTAATGTATAGTTCAAATGTGCGTTCAACAATGTGGGGTTCCTTTCCATATGTTAGCTTCCCAAACCTAGCATTAGATTAAAACATGGGTAACATCCTCACCTATGTGGGTTTTATATTCCTTTTTTATAAAAATTTCTCATCGAATAACCATGGAAATAAAGAATCAGAGATTAAATACATTAACATTATGAAAAAAAATATTAAGTAAATTATACCAAAAATACAAGAATTTAATATTTAATTCACAGTACTCAAAAATTAATAAATAATGAATGATATTGAATTAAAAAAATAAATTAAGTAATTAATTAAATAAATATTTAATGGATAATTTAAAATTAAAACAAAAAAACATAAAAAATATTATCTTAACTAAAAAATAACCTCTAAACTGTATTTTACCATATAAATTATAATTTAATCATAACACAAATAAAATATACCAAAAATGATTTTTAAAAATAATATAATTAATGTACACATCAAATACCTCTATATATTATATGTTGGTTTTCCTCAAGAAACATATTACTATAGATTAAGTGGTAGAAAATGAATCTTATGTTTCAAAGGCATTAATATCAACTTGAATTTGTTTAAAAAATATTTACCCTCATGGATTATTTAAATAAAATTAATGTGAATTCCAAAATGAGTTAGATTTCTTCAGTGCAAAATTGGTTAATATTTCGGAAAAATGATTAGAAATTGAAAATATTTACGTTGATTAAAAAAATCATTTTTTAACTAAATATAATACAAATATTTTATTTACCTTTAGAATAAAATAATTATATAATTTATGAATCCATAATAAATAAGAACATTATTGAATGGGTTGGAGTGATAATTTATTGATGAACTTAATGACTCATCCAATAGTAAATGAGTAAAAAATTATAAAAGAATAAGGACATCAACCTATATTAGTATTTTCATTCACTAATCAATTGGATGCATATATTGTGAGTTAAAAGCAAATCAAAGAGATTCAAATACAATTATTATTTTATATCATTTTCCCAAAATTTTATAAATTTTTTTTTCCAAGATGTTAAGAGAAATGATATAACCAATTAAATCTATAAGGTAGTAAATATTAATCTCTTGAAAGAGGAATCACAATAATAAAATTAAGAAAAAAAATCAGCCACTGAAAATTATTATGTGATTTTTAAAAACTATGAATTTTTAAAAATTTAGTGGTTAATGATTGTTTATACTTTTAATTATAGTTAGGATCAATTAAAAAGACCCTTCCCAAACACTTTTAATGTAAATATGTTCCCATTTTGGAGGCCTAAAGTGGGAGAATCAATTTAAGTAGTTAAGTTCAAATATAGATTTTCAATTGATAAAAGTTGAAAATATGTTTAGAGTTAAAAATATAGTATGACCAAAATATTTTGCACGATTTATAATTATTCAATTATAAATATTGTATGAAATAAATAAAATTTCAATTTCAAATACACTATAATTTTCAAGAACATTCAAAAAATGTAATATGTTAATATTGTGTGTGAAATATGAAATAACATGAATCCAATGTATATTTTAGGGTTCAAGAATATTTTAATATTTCTATGTATTTTAATTTTCAACAGCCTCAAAAATAAGATGTTAAACACCACTCAAAAGCTACTAAATCACATAAAAAATACATGCGTGATGTAAATACCCTTACCCTATTATCCTAGATCCGTTTCTAAACATTATTAAATTAGTATAATAAACAAGGAAGTCTCATACTGAAGGATGGAATAGATTATTAGTTTTGGAAAGCTAGATAGAAACATATGTTTTTCATTACAACTTGAAAGGAAAAAACAAAATAAAACTCCATTGGAAACATCCATAAATCCTAGATTATCCATTCATGTCATTTAAAATATACATATTCTCATCCTATGGAAAAATAAAATATATGAAAGGGGTGATTTCAGATGCTCAGAAAGGGTAAGTAATACAACAGAAACTATCATAAACATATACAATAAGGAAAGGTGAATAACTGAAACACATTCTAATAAAATATAATCATGAGTATAATATATAAGGAAAAAATATGAATAGATAATTTCATATAAATAACCACTTGAAACATAACACTAAATATTCTACTTTTTGAATAATCACCTGATTTACTAATTATTAATATCAAAATGTGGGAATTCATAATTCAAGATATCATTACCATACCATCAAGGAATCATCTAAGAAGTCTATATAAATGGGTAAGGCCATGACCAAAACCCGGTCTAGTTTGGCTCATGAGACATATCGATGCATCGAGGGGCTATAGTGGGCCCCACTAATCACATACTATGTCCTATGAATTTTTCATATATAAAATAAATAAATAAATTTAGATCATGTTTTCCCATAAAAAATGATATATTTGTGTCATAAACACAGTTCAAATTACTCTAAGAAAATCATTAAGAAATTCTTGAGAGAAATACCCATTTTACTTTTGAAAAGAAGAGTTCATTCTGGAAAATCATTTTAATAGGTTATAAAATCATATTATAGACATGTATTTCCCAAAAATTAAAAGGGTGGGAAATTAAATTATATTTTAGTCATAAATTATTTCCAAATTATGGTTAAACATTTAAAAAAGCATTTATTAATCATTAGAAATGAGTCGCTTAAGTGCGGCATAAGGGAAAATACTAAAGAGTATTTTAAATTTGACAAAAGAGTAATTTTTTTATAAAACTAGGAATGAAATTTTTTTTTCATGATAAAATTTGTGATTTTATAAAAATACTTTCATATTAATTAGTATTATGGAGTACACTTGAAAATTTGTGAGAAATTGGGGTGTTCCCTTTAATCGGGTTTTCTTTTCCAAAAGAATTGAGAAAGGAAAATTTATAGAACATGTATTTCCACATAAAGTAAGAATGATCTTATCAAGATACCCGATATTTGAATTTATTAACACAATTTTATATATGTAAATAAATTATATAATTATTACATTGGGGTAAAGAGAGAGAAATCACAACATAAATGAAAAATGAATATTCTCCTAGAATCCCTTACCCCTTTGAAAACAAATGAACTATAAGCCCCAAAAAAATAATTTCATAAAATAATAAATTTAATAATATAAATGTAAATAGATTAATGATATAATACATAAATGGGAAATATTCATACACCACACTCAGTAAATAGTGTTGAATAAGTAATATCTCAAAAAAATAAAAGTGTCATGAGAAAACCTATACCTTATGTCTGAAAGTGTTCTTCACCTAGACGTAGTGTCCAGGACAATGAAATTAGATTAATTTAAAATTTAATTAAAAAACACTTAAAATTTTAGTTTATTTATTATAATTTTATTGAGATCATTTATGGCCCATTTATGATTTATAATATTCAATTTCATCATTTAGATGTGTTCTTTTCCTTGTTTTTCCAGATTTGTTTACTTGTATAAGAGTATGGAGGTTTTTATAAAATGATAATAATAATAAAGAACTAAAATTATATTTCATTAATTATCATCCCGTATAAAAAAATTTATAAAATTATTTTTGTTATATTAGTTTAGGATGAGTGACCTGGTAAGACAATAGTGATAATCATTTAGATTATTTTAGTGGCTCTTCGATCATCACAAACTTGTTTTGTTTCATTAATTAATATCATGTATATATATTGGTTCTAGAAAACTAAATGAATTATAATATATATAATAAAATATTATTTAACCATAATTATGTTTTTAGGACCATCCTTGAAGGCATTAATGAAGAGTGAAAAAGCATCATCCACAGTGGTAGTAAATCAGAACACCAGAGATGATATTTCTATTTTTAGAATAAAAGGGAGAAGAAAGATATTGGAAGATGAATTATTCAATTAATAAAATAAAATTAAAGTATATAAAATATACTATTGTTATCACGCCTCATGGATAGGTTAATATTGGTATAGGATATGAAAATAAATGAAATTCAAAAGAAAATAAAAGACAAGGAAGTGGATTTTACCTCTTGAATTTCTCCACATTGAGAACCTCCGTAGGAAAAAGGTTTTGGAGTTTTTATGAGACCAAGGACTTATGGATATATTGGAAATGTTTTGGAGATTAAATTTGTAGAATATAATCAATATTTTGGTCTTTGTAAGTGTAAGGAGAAGCGGTGGTGAGTGTAAAACCCCAAACATTTATCAAATGATAATTCCTCTTAATCTGATTAAATGTATTAATATGTGAAATGGTTATATGTCATATGAAATTATTTTGTTTTATGTTTCTTTATTTTAAAATACCATTAATAAATGTGACCTTTGATAATATATCTGTTGAAAGTGATCACATGATTAGTATAAATATAGGGCTTTATAAAATCCAATTTATTCATTCAAAGGAAGCAATGGCCTCATCTAGAAGACTTTCCCCATACGAATCCCATTTGTCTAAGATCCTAAAGGAGGTGGTATCTTTGGGATTCACTCTTTACCAAGCCCAAGTCAAGCTTGAATACGTTATGCTCGAGCAGAACTGCCTACGGGAGAAGTGGAAGTTGATAGAGATTACAACTCGAACGATGTTATCTGAGCCAACCCAAGAGCCTGTCATCATCGCGCACCTTACCCTATGGTATTATGTGGGTTTTCTAAGGGTTTATGTAACAATACCTTTGTACTATGAACATGAACATTATTTTTTATATAAAGGATATACATTCATTTTATTATTTTTACTCTATAAATATTTTTTAAAGCAAAAATAGAATTTTTAGTTAATATTCAACTAATAAATCTATTTTTATGAATTAATGGAGTTTGAATTAAATAATATGTTAATAAATTATTATTATTACTATTAAATTACTTTTAATTAAATATAAATGGTCGTATAATTTTATGAATGCAATTGTAATTTTTATTATGGTTTGAAATCTATTTTTGTCAAAACCCATGATTTTTTAATAAATATCGGTTTTTATTTTAAAAGTGAAAATTAAAATATTTACAAAATTATTTAGATAAAATGAATTTCATTTTTGAAATCAGGACACTGAAACTATCCAATGGTGATATTTTCAAAATTTTCTGACACGGTCGATTTTTTGGTTAAAAATCAAATACCATTTAAATATATAATGTGGTTTACGACATCATAATGACCCAATAGTGGTTTAATAAAATACTATAATCATTATGTTTAGAAAATATATGTTTTACCGTTCAAATAATTTTATTTTTTATTTGTTTGATTTATTTTACAAATCTTTTGCAGACCCTCCAAGACTTATAAAACATTTTTGCCTTTTTAAATGTTTTCCTTGAGAGTGTGACTCACCTCCACATAAGAAACCCTATTATATTAAGATGTTCAGCCATTGGCCTTATAAAATATTGTTTTCCACTCCCATTTGGAAAAAACCGTGGGAAAACCATGGGTTTTGTTTGGTTTTGATTAGTTTAATGTTTGGTGTCCCAAACCTAAATAATAATGAATTCCCTCTCCTTACCTATACAAACCCACCCAAGCTCCCACTTCCTCTTCACTAAAAGCCTTTGGAGTTCATCCAAAATCTTCCCTACTCTATCTAGAATCATCCCAAGGCACCCCAATATCCCATGAAGCCTCTCTCAAGCCCCTCCCAAGCCTTTGAGTCACACTTCCAATTAAGGGATTTTTTCCTTTCTAATTTTTTTCCAATTTTATTATTGTTGTTATGTGCTTTTAATTTCAATTAAAAATGGTGGGGTATGATTTTTTACCTCCCACATAAATCCCTATTTATATTTGGATCATGGGAGAACCCTTTCTCTCTTATCAATGCCTTCCAAGTACACCTATTACCATGCCAAAATTTCATAAGGAATTTCTCTCTCATCATTTACATTCAAGAAATTATTTTTGTATTATGAATCCAAATTGCATTATTTATCATGGGACATGTATATATATAGCCCCATTACTATAAATTTCATTTAAATACTATGAGACATCCCTTTTTCTCTCATCATCCATTTTTATGAGTTCTTATGTAACGTCGTTATGCTGTCGAAATTGCTCCGCAGTTTTCCAAGCCAAAGTCATTGTGTAGTGAATACCATACCCATTTCTCTATCAAGGGTGTTAACCATTATGAAAATTTACTTATTGTTTAAATAGTTTCATGAATGTATTCAAAATTCCTTTACCATGTAATAAATTATTATGATGAATGATTCAATGTTGTATGATCCATGTGGCACACTTTTGCAGTAAATAAAATGTTTAAGAACGGTGTGCCCTAATAACGCTCCAATGCATTGGGTAAAGTATAGTATCATGATACGTCATGTAAAATGAGTGTTGAATCATGCTAATTCAAGTGAAACTATGGTTTACTTATACTTCATATGTAATTAGGGTTTACTCGTGCTCCATGTGAAATGAGTCGTGGCTCATGATAATTCCATGTTAATTGTTGTTTCCACATTTCCATGTTATGATAATCATGATATATCATTCCTTTATATTCATTTTTTATTTTTTTCTCCATTTATATTCATATTACCTAACATGTATTGAATTCTTCATGTTATTCCTTGTTTACTCCATTATTGGGATTTATAGCTCACCTTTTTCTTATGCATGTCCTCAGGTTATCCCATGCAATGCTATGTATGAGGGAATGTAGTGGTCATGTAAATTATGTTTGCAATAAAGATGTTTTGTTTCATGTATTAAGTAATTATGTAATGTTCCTAATCCCCAAAGACACTGGACCTCTCGAACTTCCATTTTGTATCATGTGAAGAGTTTGTGTAATAAATCATGTTTAAGTGTGTAATGAAAAGCAGGGTTGTCATAGTTGGTATCAATGGATCCATTTAGTTATTTTTGGGATTAGGATTAGAAAACCCAAGTGAAAGTCTTAGGGATAATACTATGTATAATAAAAAATCCCTATGTTTTGGTGAGTATTGAGTGAGTGATCTATCAAGAAAATACATCCCTTTCTGGATATGGGCAGGTAGAGGCAGCTCTGGAATAGATGTACCTAGGAGTGAAAACTCTGACAAAGAGTTTCAGGCTTGACCCGGGGTATCCTGGTACACAACAACGGGGCTTTATGCACTCCTGGTAATGACACTCCTAAGGGATATGATTTGGTAAATTCATAATCGTGGTAGGAACCATTATAAAGTGAATAAAAAAAATCCCCTAGGAATATATGTTTGAAAGTAGATCATGGACAACATATATTGAATCCTATAGATTCACAAGTTAAGGAAATAAAAGTAATTTATAAGTCAACCATTTTTGTATTTGGATTACCCTTTATGTGTTACCATTAAAAATCATTTTATTCCAGCCAATGGCCTGTGATAGGTTTATTCGGTCTAACAAACGATGTGAAGATCAATGCGATGATTGTTCTAATGAGATCCCCAATCTGATGGGAGCGGTAATCGCAAACATTGTCACGATACTCTCTCATTTAACTCAAGCTCTCAATATGATTGTGGTTCAAGAGAAATTCTCAACCCCCCTAAGAAAGAACATGTCGCTATCGAGAGCTTCATGAGACAAAGGCCTCCTACTTTTAATGGATCACCTGATCCCTCAATCGCCAAACAATGGATCAACTTCATTGAAAATATCTTGTCCATATTTTAATGTTCCGAAAAAGAGAAGGTTCTCCTGGCTACTTATTATATGGAGGGTGAAGTTGATCAATGGTGGACATTGATCAAAAATACATTTCCAGAGAAGGAAATCGACGCGTTGGAATGGAAGGATATCTAGAAGATTTTTTTGTTAAATATTTTCCACGCACACTTCAGCTTAAGATGGAAAGAGACTTCCTTGACATCAAGCCAAAGGAGGACGAATCTCTTGGAACGTATGAGGAAAACATTAAAAGTATTGAACCATACACCTATAGCTTTATCGTTACCACTGATTGAAAAGTTTACCACTTCATTGGTGGGATAAAACCTAGATTTCAAGAAATCCCTGGCGATCCGTGACTTTGACAGCTATGAAGAAATTGTCTGATGTTCCCTTAAGTTCAAAATGGAGATCAAGGAATCAAAGGGTTATCATAGGGTTATAAAGCGTAAGGTGTACTTCAATTATTATAGTTTGATGGATAAATTAAATGGTTCTAAGAAGGTCTAACACCCCACTTTCCAATGGTCTGGAAAGAAGCACCCCTTAAATTTCCTGAAGGGGATGAGGACGTGCTTTAGGTGTGGAAGAGAAGGACACCAAGCTGTTAGTTATCGGAAAGAATAACCAGCGGCTATGACACAGGAGAGGAAAACTTCGTTAAACTATCAACACATTGTTCATTGCTTCAACTACAAAGAACAAAGGCACCTTGCAAATTACAGCCATATGCCATGGATTTTCGGAGGCAACCAACAACCTCCAAGGAAACAAGGGATATGTTTTTCCATCACTACGACCAAAGTGAACCCTGACAATGAAGTGGTGATAGGTATGCTAGTTATTAATTCAAAATAGAAAACATAATTTTTTTTCTAGTTCTACGCATTGTTTTATATCCCAATAGTTCAGTATAAAAATCCCAACACCACAAAAAATCATGGAAGTGATGATGTCGATGGGTACGGTAAATGGGGAAATCATTGTATCCCAGGAATATAACTCCTCATCAATCACAATCTGGGGATTGAACATCCTATCAAACCTCGTCATACTCCCTTTGGTGGAATTTGATGAAATTTTTGGCAAGGATTAGATTTCCTTATATAGAGCCAACAAAGATTTCTATAATAGGGAAATCACTCTCCATGTGGAGAATTGACCCCTGATTATGTACAAGTGAATGGAGGATGATGAATCTCCATTACCTTTATTATCTCAAGAATGGATATTACTTATTTATGAGCATGCATATCTAGATAAGAAGATTGAGTCCTAGGAAGAAACCATCCTTGAAGACATGAATATTGTGGGGTAATTCTCAGAAGTATTCCCCGAGAAATAGCATAGTTTTCCTCTGAGAAGAGATGTTGAATTCTCAATTGACCTTATACCTGGGGCATTGACAATATTCAAGACTATATATAGAATGGTTTTTTAGAGCTTGAGGAGCTAAAGAAACAACTACATGATAATCTAGATAAATGTTTTATATGCCCAAGTTCTTCACCATGGGGTGCTCTAGTCCTCTTCGTCAAGAATACGACTGGGTCAATGCGCATTTTCATTGATTATTGTGAGCTCCAAAAAATCCCGATAAAGAATAAGTATCATCTTCCCTGAATTAATGACATGTTTGGTCATCTATGAGGAGCACAATACATCTAAAAGGGGGATCTGTGGTCGGTATATTACCAAGTAATGGTCAAGAAGGAAGATATCGCCAATACTGCTTTTCCTACAAGACACGATAACCATGAATTCATAGTAATGCCTTTCAGACTCACTAATTCTCTAGAAATATTCATGGACTTGATTAACAGAGTCTTTAGAGATTACCTTGAAAAAAATTTGGTAGTCTTTATAGATGATAATCTGATATACTCCAAAAACAAGGATGATCATTAGGAGCATCTAAGAACTTATCTAGAGACCTTGAAAAAAGAGAATATCTATGAAAAGTACATCAAGTGTGAGTTCTAGTTGAAGGAGGTCTCATTCTTAGGTCATATCGTCACAATCAAAGGGATATCTGTGGATCTGTCGAAGAAAGATAAAATAGAGGGATTCCAGAGGCCAAAATTGGTAACAAATATCCATATATACTTGGGGTTAGCTGGATATTATCGCTGATTTGTGAGAAATTTCTCACGATTTTATAACCCTCGTACCATGATAACTCGGAAGGGTGTAAATTTTTCTTGGAGTAATAAATGTGAAGAAAATTTCATGGTGTTGAAAATGAGTCTTATCACTGCACCTGTGCTCACCATTACCCATGAGTGGAGTAATAGTTATGGTATTTAGTGATACTTCCGAGAAGGGCTTGGGTTGTTTATTGATGAATAATGATAATGTTATAGCCTACACCTCAAGGCAGCTGAAAATCCATAAGAAAATCTATCCCACACATGATCGGGATTTGGCGACTGTGATCTTTGCATTGAATATATAGTGGAATTATCTATATTGGGAGAAGTGTGAGATATATACTGATCACAAGAGCCTAAAATATATATTCACACTGAAAGAGATTAATATATTCCAACAAATATGGATAGAACAAATCAAGGATTATGACTTCTCAATCCATTACCACTCTAGGAAAGCGAACAAGGTGGTGGTTGATCTATGTAGAAAGGACCCAACGATTTTATTATTGATAAGAATTAAAAGGGATTCAATCTTCTTAGATTTGATAAACATGGGCATGGGATTCATAAATAAGGGAACATCATTAATCCTTTAAAAAAAATTTCTCAACCGTCTCTTTTGGTGAAAATATAGGACACTCAATGAAAGATGTGGAAATTCTGAAAAGGGTGGAAGATATCAAAAATGGTAAATTCTCAGAGTTCATGGTTGAAAAGGATGAGATTGTGAGATTCTGGTCACGATTATGTGTACCATCCAATCTAGAGATAAAGAAGGATCTTCTGAAATATGCACATAGCTCAACCATCTATTTTCTCTCAGGGAACACAAAGATGTCTTGAGATCTCTTAGAAAACTTTTGGTGGGACAATATTAAATGGGAGATTACTGAATACATATTAAAGTGTCTAGTATATCAGAAAGTGAATTCTGAGAGGCAATAGTTTAAGGGGATGATTTAATAACTACCCATAACAACAAGGATGTTGGACAACATTACCATAGACTTTGTCAATGGACATCCAAGGTCATCCTGAACAAACAATGCTATATGGCCTGTTGTTGATCGTCATACGAAGAAAGATAACTTAATCTCTATTCGAGATGACTTCTTGTTGGATCAAATTTAACGAATTTACATCAAATAATTTGTAAGTATTCATGGAGTATCACTATCTATTTTATCCGATTGTGATCCTAGATTCACCTCAATGTTCTGGAAAAGTCTCTAACATTATCTACGCACTGAACAGAACATCAGTACGACCTATCATCCTCAAACTAATGGCCAATCTAGGATAACTATTCAGAAATTTAATGATATGTTAATATAATGTTATATAGACTTCAAAGTAGGATGGGAACAACATATTCCCATGTTTTAATTCCCCTAAAATATCAGTTTACACTCGAGTATCTGAATGACTCCATATTAATCCCTTTGTGGGAAAAGGTGTAGAACACTAGCGTGTTGTGATAAAGTCAGTGGGAATAAGCTGATAGGACCTGAAATGGTCAACAAAATTGTGGATAAGTTGAAAACCATTCAACTTCATATCAAGGCATCACAAAGTTGTCAAAAGTGTTATACAGTTAACTGTCGATGAGACCTTGAGTTCAAAGTTGGATACATGGTATTCCTACACATATATTCGTGGAATACGGTCTTGAGGTATGGAAATAAAGGGATGATAATACTTAGGTCCGTCAGCCCCTTCGAGATTAATGATCATGTCGGGGCTATGTCATATCGACTAGAACTTACACCTACCATGGAAAAAGTACAGGATGCATTTCATGTATCCCTCTTAATGAAATAATTCTGTACACTTCACTTGTACTTTCCTCAGAGGTAGTGTAGCTAGAGTATGATCTTTCTTATGAGGATAATCCAGTGAAGATCTTAGATCGTAGTGAAAAACGTTCTATGAAATAAGACAATTCCCCCCGTCAAGGTGTTGTGGTGAAACCAATATTTTGAAGAAGCGGCATGGGAATCAGAGGAAGTAATGAAGCAGAGTTACCCACATCTATTTTATTGTGGGAAAAGGAAATTTTTTGGGAGAAATTTATTAAGGGGAGAAGATTTTAAAGACTCAAACATTTATCAAATGAAAATTCCTCTTGATCCAATTAAATTTCATATTCTGTGAAATAGTTATATAATATATGAACTTCTTTTGTTTAATGTTTCATGATTTTAAAATACTGTTAACAATTTTAACCATTTTTAATATAGTTGTTGAACATTGGTCACATGATTATTATAAATATAGGGATTTAACAAATCCAATTTACTCAGTCAAAGGATGTGATGGCCTAATCCAGTAGAATTGCACCATAAGAATTCCATTTTTTAGATCTTGGAAAGGAGGTGGTGTCTTTGGGATTCACTCTTGATCAATACCAATCCGAGCATGAATACGTTGTTCTCGAGCAGAACTGCCTATGGGAGAAGTGGAAGTTGATAAGGATTATCACTCGAGCGATGTTATCCAAGCCACCCCAAGAGTCTATGACCATAGTGCACCTTACCCTAAGGTATTATGTGGGTGTTTTAAGGGGTTAGGTAACAATAACCTAGTACTATGAACATGTACATTATTTTTTTATAAAGGATATACATTCATTTTATTATTGTTACTCTAAAAATAGTTTTTAATGTGAAAATAGTATTTTTAGTTAATATTCAACTAAAAAATATATTTTTATGAATTAATGGATTTTCTAATTCAAAAATATTTTAATAAAATATTATTATTTTTATTAAATTAATTTTTATTAAATATAAATGTTCATATAATTTTATAAATGCAATTGTAAGCTTTATTAATGTTTGAAAGATATTTTTTTCAAAACATTTGAATTGTTGATAAAGGTCAGTTTTATTTTATAAGTAAAAATTCACATATTTAAAAAATTATTTAGATAAAATATATATTATTTTTGGAATTGGGACGTCAAAATTATGTAACGGTGAAATTTTTATAGTTTTCTGAGAGAGTCGAATTTTTGGGTAAATATTAAATACTGTTTAAATTTATAATGTGATTTATGACAACATAATGACCAAATAATGATGTAATAAAATACAATAAAAACTATTTTCGTAAAATATAAGTTTTTACATTTAAATAATGTTATTTTTGATTTGTTTTATTTATTTTACAAAGCTTTAGAGGACCCTCCAAAATATATAAAACATTTTGTTTTTTTAAATTGTTTTCTTTGAGAGTGTGACTCACCTCCAAATAAGAAACCCTATTATTTTAAGAAGTTAGGAAATTTTCCATATAAAATACTATTTTACACTATACATGGAAAAAATACATGGGAAAACCCCATGAGATGGTTTTTTTATTTGATTAATGTGAGGTGTCCCATACCTAAACAATAAAGAATTCTATCCTTATTCCTATATAAACCCACCCAAGATCCCACTTCCTCTTCACTAAAATCTTTTGGGGATCGTCCAGCCTCTTCCCTCATCCCTCTATAATCCTCCCAAGGTTCCCCAAGCTCCCAAGAAGCATCTCTCAAGACCCTACCAAGCCTGTGGTATCACACTTCCTTGTAAAGGATTTCAACCTTTCTTATTTTTGTCCAATTTTATTAATGTTGTTATTCCCTATAAATTTCAATAAAAAATGTTAAAGTATTATTTTCAACCTCCCCCATACATTAATATTTATTTTTATATGATGAAATATCCCTTTATATCTCATCAATGCATCCCAATTATACCTGTTGCCTTGCTGAAATTCTGTAAGGAATTTCTCTCTCCTCGTTTACATTCAAGCAACTCTTTTGTATTATGAATCAAAATTACATTATTTATAATGGGAAATTTATCTATATGACCCCCTAACTATTAATTTTATGTAAATACTATTATACACCCATTTCTCTCTCACCAACCATTTTTATGAGTTCTTATCTAACATCATAATACTGTCGAAATTTCACCGCGATTTTCAAAGCCAAAGTCATTGTGTAGTGAATACCATGCCCATTTCTCTATCATGGGTATTCACATTTATGCACATTTACTTATTATTTAAAGAGTTTAATTTATATATTCCACATTAATTTATCATGGAATTAATGATTATTTTTAATCATTCAATGTTTTATGATCCATGTGGCACACTTAGTCATGAAATGAAATGTTTAAGAAGGGTGCGCCCTGATAGCGCTCTAACGCAATGGGTAATGTATAGTATCATGATACATCTTGTGCAATTAGTATTGAACCATTATAATTCAATTGAAATGAGGTTTTACTGATTCATTATATGCAATGAGGTTTTACTCATGCTCTATGTCCAATGAGCCTTGGCTCATACTAATTCCACGTTAAGTGTTGTTGCCACATTTCCATGTTATGATAATCATGTTATATCATTCCTTTATGTTCATGTGTATTTTATGCTCCATTAAAAATACTATTTACTAACATTTATTTCATTATTCATGTTATACCTTGTGTACTCCCTTTCTGGGCTTTATATCTCACCCTTTTCTTATGTGTGTCCTGAGGTTATCAAATGCAATTCTATGTATGAGGGAATGTAGTTGTCCTGTAAAGTCAGTTTTCAATAACGATGTTGTGTTTCATGTTTCAAGTCATTATGTAATGTTCATAATCCCCAAATACATTGTACCTCTAAATATTCCATGTTGTATCAAGTGAATAGTTTATGTAATAAATCATTTTTATGTGTGTAATAAAAATTAGGGTTGTTATAGTGAGGTGTTGTGTTTATAGTGGAGGAGAGGTGTGCTTTTTGATAATTTTATTCGTTTGTTTATTTTTTAGGATCAAGACTATGAATAGTTTTATAATTATCATAAATTTTATTAAAATATTTGATTTTAGTTCATTATTATGGGATGAAATCTTCCATACATCATCTATGACTCAATAATTCCTGTTTTTGTTAAATAATATAAATTATCGAATTTCACTATTCAACAAAAATTCAACTATTTTAGAAAAATCTAAACAATTCACCATGACTGTTTATAGTAGTTTTTAATTCACAATTGTATTCAATTTTATAAATATAGTTCTCTATATATGAGAAATTTTAATTTTAATTAAAATCATCATTTTTTTTCATAAATTACCAATTTTAAAGTTATAACAAATTTTATGACTCTTTGGAAATTTAGTTAAGGTATTATAAAACTATCATTTAATCATAATAATAAACGATATTAATTTATGAATCTATTTTATAAAATTATTTTTTTAAACTATTATATTAATTAAAAAAATGAAAATAAACTATTATTTTATATAAAAATACAAACACTTAATTTATTATTTTTAAAACATTTATATACTTATACTGATATATAATTATATCATATTAACATTATAGGATATATAAATTTTATTTTTACATTAATAGGTGATGTTATTTTTCAAATATCCACATTATTATTTTTAACGGTCACATTATTATTCAAATAGTAACATTATTATTCATCAGAAATGTTCCTTAACAAAAAAAATACCAAAAAATTTACCAAATTATATATAGATATTAAAAATTCATAAATATTTTTTCTTTTTAAAATATAAACTAAAAATCATGAAAAAAATATTTAAAAAAATTTCTCAATTAAAAGGCAGTAAAAGCTGCATTCAGAAAAATATTGCCTTTATGTGTAAAATTTGATTTATTTTTATCTTTTAAATATAAAAAAATTTGGTTGTATGTGAAAACAATTTATTTAAAATAAAATATATATTTTTCATAATTTTTTTAATTCTATTAATTCCCTCCAATTTAACAGGTTGGTTATGACGATCATTTAAAAATAGTGATATTTAATTGTATATTAGTGTTTGTTTAAGGATGGTGTTGTGGGAAACCCATGTTCTCAAGGAAATTAAATTTAAAAATATAAATACCATAAAATGATGGTGTGTAACATTCTCCCCTCTATCAATAAATTTAGTCCTTACAATTTTAAATTTTACTTCAAACGTCAAATCTTGATACCTCAGAATTTCTTTGTGGGAATCCCGCATCAAAAATAGAGTTAATTCAATTTCTTATTAATAAGAAGAGCATGGAAATAGAGAGGTCAAAAAAAAACAATGCATTAAGATAGGATAACATTAGTACAAAGTATTAATATGGATATAAAAGAACAATTTAACCATCAAGTTCTGATGGAGAGTGATAGAGAACATTGTTTTTAAAAGTTAAGTATTACAAAGCCATAACTTTGCGATTGGTTAAAAGTTCATTGATTTCTCTAAAAAAATTAAATAATTTATGTTTTTATTCCAATTTTTTTTTCAATATTTAAGGAATTATTTTAATAATTATATAAACTTACTTGATTATTTTCTATGTCGTACGTATAATCTCAACCTTTGGTTGTGCTTTAATATATTTTCACATCATCCCTTACACCTGGAAATGAATGTTCAAGATGAATTTTTCACGCTTGAATAATTTGAATTAACTTCAACATATCAAAAAATACACAAAGGTATAATAATCTACTGCCCTGGTATTTATACATTAACCAATACCAAAATTTCAAGGATAAGAAAAAACAATTCCCCAAAAATAATAATTCGTTATATGAATAAAACATCTTTAGTCTCTAAAATGAAATTATAATACCCAAAGTTCAACAAATTTCATTTCAAAAATCACCATCCTTCCAAAAAATATTTTTGACTATAATTGAAACCCAAAATAAAGAGGATTTGATCACATAGTCTTTAGAATGACATGAATCCTTATTAATGTGTCATAACAAAAATCTAATTTACTATATCATATAATATCCATGATATTCTAATCATTTCCATAAATAACTTGAATCACCATCTATCCTCAATAAATCATATTTAATACTATGATAGAATTAAACCTTTATTCCTCATAATATTATATTTACCTTAATCTTATCGGATTCTAAAAATAGTGAACATATTCTGAAATAATATTAATCACCTAATCACCAAATCATTTTCCAATCTCATGGTTATCTTTTTGATAAATCAAACTTATCAAAAATAGAAAATTAACCTTTACTTATTAGATAGTTTAACTAAAAAAATTCCTTTTAACCAAGACATTATGTAGGCTACTGGTAGTCATTTCACCCTTGTCACCCTTTGGTTGTAATTTCAGACCCTCTGTCCTTTCCAAACATGAAGATTTTTCACCCATCCCATGGGTTCTCCTTTTCTAAAACAATATTAATATAACTTTCCAAAAATATATATGATATA